>OU342743.1:319646784-320246784 GCA_910589775.1 Avena eriantha | reverse complement strand
CTCCATTCTGATGGACTTTTGGAATCACTTGATTTTGAATCATTTGATACATGTGAGCCATGTCTTATGGGCAAGATGACTAGAACGCCGTTTTCCGGTTCAATGGAACGGGCGACAGATCTATTGGAAATCATACATACTGATGTGTGTGGACCAATGAGTGTGTCGGCGTGAGGTGGATATCGTTATTTTGTTACTTTCACGGACGATTTGAGTAGATATGGGTATATCTATTTGATGAAACACAAGTCTGAAACTTTTGAAAAGTTCAAGGAATTTCAGAATGAAGTGGAAAATCATCGTAATAGAAAGATAAAATTTCTACGATCTGACCGTGGAGGAGAGTATCTAAGTTACGAGTTTAGCACACACATGAAAGAGTGTGGAATAGTTTCACAACTCACGCCTGCCGGAACACCACAACGTAATGGTGTGTCGGAACGTCGTAATCGTACCTTATTGGATATGGTTCGATCTAAGATGTCTCTGACTGACTTGCCACTGTCATTTTGGGGTTATGCACTGGAAACAGCTGCATTCACTTTAAATCGGGCACCATCTAAATCCGTTGAAACGATACTGTATGAATTATGGTTTGGAAACAAACCTAAGCTGTCATTTCTTAAAGTTTGGGGATGCGATGTTTATGTGAAGAAACTTCAACCGGATAAACTCGAACCCAAAGCGGAAAAATGCGTCTTCATAGGATACCCTAAGGAAACAATTGGGTATACCTTCTATCACCGATCCGAGGGCAAGGTTTTTGTTGCCAAGAATGGATCCTTTCTTGAGAAGGAGTTTCTCGCGAAAGGTGTGAGTAGTCAGAAGGTAGAACTCGAAGAGGTTATTGAACCTTCTCTTCATGGAATGGCGAGTGGCGCAGCACCGGAAGTTGTTTCGGAGTTGACTTCACCTGATGAAGAGAGAGCTAATGATAATGATCATGAAACTCCGAAAGAGGACACTACCGAACCTCGCAGGTCAAGGAGGACACGTGCAGCTCCTGAACTGTACGGCAATCCTGTTGTGAATTTCATGGTTGATGAAATGAATGACCCTGCGACGTATGAAGAAGCGATGATGAGCCCGGATTCCAACAAATGGCTAGAAGCCATGAAATCCGAGATGGAATCCATGTACGAGAACCAAGTTTGGAACTTGGTGGACTTACCTCACGACCGAAAGGCTGTTGAAAATAAATGGATTTTCAAAAGAAAAACTGATGCTGATGGTAATGTGACCATCTATAAGGCTCGACTTTTCACAAAGGGGTTTCGACAAATTCAAGGAGATGACTACGATGAGACATTCTCTCCCGTAGCGATGCTTAAGTCGGTTAGGATTATGTTAGCAATTGCTGCATATTTCGATTATGAAATATGGCAGATGGATGTCAAAACTGCGTTCCTCAATGGTAATATTGAAGAAGAGTTGTATATGATACAACCTAAGGGTTTGTCGATCCTAAGGATGCTAATAAGGTATGCAAACTTCAACGATCCATCTATGGACTGAAGCAAGCATCCCGGAGTTGGAATCTCCGCTTTGATGAGGTGATCAAAGAGTTTGGATTTGTCCAAACTTATGGAGAGGCTTGTATTTACAAGAAAGTGAGTGGGAGCAATGTCGCATTTCTGATATTATATGTGGATGACACATTATTGATTGGAAATGATATAGATCTTTTAAACAGTGTTAAAAGTCATCTAAACAGCAATTTTTTGATGAAAGACCTTGGTGAAGCATCATATATATTAGGCATAAAAATCTATAGAGATAGATCAAGGCGCCTAATTGGGCTATCGCAGAGTACATACCTTGATAAGATATTAAAGAAGTTTAATATGGACGAAAATAAGAAGGGGTTCTTACCTATGTTGCAAGGCAAGACATTGAGTAAGACCCAAAGTCCGGCTACGGCGGAAGAAAGAGAGATGGTGGATAAGATCCCCTATGCCTCAGCCATAGGCTCTATTATGTATGCCATGCTATGTACAAGACCGGATGTGGCACATGCTATTAGTTTGACTAGTAGGTACCAATATGATCCAGGTTCAGAACACTGGATAGCGGTAAAGAACATCCTCAAGTACTTGAGAAGAACTAAGGATATGTTTCTTATATACGAAGGTGAAGAAAAGCTAGTCGCTAAGTGTTATGTCGATGCTAGCTTTGACACCGATCCTGATGACTCTAAGTCTCAATCCGGATACGTATTTCTCTTGAACGGAGCAGCAGTTAGTTGGAGGAGTTCCAAACAACCTGTGGTGGCTGGATCAACGACGGAGGCGGAATATGTTGCTACTTCAGAAGCGGCGCAGGAGGCGGTTTGGATGAAAGAGTTCATTATGGAACTAGGTGTGGTTCCCAGTGCGTTGGACGCAATGGTGATCTATTGTGACAATAGTGGAGCCATAGACAACACAAAGGAACCGAGGTCTCACAAGAAATCCAAGCATATTAAGCGCCAGTTTCACTCCATCCACGAGCATGTCAAGGATGGAGATATAAAGATTTGTAAAGTACACACGGACCTAAATGTAGCAGATCCGTTGACTAAAGTTCTCCCTAGGGCAAAACATGATCAACACCAGAACTCCATGGGTGTTAGATTTATCACTATGTGAACTAGATTATTGTCTCTAGTGCAAGTGGGAGACTGAAGGAAATATGCCCTGAGAGGCAATAATAAAGTTGTTATTATATATTCCTTATATATGATAGATGTTTATTTTACATGCTAGAATTGTATTGATCAGAAACATCAATACATGTGTGTTTAATAAAAAAAAAGGGTTCCTAGTTATGCCTCTCTTATAGACTAGCTTGTTGATTAACAAGATGATCAAGGTTTCCTGATCATGGACATTGGATGTTGTTAATAACAAGGTCACACCATTGGTGGAATGATGTGATGAACATTCATCCGAAATATAGCATTACGATCAAGTCATTATGTTTATATTGCTATAACATCATACGAAGTAATCTTTATCCTTAGACCATGAGATCATGTTAATTGCTAACACCGGAAGAGTATCTTGATAACATCAAACGTCACACCGTAACAGGGTGACTATAAAGATGGGTTCAGTACTACGAAGGTGTTGTGTTGAGGCTCATGTATCAAGAGTGAAATTTGTCAATCCAGATGACGGATAGATATACTCTGGGCCCTCTCGGTGATATCACATTAAGATAGCTTGCAAGCAAGTGATGTGATCACTAGAATGTTATATCACGGGAACGAGAAAAGAGTGCATGTCGGTAACGAGATCAAACTAGGTATGGAGATACCGATGATCGAATCCCGGACATGTAATATATCGAGAGACAAAGGGATTTAGTTACAAGCGTTAAAGGTTCTCACGATCATAGAAGTCATCGTTGAATGTGTAGGAGTCAGTACGGATCTCCAGGTCCCGCTGCTGATTATTGATCGGAGAAGGGTCTCGATCATGTCAGCATTATTCCCGAACCGTAGGGTGGCACACTTAAGAGTTACCGGACACCATTTTGGAGCACATATGTTTCAGACGAAAGAATTGCAAAGCGCAGGAATTTTTTCAATAGAAACCGGAAATTGTTTCGGGTGAAATTGCAGAAAGTGGTTCTGCATGTGATATTGAAATATTGCAAGGGGCTATATGTGAATGTTTGTTAATTAAAGTAATTAACAAAATTCTGAATAAATTTAATAAAAAGAGTTTTATTAAATGAGAGAGCATTAAATTTGGAGAAATTTAATGCATTTAAAGTGGAGACTTTAAAAGGGAATGTGAAGAGGCATTTTAATGTGGATGGGTTACCACCACATGAATGGGGGAGGTGAGGGGTCACCCCCCCATGTGCCGGACATGGAGAGAGGGGACACCCCCCTCCTCCTATAAAAGGCCACCCATTCCCTTCTTCATCCTCACACCTCCTTGTGAAGGATCTCTCTCCCCCTCTAGAATTATTCCCCCATGGTCTCGGATTGGCGAGATACATGTTCCCGGTGGCATTTCGTCTGGAAGGAGTTGCTGCTTCCATTGGATCGCTGGAGCGAGGACGTGGAGGTTGTCCGGTGGCTTGAACGTGTGTGCGAGTGCGGATGCGCTGCTGAGTTGCGGCGCTCGGACTTCCTCACGATCTTGAGATTGGCAAGTGTACGACTACATCAACCAGGAGTTCCTACTCGTTAACAAAACTCGTTGTCTTTGAGGGTAAGTTCTCGTTGGATGTATGTCCACCCATTGCTATGTACCTAGTAGATAGATCTTGGCGTGTAGTTCACACCGTAGGAATTTTTTTGTTTTCTATGCTGCGGACCCAACAATAACATGGTGTGAGCATGCGCCAAGTCAACCCAAATAAAGCATCAAAGGAGAATACCACTATACTATGCTTTAATATGCTAAAACAACGCATGATTCATCCAAGGCACATTAAGAAATCTCAATTGTTTATAACAAGTCATGCTACAGCAAAGAATACTAAGCATAAAGCCAAAACAATATCAAGCATGGCATGACAAAGCATAGGCCACAAACAAGCTCTTTTTACCACAAAAGCATGAACTTTCCTACTCTTTTCCAAACCAAACCAAACTATTTGCAAACCAAACGTATGAAAGAGGGGGTCCAACCAATTTATTCAGAAAACTAAGCAAACCAAGTAAACTCAAAACCAAAACAAAAACGAAAAAGAAGACGCTCCAAGAACAACACAACTGTACATGAAACAATAAAAATGAAGCGTTTGGAAGAAACCTGAGATTTTTATTGATGAAGAAGGGGATGCCTTGGGCATCCCCAAGCTTTGACGCTTGTACTTCTTAGATATTTCTTGGGGTGACACGATGGCATCCCCAAGCTTGAGCTTTAGTCCATCCTTCATGTCATTACTCATTCCTTCCATACACCTGAAAATTTTCCTTCATACAAAACTTCACACAATCTCATTAGCAACATTAGTGCACTTAAGATAAATAAGTCTTAAGGTTCAGTTCTAATGCCAAATAAAATTTCATTAGAACACTAGCTACTGTATCACTTCCCTCAAAAATCTCAATTCCCCAAAAGAACTCAAGAAGGAACTAACAAGAAGCAAATGCAGAAAATGGCAGAAATCTGTCAAAACAGACCAGCAGGTAAAGATAATTTTTTCGAAGACCTTCTGTTGCTCAAATCAAAAAGTGTTGAACTAACGAAAGTTAGATAACAACATGGGTCAGAATCACAAAACATTACAGATCAATACGACATCCAGAGCTCTCTCACGAATTTTTACGGTGAAGCACAGAAATCTGTTTCGGGACAACAACTTTCCCAATCATTAATTCTCTCTCATTAGAGGTTACTCTTGGCACAAAAAGCAAATAGAAAGGATAAGGAGAGGTTATTATAGAGGTAATAACTTCCAAGACTCATCTAAAACTTTTGCGTTATCTCCCAATAAGTACTTTTCTTTAACGCCTTTAAGTTAGGCATAAGAAGCAAAGAAAGAATCAAGTGTTCTCAAATGAAGAAGCATTAAAACCAAAAAAAATTCATAGGAGAAGCAAAAGAAATATTTTCTCTCTTTTTAGGGAAGTGTTCTATACCTTTCTTGAGTTGGAGTTGATATTTAATGGTGCCTTCTTTAATATCAATGATGGCACCAACAGTTCTAAGAAAAGGTCTTCCCAAAGTAATAGGACAAGAAGCATTGTATTCAACATCCAAAACATAGAAATCAACGGGGACATAGGAATCGTTAACCATAATAAGAACATCATTAAGACTCCCCATGAGTTTCTTTTTAGCATTAGCATCAAGTGGGACATTCAAATAACAATCTTCAAGAGGAGGTAAATCAAGCATATCATAAATCCTTCTAGACATAATAGAAACACTACTATCAAGATCACACAAAGCTTTGAAATCAAAGTCATTCACTTTCATATTAATGATGGGTTCCCAACCATCTTCTTGCTTTATAGTAATAGAAGCTTTATGTTTCATCTTTTCATCTTTAATCTTTATGAGAGCATCAGTAATGTGTTTTGTAAAAGCCATGTTCATAGCACTAGCATTAGGACTTTTAGCAAGCTTTTGTAGGAACTTAATAACTTCAGAGATATTGCAACCATCAAGATCAAAATCAACTTTATCATCTAAAGTAGTAGAACTATTACTAGCCTCAACACTAGTGGTGGTAATAGTAGAAACACTAATGTTTTTAGCAATTTCATCTTCTCTTTCCCACTTAACATGTAATTCAGCTAATAGTCTAACATTTTCATCAATTCTTACTTGTATGGCATTAGTAGCTGCAAAGGGATTCTCATTAGTTTTAGGTTTAGCAGCCATTTTATTCAAAGTAGATTGAGCTTCAGCCAAAGATGCTATATTTCTTTCAGCATTAGAGAGTTTTTCCTCAATAGTTTTATTGAAAGCAGTTTGTTTACTAATAAACTCTTGAAGCATAACTTCAAGTTCAGAGGGAGCACTCATATTATTGTTGTAATAATTTCCATAAGCATTACCATTGTTGGGAGGATATGGCTTATAATTGTTGTTACCAAAATTGTTCCTATAAGCATTATTACCATAAGCATTGTTGCCAAAATTGTTATTTCTTATGAAGTTCACATCAACTTGCTCTTCTTGAGCAACCAAAGAGGCTAAAGGAACATTATTTGGATCAATATGGGCTTTCCCATTAACAAGAATAGACATAATAATATCAATTTTATCACTCAAGGAGGAGGTTTACTCAACAGAATTTACCTTCTTACCTTGTGGAGCTCTCTCAGTATGCCATTCAGAATAATTAACCATCATATTGTCCAAAAGTTTTGTTGCAGCACCCAAAGTAATGGTCATAAAGGTACCTCCAGCAGCTGAATCCAATAGGTTCCTTGAAGAATAGTTCAACCCTGCATAAAAAGTTTGGATGATCATCCAAGCAGTCAGTCCATGAGTGGGACAATTCTTTACCAAAGATTTCATTCTTTCCTAAGCTTGAGCAACATGCTCATTATCAAGTTGTTTAAACTTCATTATTTCACTTCACATGGATATAATCGTAGCAGGAGGATAGTATTTTCCAATAAAAGCATCTTTGCACTTAGTCCAAGAATCAATACTATTCCTAGTTAAGGAATTCAACCATTCTTTACCTTTTCCTCTCAAAGAGAAAGGAAACAATTTTAGTTTAATAATATCACCATCTATATCCCTATGCTTTTGCATCTCACAAAGTTCAACAAAGTTATTTAGATGGGAAGCAGCATCTTCATTACCAATACCAGAAAATTGCTCTCTCATAACAAGATTGAGTAAAGCAGGTTTTATCTCAAAGAAAGTATTTTCAGCCACAGGTGGAGCAATAGGTGTGCTCATAAAATCATTGTTGTTGGTGCTAGTAAAGTCACACAACTTAGTGTTTTCAAGAGTAGTCATTTTTTTGGGTTTTCAAATAAGAAAGCAAACTTGTAAAACTATTTTTTTGTGTTTTTGAAGAACCAAACAAGCAAACAAAGCAAAAAGAAAACTAAGCAAAACAAAAACAACAAAGCAAAGAGATTGGTTATGAGGGACTCCCCTTGTGAAGATGTCCTTGACTCCCTGGCAACGGCGCCAGAAAAGATCTTGATGCGCTCGACTTTTGACGTAGAGCTCGTTGGGAACCCCAAGAGGAAGGTATGATGAGCACAGCAGTAAGTTTTCCCTCAGTTATGAAACCAAGGTTTAATCGAACCAGTAGGAGCAAGGAAACACCCCAAAGGTGTTACTAGCTGCGCTTTGGCAGGGCGCACTACCGGTGCTAGTAGCAACGTGGAAACCTGCACAACACAACCACAGAACTTTGTCCCCAACTTGTGATGAGGTTGTCAATCTCACCGTGTTTTGCGGAAAACAAAGGATTAAACGTATCGAATGGAAAGAAGTAAAAGTTTGCAGAAAGTAAACACAAAGCAGAAACAGTTTATAGATTGTATGTAAAGAAAAGGACCGGGATCCATAGTTCACTAGAGGTGGCTCTCCTTAGATAGATAACATGCTGGGTGAACAAATCACAGCGGGGCAATTGACAAACACCGAGAAAGCAATACATGCATATATTAATCATCTTGAATCCTCTGAGACTTGATTGGGCATTACAACATAATACATAGACCGCCATCCAACTGCATCTATGACTAATAATCCACCTTCAGGTTATCATCCGAACCCCCTCTAGTATTAAGTTACAAGCAATAGATTATTGCTTTACGAACTGCATGTAAAGTAAACAATACGATTGTTCTATGAACAAAGGATTGTTGTTTTCTCCCTAGTAGCAATAGCACATCTAGTACCTTAGAGATTTCTGTCACTTCCCCAGACTACCAGAGGCATGAACCCACTATCGAGCATAAATACTAACTCTTGGAGTTGCTAGCATCTACTTGGCCAAGATAGCTACTAACAACAGAAAGCATGCAAGATCTCAAATAACAAAGACATGATAGAATCAATAATCAATCTGAAATAGCATCTCAATATCCATCGGATCCCCGCAAACACAACATGTATGAATTACAAATAGATGATCTTGATCATGAACAGAGCTCACAAGATCTAAACATGAAAGCACAAAGGAGGAGAACCAGCCATCTAGCTACTACATGGATCCATAGTCCAAGGATGAACTACTCACGCATCACACCGGAGGCTTGCATGGTGATGAAGAAGGCCTCCAGGGTGAGTTCCCCTCTCCGGCAGGGTGCCGGGAAGAGATTCAGATCCCTCCTGATCTAGGTATGGAGATGACGGCGGCTACAGACTCTTTCGTGGATTTTGATCGGGTACTTAGGGTTTTTATCCCGAGGGCAATATATAGGTGGAAGGAGATGTCGAGGGGGTGCCGAGAGTGGCCACACCACCCCTGGCACGGACTAGGCCTAGCCGCACGGCCAGGTGGTGTGGTGGCTCCCTGGCCCTTCTCCGTCTCGTATTCTGGCACTTGATCACTTCCGGAAAAATAGGCACTTTGGCTTTTGTCCCGTCCAATTCCGAGAATATTCATTTTCTGACTTTCCTAGAACCAAAAACAGCAGAAAACAGGCAGCTGGCACTGTGGCTCTTGTTAATAGGTTAGTCCAAGAAATCATATGAAAATTACTCCAAAGTTGGAACAAAACACAAGAAAGTGGATAAAACCAAGCATGGAACATCAAAAATTATATATACATTTGCAATGTATCATATCCTTTGTAAGGATACCTCTAATTTTGCTTCACATAGTAGTGTTATGAAAGCTAGTATTCCTGTGTTTTCTGTTAGAATAAGTGATCATTGTTACGATGGTTCTTGTGATAGTTATATTGTTAAGTTTATGCATGAAAGTTACTTTGAGAGAGGGAAAATTGTTCTTATGTATCTCAATAATATCAAGTTTCCTCGCTTTATGCTGAAATTTTTTATGTTGCACTTGTTTTGCTTTCTTATGCAAGTAGCCTCTAGTTTCAACAACTTTTTTGTTTACGGCCTAACCCATCAAGGGCCGGATAATACGGCCTAACTCATTTGGCAAAGGCTGGCTTGGCGCGTCACTCTGTCTAGGGTCAGATTTTATCTTGAAAAATCTGAACAAGGGCGGATTTTCTTCCCCTGACCGGATAATCCGGCCCTCGCCTTGGGTCGGATAATCCGGAACCCATAAGACGATCAAAGGCAGCCAAGGCGCGACGCTCTGAGTGGGTTCGGATTATCTCCCAGAAAATCCGAACAGGGCGGTTTTTCCTTCCCTGGCCGGATAATCCGGCCCTCGCATGGGGCCGGATAATCCGGCCCCCAGGAGATGCTCAAGGGCAAGCTCGGTGCGTCGCTTTGAGTGGGGGCGGATTATTTGCCGGATAATCCGAGTCTAGGGCGGAGTTTTCCCCAGGCCGGATAATCCGGCCCTCACTTAGGCTGGATAATCCAGCCCCAAATGGCTCCAACGGCTCAGTGGGTGTAGGGGTATAAAAGGCCCTTCATCCCCTCCATTCAGATCTCTTGATTCACTCGAAAATTGCCAGACATGTTGCAAGTGCTCTCTCTCTCTAGATCTCCCACTTCAACCACCCGAAGCCTTCGATCTTTGGGGAATTGAAGGAGGAGACAACCTACATCGTCATCATGAATCAAGCGCATCAACTCCTCTCCATTCACTGGGAGAAATCCCCAATCTAGTATTCTCTTTAATATCTAGATCTCATGTTTTGTTATTGATAACTTCTTGTGGTAGCTTGTTGTCATTACGGGAGCCTCCAATTTGGTTGTGGAGTTGTGCCCCGCTAGTTG
The DNA here is from genome assembly GCA_910589775.1 of Avena eriantha. NCBI lineage: Eukaryota > Viridiplantae > Streptophyta > Magnoliopsida > Poales > Poaceae > Avena > Avena eriantha. The sequence continues at coordinate 320,236,489 of OU342743.1, read as the reverse complement.
TGTAAAGGCGTCAGTTCCCGCCTGAAAGGGTTCCCATAGTGGAAAGGTGGATTAGGCCTTTGGTGGCGGGATCCATCAGAGAACAGGGTGAGGCCTACTGTGGCGTGGTGGTCTTAGTACCGCCCACCCTCCAACGCGGATGTACTTCCCTTAACAAGTAAGGAACTGCGGTAAAACAAATCATGTGTCTCCACGTGCTCCACTACGGTTTACTCGTTCCTCTTTCTCACTCGCCTTTACTCGCTAGTAGTTAGGTTTGCATATAGGGAAATTTTATATAATAGCTATCTAGAGAATTTACCTTTTGTGTCAAGCCTAAAATTGAAAAAGCATTAAAATTTGAAGTAGCACCTATTGAAACCCCCCCCCCCCCTCTAGGTGCCCATACGATCCATTTCAATTGGTATCAGAGCCCCGACTCTTTATTCGGGCTTAACCGCCTAAGAGAAGTACGGGTACCAAGGAGAATGGGAATGAGGTTGTGGACAAGGTCACAATGGATGACCTCAAGACGTTGGAAACAACCTTGTTGAAATCCTTTGAGACCAAGATGGAGGATATGCAACAAATGATTGCTTGCCTCACATCATCCGCAGCCCCATCTCCATCTTCCTCTGAGGCTGCCACTCCATCATCCAAGGATAAGGCTAACACCGGATATAAGGAAGATGAAGTGGTAGGTGAAAAACATAATGGTTCCACCTCCAAGAAGGGAAGTGGTAAGGAGGACTATAGTGAGGTCCATCACCTAGATTCTCCTGACCCACCTATCCCACATCCTCATATAAATAATAGGGGTGATCCACCCAAACTCACTGCATCTTCATTTAATCAATGGCAATTATTAATGAAGTCTCATGTATGCAGTTCATCAATTGAACTTTGGAGGATTATCGAAGAGGGTCTTCATATTGGAGATCACACCAACTTGACAAGAAGAGAAGTTGTGGATAGCCAATTGAATGCAACAGCTCTCCACATGATACAACTCGGAGTGGGTCCCAAGGACATGCCCCACATTGAGCATCCCAACACAGCTAAAGAAGCTTGGGATGCTCTCACCGACCTCTTTATTGGAAATGAAAGCATGAGGAGGAATAGGTATGATGCCCTTAGTAATGAAGCTGAAGGATTTTACATGTTGGATGGTGAAAACCATGCAGATATGTATAAAAGACACAAGGGAATCGCAACAACATTTAGAAAGCATGGAGCCACTCACATTGATGATGATTGGATAAAAAGGAAATATGTGAGTGCTCTAATGCCTTAGCCAACAGACTTGAATAGCTTGCAAGGTAGACACAACTACCATCAAATGACTTCCAATGAAGTCATGCAAGAAATGGCATCATTCAAGGTTGCAGCTAAGAACACGGAAGATGCTCGTGCCCGAGCCATTGGAATGCAAAAATGGGTCAATGTTGCTCTAAAGGCAAATGTTGTTGAGCAAGATGAGGATGAAAGAGGTTTCGAGGGTGTCTCCATGGACTGCCCCGAGGAAGTCAAGCGTGATCATGGTGAGTACATGGCGTTCTATGTAAGGAACTTTTGGAAGGATCCAGCCAAGGCCAAGCCGGAACTCGAGCGCAAGAATGGGTCAAGTGGAAGAAGAGAGAATGGCCCAAAACTGAGAACATGCTACAATTGTGGAGATAGGATACACTTTGTGGCTGAGTGTCCATATCAAAATAGAGAAGACAATGGTGGCAGGCTCATCCTTAAAGAAAAATCCAAGGCACCTAGAAAGAAGCCATTTATCAAAAACAATGGCCCTTACAAGAAGCAACCCAAGATTGTCTTGGTGGCACAAGAAAAATATTCCTCTACAAGTGAAGATGAAGAGGATGAAGATAGTACTCGTGAGGTGGCTGCTATAGCCACCACATCTGCTCCGTCATCACTCTTCGACTCTCCAAATGAAAACGCCGTCAACAACAACGCCACTTGCCTTATGGCGAGAGGGTCCGAGGTATCATCTTCTATTTCTTTATTTCCTAAGACTAACATAAATATGGATATGGATGATCATACTAGTCTTAATATAAAAGAAGAAGTTATTGCTTTGGACACCTTTTTCACTAACTTGCAAGGTGAGCACAAACTTCATTTTGATGCTCTTATGAGTCAACTTGCCCAATCCAAAGAGCTTCTAGAAGAAAAGGGCAGAATTGAAAGAGAAGATGCCTTGGAGATAGCCTCCTTAAAGAATGCCTTGGAAGAAGAAGAGGAAGCTCGAGTATCCTTGGAAGAGAGACTTGAGTCAATTGAAGAGTCCCATGAATAGGTTGTTGCTCAGCTCATCAAAGAACGTGACAACGCTCTTACTAAGGTAAAGAAACTAAAAATGGAAAAGATTGAATTTGGGGCTGCTCATGCTACACTCTTGGAGAAGTTTGAGAAACTTGACATTGCTCACAAGGCTTTGGAGAGTGAACATTCTACTCTAAATGAGTCTCGTGACCGGCTCCAAACTCAATTGGAGAAGCATGATATGCCCAGCACCTCCACACCATCTTGTGGACAAGTAGAACTTGCAAAGGGATCTCAACACAAAGGTAAAGAAGTTCTAGATGAGGTTCTTAGCAAGCAAAGAACAAACAATGGAAAAGAGGGTCTTGGTTATATTCCCAAGACAAAGAACAAGAAGAACAACAAGAAGAAGAAGAGCAAGACTGCTCAACCAAAGACTAGCACCACCACTAATGACAAGTCTAATTATGATGGTTTTGCAGGGGCTAACAATCCTAACTATGAGTTATATCGTGATTATTATGGTGATGTTTATGCTAGTTATGTAGGGCATTATGATTGTTACATTCCTTGGTATATTTGGGTCCCCAAGACCCTTGTCACTAACATGAGAGGACCCATTGAAAAATGGGTACCAAAAACCAAGAAGTAACTTTCTTTCATGGCTATGCTTCCGGTGGGTCTAAATGGGTACTCGATAGCGGGTGCACAAGTCATATGACCGGAAGCAAGGAGACCATCACGGAGATGCAGCCAAATCATGATCATATAACCGTCTCCTATGGTGACAAGTCAAAATCTGAGGTATTGGGTCTTGGCAAAGTTGTGGTTACTCACGATATCTCTCTCGTGGATGTCATGCTTGTTGAGACCCTCGGTTACAATTTACTTTCAGTTCGCGCCCTTGGTAAGATGGGATTTGCAGTTTTTATTGATGCTGATTTGGTGGTACTCTTGTGGAGCAAGTCTCTAAAAGTCGCTTTCGTGGGATATGTCGAAAATGACCTGTACGTGGTGGACTTCTCGGGGAAAACCACTACAGGCCCAATGTGTCTTTTCAGAAAGGCTGACGCGGGTTGGTTATGGCATCACCGACTAGCCCAGGTCAACATGAGAACTTTGAAAAGTCTCCACAAGGGTGGCCACATCCTTGTACTAAAAGAAAATGTTTCCTTTGCCAAAGATTGTGTTTGCAGAGCTTGTGTTGAAGGGAAAATGCATGAATCTCCCCATTGAAGGAAGACTATTATTTCGTCAAAGAGGATCTTGGAGCTTCTTCATGTGGACCTCTTTGGACCACCATCACATGCAAGCCTCGGTGGGAAGAAGTACTGCCTTGTGATTGTTGATGATTACTCAAGATACACTTGGGTCTATTTCTTCAAGTTGAAGAGCGAGACTCAACAAATGGTCATCGACTTCGCCAACGAGGTTCAACATCAACACAATGTCCCTATATTGGCAATAAGGAGTGATAACGGCTCCGAGTTCAAGAACTACACCTTAAATGAATTCCTAAGTGAAGAGGGGATAAGACATCAATATTCTGCTGCGTACACCCCTCAACAAAATGGTGTTGCCGAGAGGAAGAACCGGACCCTAATGGATATGGCAAGGTCTATGCTAGCTAAATTCAAGTCTCCATATAACTTCTGGGCTGAAGCAATCTCTACTGCTTGTCATTCATCCAACTGGTTATACCTCCGTAAAATCTTGGACAAGACTCTGTATGAAATACTTACCGGTAACAAGCCAAACATCTCATACTTTCGGGTATTTGGGTGTAAGTGTTTCTTTCTCATCAAAGGAGTTTGTTTATCTAAATTTGAGTCTAAGGCTTTAAAAGGTATTTTTGTTGGTTATGGTGTCGAATCCCACACTTATAGAGTCTACAATAAGCTCTCCGGAACTGTTGTAGAATCTTGTAGTGTGGTGTTCGAGGAAAATGATGGCTCCCGTGCGGGGCAAGTTGATGTTTGTGATGCAGATGTTGAAATACCCCAAGATGCCATAAGAAGAATGGGCGTGGGATTTTTCCGCCCCATTGAGGAACCCCTTGTGGTGGATCAGGAAGGACAATGCTCTACTCATGTAGAGCCCTCATCTACATAGACTCAATATGCTCCAACCACGGGAGAAACTCCTACACCAACTCCTCCAAATGCTGAAGGTCAACATGCTCCTGATTGCTCCAGGCTGGATTATTCGGTCAACACCAGATTATCCAGCCCTTACTCCACTGGCGACCAAACTTATCATCATGTCGAAGAAACAACTGCAAGTCCCAGGCCGGATTTTCCAGCTGCCCTGGATTATCCGTCCACTCGCCAATTCGAGCAAGTTCCAGTCAAGCTTGTGAAGAAGCTTTAGGTTCTCCCAGGCCGGATTATCCGGCCTCACCCTCGGCCGGATTAGTCGGCCCTGAAACTCCTGATGATCAGCAACCTCCTGTTACGGCTATTGATCCACTTCAAGGGCAAGGTTCATCATCTCCTACTATAGCTAATCAAGCTACTGATCAAGGCCAAGCAAATAATTCCAGCGAAGACTCAAATGATGAAAGTATTCCACCAAGAGACAACAAGCTTATTGAACTTCGTTGCAAGGCTCATGCCGATAGGAACCTTGAGTTAAGGGGACATACTCTTGACAAATTTGTAGGTGATATTCGACGAAGGGTTTCCACAAGAAGGGAGTTGGCAAGTTTCGGTGAGCATCAAGCCCACATCTCAATGGTGGAACCCAAGAAAGTTTTTGAAGCTCTTGAAGATCCGGACTTTGTTGTTGCTATGCATGAAGAGTTGAATAACTTTGAACGCAACAAGGTTTGGAAACTAGTGGAGAAGCCCAAGGATTGCCGCAATGGTATCGGCACTAAATGGGTATTTAAAAACAAGCAAGATGAGAATGGCATTATTGTGAGGAACAAAGCAAGACTCGTGGCACAAGGTTACTCCCAAGTTGAGGGCATTGACTTCGGCGAGACCTATGCTCCTATGGCTCGTCTTGAGTCCATCCGTATCCTTCTTGCTTATGCTGCTCATACTAATTTTAAATTACAGCAAATGGACGTTAAGAGTGCGTTTCTTAATGGTCCTCTACATGAGTTGGTATATGTAAAGCAACCCCCAGGATTTGAGAATCCTAACTTCCTGAACCATGTCTACAAACTCGATAAGACACTCTATGGCCTTAAACAAGCCCCACGTGCGTGGTATGAGCATCTTAAAGAGCTTTTGTTAGATCGTGGCTTCGAGGCTCTTTTTACTAAGAAGGTTAAGGGGGAGCTCTTTGTATGCCAACTATATGTAGATGACATCATCTTTGGCTCTACTAATAAATCTTTTAATGATGAATTTTCAAAGCTTATGACTGACAGGTTTGAGATGTCTATGATGGGGGAGTTACGGTTCTTTCTTGGATTCGAAATTAAGCAACTTAGAGAAGGAACCTTCATCAATCAAGCAAAATACATCCAAGACATGCTCAAGAGATTCAAGCTGACGGATCTTAAGGGCGTCGCCACTCCGATGCAAATAAAATGTCACCTTGAACTCAATCCTCACGGTAAAGATGTGGACCAAAAGGTATATCGGTCCATGATCGGCTCTCTTCTTTACCTCTGCGCATCTAGACCTGATATTGTGTTGAGTGTGGGGTTGTGTGCAAGGTATCAAGCAGCTCCTAAAGAAATCCACTTAGTGGCGGTCAAGAGGATCTTCTGATATTTGGTTCATTCCCCTAACTTTAGTCTCTGCTATCCCAAGGGCTCCAATTTCTCTCTATGTGGTTATACTGATTTAGACTGGGCTAGTGATAAGGATGATCGGAAATCAACTTCTGGAGCTTGTCAATTCTTAGGAAGGTATCTAGTCTGTTGGTCTTCTAAAAAGCAGAATTGTATATCTCTCTCCACCGCCGAAGCTGAATATGTTGCTGTTGTTAGTGCCTGCACTCAGTTATTATGGATGAGGCAAACTTTAAAGGAATACGGTGTCAATTGTGACAAAGTGCCTGTTTTATGCGATAATGAAAGTGCAATCAAAATTGCGTACACTCCGGTATATCACACAAGGACAAAGCATATTGAGATTCGGAATCACTTTATTCGGGACCATGTTGCTCGAGGCGATATTGATCTATCTTTTGTGAGCACGAAGAACCAACTTGCTGATATTTTCACGAATCCACTTGGCGAAGCAAGGTTTTGTTACTTGAGGAATGAGCTAAATATCATTGATTCAAGGAGCTTGTCTTGATTACCCATGCACTAACTCTTACATCTCGGTCTTATTTGGTCTAGGTGTGGGCATGGATATAGGGGGAGTGTGGTCCTAATTGATTGGGCTAACCCTCCCCCCATAATACCGAAAGCAAGTCAAATCATTCCTCTTAATATCATTTTGTGATATGTGAGCTTATTGATGAGTATTGGTCATGAACCCAAGATATATCTTCGCGGTGTCATACCATACACTCCAACAAGGTGGCTTTAGCCATCGCCCTCTTCCATGAGAAGAGTTGAGTTTATTTGGATCTTTTTGGTTGTTCTTGCTCATCTTATGTTCTTATGGGAATCACACTTAATTTTGGCCTTTGGTTGATTTGATTCTTGCAATTTTGAGTGTGTAGTACCATCTCAGTTTGGTTTCCTAAGCTTTTCTATACCCCTAAGCCATCTTTTCTTGCACACAAGTCCCTTGTACACCTTGTGGGGGTGTTGTTTGGGGACGCGCGGGCCTGAATCTGTGTATAACGGAAAATCAGAATTTAGGTCGGATCATCCGGCCCAAGTATAGGCCGGATAATCCGGCCCTGGCGGATGCAGTCTTTAAGGGCTGGGGGCAGACGGAAGAGCTCATAACGAGCAGCACTTCTCCCCCGACCCTCTCCCTCTCCCTAGCCGCCGCCTGCCGTCTCCCACCCTCCCCGGAGCCTCTTCGGCCACTGGATTCTCTGGGCCTCCTCGGATCCTCTTCTCCGCACCTCCGTGTACCTTCTCCTCTAGTGCCTCCCATTGCTCGTGAGATCAAGCAGCTGAACTGGTTCCAACGGAACATTCTTTGCATGGGCATGGACACTTGCACAAGACAGTATGAGGCTTACAAGCAGCACCATGAGATGGCCCACACTTAGCAGCTCATTCTTCACCATGTGTCCGGTGCTTCGGGCGATCCTCCTGCTCCTTCTGCTCCCACACATATGCTCGGTGGAACTCTTCTTCTGGGCTCAACTATGGGGAGCTGGAGCGCCACCTGTTTCCTTTCGTGGACACTGCTGATGATGAGGAGGAGGACACCAAGGAGCTTGAGGATGAGGACGGGGATGAGGACGAGGATGAGGACTACAAGTGATCCCTTGGGGCGTTAGCATCGCTCTTCTTCCTTTTTTGCGTCTCGATGCCAAAGGGGGATAAGTAGTTCTATTAGGTCTCCGAGGATTTGCATGGGTCGGGCACAAGTTCTTGCTCTTTAGCATTTTGTTTTTTTCTCTCGCTTGTGCCCTTTTAGCGTCGAACTTTTAGGTGTTTTTGTGCCATATGAGACTATGTTTGTGTGGCTATGGATTTATTGTGTGGATTATTCATATGGAGTCATCTATCTTATTGGATATTCTTATGGCTATTGGATATCTATATCGAGGGAGGCGCTCACTATGGCTATCATTGGAAATTCTTATAATGTGTTGAGGACGCATCTATCTCCCTACCGGTGGTATGAGCTTTTCATATATGTTTCAATGAAATAGACTTATACCCTCTTGTGTGTATTTGCAATCAAATGCAATTTTTAGTATGCACACATTGATGGGGAGTCTTTTTCATTCATTAAATCTTGTTGTCTTGAGAACTATCCTGCAAATCCTGGTATTGTCATCTAACACCAAAAAGGGTGAGATTGAAAGAACATTTCATGGTTCCCTATGTTTTGTGTGTTAGATAACAATACCGTGGAGTTTTCTCATGTGTGCTAAGTGGGCAGGGAATGTATTTGTGTTTGGGGGGGGGGGCGGATTATCTGCCCCACCAAGGGTTGGATAATCCGGCCTAACTCAATTGGCAAAGGCTGGCTTGGCGCGTCATGATACATTGCAAATGTATCTATAATTTTTGATGTCCCATGCTTGGTTTTATCCACTTTCTTGTGTTTTGTTCAAACTTTGGAGTACTTTTCATATGATTTCTTGGACTAACCTATTACCAAGAGCCACAGTGCATGCTGCCTGTTTTCTGCTGTTTTTGGTTCTAGAAAAGTCAGAAAATGAATATTCTCGGAATTGGACGGGACAAAAGCCAAAGTGCCTATTTTTTCGGAAGTCATCAGATGCCAGAGTACGAGACAGAGAGGGGCCAGGGGGCCACCACACCACCTGGCCGCGCGGCCCAGCCTGGCCCGCGCCAGGGGGTGGTGAGGCCAGCCCTGGCACCCCCTCGGCCTCCCCTTCCGACTATAAGATGCCCTCGGGACGTAAACCCTAAGTGGCCGATCAAAAATCCACGAAAGAGTCTATAGCCGCCGTCATCTCCATCCCTAGATCGGGAGGGATCTGAAGCTCTTCTCGGCACCCTGCCGGAGAGGGGAATTCACCCTGGAGGCCTTCTTCATCACCATGCAAGCCTCCGGTGTGATGCGTGAGTAGTTCATCCTTGGACTACGGATCCATGTAGTATCTAGATGGCTGGTTCTCCTCCTCTGTGCTTTCATGTTTAGATCTTGTGAGCTCCGTTCATGATCAAGATCATCTATTTGTAATTCTGCATGTTGTGTTTGCGGGGATCCGATGGATATTGAGATGCTATTTCAGATTGATTATTGATTCTATCATGTCTTTGTTATTTGTGATCTTGCATGCTTTCTGTTGTTAGTAGCTATCTTGGCCAAGTAGATGCTAGCAACTCCAAGAGTTAGTATTTATGCTCGATAGTGGGTTCATGCCTCTGGTAATCTGAGGAAGTGACAAAAATCTCTAAGGTACTAGATGTGTTGTTGCTACTAGGGAGAAACCAACAATCCTTTGTTCATAGAACAATCGTATTGTTTACTTTACACGCAGTTCGTAAAGCAATAATCTGTTGCTTGCAACTTAATACTGGAGGGGGTTCGGATGATAACCTGAAGGTGGATTATTAGTCATAGATGCAGTTGGATGGCGGTCTATGTATAATGTTGTAATGCCCAATCAAGTCTCAAAGGAGTCAAGATGATTAGTATATGCATGTATTGCTTTCTCGATGTTTGTCAATTGCCCCGCTGTAATTTGTTCACCCAGCATGTTATCTATCTTAAGGAGAGCCACCTCTAGTGAACTATGGATCCCGGTCCTTGTCTTTACATACAATCTACAATCTTTTACTACTTTGTGTTTACTTTCTGCAAACTTTTACTTCTTTCCATTCGATACGTCTCATCCTTTGTTTTCCACAAAACACGGTGAGATTGACAACCTCATCGCAAGTTGAGGACAAAGTTATGTGGTTGTGTTGTGCAGGTCTCCACGTTGCTACTAGCACCGGTAGTGCGCCCTGCCAAGGCTAAGCTAGCAACACCTTTGGGTGTTTCCTTGCTCCTACTGGTTCGATTAAACCTTGGTTTCATAACTGAGGGAAACTTGCTGATGTGCTCATCATACCTTTCTCTTGGGGTTCCCAACGAGCTCTACATCAACCACGCACCAGCACTTTTCTGGGCGCCGTGCATTGAGCCATCATGTCACTCTGTCTGGGGTCAGATTTTCTCCCGGAAAATCCGAACATGGGCAGATTTTCTTCCCCTGACCGGATAATCCGGCCCTCGCCTTGGGCTGGATAATCTGGTCCCCATAAGACGATCAAAGGCAGCCAAGGCACGATGCTCTGAGTGGGTTTGGATTATCTCCCGAAAAATCCGAACAGGGCGGTTTTTCCTTCCCTGGCCGGATAATCCGGCCCTCGCATGGGGCCAGATAATCCGGCCCCCAGGAGACGCTCAAGGGAAAGCTCGACGCATCGCTCTGAGTGGGGGCGGATTATTTTCCAGATAATCCGAGTCTGGGGCGGAGTTTTCCCCAGGTCGGATAATCCGGACCTTACTTAGGCCAGATAATCTGGCCCCAAATGGATCCAACGGCTCAGTGGGTGCTGGGGGTATAAAAGTCCCTTCATCCCCTCCATTCAGATCTCTTGATTCACTCGAAAATTGCCAGACCTGTTGTAAGTGCTCTCTCTCTCTAGATCTCCCACTTCAACCACCCGAAGGCTTCGATCTTTGGGGGAATTGAAGGAGGAGACAACCTACATCGTCATCACGAATCAAGCGCATCAACTCCTCTCCATTCACTTGGAGAAATCCCCGATCTAGTATTCTCGTTAATATCTAGATCTCATGTTTTGTTATTGATAACTTGTTCTTGTGGCAGCTTGTTGTCATTACGGGAGCCTCCAATTTGGTTGTGGAGTTGTGCCCACTAGTTGTGTAAAGGCGCCGGTTCCTGCCTGAAGATTCCCATAGTGGAAAGGTGGATCATGCCTTTGGTGGCGGGATCCATCGGAGAACAGGGTGAGGCCTATTGTGGCGTGGTGGTCTTAGTACCACCCAACCCTCCAACGCAGATGTACTTCCCTTAATAAGGAAGGAACTGCGGTAAAACAAATCTCGTGTGTCCGCGTGCTTCACTACGGTTTACTCGTTCCTCTTTCTCACTCGCCTGTACTCGCTAGTAGTTAGGTTTGCATATTGGGAAATTCTATATAATAGCTATCTAGAGAATTTACCTTTTGTGTAAGCCTAAAATTGAAAAAGCATTAAAATTTGAAGTAGCACCTATTCACCCCCCCTCTAGGTGCCCATGCGATCCATTTCACCAATGATTCTTGCCAATATTTGAGGGGAAGTTAGAAGAGATCAAGATCTACAATTTGACCAAACCTTTTCATCTCTTTGTGAGTGAATCTTTGGAATCTAGATCTTGGTGGATTTTGTGTTCTCCTTGTGTTCTTCCTATCTTGTTCCCCCAATTGCTTTAGTATCTTTGTTGGAATTTGAGAGTGAAGTTTTGGAGCATCTTTGTGGTGTTCTTGCCATTTGCATTAGGTGCATCGGTTTGTGTTCTCTCCGGAGGATTTGCTTGGTGAAATCAAGAAACTAGTCCCTGTTGGGTTGTTGGAACCCTAGACGGTTGTGTGGCCTTTGTGGCGTGTCCTTGGGGCCTTCAATTAAGTTGTGAATCTCTCCCCAAGATTGAGGCCTTGGTGGCGATTATTGGGAGCCTCCAATTAAGTTGTGGAGATAGTCCGATCTTGTACGGGTTTGGTGACCACCCTCAAGTGTCCCATAGTGGAACGGGTGCTTGCCGCGTGGTGGGTGCTCGGGAGAATAGAGTGAGGCCTTTTGTGGTGTTGGTGGTCTTAGTACCGCCCACCCCTCCAACAAGATGTACTCCCTTGTTGGGAGGAACTCGGTAAAATATCATCGTCTCCGCGTGCCTCGGTTATCTCTTTACCCGAGATCTTTACTTATGCATTTTACGTTGTGATAGCCTTCGTTCTTGAAGTATTCTATATTGCTATCACATTGTTGCTTGTCTTGCTTAGCATAAGTTGTTGGTGCACATATGTGAACCTTAGTATATCTAGATTTTATGCTTAACAAAAGAAAACGCTAGTTTTATTCCGCTATTGTTAAGTCCATCTCGTAAAAGTTTTAAACTGCCTATTCACCCCCTCTAGGCGACATCCATGATTTTTCAGCCGGCCACCCCCCTCTCTCCACCACCGACTGCCGGCACGCACGCCTCCATCCCGAGACATGCTCTCCTCCCCCTGCTGACCTCCGCTGGGGAGCTAGACCTCGTTGATCTCCCCACCGCATGTGAGAAGCGAGCTCCAGCCACGAGGCACACATGCCGTCATCATCTTCGGCTCTAGCCTCTCCACCTGTCGTCGTTGTCCTCAGGCTCTGGCGTGTGCTTCGGCGACGCGGCCATGGCGGGTTCCTGTGACATGACTGTCCTGGGCTCCGGCGAGGCTTCGTCGATAGCATGCCAGGCTTCTTCGTCTTGTCTGTATGCGTTGGGATACATCGTTGGGGGCACACACAGAATCAGGCTGGACACGTGCCTTTTTTTCCTCCCCTCCCGCAAACGGACCGAAACGATCAAAATAGCTATTCGTTTGCGGGTAGGACGTTGGAGTTGCCCTAAGAGGGTCCTCGGTGCCAATCTTCACCTTGATAGCGGACTAGAGGTTGTTATGTCTCCACGAGAGCCCACCTTGTATATCTTGGTTGGGACATTAACTTTCACTTTCTTATGAATTTATTCAATGATTTATGTGACCCATTGTTTTGAGCAAGCGCCGATATGTGGGGGTTATGGCGCTGAAAGTCGGGTACGAAATTGTGTTATCTTGCGATGAAAACCAGATTTTCAGGTACACTTCTACAAAATGAAAATTAGATTTTCTTACAGTAGTAAAAGTTTTCAAATTTTTGAAACTCCACATGTCCATGTAAACCGGCGAGACCTTTTCAAAAAGTTGCAAAACACAAGTGTGCCAGACACTACAAGGACAAAGGGCGCATTTGGTAGCCTGCATGTAATTTCTGGCTTGGTCGGGCAGTGCTGTGGAGGGCACGGCCGCACTCATCGCCCTATTGGCCAACTTGTGCAAGTTATTTGATAGCCTGCAATTGTGGTCGGTGGACGGGTTGGGAAAATCGGACCATGTTGTTTGGTTTCCTGCACGTAGGGCTTTTGACCCATGTCATGCAATTTCTCCTTGTTTGGTTGACATAGAAACCAAGATGTGGTCACCTTGCACTTCCTTATGGTGAGCTGATCACGTCCGGATTGACAAGGAGGAAGACCATAAGAATAACACAAGATAAAGTGGATGAACAACAAAGAGGCAAGAACAACAGAATCTAGAACAACATAATCGCAAGCCTGACCCCACAAGCATGAACAACACAATTCGGAACAACAAAAGCACAAGTCTGATCCCATCACAAGCATGGACAACACAATTTGGAATAACAGAAGCACACGTCTGATCACCACAAGCATGAACAATATAAGCAAAAGATGATCACAATAGAACATGACCAAATGAACACCCTTAGCAGAAACAACACAAGTACAAATTAGTCTTAACAAGCATGATCGTCGCAAACCATGGTGTTAACCTAGCACCACATCAAAAGTGGGTGTCATCCTACCACCACCAGCAGTTCCTGTTTGCAGTACAAGAAGGTGCACCTGAACAGTCAACCATCACAAATTTCCTTGATTTTCTTCAGTTTATCCTTGTTAGCGTCATTGGCTTTAAACAATTCATAGAGCGCGTACTCTAGTTTCCTCTTTTCCTCCTTCAAGATCATCCGGTCCTCATCCCATTACTTCTGCTTCTCTTTGATCACATCATCCTAGGATTTCTGCACGTTCTTCAACATCTCAACCTCATTCCTCAACGCTTTAGTCGGCTTGGAAATTATCTCCTAAGATCTCTCATTGCTATCATTCAATCTAGACAAGTTCTCCTCCAATGCCTTTTTCTCCGTTTCTTCGATGAAATTATTCACATCAACCAGCAGAGTTGGGTACTTTTTTGTCAAGCTTGTCCTTCTCATCAGACAGTTATTTCATCAGTTTCGCATTCTCAACCTTCTCGTCAATTCTTGCACTTCTTGTATCATCATACATCCCTCATAGCTCTGCAAGTGCATTTTTCATAGCATATGGCCATTCATTGTCCACCCAAGCAACAAACCCACAATTTTAGACCTCCTGCAAGTCATAAATTCGTTGGCACATACCTACTGCTTGCTAGACAAGTGAATGGCCATACAAGGGGCTTATCACTTACGTTTTGAACTTGACAGAGGTAGAATCTGCGGCCTGTGTTGGTTCTTTCAAATACAACACGCCTAACAGGCTCAAGTTTGTGGACGCGGTAGAGCTCGGGACAATCTTTCTCTATGCCGCAGAAGTTAGGATCTTTGTACGAGTCAGGAGCATAGTCCATGTCCGTGATGTCCTAGCGCACTAAATCTAGTTGATCTGATTGTAAATCGAGGATTCCTAACTCGTTAACGAATCCTAACCCTATGAAAAAATTGGGGGAAAGTGGATTTACCCTTAGATACGATTGGCAGGAGCTCTCGCCGTCATTCGAGCTCGACATGGTCGCCGCCCTGCCGGTTTTGTCTTGCCAGGGGCATTGTCGTTGTTACCGCCGGTGGCCGGATTTGACTGGGGAGAGGAGAATGGGGAAAGGTGGATCTAGTTTCGGCGATGAGCGGGTAGAGTGTGTCTCGGCGGGAGGTGAGGGAAAGGATCCGGCCCCTTTTCTAGACCAGTGGGAATCTCCCGTCTACGCCAGGTCGGTCGAGATCGTGCAGGGGAATACTGGTTTTGCATCCACTGGACGCAAGACGAACATGGCTCGCTGAAAACGGCTGATTCGAGCCAAGCACCTAGGCGGGGCCCTGGATGCTTTACGGTTTGCGCTGGGGCAGCCGACGCCTCGTGCAAGAAACCGTAGGTCTGGCCGAAGGATATACGAGCTACCGAACGCGCCCAAAATAAGCGCTGCACGAGCAAACCTTTGTCTTTGCGTAGCTGGTACCGCACCCGGGCACGCGGCCGACCTTGAGAACTTTCGAGAAACTCCTCCCGCGGACGGTACCGGTCCCAGGACACGCCTGCGCCAGGCGGGACACGGGCCCGCTGCCGTCTACGCGGCACATCGTATGCGGCCACGTACGTGTTCACCTAGCGCTTTACCTGCCGCGCCGTGCTCTGCTCGGTCGCGCGTCTGGCTCTACGACGACCCGAGGGCCGGGGCGTCCTGCCTAGCTGTCCCGCTGCAAGATGACAAGATCAGACGGGGCGGCGGCGCCGGCTGTCTCCATGCATGGTGTGGCGCGATCGACGGTATGGTTGCCACGCACAGCCGCGAGGCACGCGTCTCCGCGGCTTTCCAAGCCGTGTGGGAAGTTTTGGTTCGATGAACCAACTCTTTGTCAGAGGTTCCACCCGTGAGATCAGTATCACATACGGGGGGGGCTGTAGCTGTTTATAGAATCGGCTCAGCTGAATTGAATATCTCAAAAAACAAAAAGATCGAAATAATTCCGACCTACCGGATTCGAACCAGTGACCTAAGGATTTATCTGCAGCACTACAGTCCTCCGCTCTACCAACTGAGCTAAGGTCGGATCTTGTTGGTGCTATACCTAAACAATATTTATTTAACGATTACTCCCTTACTACTAAGTTACTAGGTGTGGCATCGGAGGAGGATATCAGGGATCTGCCGGCTTACCACAAAAATAATCACAAGATGACAACAGAATTACCACTTCAACTTAGGTACCGTACTTTCCACCCATCATCATATTGCAGACTCACGAGAGCCTCTTCACGATGAGTGTGTACATACACGAGCTGAGCGTTTTAGGTAGAGAGAGTAATTTGCTTCAGGTTCAGAACCATGTCCATCCTGCCTGGCGTAAGTCGTAACGCATCGATGATAGCGCTCGGTGCAGTGCTGCAAACATAAAGAAAGAAGGGGAAACCACCAAGAAATCAGCCCAACAAGGCTCGTTGGCAGATTGCCACCAATAAGATTAGACGGAACGATCTGATCCATTCAAGATTTACTCCATGCCGGCTGAAGAAACTAGAGATTTTAGGGCATCTCTATCCGATTCCAATCGGTTAGAGGAGTAAATCGATGAGTAAATTTTAGAGGAGTAAAAGTACTTTTCTAAATGTGGTCGGCACCTAACCAAACTCCTATTTTTAGAGGAGTAAAAATATTTTTCATCATTTGCAATATAAAAAAGTTGATACAAACACATATATGATCATAGGTTTTGATATCGATACAAACCGATACAAATCCGATACAACTCGATACAATTGATACATAGAGAGTACATAATCCTCCCCATAGATACCGATACATCTTGATAGAATCCGTCACAAACTCAAGTGTTCTTGTTAGCATTAGAACGTATAACAAGAATGTGCCATCTATTTAACATCCATGAAAGCGATCATCCCCGGTTATCTTTTCATTGAAATTCATATAAATTTTCTACCAAAAAAGTTGAAACGGTGGACGAACACCACTCGCCTCGAATATTGCGTCGTCTACTAGAGTTTGATGGTGCCATGCAAAATACGTCTCATCATCTTCATCCTCGATCCATGTAGAAGTCCTTGTACTTCATTGTAACAAGAATCAAATAAGCCACTTGTGCTCTAGATTTTACAAGACGAAAAAGAGGGGGGAAATTCACCTTTTCCCTCTTTTGGTGGTTGCGGCCGACGGTGCCGGCGATCTATCTACGGCAACAGCCGACGTTCCATCGACGGACGACGGTCCTGCATCCTCCAACTCCGCCCAGAGGTCCCTCGCGCACACGAAACCCGTCGGGGGCGGCGGGGGAGGCGAGGCCGAACGTCGGTCGCGCGGGATCTGGGGTAGGGTAGGAGGAGGGGGCGAGCCGCGACGCGACATCGGTGGTGGCCGGCCTCCTGGGAGGCAATTCAGGCTTCCGACGGGTCACCGTAGGCCACGCCGGCTCCGGCTTGCGACGAATCGACGGCGACGGAGCCCAATTTGGAGCAAATCGGGGCGGAGGCTGGCGAAAACGACCTCGCCCCGACGATTCCGGCGACGGTGAGAGGCGGCGAGCGAGGGAAAAGGTGGACCGGAGAGCAGCAGAGGGACCGGGATGGGGGTCACCGACGGTGACGCCGGCGGAAAAGGGTGCAGCCGGTCGAGCGGCGGGGGTTTTCTCGGATTTGGTTTCGGAGAAGTAAATTTAGGAGCCGACCGCCACGTTTACTCCTCCGATGAGTAAAAATATACTCCTCTAACCGTTTAGGAGTTCGGTTAGATGCCGCCGCTGCGTAAATTTACTTCTCTAACCGATTTTAGGGGATCGGTTAGAGATGCCCTTAGCTCCAAGCTCAAGACATCCTCTAAACTCTGAACTTCATGCGAGGTCATGGAATACTCCATTCGAAGCGCGCCATAAGAGCCTCTCTTTTTCTCTGAAAAGTCTATATATCAAATTAAAGAAATTATCATATGCAATCTGGGTAAGTATTGTTTATCAAATTGGCAACAACACTCTTAAGTACAGTACTTAATAACAAACGCACAGACACACAAACAACGCACCATCGGAGGCTTTTTTTTTCTTCTTCACAGAAGACCATGTATCAGAATAAGAATTTTAGATACCGCTTCTCCAAAAGTTACTTGTAACTTGGAGCTGCAAGCAGTTCACCATCTTGATGAATCAGCTAGACATAAATCTGTAATTTTCTAAGACATACAGATTTTGTATGTCAACATGTATAGTAATCTCATCGGACAAGGCCGCCAGAAGAGTAGCGGCACACATGGGGATGAAGCACGGCCGACGACATCTAGCTTTGTAACGTCTTGCGGTGCAACTTGTTCGAATGTAATTACATGGCTGAGATGGTAATAAACCAAATGAAAATATCATTTTAGTCAGGAGAGACAACTTCGATACAAAACATAGGAAAAACGAATCTATGGGTGCTTGGGAGGAAGAGATAACCATTCAAATATACAAATATAAGTAAAGTCGGATATAAAAAATAAACAAAACGGGGATGTAGCTCAGAGAGGTACGGGGATCGATACCCCGCATCTCCATTGCATCTTTATTTTTTTTATCTTTATCTTACTTCTTTTTCTACCTTTGCACATATTTGATCGATCTCTTCTTCTGTCTATAAGTTAGACAGGTACTATGGATTTTGTGACAAAAGTTAGAACATATACCGAAGGACAGTAAATTTACTTTCAGTGCTACCAGATAAACCGTTTACTTAGGAAAACCAGATAAAAATTAAACCGATGCTATCATTCTATGTGATGAGTTGTGCTTCCGGCCTTGTTCCCTTCCTAAGGGATTGGACAGGATTAACGTGGATTAAAACTTATCTTAAGTCAAAATTACTCCAAATCTTTTCTAAAAAAAAACACTCCTAATCCTCCTTATCCTGCTCCAATCCACGTGAGAAGTGATTTAATCGAACACGGCCTCCATGTTTTTCTCGGACTGGGCATCTCCAAGCAATATCGTGGCCTAATACGATTAAAGTATCTAATTCATATTCAGTACCTACTACTCCCTCCGTTCGGAAATATAGGACACTTTACCTTTGTGAAATGAATGTATCTATTCGCATTTTAGTGTATAGGTTCACTCTAAACCTCTACGAACATATACACTAAAAGACGTCTAGATGCAATCGATTTACAAAGCTAAAACGTCTTATATTTCTGAACACCAACAAAACTCAAGAAAGAACTTGGGTGGTTTTTCCATTTTTGCGTACATAGGACCGTAATTTTGTCCTCTTGAATCTTTCCCATTATGTCTGTAATTTATGGAATCGAGCATGCTACCGTCTGTTAATTTTCTTTAATTAGCGGGAAGTTTATTAATGTGCCTAAGGGGCTTTAGATAAATGCGCAGCAGTATGGAGTGACCTTAAGGACACCCACTATGATAATAACAATGGCAGTGAGATAGTCATTGGTCAAAAAAAATGGTGTGTAGCCATAGTGGACCAATAGAACTGGACTGTCGATGGTCCAACTACATTGGAAACGGTAATAAAAAGGTACCGTTGCCAATTAATTAGCAGCGGTTGCTGGAATGACTCCGTCGCCGGTATGGCCTCATCGCAAATGGAATTTGGCATATCCCCATTTCCAACGAGAGGTCCCTCCGAGGCCCACAAGGTGCCCTCGTCGAGGACATGCCTTTGTTAGCAAACAGAACATGAGGCATCCCCTCCAGGGAGGCCATCACACGATGCGCTTCGCGAGGAGCCAAAATGTGTCCTTGCCGAGGCCCGCATGGTGCCCTCGCCTGAGTCTCACGAGAGACTCTTCTCCAATTCCTCACAAGAGGACCACTCCGAGGCCCACAAGGTGCCCTCGTCGAGGACCTGCCTTTGTTAGCAAAATAGAACATGAGACATCTCCTAAAGGGACGCCATCGCACGATGTGCTTCGAGAGGCACCATGAGGTGTCCTCGCTGAGACGCGCACGGTACCCTCGCCCAAGTCTCACAACAGACTCATCGCCAAAGCCATCATGAGATGTGCTCCACGAGGCCCACAAGGTGCCCTTGCCAAGTCATGCCGGAGACTCCCCTTCACGAGGCCCACAAGGTGCCCTTGCCAAGTCTCAACTGAGACTCCCTCATGAGGCCCACAAGGTGCATGCCCTCTCCAAGCCTCATAGGAGGCCCCTCGCAGTCTCTCACAAGAAGACAGCTCCAGCCACGAGCCTAGTAAGGCACAATCTACAGGAATCACTCCTTGCAAAAGCTAAGTACACACTACTTTTAGCCTCTCTCTACTGATGGGGTTCATTGCATAGAAAACAAAACATTTCCTACGGTTGCAACCATCAAGATCATATCTAGGAGATACATGTAACGATTTTAGATGCACTCACCCTCGAAGACCGTAGTGCGGGATAACGTTCCCGCAGACGAACGTGGTTGTTGTAGAGTGTACTCGACCGTCCACAAGGATCGATGACAGTGCCACACGTGCAACACCTCCGTAATCGGTCACACGTGCAGTATGTCGATGACTCCCGATGACTCCCAAACCCTCGCTCCAGAAGGGCAGCGGAAGTAGTGGATCCTCGGAAACTCCAACATCGCTACGCCATGATAGAGATGGTGGAGGGGAATATCTCAAGCAGGGCTTCACCTAAGCACCTTTTCTAGTGGCAGTGGACAAGGCTAGCAAGAGGGAGAAGATGCCAACCAAAGGGCATATGAGAGGAGTGGGCAAGTGTGTGAGAGCGAGGAGGTCTCCACCTCCTTTTATAGGGGAGAGGGGGCAAGCCGCCTCCTTGGCCGGCGCCATGGGGTGCCCCCTCCCCTCCTCTCATTCATGTGGGTGGACACTCCACTCACACATAATTCAATCTCTACTTTCTCCATTTATTCTCTACTAAAAAAACCAAAGGTATTTCAATTAAAGCGCTTTAATTCTCTTGTTTTAATGCAACTTAATTTAATGAACACTTCATTTAATGCGTACTTCATTTAATGAACACATTAATATTTTATTTCCTTGCTTTGTTTTGATACCCCGAAACCATTTTGGCAGATTAGACAGAACAAATTCCTACGATGTCCATTATCTTCTTCGGTGTTCCCTGTCTACTCAAATGCGTCGAATACCCTTAAGTGTGTCTCCATGCGGGTTGCGAACTATGTGGACATGATATAGACATTCTCTGATCAATAATCATTAGCGGGATCTAGAGATCCATAATGACTCCCACCAGTTCATGCGATGACTTAGTGATCGCGTGATCTTTTATTCGCAGTAACCAATTCCTTTTGTCTCGTGGTATTTTACTTGTTTGGGATCTGATCATTCAGTATCATTCATACCTAGTTCAATCCTATTACTGACAAGTACTCTTTTCTCGTTCCCGTGATATAACATTCTTAGTGATCATTATCACTTGCTTGCAAGCTATGTCAATGTGATGTCATCGAGAGGGCCCTGAGTATATCTCTCTATCACCGGGATGGAAAAATCCCACTTTTGATCCACGAGCCTCAGCTAAAACTTTCCAAGTATCTGACAACACCTTTATAATCACCCTGTTACGCTGTGACGTTTGATGCAATCAAAATACTCTTCTGGAGTTAGTGATTGACGTAATCTCATGGTCTAAGGATCAGGGTTACTTTGAATGACGTTATAGTAGTGTAAATATAATGGCTTGATCTTGTTACTATACTTTGGGAGTATGTTCATCACATCATTCAATCAATGGTGTGACCTTGTTATTAACAATATCCAATGTCATGATCATGAAACCTTGATCATCTGTTAATCAACAAGCTAGTGTAATGAGAGGCATCACTAGGAACCATCTATTTGTTTATTAAACACACATGTATTAATGTTTCCTTTTAATAAAATTATAACATGAGAAATAAACATCTATAATAAACCTGGATTAACATAATAACCATTTATTATTGCCTCTCGGGCATATTCCTTTTAGTCTCCCACTTGCACTAGAGTTAATAATCTACTTTTACATAGTTATGAATCTCCCATAGCATTCTGGTACTGATCATGTTTTGCCTTTGGGAGAGCTTTAGTCAACGGATCCAAAATGTTCAAATCCATGTCTACTTTGCAAATCTCTATACCCCCATCCTGGACATGTTCCCGGATGGAGTGATAACGACGCTTGATATGCTTGGAATTCTTGTGGAACCTTGGTTCCTTAGCATTGGCTATGGCACCACTATTGTCACAATATATAACCGTTGGATCCAAAGCACTTGGAACCACACCTAGTTCGGAAATGAACGCCTTGATCCAAACCGCTTCCGCCACTGCTTCTGAAGTAGAGATATATTCAGCCTCCATTGAAGATCTTGCCACCACAGGTTGCTTGGAACTCCTCCAATGCACCATTGCACCATTCATAATAAATACATATCTAGATTGTGACTTAGAATCATTCGGATCAGTGTCGAAGCTAGCATCAACGTAACACTTTGCGACGAGCTCTTCTTCACCTCTATAGATGAGAAACATGTCTTTAGTTCTTCTTAAGTACTTAAAGACATTCTTGACTGCTTTCCAGTGTTGTACACCTAGATCAGATTGGTACCTTTTAGTCAAACTAACAGCATGTGCCACATCTGGTCTTGTACACAGCATAGCATACATAAGAGAGCCTATGGTAGAGGCATAGGGGACATTGACCATCAATTCTCTATCTTGTGTTGTAGCTGGATTTTGAGTCTTACTCAAAATATTACCTTGCGCCATAGGTAAGAGACCTTTCTTACTATCTTGCATTTTGAACTTATTCAAAATCTTGTCAAGGTATGTGCAACTTCAAAATTTTCAACATAAAGAGGGGAAACTTAATATTGTTGAGACACATAAAACCACGTTTCCCTCTCTCATAATAACTTTCAGTAGCATCATAAATAAAAGTAACAATATAACTATCACAAGAAACATTCTTATCATGAGCCACGTGCATAAAAGAATTAATACTCTCCACATAAACATAGTCATTCTTATTCATTGTAGTGGGAGCAAATTCAACAAAATAGCTATCATTATTATTTTCATCACCATAATCATCAAATATAAGAGGCATATTGTAATCGTAATTAATTTTCTCCTCAATAGTAGGTGGATTGAAAATATCATACTCATCATATATTGGAGGTTTTGTATCATCATACGCAATAGAATAGCTATCTTCCAAAGCTGGGGAACTAAAAAGATCATTTTTATAAAAACTAGCTTCCCCAAGCTTAGACTTTTCCAAAGCATTAGAAATAATGGTGTCCAAAGAATTCATACTAACGACATTGCTATTAGCATGCAAATAAAGTTTCATTGGTTTTTTAATTTTCTCTTCAAACACTTCATGTCCTGGCTCAAGATAAATACTATAAAGGTCTCTAATTTTGTTGTTGTTTTCCATTAAGCCTAACTAGTGAAAACAAGAAACAAAAAGACAAAATTGCAGAATCTAAAGGAAATAACTTCGAGCACTCACACCGGAGGATGTGAGTACCTTTTACCTTACCTCCCCGGCAGCGGTGCCAGAAAATAGGCGTTTGCCGTGGGAGGTTCTTCTTCTTTAATCCTCCGGTGTGAATACCTTTTACATTTCCTCCCTGGCAACGACGCCAGATAATAGCTTGATGTCTACGCACTTCTATTCTAGTAGATAGTTGTTGGGCCATCAAGTGCAGAGGTTTATAAAACAACAGCAAGTTTTCCCTTAAGTGGATCACCCAAGGTTTATCGAACTCAGGGAGGTAGTGGTCAAAGGTATTCCCTCTCAAGCAACCCTGTAATCAAGATACAAGAAGTCTCTTGTGTCCCCAACACACCCAATACACTTGTCAGGTGTATAGGTGCACTAGTTCGGTGAAGAGATAGTGAAATACAAGTGGTATAGATAATTATAAGTGGTAACGGTGCTAGAAAATAGCTTGATGGCGTGTGGTTGATATGGGAAAAGACTAAAGGAAAACTGAAATAAAGATGGAAGCAAGCAAACATGTAACAGATCTAATTGCAAATGGTGTTTCAATGCTTAGAAATAAGGCCTAGGGATCATACTTTCACTAGTGAACACTCTCATATAAATATCTTCTCTTTATGATACTACTCTTAACTACTCTCTGGTTGGACACTCTAATCGATGGTAGGGCTATAACAGCACACCTCAAAGTAAGCCTTTCCCATCTAGAAAACCCCACACTGTCACCTTGAGTACTAGATGAGTCCAACAACACCACAATTTCATAAAGACATCCAACTCCAAATATAACTCATAACAAGTATTTTTAATCTCTAGCCTAAGTGCCACCATGGTGAGCACACTGTCACTTTCACACACATGGGGAGAGCAGAGATTCATTAAAGCACTTGAGTAGCAAGTGTCGTCGGATTGAGGAGAAGTACGCCATGAGGGGGTCCTCGAGGCATGTAGAAGAGAGGGGTGTGAGACGTACGGTGTTCCGGGATGGTGAGCACACAAGTTTACCAGGTTCGAATCCGCCGGCTTTGGACGGATCCTACTCCTGCTAGCAATCTAGTAATACGGCAGAGCCAGAATATGGGTTACAAGGGTTTCGCCTATGCGAGTTGAGGGTCTAAAGTATTGGGTGCCCTAAAGGCTCTCCCTAGGACGGCTTATATAGATATCCGGCCTAGGGTTTATAGGAGAAATCTGGCTATGACTAAGAGTCAGTTACAGAGTACATCTTGAACTACAAGTAACATTATAGGCCTAAGTCGGTAAGTCTTCTGGGCCTTCCCGTAGCCGGATTGGACTCCGTCTTCTCTCCTGACTGGGCCGACCGTGAAGCAAAGCTCTAACCTGAAGTGGGCCACCCTGGTCAGTGAGGAACTGTGAGGATACCTGGAAAGTATATCCCCAACAGCAGCCCCCGGAGGCCTCCAAGATCCAAAGTTGGATTTATCATCGTCTAGCTTGATCTTCGGCTTGCAGAATCTTGAAGGGTTCCTGAAACTTCACAACAAAAAATACAATCTGGGTCTTAAAAATAAGTCGGACCTATCAACAGGTTACTCGGATTTGCAGCTTGATTTCAAACTAAGCCGGAATTTGGTCTCTAATGCCACCTGACACAAGCCATGGTCAAGTCACGTCATCTGACAGACATCCTATCAGCACGGCCGTTGGTGGGTCTGCGGTTAGCGGAACCGAGGCGCCGTTTCAATGCGTGCATGGAGATCGAGGTGACGTAATCATCGCGTGGGTCCTTCCCAGTTCCTTCCACGACGCGTCGTGGTTACACTGTAGCATTTGCACGAATCTTGGCGCGGTTAGGTGGATATAAAGGGTGAGGATCTCCTCCTCCTTTCTTCACCTGTCCTTTGCCTTTTCCTCTCCTCCAAATCTCCCTCGCGCACACAAAGCTCCTCTGCTTTCCTCCCAAAAACTCCTTGCGCCGACCATCTTAGGTCAACTGCTCACCGGAGAAATGGCTTCTTCTTCCTTTTCCGGCTTGGCGGCAGCGGCGGTGATGGCGGCGACGGAAGCAGCGGCGGAGAAGGAAAGCTTCTGCGGGGTCTGGATCCCCTGCGTGCTAGATGACGAGAAGCTCCGCGGCGTGGAGACTGAAGGGCTCCTCCGCGACGGCGACTGACGGAGCGGCTTTGGCGAGACCATCCCCAACCCGCACGCCGACGAGCGGGTCCACTTCGGCACCCACCTCGATAGAGGTTTATCATTCCCTCCCTCGGAGTTCTTCTCCGAGGTGATTGATCATTTTGGAGTTCAACTCCATCATCTTCCTCCCAACTCTCTCTTAGATATGAGCGCTTATGCTTCTTTGTGTGAGGGCTTTCTCGGCATTAGGCCGAGTTTGACTCTATTCCGGTACTATTTTCATGTCCGGAGAAACTCTATCACGGCCGGTGTTCCTTACATCACCGGTAATATTAGTTTTTTGCTTAGACGCGAGCGCGCATATCCCAAGATCCTAGCTAGTGACTCGGTCAAACAATGGCCAGCCACATTCTTTTATCATAAGGATATTCCGGCTCCCGGCAAAGCTTGCCGGCTGTAGCACCCCAATTGTCTAACAATTGTAATGCTACTTGTCCTAGTAAGATAATGGCTACTTTATATATATTATTATGGCATCATAATTATATCATGCTCATGTCATCATGCCACCTTGCATTTGAGCATCATATAAAACCCTTTTTCTTTTGGCTCTTCTCTCACATGCATTATTAATTGTATTTGCCTCTTGATATTGTATTTGGTTATTGATATATTGTCTAAATGCCCAAGTTGAGTTGGGGGCGTATCTTTTATTCCATTTCCATCACCTTTCTTTTCACCACTTTATAATTCCACCATCCTACTAGATCATGAGCTTGTTTGTCTTCATTTTGGATTTCTCTAGCTCATGTGCAATAGGGTGGATCTAGTCCATTAAATTTCTTTGCTTGGCTTTGTTCCACTTCTTGGAAATGCATAAGATTAATGCCATCATATTAATATTGTTTTCACAAAATTAATCAATGGCATTATTATTTTTGCATGGGCCATGCACTAGTCTTCACTACCTTCCTTTCCTTTGGTTTTCTTTGGTTTTGTTGGATCCTACCTTTGTGAGAACACCTCCTACCACTCCACTCTTCCCTTAGTCTCAACCATATCTCTCTCTTTTATTTATTCCTCCATGCATGATCCATATGTGACCTTTTCCACCTATTTCTTTGCTTCCTCTTTCTTTCTAGTTCTCCTCCACATTATCTCAAACAAGATCAAGCTTCATTTTTCTTCTTGGTTTGGCCTCATAAACCAAAATAAAACCTAAAACCTAATAAAACCTAACCTAGCTACTTCTCTCTCTCTCTCTAACTCTCTCCTATCCCTAGTTCTATTAAGCCCTAAACTTCCCTCTCTCTCTCACACCCCTCTCTCTCTAGCATGACCACCTGGCCACCCTTCCCCTGGCCCACACCCAGACACTCTAGCCTAGCCATGCCCTAACCCTAGCCATGTCTAAGCCTAAACTGAGCTCACCCGAGCCCCTTCCCTCCTTCTCTCTCTGCCGTGCGGGCCTAGCCGCACCACCATCGCCTACCCCACCTGCAGCCTCCCTGCCGCGCCGTCCAGCTCCAGGACAAGCCCCAGCCTGGCCGAGCACGTGCTCGAGGGAGAAAGGGTAAAGCCCTAGCCCCTTATCCCTGCCGTGCCCCACCCTCTTTTCCTCCCTCTCTCTCCCACTTTTTCTTCCTCTCCACGCCTCTCTAGCCTCCCTGGATCTGGCCGAGACGCCCTCCTCCTTCCCCTTCTCCCTCTCCGTCCACCAGCAGCCGCCGCCGATCGCCGCCAGGTACCACCCCGCCCCGACGATCCAGCCGTGCTGCACGACCGGGAAGTGGCGGAGAAGATCAAGGACGTTCCCCTGCGACGCCCCGTGCACGCTGACGTGGACGAGAAGCTCCCCCGCGTCGTTAGTACCTCGCCGTCCCCGAAACCCTAGCCCGCCGGTGCACCTGCGTCCTCGCCGCTCCAGAGTCTCCCCGACCGATCCAACACCGCCAGGCAAACCGCGGTGAGCCCCTCCCTCTCCCGGACAACCTCCTCTTCTCCGTCGTTGTCCAGCCTCGCCGTGCGTTTCGTCGAGCAGCCACCGCGCGCCAGAGCTCGCCAGCATCTGCGACTTTCCCGCGCCACGCTCGGCCTATCTAGCCCGCGCCCACCTCCCTGTCAGCTCCCCTAGCACGCCGCACTGGTTAGCCACCCCAGCACGCACGCACACGTCCCCGGATCGAACCCCCACCCCGCGCCGTGCGCCAGATTCGCGTCAGACGCGAGGAGAAGAAAAACAGTACCGGGCCCGTGGTCGATTTGCAAAAGCCCCTCCCCTTTTTAATTACTGCAACCCGCGCTCCAAAAGGCCCCACCTGTCCGTCGCCTGGCCATCTTGCAGAGACCCCCTCCTGTTTTCTCGGCCGTAACCCGCGGTCCATCTGGTGCCCCACCAGTCAGCCGCTGGGGGTTTTCCGCTGGCACGTGGGCCTTCAGCCGCTGGCCCCACCCTGTCAGTCTCTGTGGGCTAGCCCAGCCTGCGGTGCAAAAAGAAATTTCCGCGCGCGCGTGGCCCAGTCAGCGCAGCCCCACCTGTCAGTGACTGTGGATAGATTTGCCTGCGGTGTAAAAAGTTTTCCCCTGAGTCTGTTTTTATTCAAATCTTTTCCAGATTTCTTTAAATTCAAATTCTTTTCAGATTCAAATAATTTAAAAAAATAGAAATCCAAATAATACATGTAATATATGTTTTGGAATCAGAAAAATGTGAGGAATTCAAATATGCCCTTCAAAATATATTTTGAACATTTTAATTTTCGAGATGATTAAAATTACAAGAAAATGCCCTTTCCCCTTATTTAATTAATAACTTTAGTTTTATAACTCCAAATTTGACAAATAATATGTCTAAATCAATCAGCGCGACGAGCCCGTTCTATTTATGCAGTCCTTGTTCTGAATTGAAGCATGCATCATGTCGTCATTTAAAAATCTGAACTGTTTATGACAATAAAACTTGGGCAAATAAATAATAAATTGCCTTATTACTTGTATCCACACCTCACCTTTGCCATGCTACTTTAATGCCATGTAATTGTGCATCATTCATCATGGCATTCTTGGTTGCTTGTTGCATTATAATTCATATGCTTGTGCACTTTATTTATGTTAGCCCTTGTTTGTTTGGTTCTTCTTCGAATAGACGCCCAACAGGAGAATTACCAGGAATCACAGGAGTACTACCCAGATCCATCTCTCGCTTCAACTGAGCTGCAAGGCAAGCACTACCACATGCTTGCATACATACAGTACCTATTGCCTCTATCTTATTCTTGCATCATTGAGTCGCGGTTGCATTAAATGGAATCCCAAGTACTGCATAGCCTTTACTTTTAAACCACACTAAGCTTGTTCCGGTCCCATGAGCCATTACTACAGGAGTTGTTTGAGCCATGCAAGTCGTAGCAAAGCATGAGTAGGGTATGTGAGTGTCTGAGGAATAACGAGGTACCAAACAACATAACCTTAGTAGTAATGGGATAACTAATGAAAGAGGCACCGGTGAGAAATATCTGCAATTTGGTTTTCATGCTCACTTGTGTCCCGTAGGACCCCGAGTACTTGATTCCTGTTCCTTGTTTATTCGCACTATCCACATCCGGGAGGCCTTATGGACCCCCCCTGAGCCAGATCTTGATTCGTTCTTATTTCTTGGGGCCACAATTAGTTTGGGGCTTTATTACTATTCTGTACTTATGCCATGCTACTGTTTTATTTAAGATTGTGCGAGGAGCACCTGTACTGTTTTGGATCGTGACACGTTTTCGCTGTATCGACAAGCCCAGTCATATTTTCGGGTTCCCAGTCGTTTACCGCCGTCCACACAAACCTTGGGTCCGTCTCGGAGCCGGCCAACTTCGTTGCGGGTAGCTTAATGGGGTGGCCCCCTGAAATATTTCTGAATTCTGTGATTGCTTTGTCGTGAATGCCTCGTTGGGTTTTGATTTGGTTTTTCCGAGGTTGATCGAGTGTGTGTTGCTATTCGTGCACCCCTGCAGGGTAAATCTTTCTGAAAGCCGTGTCCGCGGTTATGGACGACTTGGAGCACAGTTTCTCGATCATAGACAAGTATAACTAAAGTACCACTTTTAAATTGACTAAGTACTGGACTAGTAAATAGTACAATACTCATGGAATGGTTAATAAAACTGCCAACGGATGATGGGGGTTGTTCGTCTGCTTCCTCGTTGGTAAGCGAGGAGGAGGATGGATCTGTTAATTATACTGTTATAACTGTTGATCTTAATTCACGGACTTCCATCTATCATTGGTTAGGAGGAAGGTTAGCGAGTCTCTATAGAATTGTTAGGTATTATCTTTTGCTGCAATTGCGTCACCCCAGGTTGTGTCCCCTTTAGCGGCATAAAGACTTGCTGAGTACCCCTAGGGTCTCACACGATAAATTGTTTGATTCAGATGAACAGGTGTACCCGCAAGATGGATACTGGGTGGAAGAGACATATGATGTTGGCAACGATCATTCGGTGTAGAGATTCCGGGAACGGGGATCCGTGTGATCTGTGGGCGGGATGTGTTTATTTATGGGGCATCTTATGCCAATTTGCTTCTTATCCGTACTCGGATCTTGTTTTCCGCTTCCGCCTGATACTCTGATGTGTGATGTATGAGTAGCTATCCTAAATTATTATATCTATCTAGGACATTTGGATCTTGCCGTATGGCGTTGCAATATGTCTATTTCTTTTAGATGGAATGGCTCTAAGGACTGTTGTATGTGGCTTGCATACATACTCATTTGTGTATGTAGTTGATCCCTTCGCCTGCCGATTACGCCGCTCGTTCTTGTCCCGTTGTTTGAAAGTGGTTAGGACGGCCGAAAGGTCTACCGTGAGTGGCCCTGGGCCCCACCGTACTATTTTAACCACTTTCGTTCATCCAGGCATTAACTAAGAGCGTAATTCACCGAGGTAGTTACACCGGCTTTCATCGACGGAGCCGCCACGGCCCAACCGTCTTGGGACGAGACTTTTTCGGCTCTCACCGACGATCTGATCCTTGCTAAGAGGCGGATTGAATATTTGATCAAGCACAAAGGACTGAAGGGATCCGACTTGGTCCAATGCTGGGTCTCACGCCAGATCTAGCCCCTTCAGTACCACGGAGACCGACTGATGCACTCCATCACGTCGTCCAAGAAAGACTCCCCTCGGATCAGCCCTAGAGCCTACACCACGCAAGGCTACATAAGCCAGATAAAATGGTTGATAAGGGAGCGGATCGAGAGGAGGATCCCGGAGATTTCTCTGGATATGCATACGGCGGAAAACCCCGTAGTGCTGGTAAGCTTCTATCAGTATACCTTTTTATGTGTTTTAATGTTTGAGTTATACCGCAATACTGATATGTTTTCTTCTTTTCAGCTTGCTGACCTCCCCGAGTCGGAACTTGCTCCGCTCGAAGGATATCCTCATGAGTTTTCTCAGGAGATAGAAGTGGTGCCATTGCCGGATGCCGCGCTCAAGAAGCGCAAAGCTTCGACAGTGGCCGTTGGCACAAAGGAGGTGCCCGTCGTGAAGAGGTAACTTTCAATCACAACTTCCGCCTTTGTGCTTTACTCGAATTTCCTTCCGAGATGTAATGTTTCCGGCTTTATCACATTCTCAGAGCTAAACAGCTCATCAAGGGCAAGGGGAAAGGGATTTCTTCGAAGCCCTTGTGACAGACGAAGCTTACCATAGCTTCTCCTTCTGTGGCTCCTTTGACTCCTGCTCCTCAGCCTTCCGCAATGCCGGTGATAATTCCTTCTCCGGCTCCTTCCACGGAGCCTGCGATCCTTGAATCGCAAACTGACGTCACCATGGGTGAGTCAGGTTTAGATAAGGGTGAACCCTCTCTGGGTAATGATCCCTCGGCAGAAACCTTCGCCGAAAACCTTCTCAGCAATCCGGGACTTGCCAAGTTTGGCCTATCCCAGAAATCAGCTGAAGAAATCCAGTGGCTAGCTAGGCAATGCCTGGAGAAAAGTACCTTATCTGCCGAAGAAGAAGCGCAAGAAGCAGAGGACGTCAAGCACTCTAATCTTCTTAAACAAGTGCTTCTTCGCAACCAGAGGATCAGGTCCGGGGAGCTTCCAACTGCTCATGTGACCCCTCTGACTCTCACTGAGAAGGTTGCTGTTGAAGTGAACGCGAGTTTGGATAAACTCACTCGCGAACAATATGTAAGTCGGAATTCCAACTCCTGTTTTTCCTTTATTTCATATCATATCATCTAGCCCCCAAGCATGAAGTAGGATAAATAATCCGGGTTTATGCTTCCTTAGGATGCCAAAGAACGAACTAGTGTAGCCCCCAAGGCTCGTGCTGATATTAGCAAAAATATTAGCCCGAGTCTTTTAGTAGCTTTCTGACTTTGGGTATTCTGACTTACATAAAGTATATTCCTATAACCAGGATTTGTTGAAGAATGTGTGTGATAAGAGGAGAGAGATCAAAGCTCTATGGCTTAAAAATACTGAGCTAAAAGTTGCCAAGGATGAGGCCAAAGGTAAACATTCTGAGACTCAAACCTTGTCTTTCATGTTTTCATAGTCGAATTTTTTTCTGAACTGTTGTTCTTTTTTGACTTATAGCACTGGTGAAACAATCCTGTGCCATGATTGAAGAGGCCGAGAACCTCAAGACTTTGGTGGTGGAGAACAAGGAGCTTCGCCAAAAGCTGGACCAGCTCAAGGCAGATCATTAAAAAAGCATTGCTCAAATCCTTGAATCCTCCTCCATGGCTACTGATGAGCGTGATCGCATGATTGCTGCTCGGGATCAAAAAATCTCGGACCTCAATAGTGAGCTTTGCAGAGAGAGGGATCTTTCCGAGGCTCTCCGGGCTGAACTCCAGAGTCTTCAGGAAGAGAAGATCAAAATTGACGACGTCATTTTCGGTACGTTCCATCTGTCTGACTTGTCTATTTTCTTCGACTTATTTCGATGTCGGATTTTATTTAACTGTCTTTGTTTACAGGTCCTCTGAACTTGATGGACTCCACCTCTGCTGAGCCCTGCACCCACCGGCTTACCCAAGTCGGTGACCTGCTTCGTGACTTCCGCCAATCCCTTGAGGACATTGGCGAAGCTCTCAAGATTCCGGACATGCATAGCATGTCGGATTTTCAGGTGCGGGACAAGGCAAAGGAGATGCCGCAGCTCGTCCGGGATTGGAACATGTCCTATGCACGAAGCGCGGCGCATAACGCTCTCACCATGGTCATGAGCCACCATGGAAGCATGGAGATATGGCAAGTGACCAGAGGGTACTCTACAGTGGATGAAGATGGCCAGGAGCAGGACATCAAAGCAATTATGGACTCCTGTGCCGGATATGGTTGTCATGTAGGTGACTTGACCAGCTACGATACTCCATTCTTCAACCGCGTGGACACTCCGCCTCCGCCTCCAGAAGAAACATCAGAAGTTTCCGATGATGAACGCACCACCTCGGATGTGGACATCTTGGAACGATATCAAGGCGACGTATCCAGCGAGCCGACAACTCCTTCATCTCCTCCTGCATCATAGATTGCCAGAAACATTTTGTATTATCTGAAAAAACATGATGCGTCTATAAATATTAAGTACTATTATTTTGCTAGTGCTAACCTTTTGATCTATTCAACACTTTTGGCTTTTAAATTTCTATGTGCCTGAAATGTTTACATAAGCACTTGTTCTTTTTCGTCTATACTTATCGTTTATCTGGCTTTCCGCCTCGTCCCTTTCGTGAGCCGGCTAAACCTTCTGCCGGAAACTTTGCCGAGCAACGGAGCTCAATTGCTAAACCAGTTTAAACTCGGAAACAAAGCCGGCTTCCAGTACCAACAATTCACTACTCGGAAAATTCCCGCATCCAGCAATCAGACAAATAACCAAAGTAAAGACTAGAAACTTTAGAGTTATACCCGAAGGTAGCAATTTTAGAATCGGAAATCTAAACCAGAACAAACATGAGCGTAAAATACTTTCAAGCATTCTAGGATTTTCGACTATGACATGATCATTCAGAAATAAGATGGTAAAAACTTCTCAGAAAAACTTGAGGCAACCAAAACTTTTATTTCTCACAGAACATGTACATATATATGATTACAAAGAAGGATAGACTAAGAATAAAAGGGACGTAGCTGAGCAATATTCTACGGTCTGTCTAATTCATCCGGATTTTTACTGCCCCCAGCTCTCTTTCTCTTCTTAGTAGTAGGTCTTTCTTTGACTGACCTCATGTCAGTTAAGTAGTACGATCCGTTGTGCAATACTCTACTAACTAAAAAGGGCCCTTCCCATACTGGGGAAAGTTTGTGCTTTCTTTGCTGCACAAGCCGGAGAACCAAATCACCTTTATTGAAAGATCTATTTCGGACTCTCTGGCTATGATATTTGCGTAACTTCTGCTGATAGGCTGTAGATCTCATT
This sequence comes from Avena eriantha, assembly GCA_910589775.1. NCBI lineage: Eukaryota > Viridiplantae > Streptophyta > Magnoliopsida > Poales > Poaceae > Avena > Avena eriantha. The sequence continues at coordinate 320,203,104 of OU342743.1, read as the reverse complement.
TCAGCAACGACGCGAACTTCTTCGACTAAGTCGAGAAATCTCGGCATCCTCTTCAATATACGCGGCCACTCTAGGAGAAGTATGAATCAAATCACTAGGAAGAACTACTTCTGCGCCATAGACCAAGAAGAAAGGTGTGTATCCTGTTGACCTGTTTGGAGTTGTTCGTAAACTCCATATCACAGAGGGTAATTCCTCTTCCCAAGCCCCCGCAGCACGTCGTAGTGGTGCTCCGAGTCTCGGTTTTAGGCCCTGTAGGATTAAACCATTTGCTCTTTCGACTTGTCCGTTAACCTGTGGATGTGCGACTAACGCAATGTCAAGCCGGATATTTTGCTCGTTGCAGAATTCAGCCAATTCTCCCATAGAGAAGTTACTCCCGTTGTCCGTGATAATGCTATGTGGATAACCATATCGGATTATAACATCCTCAACAAATCTTTTGGCTATTTCTCCATCACAACTAGTGACAGGTTTAACCTCAATCCATTTTGTGAATTTATCCACCATCACTAAGAGGTGAGTAAATCCACTTGGAGCTCGTTTAAATGGCCCTACCATATCAAGCCCCCAGACCACAAAGGGCCATGTTATAGGTATTGTTCGCAGCTGATCAGCCGGAACGTGAGCTTGCTTGGCATACTTTTCGCAGCCTTTGCACGTCTTGACTAATCGTTTGGCATCTGCCTGAGCTATAAGCTAGAAAAATCCGTGTCTAAAAGCTTTTGCCACTAAAGATTTGGCTGTAGTGTGGTGACCACACTCGCCTTCATGGATTTCTCTTAAGATTTCCACTCCTTCTTCTGGAGATACACAGCGCTGAAACACCCTAGAAACACTCCGTTTATGGAGCTCACCTTTAACAATAGTATAGGATTTTGCTCGTCGGATAATCTGCCGGCTCAGAACCTCGTCTTCGGGTAATTTGCCATCTACCAGATAATCTAGGTAGGGTTGAGTCTAGCTAGGAATTACAGCCAGAACTGCTATTAGAGGTGAGTCGGATTTGGTCAGATATTCCTCATCTACTCCCTTTATTGAGGGAACTTTGAGGTGCTCCAAAAAAGCGCCATCCGGGACCTCTTTCCGCGCAGAGCCTATCTGAGATAGTGCGCCTGCTTCCTCATTCTCTGCTCGAGGGATGTGTTGAACTTCAAACCCTTCGAATGATTTAGATAGATCATCCACGACAGCTTTATATGCTACCATGTGTTTATTTGCTTTACAAATATCTGACACTTGTTGAGCAACAAGATCCGAATCTCCATAACACATCAAACGTCGGATGCCAATATCCTTAGCAATCCGGATTCCATGTAGCAGTGCTTCATACTCGGCAATGTTGTTTGTCGCTGTGAAGTGGATCTGCAACACGTATAGAAGTTTATCTCCTTGGGGTGATTTGAGCACCACGCCAGCCCCCAAGCCCCCTCGAGCCTTAGACCCATCGAAAAAGAGGGTCCAATATTCCGACTCAGGGAGGATCATGTTCTCCTTCGTCTCTGTCCAATCAGCGACAAAGTCAGCAAGAATTTGGGATTTGATTGTTGTCCGGGGTTTATACTCAATATCGAAAGCTGAAAGCTCTATGCCCCATTTGGCGACGCGTCCTGTGGCATCACTGTTGTTGATTATATCTCTCATGGGAGCTATGCTCACCACAGTAATTGGATGCTCCTGAAAATAGTGTCGTAACTTACGAGATGCTAGAAAAACACCGTAAGCCAACTTTTGATAGTGCGGATACCGTTGTTTTGATTCTGTCAGGGCCTCACTGACAAAGTAAGTCGGACGCTGCACCAGGTGTTCCTGATTTTCATCTGGCCTCTCCACCACCATGACGATACTACAACCTTATTTGTCGCAGCAAGATAGAGCAACATCGGTTCTTGAGGTTCCAGTGCTGCAAGGGTAGGAGCATATGAGAGTACTTTCTTCAGGTCTTGTAGTGCAGCTTCAGCTTCGTCAGTCCAAACAAAATCCTTGGTCTTTTTCAGGAGTTTGTATAATGGTGCGGCTCTTTCACCAAGCCGGCTTACAAATCGACTGACTGCAGCGATGCAACCAGTTAATCTTTGTACGTCCTTCAGGTGAGTTGGCCTGGAAATATTGAGTATAGCCTTGATTTTGTCTCGGTTCACCTCTATGCCTCTTTGAGACACGATGAAACCTAACAATTTTCCGGCTGGTATTCCAAAGAAGCATTTTTTCGGGTTAAGCATGATGTTGTATTTTCGTAGATTGGCGAACGTTTCCTCCAAGTCGGAAATCAACGTTTCCTTCTTTTTGGACATCATCGCAATATCATCCACGTACGCATGTACGTTGCATCCGAGTTGGTCGTGGAGGCAACGCTGCATCGTGCGCTAGTACGTAGCTCCTGTGTTCTTCATCCCAAAGGGCATCGTAACAAAACAGAAGGTTCCGAAAGGGGTTATGAATGAAGTCTTGACTTTGTCAGATTCCTTCATCCGGATTTGGTGATAACCGGAATATGCGTCGAGAAAACAGAGGAGTTCTGAGCCTGCCGTAGAATCAATAACTTGATCAATTCTAGGCAGAACGAACGGATCTTTTGGACAAGCCTTGTTCAAGGCAGTATAATCAACACACATCCTTAAATCAGTGGTGTCCTTCTTAGGGACCATTACAGGATTGGCCGACCACTCAGTGTGGATGACCTCTTCTATGAATCCGGCTAACTCGAGCCGTGCTAGTTCCTTAGCTATTGCCTTATGCTTTTCATCGCCAAAACATCGTAGGGACTATTTGACAGTTTTAACATTTGGGTTTACATTTAGAGAGTGCTCGGCAAGTTCCCTAGGTACTCCGGTCATGTCAGATGGCTGCCATGCGAAGATATCTTGATTTGCTTGGAGGAACTTGACGAGCGCGCTTTCCTATGCGCTACCTAGGCCTACGCATATCTGGGTCACCTTGGAGGGGTCATCATCCTTCAACGACGTCTTCTTCGTCTCTTCTGATGCCTTGAACTCCGGATTTGGCTTTGTCACCTCCTTCTTCGTTTCGGACATCTCGGACGGATCTATGCTCTTCTTGATCTCCTGTTACTCCTGGGCGTGCAGCACGGCTTCGGCAAAGGCGACATTTCCATCCTTGCACTCTCGCGCTTTCTTCGGGTCTCCCCTAATGATGATCATGCCGTTGGGACCTGGAATTTTCATCATATTGTAAATGTAACACGGACGAGCCATAAAAGCCCAGTAAGCCGGACGTCCGAATATAGCGTGGTACACGCTCTTGAACGGGACCACTTCGAAGGAAAGTGCCTCCGTCCGATAATTCTTTGGAGTTCCAAAAGTGACATCCAAAGTAATCTCTCCCAAGGAATTAGCTTGTCTTCTTGGGACAACTCCGTGAAAGATCACAGAGCTATGGTTCAGCCGAGTTTCCGAGATCTTCATCCGGCGTAGCGTTTCGACATAGAGAATATTAATGTTGCTACCACCGTCCATGAGGGTCTTGGAGAAACCATAACCGTCAATAAGTGGGTTGATGATTAAGGCGTATTTTCCTCGCCTGTGCAACTTAGGCGGATGATCAGCGTGGTCAAATGTGATTGCCACTTCCGACCAGTCCAAGTATTGGGGGACAGCCGGAACTATTGCGTTGAGCTCGTGTAGAACTGCTTTCTTGAACTTTGCTGGTTGAGATCCGAGGAAAGTGACGTAAGTTTCCTTTTTGGTGGGAAAATGTTTCTTCCCTTCCGGCTTGGGATTTGAAGCATCAACTTCCTCCATGTCGGAATCTTCCTTGGTCTCTTTGTCTTTTTCGGGATTTTGCTTTCCCTTCTTCTACTTAGCTTTGTAGCCCGCGATGTCATCTCTTTTGATATCGTCGTTGAAACGACACTCAGCGTTGGTGTGGGACGAGCCCCCATTGGCGTCTAGGTGATGCACACATGGGTTATTGGCAATGTCGGCCCAAGAGTAGGTTTTGCCTGGTTGCTGGTCTCCTCTACCTTGGACCCTTGATGTCCCACGGCCACGCCCGCGGCCTTCGCCGCGTCCTCCTCGTCCTCTAGACCTGAAAGTAGCAGTGACCACCGCTGTTTCCATGTTGGGTTTCTCTTCCGAGGTATTTTTGCGCTTCTGAGCTTGTTGCTTTGGTTGTTTTGCCGACTGAGGCATAGCTAGGGCATTGAGTAATCCCTCTGCATCGTCGTCAGCATCTGCATACTTGCTCGCTGTTTCTATCATCTCTCCCGAGTCAGTGACCTTGTCACACTTCAACCGGTGACGTAGTAGACCAATTAGGAGTCCTACGATGAAAGCTTCAATCATGGTTTGATCATTTACTCCTTCACATGAGTTCTTGGTGTCGATCCATCGTCCAAGGTAATCCCGGCAAGTTTCTCCGGCTTTCTGGGTGCAACGCTGTAGGTTTCCGACCGTACAGGGCCTCCGATATGTGCCTTCAAAATTCCGAAAGAACGCACTTTGTATGTCATACCAGTTATGGATGGTGTTCTCCGGAAGTTCATTGAGCCATGATCGTGCCGTCTTCCGCAACATAAGTGGGAGATATCGGGTTGCGACCAGGCTGTTTCCGTCTTTGGCGATGCAGCAAGCTTGGAAAAAATCCTGTAGCCAGGTATCTGGCCAAGCAATGCCGTCGTAGGCTTGGATATGTCTTGAGATGGAAAATCCTTCCGGGAATTTTGTAGCTCTGATACGTGGTCCGAAGCATTTTGGGCCCACGTAGATATCATCGTTTTCGTAGCGTCGCGCCTCTATATTGGAGTTGATCCCGTGCCTTGCGTCGTTCGGGGATAGAGATCGTCCCGAATGTCGGCTATGGCTGTGGTGCCTTGGAACCGGACTTCGGCTTCTGCCACCACCTCCTCCGCCACGTCGTCCTCCTTGTCCCGCTTGGGAGCCGTTGTGATGACTGCTTGGTGGAGAGGGTGGGGAAGCTCAATTGTTTCCGGCTGATCGCCGGCCTCCGTCCGGAGCATCTTTATTCCGGTTCTAGGGAGGGTCTTCACTATGACGAGCCCGTTGTCGGCTCGTGCTAGCATGGTTTCCGTTGTTCCTTCGTCCGTCGTTCCCACCATGGTGAGGGTCAGCCGGACGGCTTGCATGTCTAGGAGGTGGCATTTTTTGACGATCCTCCTCCCGACATTTCTCTTTATCTTCTCCCCTTCGATCGTAGACTCTCGTCGGGAGGGTTCCTCAGATTCAGTACAACAATGGCCTCTTTTTCGTACGCTGGGGCGACGTTGCTCCAGTCACGCGCAGTTCTGCAATGCTGTCCTGACGATCCGGTTCTTGAATAGTTGTCTTCCCGGTGTTCGGGGCGATGATACTGCTCCCGGACGCTATGGGGTATTACGTCAGCCCACGCCGGATCTGTGCGACACTGGTAGGAATTCGAGACCACTTTTTGACTTCCGGACAGGGTGACCTTTTGCTGCTCTAGTCCCTTGTTGAGTAGTTTGATACCCAAACGGATCTCCTCTGGTCCTAGATTAGCCGATAAAATTTATCGGGCTGCCACGGTATTCTGTACTGGGGTTGGATATACCCAATCTCCTTTGCTATCTTTCCGTGGCTTCCCCATCTCATCTCCAAAAAGGACGGCACAGACATGTGGGAATTGGTCATCATTGGTGTGACGCTTCCATGTCTTCTGATGCAACGGAGACATGTAGTCCTTAGTTGCCATGCGTTTCTTCTCCTCCTCGATGTTTTTGGCTTCATCCAGGAGTTGTTGACAACACGCTTCTAGGGCTTGGGCCCTTTCGTCTAGCTCTTCAGCAGTAAGTTCTGCAGCTGTAGGGATAGGAGTGGTTAATGCAGCATCGATGAGTTTACGCGCACCTTCGGTGATCACGTGTCCATCCACCGATTCTTCTTTTTTCGGCTCGTCTAGGATAAGTGCTCCATCCGAGTCTTCTTCGTATTCCTCGGCAATCACCTCTTCTGCCAGAGGGTCTTTTGTCGGGGTCTTGTTCTTCTTGTTCTTCTTCTTTGCCTTCTTGGCAGCGCCGGTAGCAAAGACGGCTTTGGGTCCGTTTCTCGGAGTCAAGCTCTGATCGGTACTTTCGGACATCTGGACTTCGGGATTATCTCCGACATCCATGTCATCCTACGCTTTGGGAGAGTGTTCCCCGGATCCTTCGTCCATGGCTTCTCCTTCTTCTGCAGCTTTGGAGTTATACTCCTCTTCATATTCCGCGGAGAACTTTCGGAAATCTGCTGACGTCATCGATTCATCCGAGGATGCGGGTACGTCGGCGTTTGTTCCAATTTCCTTCAGCACAGAGTCGGTTTTTTCTCCAGCATCGGCAGAGCCGGATCCGGATCCCACGTATCCGACGAAGTGCGACGCGTACTTCCTGAGATACCTGCGGCTTTCGCGATCAGCCATGTCGAAACTTTTGATGGTCTCGATAATTGCATCCGCGCTTTCGCCTTGTAGTATCATACGTTGTAGTGTGTACCTCAGGAAAGGCATGTCTGTCCCAGCGTCACCGGAGCCAGAATCAGTGTCGTTGATATGTTCCTCCTGAATTTCGACTTCCATGGGTGAGTCAATCTGGGATCCGGCTTCTCCAGGGAGATCCACTCCAGATTCGACTTGGACCGCTAGGACTTCTTCAGGCTCGGATTTCTCCACTATCTCCACAACTGGTGCGGGCTGGGTGGGATTAGGGTTTTCTGAGATCCAGAACTCTGCCGCCTCCATGGACAAAGGGGACCCAGAAGATTCTTCTGCCTCTATCATCACCGCTAGGGTGGGTGGGGCAGGTTCAGCGAAACCGATGTAAACATCGATCTCGCCAAAAGACATGATTGTGTAAGCAGTCACGGCCTCCCTAGCCGGAATCCAACTCTCGTCGAGAACAATGAGAGGGACGTCGCTAGCGTAGAGGATGCGACTGGCGACGATAGTCTCACCGATTCCGATTCTTGCAGATTCCGCTCGGAATGCAGATCCGAAGCTCACTTTCCCCACAGTGGGTGCCAACTGTCGTCGGGTTGAGGACAAGTACGCCATGAGGGGGTCCTCGAGGCGTGCAGAAGAGAGGGGTGTGATACGTACGATGTTCCGGGACGGTGAGCACACAAGTTTACTTAGGTTCGAATCCACCGGCTTTGGACGGATCCTACTCCTGCTAGAAATCCAGTAATACGACAGAGCTGGAATATGGGTTACAAGGGTTTCGCCTGTGCGAGTTGAGGGTCTAAAGTATTGGGTGCCCTAAAGGCTCTCCCTAGGACGGCTTATATAGATATCCGGCCTAGGGTTTACATGAGAAATATATCCGGCTACGACTAAGAGTCAGTTAAAGAGTACATCTTGAACTACAAGTAATATTATGGGCCTAAGTCGGTAAGTCTTCTGGGCCTTCCCGTAGCCGGATTGGACTCCGTCTTCTCTCCCTGACTGGGCGACCCATGAAGCAAATCTCTAACCCGAAGTGGGCCACCCTGGTCAGTGAGGAACTGTGAGGATACCCGGAAAGTATATCCCCAACAGCAAGGTAGATCTACTTGATTACAAAGCTCATGATCACAATATGATCATGCATAGAGAGAGAGATGAACACATAGTTACCGGTAGAACCCTTAGCCTCGAGAGATAACTACTCCCTCCTTATCATGGGAATCAGCAATGGTGATGGAGATGGTGGTGGAGATCGATGGAGATGGCTGCGTGGGCACTTCCCCGTCCTGGCAGGGTGCCGGAACAGAGACTTTCTGTCCCCGGAATCTCCCCTTCGGTGGCGGCGGCGCTGCGGAACTTTTCGTCTCTGGATGCTTGATTATTTAGGGTTTTTGTATCGGGGGGAATATATAGGCGAAAGGGCATGGTCGGTGGAGGCCAGAGGGGCCCACACCACCTGGTGGCGCGACCAAGGGGGACCCGCGCCACCCTATGGTGTGGCTGGCCCCTGGCCCCTCTCCGTCTCGTCTTCTGGCTTCGTGTTCCCCTCGGTGAAATATTGACTTTGGCTTTTGTCCCGTCCCATTACGAGAATATTCATTTTCTGACTTTCTGGAACCAAAATAAGCAGAAAACAGGCAACTGGCACTATGGCATCTTGTTAATAGGTTAGTCCAAGAAATCATATGAAAAGTACTCCAAAGTGTGGACAAAACATAAGAAAGTGGATAAAACCAAGCATGTAACATCAAAAATTATAAATACATTTGCAATGTATCAGCTATTCAAAAGATCTACATCATTTCCAATTAATAATATGTCATCCACATATAATATCAGAAATGCTATAGAGATCCCACTCACTTTCTTGTCAATACAAGTCTGTCCTATAGTTTGGACAAATCCATACCCTTTGATCACTTCATCAAAGCGGAGATTCCAACTTTGGGATGCTTGCTTCAGTCCATAAATGGAACGCTGAAGGTTGCATACCTTGTCATCATCCTTAGGATCGACAAAACCTTTGGGTTGCATCATATACAACTCTTCCTCAATGTTTCCATTTAGGAACGCTTTTTGACATCCATCTGCTAGATTTCGTAATCGGAAAATGCAGCAACTGCTAACATAATCCTAATTAACTTTAGGATCGCTATGGGAGAGAAAGTCTCCTCGCAGTCAAATCCTTGAATTTGTCGAAACCCTTTCGTGACAAGTCGAGCTTTATAGACGGTTACATTACCGTCTGCGTCAGTTTTCTTTTTGAAGATCCATTTATTCTCAATGGCCTTATGGTCGTGAGGTAAGTCCACCAAAGTCCAAACTTAGTTTTCATACATGGATCCATCTCGGATTGCATGGCTTCAAGCCATTTGTTGGAATCTGGGCTCATCATTGTTTCCTCATATGTCGCAGGGTCATCGCTTCCATCTACCATGAAATTTAAGACTAGATTACCGTACAGTTTAGGAGTTACACGTATCCTTATTGACCTGCGAGGTAAGGTAGTGTTCTCTTCCGGAGTTTCATGATCGTCATGATCCTCATCATTAGTTCCCTCTTCATTCGATGGAGTCACCACTGGAATAGTTTCTGGTACTGTGCTACTCGCCACTTCAGGAGGGGGAGGTTCGATAACCTCGTCGAGTTATACCTTCCTACTACTCACACCTTTCAAGAGAAACTCTTTCTCATGAAATGATCCATTCTTGGCAACGAAAACCTTGCCTTCAGATCGGTGATAGAAGATGTACCCAATTGTTTCTTTTGGGTATCCTATGAAGACGCATTTTTCCTCTTTGGGTTCGAGCTTATCAGGTTGAAGCTTCTTCACATAAGCATCGCAACCCCAAAATTTTAAAAATGACAGCCTAGGTTTGTGACCAAACCATAATTCATACAGTGTCGTTTCAACGGACTTTGATGGTGTCCTATTTAAAGTGAATGCAGTTGTATCTAATGCATGACCCCAAAATGACAGTGGCAAATCGGTAAGGGACATCATAGAACACACCATATCTAATAAAGTTTGATTACAATGTTCGAATACACCATTTATTTGTGGTGTTCCTGCAGGAGTGAGTTGTGAAACAATTCCACATTGTCTCATGTGCGTGCCAAACTCGTAACTAAGATACTCACCTCCATGATAGGATCGAAGAAATTTAATCTTTCTGTTATGATGATTTTCTACTTCACTCTGAAATTCTTTGAACTTTTCAAATGTTTCAGATTTGTATTTCATTAAGTAAATATACCCATATCTACTTAAGTAATCTGTGAAGGTTACAAAATAACGATATACACCACGTGGAGACACACTTATTGGACCACATACATCGGTATGTATTATTTTCAATATGTCGGTCGCTCGTTCCATTGTTCCAGAAAATGGAGTTCTAGTCATCTTTCCCATAAGGCATGGCTCACATGTCTCAAATGATTCATAATCAAGTGATTCCAGTAGTCCATCGGAATGGAGCTTCTTCATGTGTTTAACACCAATATGACCTAAACAGATGCCACTTATATGCAGCAATATCATCACTCAGCTAAATTCTTTTGGCATTCACATTATGAATATGTGTACTACTAATATCAAGATTCAAAACAAATAAACCATTCAACATAGGTGCATGACCATAAAAGATATTATTCATATAAAAGGAACAACCATTTTCTCAGACATGAATGAATAACTGTCTCACATTAAACATGATCCAGACATGATGTTCATGCTTAACGCAGGCACCATATAACAATTATTTAGGTTTATTGTCAATCCTGATGGTAGATGAAGTGGCAGCATCCCAACGACGATCACATCCACCTTGGATCCATTGCCTGCACGCATCGTCACTTCATCCTTCACCAGCAGTCGACTATTCCTTAGCCCCTGTTTCGAGTTACATATGTTAGCAACCGAATCAGTATCAAATACCCATGTGCTACTTCGACTACTAGTGAGGTACACATTAACAACATGTATATAATATATACCTTCGTTCACATTCCCAACATTCTTATCTGCCAAGTACTTCAGGTAGTTCTGCTTCCAGTGACCAGTCCCCTTGTAGTAGAAACACTCAGTGTCGGGCTTCGAGCCTCCTTTGGTTTTCTTTTCAGGCTTGGCAACATATTTGCCATCCTTCTTAGAGTTACCCTTGGATTTTCCTTTCTTGCACTCGTCGATCTTATCGACGATCAACTCTTGATGCTTCTTCTTTATGTCTACCTCCGCAGCCATCAACATAGCAACAAGTTCAGTAGCGACTTGTTCGCACCACTCATCTTGTAATTCGTTACAATCTCGTTGTAACTTGGTGGGAGAGATTGTAGAACTCTATCATGAGATCAGCTGGAATATCACATCCTAGTGTCTTAAGACGTTGAGCGTAGCCAGTCATCATGATGCCATGCTCGTTTCAGAGAGTTGTGCTCCTTCATCCTTGCACTAAAGAACTTACTAGATATCATATATCTCTTAGCTCAGATCTGGCTCTCAAACATGGTTTTGAGTTCCATCACCATAGCATGAGCATCAATAAGTTCAAAACGCTTTTGGAGTTCAGGTTCTAGCGACTGAAATTGCACATCGCATAAGAGTGTAGTCATCATACTTTGTGTTGTACATGTTGTGCTCATCCAAAGACGCATCATTTGTAGGGGCATCACCTAACGGACCATCCAGCACATAAGACTTCTTAATGCCCATGAGGAAAATCCTCACGTTGCAGTACCATTTGGTGAAGTTATACCTATTATTTTACATTTTTTCCCTATCTAGGAATGCATTGATATTGAACATAGGGGGTGCCATGATCTACAATATATTTGCAAAGACTATTTTAGACGAGGTTTATACAAGATAGAGTTCAAGTCAATTCAAAATTACTATGAGAACTCCCACTCAAAAATGACATCGCTCTAGTCATATTTAGTGATTACACGAACCAAATTCACTACACCACGACCGATCATCATGAGTGGTGGTGCAACTCCAATGGTGAGCATCATATGGACATCATATCATTCATATGACTCGTGCTTTACCTTTCGGTTCATGTTCCGAGGCAATGTTTGTACATGCTACGCTCACCAAGTAAGAACCTTAGTACCCATGTATGTAGAAACTATCTTACACCCGTTGTATGCGAACGTAGATTCTATCACACCCGATCATCATGTGGTGCTTCGAAACAATGAACTTTATTAACGATGCATACTAAGGAAGACCATATTATTATATTGATATTAGTGGGAGGGGTCATCTTATAATGCTAACGCCGAGAACTAAGCAAGACATAAGCAAAATAAGATGCATAAAAGGGATAAACATCACTTGCATATAAAATGTGATATGATATGGTCCTTTCTTGCACTTGATCTCCATCACATGATCCATGGTATAATCTCCATCATTCCACCAGCATGGCTCCAAGGTTCATGGCGCCACCATCATGGCTTTCTTCTCTATTACAATATATCTCTTGGATATATGATTAACACGCAGACTATAAAAGATAAAGACAACCATATGGCTCCTGCCGGTTGTTTAACTTACAATAAATATCATTGCACAATTTTTGTAACATTGATTATATCACATCACATGCCCTACAAAAACAAGTTAGATGTCTTCTAATTTATTTTTGCATATTTTACATGGCTTTGGGCTTTCTAGGAGAGAGTTGCTCTACCTACGAATTTCAGCCACAACGTTGGCAATCAAGTTATTTGCAAACCATTGTAAATTAGATCATGATTACATTAGGAGAGACAGACACCCGCTGAGCCACTTATGCAATACGAGTTGCATGTCAAGCGTGGGACATGTCTCATGTGTGAGGACATGTAAAGTTAGTCCGTGCCGCTTCATCCCAACATGCCACTATGATCAAAATTTACGCAAGTATGAAACAACAAGACTATCAACACCCACATCTCTATGTGTTCTAACCGTACAAAGCATCTACGCATAGACATAGCTCTGATACCACTGATGGGGTTCGTTGCATGGAAAACAAAAAATTCCTATGGTTGCAACCACCAAGATCATATCTAGGAGATACATATAACGATTTCAGATGGACTCACCCTCAAAAACCGTAACGCGGGATAATGTTCCCGCAAACAAACGTGGTTGTTGTAGAGTTTACTCGACCTTCCTCAAGGACACGATTACAGTGCCACACGTGCATCACCTCCATAATTGGTCACACGTACGGTGTGCCGACAACTCTTGAACCCTCGCTCGAGCTGGACAACGGAAGTAGTGGATCCCCGGGAACTCCAACAATGCTACACCATCGTAGAGATGGTGGAGGGGGAGATATCGAGTAGGACTTCTCCTAAGAACCTTTTCTAGTGGTAATGGACAAGGCTAACAAGAGGGAGAATATGCCAACCAAAGGGCATATGAGAGGAGTGGGCAAGTGTGTGAGAGGGAGGAGGTATCCACCTCCTTTTATAGGGGAGAGGGGGTAAGCCCCCCTCCTTGGCTGGCGCCATGGGGTGCCCCTCCCCTCCTCTCATTCATGTGGGTGGACACTCCACTCACACATAATTCAATATCCACTTTCTCCATTTATTCTCCACTCAAAAAACCAAAGGTCTTTCAATTAAAGCGCTTTATTTCTCTTGTTTTAATGCAACTAAATTTAAGGAACACTTCATTTAATGAACACATTAACATTTTATTTCCTTGCTTTGTTTCTATACCCCAAAACCATTTCGGTAGATTCGACAGAACACATTCCTGTGATGTCCATTATCTTCTCTGGTGTTCCCTATCCACTCAAATGCGTCGACTACCCTTAAGTGTGTCTCCCTACAGGTCGCGAACTGTGTGGACATGATTGAGACATTCTCTGATCAATAACCATTAGCGGGACCTGGAGATCCATAATGACTTCCACCAGTTCATGCAATGGCTTAGTGATCGTGTGACCTTTTATTCACAATAACCAATTCCTTTTGTCTCGTGATATTTTACTGGCCAGGGATCCGATCATTCAGTATCATTCATATCTAGTTCGATCCTGTTACTGACAAATACTCTTTTCTTGTTGCCGTGATATGCCATTCTTAGTGATCATTATTGAAGAAGATATTCCCTAGAGGCAAATAATAAATAGGTTTTTATTGTCATATCTCAATTAGTTTATAATAGTTTCATATTGTGCTATAATTGTGCGAAGTAGAAACATTGGTACAGGTGTGGTATGAAACAACCAAGTCCCTAGTAGCCTCTATTCATACTAGTTCGTTGTTCATGAGGATGATCTGGGTTTCAAGATCATGGGCATTTATGCCAATTGACAACATGGTCATATCTTTGGAGAATAATGTGATGGACATTCCTTGAAGGATTGCAACACGATCAAGTCATATAGTTCATTGTTGCAACATCTATACCTAGACTCCTTTTTCTTAGACCGTGAGCTCATATTACTCATTGTTTCCTGAGGCTGCTTTGACTGCATCAACCATCATCTGGTAATACGGTGGCCATAAAGGCATACGTTGGGTATTCCGAAGGAACAGTAGATGACATGTGACTGCAAGACCGGGATTTGTTCACCCACATGACGGGTAAAGATACATACGGCAGGCTTGGTGAGATTACATCCATAAATGTTGCAACATGTGACTCGGTCACGGGGATGTAATATCACGGTAACAAGAAAATAGAACTTGTTGTGAACGAGATTGAATAAGGTATGTGATACCAATGATCAGATCTCGGACAAGTCGTATCAAGAAACAAAAGGAATTGGATGCTACATTTAGCGGTTCAAATGACATTGTCATCAGGAATGCATAGGGGTCACATGGATATCCCTGGTCCCTCTGTTGATCATTGATACAGATCATGTCTAGAGCATTCCCGAGCCGTGAGAGGATACACTTAAGGGTACGATGAGAGCGATCATTTGTAAGACGGAATCACAGTAGAGAAAGAGAGAAATCCGGAATCATTCCACAGAGAGATCTGAAGTTGTTCGGAGAAAGAATAAAGGAAAAGATCGGAAAAGTGTTTTCGGATAAATGGGAATTTGAATATACATTTAGTATATGTTAATTATGAATTAATATATTCTAAATAATATTTAAATTAAGATTTATAAAGGCAACTTTTATATTAGGCCAAATCCCGGAGGGAAAAGTCCTAGAAATAAAGCTACAGAAAAAAAGAAAACAGCCGCTGCCGCTGTGGGCCAGGTGGCCCACTTAGGGGAGGCGCCAGCCACCGCCGCAGGCCTGCTCAACCCCGGCCCATGCGTGGCTCTCGGGGGAGCGGATCGGGTAGGCGAGCTGGGTCGTCGTGGGCGAGCCGACCCATCCAGATGCTGGCTGCCACCACTGCCTCGCTAGCGAGCTGGGCCACGCGGGCGCGCGTGGGCCACGGGGGCGTGGCCGGCCCGCCTGGCCGCTGCGCCTCCTGGCTACTGCTGCCAGCTGGGCCACGGTGGGTGCCGCCAGCCCACCCGGCTGGCAGCTCAATGCTGCTACTGGTTTTTGGGCTGGCCGTCCAGGCCCAGCCGGCTGGGAGCTCCTTTCCCCCCTTTTTCCTTTGACATTTAGTCCCACATGGCTTAGCCTATGAGAAAGGCACACCCTCTTAGCCTATATAAATGGGTGCCCATGGGTGGGATAAAACATACCAATTTTTTGGAGAAGTCCTTTGGTTGACTTCCTCCTTCCCTCTCTCTCTAGCCCTTATGACCATGGCCCCAAGTTTGGGTTGTGCGAACAAGGCACACCTGCACTACGCCGTTGCGCTGCAGGGATTCCTTGCCGGATATCAACTTCCACACTCCCGGCGGGATCGGGGAGCAGGAGGTCTCATCATGCACCGGATGTGTACGAAGACACAAGGCGCAACACTTGCGGTGCTTGTATGTCGTGAGCCGAAGCTGCTGCACGATGAAGAAGGAGCAAGGGGTGACATGCGAGGAGCTCCGATCTTGAGGTCGGCTACGAGTACGACTACTTCAACCACGTTCCCCACGGAACGTTAACCACATACGGTCTACAAGGGTATGTATTCTATACGCATTGGCCGTTACCGCATTACTACATAGATAGATTCTAGGCAGTTTTTTGGGGTTCCAACGTAGGAAATTTTTTGTTTTCTGCTGTGGCTCCCCTTTAGTGGTATCAGTTGAAGGAAATATGCCCTGAGAGACAATAATAAAGTTGTTATTATGTATTCCTTGTATATGATAGATGTTTATTTTTCATGCTATAATTGTATTGAGAGGAAACATCAATACATGTGTGTTTAATAAACAAAAAAGGGTTTCTAGTTATGCCTCTCTTATAAACTAGCTTGTTGATTAACAAGATGATCAAGGTTTCCTGATCATGGACATTGGATGTTGTTAATAACAAGGTCATAGCATTTGTGAAATGATGTGATGAACATTCATCCGAAGTATAGCATTACAATCAAGTCATTATGTTTATATTGCTATAACATCATACAAAGTAGTCTTAGTCCTTAGACCATGAGATCATGTTAATTGCTAACACCGGAAGAGTATCTTGATAACATCAAACGTCACACCGTAACAGGGTGACCATAAAGGTGGGTTCAGTGCTATGAAGGTGTTATGTTGAGGCTCATGGATCAAGAGTGGAATTTGTCAATCCCGATGACGGATAGATATACTCTGGGCCCTCTCGGTGATATCACATTAAGATAGCTTGCAAGCAAGTGATGTGATCACTAGAATGTTATATCACGGGAACGAGAAAAGAGTGCATGTCGGTAACGAGATCAAACTTGGTATTTGGATACTGATGATCGAATCTCGGACATGTATTATATCATGAGACAAAGGGATTAAATTGCTGACGTTAAAGGTTCTCACGATCACAGAAGTCATCGTTGAATGTGTAGGAGTCGGTA
Source organism: Avena eriantha (assembly GCA_910589775.1). NCBI lineage: Eukaryota > Viridiplantae > Streptophyta > Magnoliopsida > Poales > Poaceae > Avena > Avena eriantha. The sequence continues at coordinate 320,186,774 of OU342743.1, read as the reverse complement.
TGGATCTCCAGGTCCCGCTTCTGATTATTGATCTGAGAGGAGTCTCAATCATGTCTGTATTATTCGCGAACCGTAGGGTGACACACTTAAGGGTTGCCGGACACCATTTAGGAGCACATATGTTCCAGACAAAAGGTTTGCAAAGTGCAAGAAATGTTTCGATAGAAACCGGAATTGTTTCGGGTGAAAATTCTGAATAAAATAAATAAAAGAGTTTTATTAATTGAGAGTTGCATTTAATTAGGTGGAAATTAAATACATGTGAGTGGGATTTTGGGTGGAGGCCATGTTTATGTGAGTGGAGGTTCACCACATGAATGAAGGAGGGGAGGAGTCCCCCCCTCATGCGCCGGCTATGGGAGGGGAGGGGTCTCCCTCCCTCCTATATAAATCCCCCCTCTCCCCTCTCACAAATCACACCTCCTCATGAAGGATCTCTCTCCCCCTCTAGATATTCCCCCATGGTCTCGGATTAGCGAGATACATGTTTCCGGTGGCCTTGCGTCTGGAAGGAGTTGCTGCTTCCGCTGATTCTCTGGAGCGAGGAGGTGGAGGTTGTCCGGTGGCTTGAACGTGTGTGCGAGGACGGATGCGCTGCTGATTTGCGGCGCTCGGACTTCCACACGATCCTGAGATCGGCAAGCGTACGACAACATCAACCACGAGTTCCTACTCGTTAACAAAACTCGTTGTCTTCGAGGGTAAGTTCTCCATGGATGTATGTCCACCCGTTGCTCTGTATCTGGTAGATAGATCTTGGCGTATAGTTCTCATCGTAGGAAATTTTTTGTTTTCTATGCTGCGGAACCAATAGTGGTATCAGAGCCTGATCTATGCGTAGGTGCTTTGCACGGGTAGTACACATATGTTTATATGTGGGCGATGATGATCATGTTATTGCATCTTCTATGTACTTTGGATATTGGTGGCATAGTGGGATGAAGCGGCCCGGACCAACCTTACATGTCATCGTACATGAGACCGGTTCCACGACTGACATGCAACTAGTTTTGTATAAGTGGCTAACGGGTGTCTGTCTCTCCTACTATAGTCAATATATGATTTACAACGAGTTGCTAATAACTTGGTTATCCTCGTTGTGGTTCATGTTCGTAGGTAAGACCGGTTCTATCTCCGAAAGCCCTAAGCCACATAAAACTTGCAATTGATAAATTAGAGGTGTCTAGTTTAGATCGTTGCTGGGCTAGTGTCTTGATATGGTATTGTTGTAAGTAGATGTATGATAGATACTCTTACAACTCACTTAACGTGTAAGTTCCATAGACCTTGGCCTTACACACAAAGGAATGATAGAGATCATACCACGATGCAAATGATAGAGATCAAATGCATGGACCATATCACCTCACTTCACACATTAGATGTTAGCATCTTATATTGCTAGTTTGGCGCTTTTGGTAGCATTATAAGATGATTCCTCATTTAGATATCAAGATAAAATGTGTTCTTCCTTAAGTATGCACTGTTTTGTCGATCGTGTTTTGAGGCATCACGTGATGATCGGGTGTTCTCAACTCTACGCTTTCATACAACGGGTGTAAGACAGTTTTACACACGCGAATACTAAGGTTCTTACTTGACGAGCCTAGCATGTACAGACATGGCCTCGGAACACGGACCGAAAGGTTAAGCATGAGTCATATAGTTGATATGATGCCCATATAGATGCTCGCCTTTGAAGCTACACCGACTCACGTGATGATCGGACTTGGTGTAGTGGATTTGGTTCATGTAATCACCAAAAGGACACGAGGGATGTCGTTTTGAGTGGGAGTTCATTAGTAATTTGGATTAGTTGAACTCAATCTATCATAAACTTAGTCTAAATATATTTTACAAATTCTGTTGTAGATGGCACCACCTGCTTTTAATTTCAATATGTTCATGGAGAAAGAGAAACTTGCTGCGAATGGTAGCAACTTCACCAACTGGGCTATGAATTTGAGGATTCTCCTCACTACTGCACAAAAGCAATATGTGCTAGAGGCGCCGCTAGGCCCCCACCAGCTCCTAATGCCCCTGACGAGGAAAAGAACGTCTATATAACTCGTCAGGAGGACCACAACTTAGTTCATTGCGGCATACTGTATGGGCTAGAGCAAGAACTTCGAAAACGTTTCGAAAATGGCAATGCCTTTGATACCATGGGAGAATTGAAAATGATTTTCGATAACCATGTTGCCGTAGAGAGATATAATGCTTCTGAAAAGTTCTTTAGCTACATGATGGAAGAGAACAGCTCCGTTAGTGAGCACGTACTCAAAATGTCTGGGTACGCCGATAAGCTTGTGTCCTTGGGAATAACAATTCCCAATGACTTAGGCATACATCGTGTTCTCCAATCTCTGCCACCTAGCTACAAGAGCTTCGTGATGAACTATAATATGCAGGGCATGAAGAAGTCTCTTCCCGAGCTTCTGTCAATGCTTAAGACTGCAGAAGTGGAGATTAGGAAAGAACATAAAGTGTTGATGATCAATAAGACCACCGGTTTCAAGAAGGACAAGAAAGGCAAGCAGAAGGGAAAGAAGGGCAGCAACTCTGTTGCCGCGCCTGAAAAGAAACCCCGAGCTGGCCCTAAGTCTGACACCGAGTGCTACTATTGCAAGGGGACTGTCCATTGGAAGCGCAACTGCCCCAAGTATTTGGCGGACAAGAAGGCCGGCAAGGCAAACAAAGGTATATGTGATATACATGTTATTGATGTGTACTTGACTAGTACTCGCAGTAGCACCTGGGTATTTGATACGAGATCGGTTACTAATATATGTAACTCGGTTCAGGGGCTGCGGAACAAGCGACAACTAGCAAGGGATGAGGTCACGATGCGGGTCGGCAATGGATCAAGAGTTGATGTGATCGCCGTCGGAACGCTGCCTCTCCATATGCCGGTGGGATTAGTTATAAACCTGAATAATTGTTATTTGGTGCCTGCACTGAGCATGAACATTGTATCCGGATCATGTTTGATGCAAAGTGGTTATTCGTTTAAGTCTGAAAACAATGGTTATTCGATTTATATGAATAATATCTTTTATGGTCATGCACCTGTGTTGAATGGTTTATTTCTATTGGATCTCGATAGTAGTATTACGCATATTCATAATGTTGATGCTAAAAGGATTAAACTTGATAATGATATATCTGCATATATGTGGCACTGCCGTCTAGGTCATATTGGCGTTAAATGCATGAAGAAACTCCACTCTGATGGACTTTTGGAATCACTTGATTTTGAATCATTTGATACATGTGAGCCATGCCTTATGGGCAAGATGACTAGAACGCCGTTTTCCGGTTCAATGGAACGGGCGACAGATTTATTGGAAATCATACATACTGATGTGTGTGGACCAATGAGTGTGTCGGCGCGAGGTGGATATCGTTATTTTGTTACTTTCACGGATGATTTGAGTAGATACGGGTATATCTATTTGATGAAACATAAGTCTGAAACCTTTGAAAAGTTCAAAGAATTTCAGAATGAAGTGGAAAATCATCGTAATAGAAAGATCAAATTTCTGCGGTCCGACCGTGGAGGAGAGTATCTTAGTTACGAGTTTAGCACACAGATGAAAGACTGTGGAATAGTTTCACAACTCACGCCTGCCGGAACACCACAACGTAATGGTGTGTCAGAACGTCGTAATCGTACTTTATTGGATATGGTTCGATCTATGATGTCTCTGACTGAGTTACCACTATCATTTTAGGGTTATGCACTGGAAACCGCTGCATTCACTTTAAATAGGGCACCATCTAAATCTGTTGAAAAGACACCATATGAATTATGGTTTGGAAACAAACCTAAGCTGCCATTTCTTAAAGTTTGGGGATGCGATGTTTATGTGAAGAAACTTCAACCGGATAAACTCGAACCCAAAGCGGAAAAATGCGTCTTCATAGGATACCCTAAGGAAACGATTGGGTATACCTTCTATCACAGATCCGAGGGCAAGGTCTTTGTTGCCAAGAATGGATCCTTTCTTGAGAAGGAGTTTCTCGCGAAAGGTGTGAGTAGTCGGAAGGTAGAACTCGAAGAGGTTATTGAACCTTCTCTTCATGAAATGGCGAGTAGCGCAACACCAGAAGTCGTTTCGGAGTTGACTTCACCTAATGAAGAGAGAGCTAATGATATTGATCATGAAATTCCGAAAGAGGACACTACCGAACCTCGCAGGTCAAGCAGGATACGTGCAGCTGCTGAACTGTACGGCAATCCTGTTATGAATTTCATGATTGATGAAATAGATGACCCTGTGACGTATGAAGAAGCGATGATGAGCCCTGATTCCAACAAATGGCTAGAATCCATGAAATCCGAGATGGAATCCATGTACGAGAACCAGGTTCTGACCTTGGTGGACTTACCTCATGATCGAAAGGCCGTTGAGAATAAATGGATTTTCAAAAGAAAAACTGATGCTGATGGTAATGTAACCATCTATAAGGCTCGACTTGTCGCAAAGGGGTTTCGACAAATTCAAGGAGTTGACTACGATGAGACATTCTCTCCCGTAGAGATGCTTAAGTCGGTTAGGATTATGTTAGCAATTGCTGCATATTTCGATTATGCAATATGGCAGATGGATGTCAAAACTGCGTTCCTCAATGGTAATATTGAAGAAGAGTTGTATATGATACAACCTAAGGGTTTTGTCGATCCTAAGGATGCTGATAAGGTGTGCAAACTTCAGCGATCCATCTATGGACTGAAGCAAGCATCCCGGAGTTGGAATCTCCGCTTTGATGAGGTGATCAAAGAGTTTGGATTTGTCCAAACTTATGGAGAGGCTTGTATTTACAAGAAAGTGAGTGGGAGCAATGTGGCATTTCTGATATTATATGTGGATGACATATTATTGATTGGAAATGATATAGATCTTTTAAACAGTGTTAAAAGTTATCTAAACAGCAAATTGTCGATGAAGGACCTTGGTGAAGCTTCATATATATTAGGCATTAAAATCTATAGAGATAGATCAAGACGCCTAATTGGGCTATCGCAGAGTACATACCTTGATAAGATATTAAAGAAGTTTAATATGGGCGGAAGTAAGAAGGGGTACTTACCTATGCTGCAAGGCAAGACATTGAGTAAGACTCAAAGTCCAGCTACGGCGGAAGAAAGAGAGATAATGGATAAGATCCCCTATGCCTCAGCCATAGGCTCTATAATGTATGCCATGCTATGTACAAGACCGGATGTGGCACATGCTATTAGTTTGACTAGTAGGTACCAATCTGATCCAGGTTCGAAACACTGGATAGCGGTCAAGAATATCCTTAAGTACTTAAGAAGAACTAAGGATATGTTTCTTGTATACGGAGGTGAAGAAGAGCTAGTCGCTAAGTGTTATGTCGATGCTAGCTTTGACACTGATCCGGATGACTCTAAGTCTCAATCCGGATACGTATTTCTCTTGAACGGAGCAGCAGTTAGTTGGAGGAGCTCCAAACAACCTGTGGTGGCTGGATCAACGACGGAGGCGGAATATGTTGCTGCTTCAAAAGCGGCACAGGAAGCGGTTTGGATGAAGTAGTTCATAACTGAACTAGGTGTGGTTCCTAGTGCGTTGGACCCAATGGTGATCTATTGTGACAACAATGGAGCCATAGCCAACGCTAAGGAACCAAGGTCTCACAAGAATTCCAAACATATTAAGCGCCGGTTTCACTACATCCGCGAGCATGTCAAGGATGGAGATATAAAGATTTGTAAAGTGCACATGGACCTGAATGTAGAAGATCCGTTGACTAAAGTACTTCCTAGGGCAAAACATGATCAACACCAGAACTCCATGGGTGTTAGATTTATCACTATGTGAACTAGATTATTGTCTCTAGTGCATGTGGGAGACTGAAGGAAATATGCCCTGAGAGGCAATAATAAAGTTGTTATTATGTATTCCTTGTATATGATAGATGTTTATTTTGCATGCTATAATTGTATTGAGAGGAAGCATCAATACATGTGTGTTTAATAAACAAAAAAGGGTTCCTAGTTATGCCTCTCTTATAAACTAGCTTGTTGATTAACAAGATGATCAAGGTTTCCTGATCATGGACATTGGATGTTGTTAATAACAAGGTCACAGCATTTGTGAAATGATGTGATGAACATTCATCCAAAGTATAGCATTACAATCAAGTCATTATGTTTATATTGCTATAACATCATACAAAGTAGTCTTAGTCCTTATACCATGAGATCATGTTAATTGCTAACACCGGAAGAGTATCTTGATAACATCAAACGTCACACCGTAACAGGGTGAACATAAAGGTGGGTTCGGTGCTATGAAGGTGTTATGTTGAGGCTCATGGATCAAGAGTGGAATTTGTCAATCCCGATGACAGATAGATATACTCTGGGCCCTCTCGGTCATATCACATTAAGATAGCTTGCAAGCAAGTGATGTGATCACTAGAATGTTATATCACGGGAACGAGAAAAGAGTGCATGTCGGTAACGAGATCTAACTAGGTATTTGGATACCGATGATCGAATCTTGGACATGTATTATATCATGAGACAAAGGGATTAAATTGCTGACGTTAAAGGTTCTCATGATCACAGAAGTCATCGTTGAATATGCAGGAGTCAGTATGGATCTTCAGGTCCCGCTTCTGATTATTGATCTGAGAGGAGTCTCAATCATGTCTGTATTATTCGCGAACCATAGGGTGACACACTTAAGGGTTGCCGGACACCATTTAGGAGCACATATGTTCCAGACAAAAGGTTTGCAAAGCGCAAGAAATGTTTCGATAGAAACAGGAATTGTTTCGATAGAAACCGGAATTGTTTCGGGTGAAATTGCAGAAAGTGGTTCTGCATGTGATATTGAAATGTTGCAAGGGGTTTTATGTGAATTTTTGTTAATTAAAGTAATTAACAAAAATTCTGAATAAAATAAATAAAAGAGTTTTATTAATTGAGAGTTGCATTTAATTTGGTGGAAATTAAATACATGTGAGTGGGATTTTGGGTGGAGGCCATGTTTATGTGAGTGGAGGTTCACCACATGAATGAAGGAGGGGAGTCCCCCCCTCATGCGCCGGCTATGGGAGGGGAGTGGTCTCCCTCCCTCCTATATAAATCCCCCCTCTCCCCTCTCACAAACCACACCTCCTCGTGAAGGATCTCTCTCCCCCTCTAGATATTCCCCCATGGTCTCAGATTAGCGAGATACATGTTCTCGGTGGCCTTGCGTCTGGAAGGAGTTGCTGCTTCCGCTGATTCGCTGGAGCGAGGAGGTGGAGGTTGTCCGGTGGCTTGAACGTGTGTGCGAGGACGGATGCGCTGCTGATTTGCGGTGCTTGGACTTCCACACGATCTTGAGATCGGCAAGCGTACGACTACATCAACCACGAGTTCCTACTCGTTAACAAAACTCGTTGTCTTCGAGGGTAAGTTCTCCATGGATGTATGTCCACCCGTTGCTCTGTATCTAGTAGATAGATCTTGGCGTATAGTTCTCATCGTAGGAAATTTTTTGTGTTCTATGCTGCGGACCCAACATCAGAGCCAGGTCTATGCGTAGGAGTGCTGTACAGCCAGTACGCCCAAGTATTGTGCGGGCATTGATCCCTTAGTTTTTACCCTTTAACGTGTACTTGTTTATATTATGGTATTGTTTGATGAAGCGGCCCGCACTGGCCTTACGCGTATTCGTATGCGAGACTAGTTCCATACTCAACATACGGCTAGTACCGTATAAGTGGCTAGCGGGTGTCTGTCTCTCATTCAATAGTTGATATAGCATTTACAACGGAGGGCTGCGAAAGGGGTGTAATAGAGACAATTGTCGGATCCATGTTGTGGTTGGAAAGTTCGTATTTTAGAAACGGTTCTATTGCGAAAGCCCTAACAACCACGTAAAACTTGCAATAGATAAAGTAGAGGCGTCTAACTTTATTTTGTAGGGGGCATGTGATTATGATATGGCATTGGTCGTTGCGAAGGTAAAGTAGTTTACTTTTCTGTTACTAAGTAGTATAGTAATAGTCATCATTCCGATGAACGACATGGTGGAGGCGTCATGGACTTGGCGTCAAAACAAGGGCAAGATGGAGATCATGCCGAAGCGCTTGATGGAGATCAAGGCGCAAGAAGAACCATATCATACCACATTATACATATGATGTTGATACCTGTTCTACATCTTATTGTGTGCTAGTATTAAGATACTAAACGGTAGCAAATAAGATAATCCCAATTTAATTCCAATGTTCCGTGTTCCCCTTGTGTGTGCACCACCAAGAAAGTTCTTCGTGATGAGGCGCCATGCGGTGAGTAGGGGTCAGACATATCTACGTTCGCATACAATGGGTGTAAGCCATGTTGCACAACAAATACACACAAGTTAGATTTGGCGAGCCTAGCATGTGCAGACATGGCCTCGGAACACAAGAGATCGAAAGATCGAGCATGAGTCACATGGATGATGTGATTGACATTAGTGAATGTCTACCTTTGATACTGCACTGATGGCCGTGACGACCGGGGGAGGTGCAGAGGATAGGGATCATGTGATCACTAAAATCATCCAGGGGATGACAATTTTAGTGGAGACCAATTATAAATTGATCTCTTATTATAAACTTAGTCTAGATGTCTGTTTGCAAATATCTTATTAGATCATGGCCTATCCCATTGAGGTCCTTTGCGACCATGGGAATATATTGCTTAATTTGGAACTTAGCAAAAGGGTCCAACTTCATAGATTAATACCCACGCCTGAGGGATATCCTCGTAAAAGGTGATCTTCTCTTCTTGATACAATAACCATTAGGAGATAATTCGATGACTCTGGAATGTTTGTGTTTTCTCCATAATCATCCAATAAGCCATTCGCCATTCGATGGAGAGTTGGACCGCAATTTTGTATTATGCAAAATCTGGCACATAAAGTATCAGCCATTGGATGGGTTTTCCTCCATCATGGATGAAAAGAGAATGTTTGGAAAAACACTTAGTGATCTTGCATCTGAGTTGAGAACTCTTATAAGGGCTTGATTGTAATGGAGGTCATGAATGAAAAGGTATATATAAGATATACAAATTATAAATGTGGTTCTTGCAAAACTCGTTGCAGTTTGCAAAGTATTTAATACTTGTCCCGTTTTGCGAAAACAGGAGGATCTGCTTGAGAGTTGCTGTTTTGAGGCAGCGTGACTGTAACATCCCAATTTCAGAAACCCTGATTAGTTGTCCAGAATGCAAAAATCAGGGGGAACAAAAATCGTTTCTTGTCCATTGGTGTTGTGTTTGCTTGTTATTTGTTTGTGCTTGTGCATGTGAGTGTATACCATATGATGCTCCTTACCTCACCATTAGTTAACAAAAGCTATTTAACAAAACTATCCTGGCTCATTTTACACATTCTCAAATGTTCTGGCATTTCAAAACCTGAGACAATAAGCCTTTGCAAACCAACTATTTTAGTAGCTTCTATTGATCAAACTATGGAGAGCTATATAACATAATCTCCTTATGTTTTCAGGACAGAACCTTCTACTATTCTTATCTCTAATTTAACAAAACCTTTTTATGAAGCATTGGAAATCTACTCTTAGTAGAGATACCAAAGACTCTCATCTTACTCAAACTCCAACCCTTTTCAAATTGCCCAACCTTACCTCAAGTCAGACTTGCTGGTAACCCTAGTAGTAGGATTTCTTAGTTTATATGATGAGTTGCCTTGCTCTTCTGTCTGATGAGTTGCCTTGTCTGCTGCTTGTTCTGTCTGCTTAGGAAATAGTATGAGCTACCTTAGGAGCTCATCCTCTAGGATAAAGAGGTTCCAAATCACCACACCCTAAGCAAGAATACAATCCTGGATCTAATCCCTAGATACTAGATGATCATCTAAAACTCTTAAACAGATCAATTCTGAAGATATCCCTGCTAGAAGCTTCCAAGTCAATGAAGACCAATATCAAGCATGGACCCCTTATAATCAACCTACACTTCAAAATCATCCACTTGATGATGCTTTGGTACCTTGCAACCCACCAAAATCATCCACTTGATGATGGCATGGTTGTGTTCTAATCATATAAGTCTACCAATATCTACTTCACTTGTTTCAAGTGGATCTTTGTGCTTCTTAAACCCACAAGGTTTTGAAGGCTAGTTGATAATCTGCTTTGGCAGGCTTATTGTATTCAAAGTTTGAAAGCCTATCTTGGTGGGCTCAAGCAGGATCAAGCTCAAACCTCTACCATATTGAAATCTACATCACTTGGTATATCCATACATATATCACATGCCCCAAGGGGAGCCCTGAGCTCCAAGATCCAACAAGGTTTTGGTGGTAGGAAAACAGTCTTAACCAAGATCCTTAAATCTCTAGTTTTCACCAAAATCAACTTGGAATCTCCAATCCCAAGGTTGAAAATGCTTGATACACCTTGTCCACATCACCCACCTTGATCACCAAGATTTTATCAAATATTACCCATAATTATTAGGGCCCCAAATCTATTTAATTCCTTTAATAGACAAAATCCCCAAAACTTCTCCCATAAAGGAAAGTTTGGTTTTTGCCAAAACACTTCCCCAATTTTTGGATCAATTAAGATCCATATACCATAACCTAACTTACAACTTCAAAAATAAATATTTTTTAAGGGTTTTATTATTTCTTTTTGCCCTTTTTCTTAAATGGCAGAAACAAGAAATAATTGTCTAAAAATACTTTTCCTTCCTAATAAATTCCAAGAAAATTCCCCAAGCCGTGCCTTGGTATCTAGGACCATATCACATAAAATACAACAAAGTCCAATGTAAAAATATCAAATGAGCTCCAATACTTCATTTCTGCAGTTTTTGAGTAAATGATTTAAGTGGACTTTAAATCTTTAGAAAAATCCCAAATAATTCCTGGATATCTACCTTGACCTCATCTATCTACCAGCAACATCTCCCTACCTTGTCTTATAAAACATATTAAACTTCCTTCACAAGCCTCATTTTGATCAAATGTGGCAAACTAAGGAATTAGTGGCCTAGACCAAATTAAAATCACCACCAAGGCTCACCCCCCACTCACCACAGCAAACACCATCTCCTCTGGTCTGACTACTGTAGCTGATCACTGTAGCATGCTTGTCCTCTAGTGCTTGGACACTAGTGCTTAAACCCATGTGGGTGTCTTGGCTTGCAAAACCCCTCTAGCAGCAGCTACTCCTCCCCCCTCTGCTCTGCAGCTCGACCAGTATACCACCATCCACGCCCACAGCAACACTAGCCCTAGTTTCCCTCCCCTCGCCAATGCCCAATACACCTAGTCCCCCATGGACTACTCCCTCTCGGTATAATTGGCCAAAGGCCACCCCACTCCCTCCTGCTCCCTACTTCCTCCCCCTCACCCTCCACTGACCTCCCAGAGAGCTCTAGATCCATCTCCTCTACTCCCCATCGCCATGGAAAAAGAGGAAGGCTCCTCTCAACCTTCTTCGAAGAGTTGAGCATGTCCTCGCCCCAAGCCGCTCCTTTGCCCCTCTCTCTGCTGATTCGTGACCTCCGCGCCCTAACCTACCTCCAATCTATCTCTTTTGTTCTAGGAAAGGCCGGAGACCACCACCGCTGGCACCCACCCAAAGGGACCTGCCTCCGGCGACCCCGACCCTCTCGAGCAGCTTCTGCACGACCGGAGACCTCCTGGAGCTCCCCAGGGCCCCAGCATCCTTCCTGCATGCTCACCGTCGGCATGCATGCATCCCCAGGCTTGCTCCGACGAGCACCGAAGCAAGCTCCACCGGGCGCACCTAGGCGAGAGAGATCCCGGTGTCGAGGCCCACCTTGCCGCCACCGTTGGGACCGCCATTGAGCACCGCTCCACCTTCGCCACCTCCCGGCTCCTCTCCGCCCCGCTAGTAAGCCCCCGCCGCCGCCTAGCTCCGCCTAGGGTTTCCCCTCGCCACCACGGTGTCTGGGGAGGATGACGACGCCCCTGCGTCGATCCCGTCTTAAACAGACGGTGGGGATCTCCCCATACCTCTTCGGCTGCCAGCGCCCGCTGACGGGTGGGCCCCGCTTGCCAGGATGTTTGAACATCCCTCCCGTGCAAGGAGGCGCCCGGGTGGGCCGAATCCGTTTCCCCAGCCCAGTTTGCCCCAGATCCCAGCCTAGTTCCGGCCAGCTGTTGTCCCTTTTTATTTTCTATTATTTCAGATCTGTAAAAAGGCCTGTCACTTTAAATCATTTCAAAAATACAAATCAACCTCAAACTACCAGATCTAATTTTTTAGATGTTCTATAGAGTATTCCCTACCACCCAGAGCTAGTCTCATATCAATATCCATCTTAGTGTTTTGCTGGATTTAAATATACTAAAAAGTGTCATTTACACTAAATAATTTCCTCACTGAGCTACCCAACTCCAATTGGAGTAAAACCAACTGCCCTTGGAAGGTATTACATGTACCCATCTCTGGACCTTGGTCTCATGCCAAAGTGAACAGTAAGTTAGCTTGAGTAAAAATAACAAAAACAATTCATTTATGAATTTAGAAAATTCCCTACACCCAAACCATGGGTCTAATTGACCCAAGTGCAATTATCCTGGATGTGTTACATCACTGCCTATCCAAATCCAAGAGCTCCTGATTTATTGAGCCTTGGATATTTTTCTGTGAGTTAAACTATTTGGTGCATGGTTTATTCACCTCTAAATTCACTACAGTAGTTATACAACTCCAAAAAGGTTGATTCCAATTTCTACAAAAAGTTATTCTAAATACCCACCCTATGCCATCAGAATCAAATCATGAGCTTCTGTAGATTTAATCTGGTGAATAAGGCAAGCTGTCTAGAGAACTGCCTTTGGGAATTTCCTGAGGGCATTCTGGTAAATATTATGGCAGAATTCCAACTCTCAGTGAACAAGTACATCAAACCCTACTTAACCATCCAAGTAAATAATTTTTGGAGCTCCATAAATTTTCTGGTGAATTATTCCCTAAAACTAGAGTCTTATTCACTATAAAAATCACTATAAATCTTTTGTAATTGATAAAATAGTGAAACCACTTTTGTTGGTTTAATTTTATCAATACCTACCTGTTGGTACCATGTTTCTACAATGGTATCATACATAATATGTCTTGGTCCAAAATCCATCTCTTAGGTAATTTCTAGACTATAAATCCTAAGGGATATTCTTCCATAATTCCCAGGACAAGGCCAATCTCATTAATCCCTTCTCCCTAAGACCTACTGATTTGTAATCTCGTATTATCCAATTGTGCTGTATTGTATTGGTGCTTGTATGCCTTGTGTTGATTGTGGCTTGGTTTGTTTGCATGTGTTGTCTGGACGACGATAGTTGCGATGAAATCGGAGAGCAGAAGAGGTGATACTTATTATTGATGTTGGTATTCTGGGATTATCTAAAGAAGAAGTCCAGGGACAATTATGCCATATTGCTGATCTCAGGCAAGCCACATTCTTGCTCATAAGTCGTGTCCCACTATTTTACTTATGCATGTTTTATCTACTATTTCTGAAACTGCATTGTTTTACTATATGTTGATGTATGTACGGTAGTGATTTGGCTCCTCCGAACTATTACACTTCTGTACTATTAAGTACAACCCCCTTGGTGACACCTACTTATCCCTAGTCGAATAGAGGGTGTATTACACCATACCCCTTGGAGATCCCGTTTTAGCCAAAGCAAAAGCTAGAGGATGGGAAGACCACGGAAAAAGGTTTTACCAAATGTTTTCTGATAAAACCTTGGTGAGGTGGGACCTCCCAAGAGATGTTGAGAAAGAAAAGGGTTTTGTTTTACAAAATGCTAAAGAAAATATGGAGGAAAAAGGTTTACGAAAACGCACCCGGTTCTTTGCAGTCTAGCTATAACAACTTAACCCGTGCAACCACAATACTCTGGTATGGGACAGGGCTGGATTTGATGTTTGTCTATTCTGGTATGAGCTGCCTCGCAACAACTACATGGGATCGGGGATCCCTGGAGGGTGGGCCTTCTCCGACATAGGTCCATGTGGGACATTGACCTGGAGAAGGAATAAAGGGTCGGCAGGCCTCCACGCGTTACTATGAGCCCCTCATTGAAAGCGCACACTCGAGAAGTGGAAAAAGCGCTCCGGTTGGTCCTCGCCTGACGTCCCGGTTTTGAGGGGATTAACACTCATAGGGTAGGCCCTTGTATTGGAGTGGGCATCCAGAGAGCCTTGATCGGTTACTCGACCCACGATCGGTGAAGATCAGGGTAGTGTACCCAGATGGTGTGGGTAAAGTGTACAACCTCTGCAGAGTGTAAATCTATTCGAATAGCTGTGTCTGCGGTTAAGGACGGGTTGGACAAACTTCTGTAGAGCGGTGCTGGTTTTTTTTTCAAAAAGGATTTCATAAAAGCAAAGGCTTTGAAAATATTTTGGCCAAGGGATGGTCGAAAAAGGAGAAAGGTTTTCACCATGGGATGGTTAGAAAGGAATGAAAGGAGTTTGGTCATGGGACGACCTGAAGACTGGAACAAATGGGTGACCCAGTCCTAATGTTTTCCAAACTTTTCAAAAAGGTTTTCCAAAACAGTTTACAAAAGTTTTCAACAAAGATATGTAGATGCTATATCTACAAGCGAAATATTTGAGAAAAGAACCTCTCTTGGAACCCTCCTATTACCCCAGCTATATTGCATATCCTCTTGCTTTATTATTATATTAGGGTGGTTTGTGAGTACATTAAAAGTACTCACCGGCACTGTCCCTGGTTATTAACTTGGTAAGATATCATGAAGAAGTGAAGTGGACGACTATGCGAGCTAGGACGTCTTCCCAGTCAGTTGCCTGTAGGTTGAGGCATGATTGGGCTCTGCGCGTGATGATGTTCCGTTGCTGAAGATGGCATAGCCATAATGGCATTTATGTAAGTCTTGTATTTCGGTATATCTCGGATGTTGTAATGATACTTTTCGGTTATGTGCCACGACTAACTGATCATGGGATCATGGTTGTATGCATAACAGGGATTCCCGGAGGATTAATCCGGGGGCCCCACAGTGACTTGATGATGGCAAGCAAAATAGTTGATGGCCGACATCACCTCTTTCCTCAAAGTTTGTTATTTGGATTAGTGGACTTGAATATAATTTGTAATCCTTGTTTGTGTGTCTTGCTTTTGGCGAGACGATTATTCATATGAACAAGTTACAAGCCAGTTTGTACTATTCTTATGAACAATATCGTTATGGTCACATTATGATTACAAACAAGTTATTCTCATCACTATGTTAATGATAATAGTTTAAACATTTATAAATGATTAGAATGCTAAAAGATATCCAAAGTTTAATAATGAAATGACACTATAGTTTAAGTCATTTTGGTTATTACATGTTCTTAATGAAGATCGGGGTCCTAGATGCTTAATCTAGAGACTTTGCAAAACCATGCCTCTTGGGAAGAATGACTAAAACTCCACATTCTGGTAAAACGGTGATATGCGAAGAAATGTTGAATCTTATACACAGTGATGTATCATATTTAAGCAAGTAGTGGAAATCATTTGTTAATTGTGGACTTAAGTGAATAAGCGTATTTACTTAATGAAACATGAGTTCGAAATGATTTGAATTGTTCAAATGAGTTTAAACAACAATATGAGGATATTGAATTAACTGAATTAACAAGTCTCTTCGATTTGATCGACATGACTAAAGTATTCAAGTTAAGTTTAGCATAAAAGGGACTTGTGAAAGATGTTTCAAAAATTATGATAATTGGGTGAATTCAAACTATGTTGAAATGTCTAAACATCATAATCATTATGTATTAAGATACATATGGTATACTATCATCTCTTATAGGGGTTACAGTTATTGTTTACAATTAGAGATCAAAATAAGCAAACACTCATTTGAAATACAAAGGAACATCTAAAGATTCGTGGAAACAACACCATAAGTGTTACGGCAAGTTCAAGTTTCTGGAGATTTCGATAAGTCGAAATCGTGGCGAATAAACAAGTCTTTGTAGAGCATTCTTAGGAAGCTATGAATGCATCGTCCACAATGGGCGAACCTGCTGTTGTGCTAAGTTGATGTGTCTTGATGAATATACATGTGGAAGAAAGTGCAATATCAAACAAGGTATTTGGCCTTACCTCTAGGTTGTTGAGTAGCGTAGCAGAATTTGTTTCGTGAATCTAAACTCTACCTATAGAGGAGAAACTAATGATAATGATCATAAAGTTTTAGCGAATACTTTTACTAAAGAAAGTGGGATTCAACTATATATTCTACAAGTTTGAAGAATTATGTTGTTGATTCACTTGTCATGTTTTGGATGAGACATATCTACGAAATACAAAGAAGCGTGATGGACCTAAGTACGAGAAATGAATGGTCATTGAAATCTCGTTAGTGGATCTCGATTTGATGGTGATCAAAGAATTTTGGAATGTCCAAGATTATCGAGAGGACCTAGATTTGAGTGGGAGCAAATCAGCTTGGCTAATTCATAATATGTAGCTGACATATTTTGAGTGGGAGCTAAGTGAATTCCTTGGATCTCAAACATGAGTGTCATATTTGAGTGGGAGCGTGAAATCATTCTGTGATATGTGGACGGCATATGTGAATGATGTGATTGGTGTTAATAATGTTTAAGTAGATAAATAAAGATGATGTTGAAGTTATTAAACAATAAGATCTATCGAGATAGATTAGTGAGTTTAATAAACACTGAATGTCGAATTCTTCCTGGACTTGATTCTGAAAGATGTTCAGAATGTCCTAAGCAAGATTCTGAAGAAGCTCAGAATGGAACAAGGTAAGAAAGTAGTTCTTACTGTATGAAGCATTGAGTTAGTATTGCAACTATGGTTGAAAGAAAGAGATGCGTTGCATCTCCCATGCCTCAATCATAGGTTCTTCCATATAACCATGTTGTATACTCGACATAATGTGACCCGAGGTTCTGGTTGGTAGGACAAAGTCTTAACTATAAGAACGTGTCTTTAAGTGATTCATGAGTTGATCACTGAACCAGAATTAAGTTTATACTTAAATGGCAAGAAGCAAAGTAAGTGGCATAGTTGCATTTCATGCACTAGGATCTACATAGATACAGAAGTATAAAGGCTCCATCTAATGTGATATATAATGTTATGGCGGGGCTAGTTCGCTTCTAACGTAGAATGATGTGTCCCAGGGCCTAGTGGCCCATGAGAAAGCCCTCGAGGTTGATCTAAAGTCACTGTAAGCTCCTAGAATCCAGCCTCGTTGTGCTGCCATGACTACAATATATACACAAAGGATAGCAAAGTGTGTTTCGAAGTTTAGATGACAAAAGTGAAAACGACCGTCATTATAAACACTAGAAACAAAGTCTCACTTTATCGCCAAACAAATGCTTCGACCCATTATACGATAATGGTGTGAATGTCAAATTAGGAAGACATTAACGATTTGCAAAAGACATAATGATCTGGTAAAATAGAACATGGACATGACATTTCCCATGAGCATGCATGATCTGTAAACGCATATGGTATATGGTTTATACGAGTAAATGCGAGCTAGATTATTTGTACTCTAGTGCAAGTGGGAGACTGAAGGAGATATGCCCTAGAGGCAAATAATAAATAGATTTTTACTTTCATATCTCAATTAGTTTATAATAGTTTCATATTGTGCTATAACTGTGCCAAGTAGAAACATTGCTACATCTATGGTATGAAACAACCAAGTCCCTAGTAGCCTCTATTCATACTAGTTCATTGGTCATGAGGATGATCTGGGTTTCAAGATCATGGGCATTTATGCCAATTGACAACGGGGTCATATCATTGGAGAATGATGTTATGGACATTCCTCGAAGGATTGCAACACGAGTCATATAGTTCATTGTTGCAACAACTATACCTATACTCCTTTTCCTTAGATCGTGAGCTCATATTACTCACTATTTCCTAAGGCTGCTTTGACTGCATCAACCGTCATCTGGTAATACGGTGGCCATAAAGGCATACGTTGGGTATTCTGAAGGAACAATAGATGACATGTGACTGCAAGACTGGGATTTGTTCACCCACATGACGGGTAAAGATACATACGGCCGACTTAGTGAGATTACATCAATAAATGTTGCAACATGTGACTCGGTCGCGGGGATGTAATATCACGGTAACAAGAAAACAGAACTTGTTGTGAACGAGATTGAACAAGGTATGTGATACCAATGATCAGATCTCGGACAAGTCGTATCAAGAAACAAAAGGAATTGGATGCTACATTTAGCGGTTCAAACGACATTGTCATCAGGAATGCATAGGGGTCACATGGATATCCCTGGTCCCTCTGTTGATCATTGATACAGATCATGTCTAGAGCATTCCCGAGCCGTGAGAGGATACACTTAAGGGTTCGATGAGAGCGATCATTTGTAAGACAGAATCACAATAGAGAAAGAGAGAAATCCGGAATCATTCCGCAGAGAGATCTGAAGTTGTTCGGAGAAAGAATAAAGGAAAAGACCGGAAAAGTGTTTTCGGATAAATGGGAATTTGAATATACATTTAGTATATGTTAATTATGAATTAATATATTCTAAATAATATTTAAATTAAGATTTATAAAGGCAACTTTTATATTAGGCCAAATCCTGGAGGAAAAGGCCTAGAAATAAAGCTGCAGAAAAAAAGGAAAACAACAGCTGCCACTGTGGGCCAGGTGGCCCACTTAGGGCAGGCACCAGCCGCCGGCCGCTGCCGCTGGCCTGCTCAACCCCGAACCATGCGGGGCTCGTGGGGAGCGGACTGGGTAGGTGAGCTAGGCCACTGTGGGCGAGCCGTCCCATCCAGGCGCTGGCTGCCACCACCGCCTCGCTAGCGAGCTAGGCCGCGCGTGGGCCACGGGGGCATGGCCGGCCCGCCTGGCCGCTGCGCCTCCTGGCTGCTGCTGCGAGCTGGGCCGTGGTGGGCGCCGCCAGCCCACCCGGCTGGCAGCTCAATGCTGCTGCTGGTTGTTGAGCTGGTCGTCCAGGCCCAGCCGGTTGGGATCTCCTTTTTTCCCTTTTTCCTTTGACATTTAGTCCCAATGGCTTAGCCTTTGAGAAAGGCGCATCCCCTTAGCCTATATAAAGGGGTGCCCATGGGTGGGATAAAACACACCAATTTTTTGGAGAAGTCCTTTGGTTGACTTCCTCCTTCCCTCTCTCTAGCCCTTGTGGCCATGGCCCCAAGTTTAGGTTGTGCGAACAAGGCACACCTGTAGTACGCCATTGTGCTGCAGGGATTCCTAGCCAGATATCAACTTCTGCACTCCCGGCGGGATCGGGGAGCCGGAGGTCTCATCGTGCACCGGATGTGTACGAAGACACGAGGCGCAACACTTGGGGTGCTTGAATGTCGTGAGTCGGAGCTGCTGCACGATGAAGAAGGAGCAAGGGGTGACATGTGAGGAGCTTCGCGACCTTGAGGTTGGCTACGAGTATGACTACTTCAACCACGTTCCCTGTGGAACGTTAACCGCGTACGGTCTACAAGGGTATGTATTCTATACGCATTGGCTGTTACTGCATTACTACATAGGTAGATCCTAGGAAGTTTTTTGGGGTTCCAACGTAAGAATTTTTTGTTTTCTGCTGCGGATCCCCTTCAATTATCACTTGCTTGCAAGCTATGTCAATGTGATATCACCGAGAGGGCCCTGAGTATATCTCTCCATCATCAGGATGGACAAATCCCACTCTTGATCCACGAGCCTCAACTAAAACTTTCCAAGTATCTGACAACACCTTTATAATCATCATGTTATGGTGTGACGTTTGATGCCATCAAAATACTCTTCCAGAGTCAGTATTGACGTGATCTCATGGTCTAAGGATTATGGTTACTTTGAATGATATTATAGTAATGTAAACATAATGGCTTGATTATGTTACTATACTTTGGGAGTATTTTCATCACATCATTCAATTAGTGGTGTGACCTTGTTATTAACAACATCCAATGTCATGATCAGGAAACCTTGACATCTATTAATCAACAAGCTAGTGTAATGAGAGGCATCGCTAGGAACCATCTATTTATTTATTAATCACACATGTATTTATGTTTTCTTTTAATAGAATTATAACATAAGAATTAAACATCTATTATAAACCTGGAATAACATAATAACCATTTATTATTGCCTCTCAGACATATTCCTTTCATCTACGCCTTCGTCCTATGCCTCGTAGAGGACTGGGACTAAGAGCGAGAGGGCGAACGCAAATTACACATGCAAAGAATATATATATTACACTAACAGGCCCGATAGGGAAGTGTCTCAACGAACACATGATTGTCACATAAAGAGCAGGTACAAGCTAAGCCTACAACCTACGTGGATGAGGCACTATCCTCCGCATCGTTGCCAGGCTCCTCACCGGAGGCACCACTTGAGGACTCTTAGGGCTATTTGTCCGGTTTCCTCTTGTAAACCGCGACCAAGGCATCCACATGCTCCTCGATCTTCTCTGCAAGATCAACAGCCTCGCCGTGCTTCATGGGCTTCCGTTATGGATGACTTGGAGCATAGTTTCTCGATCATAGACAACTATAACTAAAAAATTGCTGTTAATATGACTTGGATCTGATATGACTAGTAAAAAGATGGATCAACACCATGGAATGAATGGATAAAACTGCCAACTGTGTGAGTTTCCTCGGAATGACTTCCTTGTTTGGTCTCGAGGGGGAAATATCAGGATGGGTATGTTTGGTGTTAGTATCAGGTGGTTCCGAATATGTCTTTCTTATCCCTCTCTGATAGCCGATAGTTGTATGGAGTCTGTATAGGTTGTTTAGTGCATGCTTTGCTGCCGCTTTAGTCCACCATACCTATATAGGCGAGAGCCGCCAAATTCTAGACTCGCCATGTAGTGGCCTTAGTACTGATCACTCTCTTTTTCTTTTTCCCTTTGTCGGCACCTTTTTTGTTTTATCAGGTTTGAGATCGACGTCGTTAGCAGGGTTACCCTTCCAGCTTGGCCTAGGCAGGGTTATGGACGCCATTGGTTATTCTTCAGGGCTCTTAGCCCCATTTGCATCTTATCCATGCTCAGATGTTGTATTGTTTTCAAGGTGATTTGGATCTTTTTAATTTATATCTGTATTCTTGACTCATTGAGTCGTTGTTGTATATATGTTCTGTGAATTCCATCGTGGACTATTGTGTAATGATATTACTTTGTTTTCCACCCGCATGCAAGTGCGTGGTGGGCATCTTTGAATCGTTTCTATGCGGGTTTGGCGGGAATCGTTGAAATTTGCATAGGACCGATTCGAGGGTGTTACAGTCCTTCAAGAAGCCAAACACCAATGGGCCACCTGAATGCTTGTTGGGCTTCGATTGTACCGTGGACTCCTTATTGGGCTGAACTGTATAGGCTAATCTCGAGTACCTGTAAGGTATACCCATGTCACATGTAGTATTTGCCATGAAGACAAATCGGTAAACTACTTCATGATGAAGTTTTTGGTCAAAGTTACACGCGAGTCAAATCCGGCTAGCAATCCTGACTTCCGATCAGTCCAGGTCTCAAGGAAAAAAAGGCTTCTTTGTTGGATTCATATATGAATCATGCATGGATTTCTGGATGACTGCATCAGATGACATACTACATATACTACATATTTATCAGTTCACGAGGATTCAACTGGCAAAAAATTACTCAAGCCTCCACGTGAAGACCAAGTCGTACATCAATTCGAGCTAAGAAAAACAAGATCGATCAAGTATGTGCATGTATCAGTCGAAGACATTAGTATATTGCACTGGAAAATCATTGGGCTTTGTGGACAACTCGAAAGATATTCCGACTTCACCGCAAACACCAACGATTTCAACCATGGGATCCTCCATCACCATCAATTCCGCACAAATCGAAATTGCCATCTACTTCGGTCTACTCCATCGACTCCATCTGCCACGTGACTCTGATCTACCGAGTCGATTGAGATATGCCGTGATGACTCCGGTCCGCTACACCACCCGCTGTCACGTCGACTTTGGTCCGCTGTGCAATTTGCCACTAGTTTCCTGTACACGCTTGGGGACCACGTCGAGTCCGATCTGCCGCATCGGTTCTCAAACGCCGCCACGACTACATCGACCGCGTCGAATTTACGCCAAGGGGTTGCGACGACTCCGTCGTGCGACCCTTTGCGGTCTTCGACTACGGTGACCCGCTGTGGTCTTCGACTGCGGAGAGCCATTACCATCTTCGGATGTGGCAACCTGGTCCATCCTTTGAGTCTAGCGATCCGCCGCGGTCTTCGGCTCCAATGACCCGGGGATACGTCGACTCCGTCGCGTGACCCGCTGCGGTTTTCCGGGCCGGCGACCCGAGGGATCCTTCAAGTCCGGTGACCCGCTACGGTCTTCAGCTTCGGGGACCCGGGGTCTCCTTTGACTCTACCGCACAACCCATTGTGGCCTTCGAACTCGACGACAAGCTGCCTCTTTCGACTGAGGAAATCTTCTAGAATCTTCGACTTTGTCACGCAACTCGTCACCGCATACATTACGTCAACGGCTGCATTGACTTCGTCCATGACAACTACCCATAAAGCTAAGTTTCCTCTACCATGAGTCAACAACTGTTTATTTTAACTCGCACTCGAAAAATTTGGGCGTTGTGCCCTATTCGAGTAACCTAATGTGCCATTGATTACACGCACTTGAGCACCTCATACGCGACAACCCGAGTAGCTGATTGTGCCTAATCGTCGAATCCTTGAACTCCAAGTACCTCGGCAAGGTAATGAGACTAAGGGTAATCAGGCTAACAAAAAGGCCTAGCATACAGTGCAAAAGTGTCGATTCGATTGGCACCAAAATTTTACTTTTCAAGTCGACATGCAAATATTTCTTTACAAGATACAAATACTTCACAATTCTTTTCATTTTCTATAGCTTACAAGGACATTGGACTGCATTGAGTTATTCTATCGGGTCCTCTAACAGGAGTCAAAAAACAACTGGCTATGCCATAAACTCATGACTCGAGTTGAGTCCCTCCTCGGATGGTCGCATCGCTTGATGCTACATAGATGCGATGCTACCAAGCACCTGACAGACGTGACGCTGGTCGCGCACCCAACAGAAGCGACTACGTCGACTCCATCTGCATTGTCACATGACTCCACGGTGTCGACTCCGACTGAAGTGTTGACTCTGGGCTCCTTATGCACTCAAGTCTCTGCTCGAGTCTACTACTCCGCCAAACAGACAGGGGCTACTCCAAATAGGAGCGTTGGTCGCGCATATACAAGATCTTCGAGTGGCACGCTCTGATTCCTCACTTGAATCATCGATTCGACTAAAGGACTCAGTGGTTACTCCCACAGGGCACGCTGATCGTGTATTTGAAAATGCGCCGGTGTTGATGGAATTTGCAAGATCATCCAAAGCACTTCCAAATCGTTTTGTCCATGCAACTGAAGACTACAAGTCTCTGCTCGAGTCTATGACAATTAACAGACACTCGGGGCATACTCCCATAGGGAGCGCTGGTCGCGCACCCTATAGAAAACAAAGGACTCACAGTACAGTCCGTTGTGTTGACTATGTCCACAATGTTGACTCGCTTACAACAACAACTCATTGGCGATTCTGCCCACTTACATTCCAATGTCAGGTTTAGATATAACATCTCCTTGGCCATCTGAAACACCTCCACGGTGATAAACCTTCGGATGTTGCATCTACGACATAAAGATAAGACCAAAGAATACATTCTGATGTCCTGGCAACCGCACCCTCTGCGCTCTACTAGATAAATACCGTGTCTACGAAGAAAATCCTGATGGACGCGTTGGGTACATACTTATAAACTGGAGTTCGGCTCAGCAAGACCTCGTGGCATGAGTCAAACTACGCTAGCAATTTCCAAATTCGAGTGCGAGGACTCGAGTTTGAGTAGGTAGCATTTTTTTTGCCCTAGAGCAATTAACCGGTTCCGATTCATCGAGCACACCAGGAACATTTACCATGACCCCTATGACCGTCTAGGAATTTCGACTAACCCGATGAACTTCCGGGTGAAGTGCTTCACACTCAACACAACTGTCGACTCCGACATTCTAATGCAAGATTCAATATCAACTAAGTCTCCACCCAAATCTGCGAGTCGGCTGGACACTCGGGGGCTACTGACATAAGTATGCCCTATATGCACCTACTATTGGCCTACCTGGTGTGGCCTAACGAAAGGCTCACTCCACGACCTGCCAAGGTCCATGACGCTTGATGGCCCAAAATATATCGAGCTCATTAGGGAACCCCAAGAGGAAGGTATGATGAGCACATCAGCAAAGTTTTCCCTCAGTACGAAACCAAGGTTATCAATCCAGTAGGAGCAAGGAAACACCCCAAAGGTGTAGATAGCTGAACGTTGGCAGGGCGCACTACTGGTGCCAGCAGCAGCGTGGAGACCTGCACAACACAACCACAGAACTCTATCCCCAACTTGCGATGAGGTTGTCAATGTCACCGGTTTTGCTGAAAACAAAGGATTAAACGTATCGAATGGAAGGAAGTAATAGTTTCCAGAAAGTAAACACAAAGCAGTAAACATTTTATAGATTGTATGTAAAAGACAGGACTGGGATCCATAGTTCACTAGAGGTGGCTCTCCTTAAGATAGATAACATGCTGGGTGAACAAATTACAGTGGGGTAATTGACAAACATCGAGAAAGCAATACATGCATATACTAATCATCTTGACTCCTTTGGAACTTGATTGGGAATTACAACATTATACATAGACCACCATCCAACTGCATCTATGACTAATAATCCACCTTCAGGTTACCATCCGAACCCCCTCTAGTATTAAGTTGCAAGCAACAGATTATTGCTTTATGAATTGCGTGTAATGTAAACAATACGATTGTGATATGAACAAATGATTGTTGTTTTCTCCCTAGTAGCAACAGCATGTCTAGTACCTTAGAGATTTCTGTCACTTCCCCAGATTACCAGAGGCATGAACCCACTATCGAGCATAAATACTAACTCTTGGAGTTGCTAGCATCTACTTGGCCAAGATAGCTACTAACAACGGAAAGCATGCAAGATCACAAATAACAAAGACATGATAGAATCAATAATCAATCTGAAATAGCATCTCAATATCCATCGGATCCCCGCAAACGCAACATGCAGAATTACAAATAGATGATCTTGATCATGAACGGAGCTCACAAGATCTAGACATGAAAGCACAAAGGAGGAGAACCAGCCATCTAGCTACTACATGGACCCGTAGTACAAATATGAACTACTCACGCATCACACCGGAGGCTTGCATGATGATGAAGAAGGCCTCCAGGGTGAATTCCCCTCTCCGGCAGGGTGCCGGGAAGAGCTTCAGATCCCTCCCGATCTAGGGATGGAGATGACGGCGGCTACAGACTCTTTTGTGGAATTTTGACCAGGTACTTAGGGTTTTCGTCCCGAGGGTATCTTATAGGCGGAAGGAGAGGCCGAGGGGGTGCTGGGGTCGGCCAGACCACCCCCTGGCGTGGGCCAGGCCTGGCCGCGCGGCTAGGTGGTGTGGCCGGCCCCCAGCCCTTCTCCGTCTCATATTCTCGCATCTGATGACTTCCGGAAAATAGGCACTTTGGCTTTTGTCCCATCCAATTCCGAGAATATTCATTTGCTGACTTTCCTGGAACCAAAAAACAGCAGAAAACAGGCAGCTGGCACTGTGCCTCTTGTTAATAGGTTAGTCCAAGAAATCATATGAAAAGTACTCCAAAGTGTGGACAAAACATAAGAAAGTGGATAAAACCAAGCATGGAACATCAAATATTATAGATACATTTGCAATGTATCAACGCTCATGACGGTTCGGCTGGTATGAAGCCCATATGGACACAGACTCTCCAAGCATGCAAGACAAGGAAATCTCAAAAATAAGTTTGAATCCAACTTGTAACCTAATCGCATTGGTACCTAAGACCTTCGATCCGGATTACGGATGTAGTATAACTTCTTTTTCCCTAGTAGACCTAGGTTATCGAATCCTCAGGATGCGAATGCATAGTGAAGTTACTTTAATGGACATTCGGGAGTTTTAGAATTCCTTTTCTGTTTTCACTGGACCAGTAGTTTGCGTCTTTTGGTTGTTGTTGATGATGGAGATAAATGGTCTAGGGCGTTCGGTTTCACCTGTAGCTGTGCAAAACATCTGATGGAAATAAAAGATAGAAATAAAGCATGCGTGTACTTGTTAGAGCAAGATAAATTATATGTGGGCAGTGCATCCATAATTTCTATTGCCTCCGCAACCTCTTATAGCAATAACCTACTAGTCTCATCCATAGAAGAAAGAGAACTAATGATATGCATCGTGATGTCACTGTTAATCCCAAACAAATCCCTCACATACAGCCGTACTGCCCCTTCTGTCACTGGGGTTCCCAACCTGCAAATCAGTCATCACTCATACTCCCTATACCTAGCTCAACCCTCGGGGTCTTGGGTACATGACAAGTCCTTGGATTGAGGCAAGAGAGGATACAATAATCGTCATGTCATACAAACTAATACACGATCCCATCTATGATAATTCACATGCACAATTGCTACATGGCTAGGCCAAAGCCCTTAGCCCAAGGGAATTACTCACACATAGAGATGAGATCAACAATCACAAACATTGTAATGCAAATCATGAGATTGATAGAAATAGTGTTACGATATCGCCAATCGGAGAAGAGATCTACTATTACAAGTGGTGAAGTATGGCTATGGAGATGGAGAAGGGTTTGGAGATCTGAGGCAACTTTTTGGCGGAGTCTGGCTTCTTTTGGGGCAGATCAAGAGATGTTTTCCCGTCGCCCGAGGCTTCTTTATATAGGCGTCCCTTCACAAAAGTTGTTCTATTTGACCTAACGATGGTGGCACCAACTATACGACCGGAGCTATACGGTCGGAATTTTTGCTCTGGCCGTATAGTTGGTCGTTATGGCGTCTGCCTTCGCTGGATAGCTTCTGGTTTCTTCTGGTCGAAGGAAATATCGTATCTTTGACTTTAATGTAGTGATTCTCTCCTTTAAACGATATTATCTGCGCAGGAAAAATACAAGAACAAATGATTGCATACCCCTCTAAATATTAGCATTAGTGGCAGGGTTTAGAGAGATATTTCATAAAAATCATGACTAATATCCAGTTTAAATATGGACGTTAGATGGCTATATTTCAGAGCCATCAACCTCCCCAAGCTTAAACGTGATCATCCCGAGTAAGAAAACCAAAATCAAAAAGGAACTCAGCATTTAAACTGAAATAACAAGATGGTGATCTTACTCATGATTACTAGTCTCATGTTTCCTCTACTTTATAAATCTGAAAACTTCAGCATAGATAGAGTAATGGCAAGCATATCATATAGGTTTCATGCATCCTTATAGCGCAACAAAATTATTGTAAGTATGGATGATCCAAATAGGTAAATTTTATTCCATATCAAGTAATCAACTCATAGGCTTTCCTTTGAATAGTAAAGTATAATCATGTAAATTAAGAGTGTGAGAGTTGTCATGAAAAGCATATATGCTAGAGTATCTCAATTCTCCCACATCAATAAATCAAGACTTTGCAAGCACTACTTTTCTATTCATTATCCTTCAAGAATTTTAATTTTTAAGTAATTGAGAGCATGCCAAAAAAAATCAGTTTATCGGGCTGTGATGGACACCCGTGGCTTCACTAAGGTTTTTGTTCCTTTTGCATAATGATTTCTCATAACAGCCATAGGAGTGATTCCTTCTTGATTACAGCTACCCGGGAGTGCCAAGAATCTTACCCACTATAGCATTGCTGCTACAAGTGTTTAATCAACTCATAGCCGAAATCTAGGAGTTTCCTCCATGAAGATCATTCGTAGGCCAGTGGAGTTGTTGGCATCCCATGAAGTTTGACACGCATAAAGCTATATCATTCTTATGATTAACAAGTCAAACTTTGGCATGCTCACAAAAATCGCTAAGCATTAATTCAATCGAACAAATCCTTTCAAAGAGAGCTATCAAGTCAATCAATATTTTCAGTGGTGTCGAGTGTCTCTAGAAATAAGCCTTCAAGACTAGCACTACAACGCCCAAGCCTTCAATTGTGAGACTTTTTGTTATTACAATTGTTTAGCAATTTTTAGGCAAGACTTGGTTAAATACGAGAGCTGGAACAAAATGAGCCCAATTAAATACCCATGCAAACGAGAATCTTACGACAATACAAAGACTCACTCCACCAATATAATATCTCAACATTTACTACTAACTAGCATGGGTTTCTCAGAGTTCAAAAGTGGGGAGTCATAAGGCATATCTCTCATGTTCGGTTCCACTTCTCTCTTCCTTTTTTATTTGTTTCTTAGAAACTCGAAGTCGATCACTCTCCTGTAAACATACGAAGACCTCGAGGCGAAAAGAAAAGAAAGAGGGAAAACAAGGAAAAATGGAGAAATCTTTTTGTGATTTTTAAGAGAGGGAAATAAAAAATAGAACATTGGCGGCAAAGCTTGGCTAGAAAACTTTGAAAGCAAATAAAAAGAACTAAAGATAAAGTGTTGGGGAAACCAACACGAGTGCTTATAAACTCAAATAAAAACGTAACCTCGAAAAATAAAAGCAAATGAAAGCCAAATAAAGATACATGAGGAAACTTCCCCAAGCTTAGGCTTTTGCAAGCCCTTCAAATCATTATGGTGGCAGCAAGACATCATTACTCCAGTTCGCGAATTGAGCGGAGAGGTTACTTGTTAATTCTCGGAGGTTCAAAGAGAGGTTGTGCATCCTCTCCACAGTCCCTCCAAGTCCTTGGGAATCTTGGTATGTGCCGAACCGGGTTTGTGGCTGCTCCTCTTGATGGGGAACCTCTTGCTCCTCCTATTGGTCCTCGGGTTGGTACTTCTCAACCTGCACATCATATATCAAACGTCCTTCCTCGATAGATAAAACACCATTAGGAAAAGGAGCGGGGTAGATACGCCCAGCTCCAGCAATATGCAGGTAATAAACACCACCTCTCCTAGTGAGCATTCCACGGGCTCTCAAGGTGGAGAAACCAACACATGTCTCACCAAGTATGGGTTGCAACTCACCTAGGTCGAGGCCTAGGGCAGTGCCAAGCATGGTGATGACGCCTCCTCCAGTGATTGGTGATACGTCCAAAACGTATCTACTTTCCCAACACTTTTGATATTGTTTTTCCTCTAAACTTGTGTGATTTGGATACAACTAACACAGACTAACGCTGTTTCAGCAGAACTACCTTGGTGTCTAGTTTTTGTGCAGAAAATCAACTATGAGGAAAAATCCCGGAAAATATGCGAAAAATCCTATTTCACCAGAAGACTCAAGGAGCCAGAATACGAGACGGAGAGGGGCTGGGGCCTGGCCACACCACCTGGCTGCGTGGGCTAGGCCTGGCTGCGCCAGGGGGTGGTCTGGCTGCCCTAGGCACCCCCTCGGTCTCCCTCTTCGCCTATAAGTTGCCTCCAGACCTAAAAACCCAGGGGGTTCGACGTTTTTCCAAAAAGAGTTTCATTGCACCGCCACCACCAGATTCCACGATTCGGAACCAGAAACTCCGTTATGGCACCCTGCCGGGAGGGGGAATTGGAGGAGATCATCGCCATCATCATCACCATCGCTTCTCCATCGACCATCCATGTTTCCCCATCTATGAGTGAGTAATCCCCCGCTGTAGGCTATGGGGATGGTAGGGATTGGATGAGATCGTTCATGTAATGGCATCGAATTGCTAGGGCATGGTGCCTAGTATCTACTATTAGTGAGTTTTGACTTTGTTGCGACTTGTTATGCTTAATGCTTGTCACTAGGGCCCGCGTGCCATGATTTCAGATCTGAACATGTTATTGATTCATTATTATAGTATTGTTTCTGGTCTTACCTTCAAGTTGTATACACACGTTGTTGTCCGGAACCAAAGGCCCTGAAGTGACAGCAATCGGGATAACCGGAGGGAATGGCGTTGATGTGAGGATCACGTGTGTTCACTTAGTGTTAATGCTTTGCTCCGGTGCTCTATTAAAAGGAGCACCTTAATTGCCAGTAGTTCCCTTCAGGCCCCGCTGCAAATGGGCTGGCAGGACAAAAGATGTTGTGCAAGTTCTCATTGCGAGCACGTATGACTATATATGGAACGCATGCCTAGGATTATTTAGTACTTGGATGCTTTATCTTATTTATCTGTAAATGCCCTATGTTCTGATTGCTATATGAATTGTCTTGTCCATGCAACGCCCGTCCATCCATCCCTACGCCTACCGCTCTTTAATCCTACTGTTTACTGCAATTGTTACTACTGTCTTTACTTTTACTACTGCTATTACTTTACTATTGCTACTACAAAACTGTTGCTACTGATAAACTGCTGTGTGCAAGATTGTTTCTAGGTGCAGCTGAATTGACAACTCAGTTGTTAAGGCTTATAAATATTCTTTGACTCCCCTTATGTCGAATCAATAAATTTGGTTTCACTTTCCTCGAAAATACTGCGATACACCCCTTATACTTGTGGGTCATCAATTGGCCCTTGGCTTTGGGAGGCTTGGTTCTCCAGGTAGCACACAAGGATGGCGCCCAAGTTGAGTGACAAGCTACAGTTGATGTAAGCAGTCTTTGCAAGGACTAAGATGTCCTCCTCATTGAGTCTCATGAACTCATTACGTGCCTGCAAGGTATTAGTAATAACATAGAACAAATAGAGAATTGTAGGATGTTGAATATTCTTCCTCTTGTTCACTCTACTAGTGAAACTCATTCTATTTTAGTATTGATCGGGGGAAGAAATTAAGCCAGTAAAGGATGCACGTAGAGCATGAATATCATTGTTTGGCAAATTAAAATATGCGCACCATTCATCTAATGTTAAAGTGTAGTTGTTATTCATTAGATGGAAAGAAATAGTATCCTCTCCTTGCCATTGTTTAATGGTGCTTTGCAATGAGCTTAGAAATTCAATGGTTAAGCAGCGATAAGTAGGTACATCATTGTACACAAAGTTTTGTAGGCCGGCTCTATTGCAAAGTAAATTAAATTTATCAGAAATACCGAGTTGGTTCAATATAATGGGACAAGCCCACTTGGTGGTCTTCACTTCGCGGTTCTTGATCTTGTTAAAGCATTCACGATGGGCCTCATTCCTCAACCGTATCCCCATGCGTTCCCGAGCGACAGCCTGAGAAGCACTAGCGGTGGCACGAGCATGAGTTTGGCTCCTTGTGTTCATCTTCTAAAAACATTGAAGAAAGGCAAAATAAATTTTTTTGATCCAACAACAGTAAGTATAATATATTCCTCATCGAAACACACTAAAGAATCTTCTCAAGATAATAATCTAGGTAAGAAAATCATTGCAATTGGTTCATAGTAGGTCTCACCCTAGATTGATAATGACAATAGATCGAAGATGAATTTGCAAAAAGTAATTGGAGGATCAGAGGAGAAACATACCGTAGATCACTTGTGTGCAAGGAAATCAAACGAAATTGAGTAGAGATGAAGATCCCTTGAGGTTTTGAGAGAGTTTGGAGGTAGAATAAAGTAAAAGGATTGAAGTTTTGGAGTTGGGAGTACCTTCCCGTGTGATTTTGTGGTCGGACGCAACTATACGGGCGGAATATGCGTTCCGGCAGTATAGTTGGCGTTCTGCCAAAATATTAGGTCTTCCTCCTGGCGGCACAGCTATACGGACACAACTATACAGGCAGAACAAAATGTTCTGGATGTATAGTTGGTCATTAAACTGTCTGTCCCTACGAAAGAAAATTTGCAAAGGCATAGATATCTATATGACAGAAACTATACGGTCAGAATTTTTATTCCCGCCATATAGTTGGTCGTTAAACTCTCAGTATATATGAAAAGAAATTGTCCAGAGGCATTGATATCTATACGACCGGAACTATACGGCCGGAATTTTTATTCCCGCCGTATAGTTGGTCGTTAAACTCTCAATACATATGAAAAGAAATTGTATGGAGGCATTGATATCTATACGACCGGAACTATATGGCCGGAATTTTTATTCCTGCCATATAGTTGTTCGTTAAACTCTCTGTGTATTGACAGTAAATATATGGCCGGAATTTTTATTCCTGCAATATGACAGAAAATTGACAATAAATATTGTCGACCAACAATAGCATGAATAAAGCAGAATTTCAAGTACTACCAAATTTCTTCTCCTCAAATGGAGTTTTCTAGCACTCTTTATTAAACAAAAACTAAGAACTTAACTCAAACCTTTATTTAACATGGGTTGCCTCCCATGGAGCGCTCTTTTACGGTCAATAGCTTGAACTTGATGGTACTCGCTTGGGCCAGATGAGTGGAACACCCACTCCAAAGTAATTGGTCTTCAAAGTGATGGCTTCCTTTTCGTCATGCTTGGCTTTCTTCTTCCTGGGGAAATTAATAACAAAAGGATCCCACGAAGGCAATTGCAACTTCACGTTCCCTTCATGCAGATTAATCAAAGCCTTAATAGTTCTTAAGAAAGGATGACCTAGAATTATAGGAGCAACTGTATCTTCAGGCATGTCAACAATAATGAAATCAATTAAATTAGGACAACCTTTGATGTAATCTAAAGTGTTCTCCTTAATCCCTACAACTTGTTTGTAGGTAGAATCTGCTAGATGCAATTTTAACTCAGTAATTTCAAAGGATCCAAGATTTAACTTGTTAAAAAGACTCTTTGGAATTGTTGAGATGCTTGCACCTAGATCACAAAGTACAGCTATTTCTTTGGTTCCGATCTTTATCTTTATAGTAGGCTCAAATATGTCATCTAGTTTAACAGGTAACTTTTCAGCGATTTTCTTATATTCTTCTTCAAGCTCACGTACCTTTATTGCTACTTGATCAACAAAGTGTTGATACATGGCTTCATCATTACCTTCACTTACCGGAATTTTGACGTTGATCCTTTTTACAAGATCTTCGATGGTGTAGCTTGTGAAGGGGCATTACTATAATCAAATTCTTTAGGCTCCTCCCTTTGGATCCTCATCATTTTGAGTTCCTCAACAGGATTGGGCTCAGCTTTTCCTGCAAACTTAGCTAGAATGAGAGTTTGACTCTCGATTATCTTACCTAGTTGTGCCTCAATGATCCTTGTTCTTTCTTGAAGGGCCTGTAAATCATTTCTCAAACTAACAACTTGGTTAGATAGTTTACCAAGAATGGCATCATGGTTCTCCATAATTTTAACTAGAATATTATTTTCTTCGTTTTGTGCGTCTATGAAAGACTTCAGTGTTTCCTGGAGGCTACCATTACTATTTCCCATATTATTATTAGAATTTCCTGCAGTACTAGCATAGTGTTTCTAAAAGTTAGGATTGTAACTCTTCTTCCAAGCAGGATTGTAATCATTACAAGCTACGAAGTCTATTTCTTCAATATTTGTTTTGGAGGTGGCTCTTACCTGAGTTTCCTTACCTTTTACGGCTAGTATGAGCTCATCAAACTTAGCATTGAGATCTTCGTTCTCTTGTGGTGAGACAGAGTTCACCTTCTTCGTGTTTGATCTTTCCACATGCCATTGGGCATGATTGTCTTGCATATTGTCTAGCAGCTGCTTGGCTTCGGTAATATATTTACCCATAAATGTTCCTCTAGCTGCAGTATTAAGCATAGACTTAGATATTGTATTAAGAGCATTATAAAATAAATGGAGGATTAACCAATCTTCCATCCCATGACTAGGACAGTTTCTTAGGCGTTCTTTCATCCTCTCCCATGCAAGCGCTAGTGGCTCACGCTCTTCCTGTCTAAAACCAGTAATATTAGATCGGAGTTGCATAATCTTTGCAGGTGGGAAAAATTTAGTCATCAATAAATAAGTACATCCTACCCATGATGTAATAGTATTTTTAAGCAAAGATAGCAACCATTCTTTCGCTATTCCTCTCAGAGAGAAAGGAAATAGACGTAATTTGACCGCATCAAGGTCAACATCTTTTATACGCATCATATCACATATTTCAGTGAAAGTATTTAAGTGCATACATGCGTCTTCAACACCAGAGCCTCCAAATTGATTCTGTTGAACCAAACTTAAATAATGGGTCTTAATTTCATAATCATCAGTAGCAATTGCTGGATGAGTAATAGGAGTATGCAAATAATCATTATTGGGAGTAGCAAACTCCCCAAGCTTATTTTTAGCCATACTTCCTAAGTTTTGGGGTTTTCTTAGATTAAAAATTATAACAGTAAAAACAAGAATTTAAAGACTAACTCATTTTTTGGTTTATCAAAATAAAGACTGAAAGCAAACTAACAAAATTAAAAACAAGAATTAAAACTAGCAAGATTCCTAATAACCTCACCAGGGCAGCTATTGCTTCCCCGACAACGGCGCCACAAAAAGGGTTGATACCTTCGATCTGGATTACGGATGTAGTATAGCATCTTTTTCACTAGTAGACCTAGCTTATCGAATCCTCGAGAAGCGAATGCATAGTGAAGTTACTTTAACGGACCTTGGAGTTTTAGAATTCCTTTTATGTTTTGAATGGACCAATAGTTTGTGTCTTTTGGTTGTTGTTGATGATGGATAAAAAGGGGCTAGGGAATTCGGTTTCACCTGTAGCTGTGCAAAACATCTGATGGAAATAAAAGATAGAAATAAAGCATGCGTGTACTTGTTAGAGCAAGATAAATTATATGTGGGCAGTGCATCCATAATTGCTATTGCATTCGCAACCGCTTATAGCAATAACCTACTAGTCTCATCCATAGAAGAAAGAGAACTAATGATATGCATCGGGATGTCACCGTTAATCCCAAGCAAATCCCTCACATACAGCCATACTACCCCTTCTGTCACTGGGGTTCCCAACCTGCAGATCAGTCATCACTCATACTCCCTATACCTGGCTCAACCCTCAGGGTCTTGGGGTACCTGACAAGTCCTTGGATTGAGGCAAGAGAGGATACAATAATCTTCATGTCAGACAAACTAATACACGATCCCATCTATGATAATTCACATGCACAATTGCTACATGGCTAGGCCGAAGCCCTTAGCCCAAGAGAATTACTCACACATAGAGATGAGATCAACAATCACAAACATTGTAATGAAAATCATGAGATTGATAGCAATAGTCTTACAATATCGCCAATCGGAGAAGAGATCTACTATTACAAGTGGTGAAGTATGGCTATGGAGATGGCGAAGGGTTTGGAGATCTGAGGCGGCTTTTCGGCGGAGTCTGGCTTCTTTTGGGGCGGAGCAAGAGATGTTTTCCCGTAGCCTGAGGCTTCTTTATATAGGCGTCCCTTCACAAAATTTGCTCTATTAGACCTAATGGTGGTGGCACCAACTATACGACCGGAGCTATTTGGTCGGAATTTTTGCTCTGGACGTATAGTTGGTTGTTACGGTGTCTGCCTTCGCTGGACAACTCCTGGTTTCTTCTGGTCCAAGGAAATATCGTATCTTTGACTTTAATGTAGTGATTCCCTCCTTTCAACGATATTATCTGCGCAGGAAAATACAAGAAGAAAGGATTGCATACCCTTCTGAATATTAGCATTAGTAGCAGGGTTTAGAGAGATATTTCATAAAAAATATGACTAATATCCAGTTTAAATGTGGACGTTAGATGGCTATATTTCAGAGCCATGAGTACCTAAGACCTAGCCTCCCCCATATATAAAGGCTAGGAGGGTCCAACGAGGAGGGCGATTCCCACAATAGATAATAGATCTAGACACCGCAACCCCTAGTTCATACACCGCCAGATTGCATCTGCGCACCACCGCCATCAAGGCGCCTTGTAATTCTTAGGATCTCCATCAATCACGAGCAGACAAGCAGGAGTAGGGTTTTCCCTCCGAGGGCCTGAACCTAGGTAAACACCGTGTCCCCGAGTTGCTTGTCTGTTAGCTGGTGAAGTCTTCAACGTGGTGCTCTTCCTCTAAACCCAAATCCATAACAATGGGCATTGATGAGTTAACCCCTCATCAGGGGGAGATTGAAAGAGCGTTACATGATCCCTAGAGTTTTGTGTGTTAGATAACAATACCAATGATACTTTAATTGTGTGCTAAGTGATGCAAATTCTTCTTTCTAAATGGTACTCCTGGTCGAATGTAGCAAAACAAAGAATCTGAGGATGGACTATCCGCGCCTGGCTAAATCGAATAAGGACCAGATGTGTGTCGCTCAGTGAGGGGGCGGAGAATCCCCTGGATTTTCCGACCAGGCCTAGAGTTTTTGTCCTGTGTAACACCCCTAGTTTTAGTAATCCTTATTTAGGGTTTGTTTGTGCATCATAAGCATTGCATGCATCCTTTTAACTGAAGAAATGTTGCAAGAAATAATTACAAAACCCTAAACCCTAATCTTCCTCTCCCTCTTTCAAACTCTTCAAAATGGTGTTAATATTTTGAAAATACGAAAATTATTGGAGCTCAAATGGATTATAAGGGCCCCTTATCATTTTCAAGTATTTTTGAAACATTCTAGTATTTTTGAAATACTCAAAACAGAAAAGAACTTGAAAATAGAAATGGAAAACAAAAAACAGAAAAAGAGAAATATTTTCGTCAATAAAAATAGAACCCTAACCTAATCTGGGCCGAAGCCATCTCTCTCCCTGATGTCTATGCACTTCTATTCTTGTAGACAATTGTTGGGCCTCCAAGTGCAGAGGTTTGTAGAACAGCAGCAAGTTTCCCTTAAGTGGATCACCCAAGGTTTATTGAACTCAGGGAGGAAGTGGTCAAAGGTATCCCTCTGAAGCAACCCTGCAATCAAGATACAAGAAGTCTCTTGTGTCCCCAACACACCCAATACACTTGTCAGGTGTATAGGTGCACTAGTTAGGCGAAGAGATAGTGAAATACAAGTGGTATGGATAAAAGACAACAGTGCTAGAAAATAGCTTTATGGCGTGGAAAAGACTAAAGGAAAACTGAAATAAAGATGTAAGCAAGCAAAAATGTAACACATATAGTTGCAAATGGTGTTTCAATGCTTAGAAACAAGGCCGAGGGATCACACTTTCACTAGTGAACACTCTCATATAAATATCTTCTCTTTATGATACTACTATTAACTACTCTCCGGTTGGACACTCTAATCCATGGTAGGGTTATAATAGCACTCCTCAAAATTCGCTTTCCCATGTAGCATCCCATCTGTCTAACAGTTGTAATGCTACATGGTCTAATAATAAAATGCTACTTCCTACATATAATTCTGCATCATAATAATATCATGCTCATGTCATCATGCCACCTTGCATTTGAGCATCATATAAAAACCCTTTTTCTTTTGGTTCTTATCTCATATGCATTATTAATTGTATTTGCCTCTTGATATATTGTATTTGGATCTTGATAAATGCTTGATGCCCAAGTTGAGTTGGGGGCATATCTTTTATTAACTCCACCATCTTCTTGTCAACACCCCATTATTCCACCACCCTACTATGTGAGCTTTGCATTTTGTTTGGGTTTACCTCTAGCTCATGTGGGTTGGGATGGATCTACTTCTAATTCCACATGTTTCCATATATGCCTCATGTGGTTTTCACATTGTTGATATATGGAGAGCCACATGGCCACCTTTGCATGCTTTGTTAGTGGAATCCCTTGTCAAGCTTCCTTATGGATTTTTTGAATGTATGTTCATGTTGGGATATTTTTGAGGCTATTAAGCATCTAGTGGAACATACACACTAGCAAGTTCAAATTCTATTCAAATATGGGCATCCTCCATCTACTCCACATGGAACATCCACCTTAATTCTTTTGGCTTGGCCTTAGATCCATATTTTTTGGAATGCATGTGAATAAATGCCATGAGACTTACTATTGTTTTCACAAGGATAAACATGGCATTTATTGATTATGCATGGGCCATGCAAGATCACCACCATCCCCTTTTCTTTGGTTTTTCTTGGATTTTTGAGTGGATCATGGTCTTTTGGGGATCAAGCCAAGTGTGCTCTTTTCTTTTTCTCCGCCATTCTTAGGGCACTTCCACTTTTGTTTTGTTGAGCCCTAGGGCATGCAAATACAAGTGGAGTCTCTTTTTCTCTTAAACTCACCCTCACCCCATCTCCTTTTCACCTCATGCTTGATTTTGTTAGATCATATCAAAAACCCTAAACCCCAAACCTACCCTACCCTACCCCTACCTCTCCTTATCCCTCTCCTTTCTAACCTAGCCACCACCCCACCTTTTCTCTCTACCATGCCGAGCCCCCCTCTAGCCCTAACCCTAGCCGAGCGCCCTCCCCTCTCGGTTCCTCTCTTTCTTGCTGCCAAGCCGGTCCTACCCGAGCCACCCTTCCTCTCTGCTTGGCCCAGCTGCAGCCACCACCCCCAGGCCCGAGCCTAGCCAAGCATGTGAGGAGGAGGAGGAAAAAGGTGGCCACCACCTTTACCATCCCGAGCCTCCCCACGACATCTCCCCTCCCGTCCCTATCTACCCCTTCTCTCGTCCCTGGAATCGCCCCAGATCCACCCCGGGCCTTGCCCTTCCGCAGCCCTTTCCCCATCTACCCTGCCGACCCTCTCGTCCATCTCCGTTCACATCTCCGTCGGCATCTCCCCAACCACCAACATACAGAAGGCGGGTGTGGTGTGTGGGCTGTCGAGGAAGTCCGCGAGGACCCCTGCGTCGCCCCCATACATAGCAGCGAGGAGGAGGTGGCCGGTACACGCCGCATGCCAATGACGCCGACGCAAACCCTAACCCGCCGGTCTCCAGCTTCCCCGGCGATCCTCTGCATTCCAGCCCAAACCGCCACCACCAACAACCCCACGGTGAGCCCCCGATGCCCCCAGACATCCTCCCTCTGAGCTTCGTTTCCTGTACGCGTCGGGCCAGCTGCCGAACGCCCTCCGTGCATCGTGTTCACGTGCGTCTGTCTGTCGTTGCGCCGTAGTTAACTCACCTTCCCGCGTAGTTCCTTTCCACCAGCAACCCGAGCCAGCCGTAGCGGTCGCCGCCGCCTGCGCGCGCATGACAGATCGCGAGATCGAACCCCCGCCGCGCCGTGCGTCGTTCCGTCAGTTTCGTCAGAAACGCCTGGAAGAAAAACAGTATCACGGGGGCACTTTTGCAGATAACCCCCTACGCCTTTTGTTTTTCTAAACCCGCGCTCCACCTGAACCCCACCTGTCAGCGTCTGTGACGTTTTTACAAAAAGGCTCCTGCTTTTCTCTAACCTTAACCCGCAGTCCCCGTCCGCGCCACGTGTCCGTCGCCTCTCACCCACTGGTGCGTGGGGCCGTTTGCGGCATGGGCCCGCTTGTCAGCTGCTATGGTTGGCTAAGCTCGCGGTGAGAAAAGTTTTGTCGCGCCGTTTCCGTCAGTAGAGCGCAGGGCCCACCTGTCTGTGACTCGGGCTAAGTTCCTCTGGGTATAAAAAGTCTGCGCGTTTTATCTGTTTAATAAAAATAATTCCAGAAATTGTTTAACCTATTTTAAATGTAGAAATTAATAACTTTTTAGTAATAAATCCAAATAATACAAATGATATATGTTTTTGAATCAGAAAAATGTGAGGGTTTCAAATATGCCATCCAAAATAATGTTTGACTAATTAAAATTTTCGAAATTATTTAATTGCAATAAAAATGCCTTTTCTTAATTAATTAATAACTTTAACTCTATCACTCCAAATTTGACAAATAATATGTCAAAATCGATCAGCGCGACGAGCCCGTCCTAACTTTGCATTCCATGTTCTGAATTGAAGCATGCATCATGTCATTATTAAAAATCAGAACTGTTTATGGCAATAAAACTTGACCAAATAATTAATAAAATAATTTATTTTTGTCCCCACACCTCACCCTAGCCATGCTACTTTATTGCCATGTAAATTGTGCATCATTCATCACGGCATGCTTGTTTGCTTGTCGTATTTTATTTATATGCTTGTGCACTTCATTTATGTTGGCCCTTGTTTGTTTGGTTCTTCTTTTTGAATAGACGCCGAGCAGGGGAAATATCAGGAATCCCAGGAGTTCTACTCGGATCCATCTCTCACTTCAACTGAGCTGCCAGGCAAGCACTACCACATGCTTGCATACATATAGTACATATTGTCTCTATCTTATTCTTGCATCATTGAGTCGCGATTGCATTAAATAGAATCCCAAGTACTACATAGCCTTTACTTTTAAACCCCACCGAGCTTGTTCCTCCAACCCATGAGCCATTACTACAGGAGTTGGTTGAGCCATGCGAGTCGTAGAACAACATGTGTAGGGTATGTGAGTGTCTAAAGGATAACGAGGTTCCTAAACAACTTAACCTGAGTAGTAATGGGATAACTAAGGAAAGAGGCACCGGTGAGCAATATTTGCTATTTGGTTTTTCATGCTCACTTGTGTCCCGTAGGACCCCGAGTACTTGATTCCTGTTCCTTGACTATTCGCACAATCCACATATGGGAGACTCTATGAATCCCCCTTTGCATGGGCTTGATTCACACTTTATTTCTTGGGGCCACAAGTAGTTTGGGGTTTTATTACTATCCTGTACTTATGCCATGTTTTACTACTTTATTTAAGATTGTGCGTGGAGCACCTGTACTATTTTGGATCGTGACACGTTTTCGCTGTATCGACAAGCCCAGTCACACTTTCGGATTCCCAGTCGTTTACCGCCATCCACACAAACCTTGGGTCCGTTCCGGAGCCGGCCAACTTCGTTGCGGGTAGCTTAGTGGGGTGGCCCCCTGAAATATTTTATGAATCCTGTGAATGCTTTGTCGTGAAAGCCTCGTTGGGTTTTGATTTGGTTTTTCCGAGGTCAATCGTGTGTGTGTTGCTATTTGTGCACCCCTGCAGGGTAAATCTTTCTGAAAGCCGTGTCCGCGGTTATGGAAGACTTGGAGCATAGTTTCTCGATCAAAGACAAGTATAACTAAAGTACCGTCTTTAAATTGACTAAAAATCTGACTAGTAAATAGTGCAATATTCATGGAATGAGTAATAAAACTGCCAACGGATGGGTTGTTCATCTGCTTTCTCTTTGGTAAGCGAGAAGGAGGATGGATCGATTATTACATACTGTTATAACTATTGTTTCTAAGTAACGGACATCCGTCTATCATTGGTTAGGCGGATGGTTAGCGAGTATCTATAGACTTGTTAGTTATTCTCTTTTGCTGCAATTGCGTCAACCTAGGTTATGTCCCCTTTAGAGGCATAAAGACTTGCTGAGTACCCCTAGGGTCTCACACGATAAATTGTTTGATTCTGATGAACATGTGTATTCGCAAGATGGATACTAGGTGGAGGAGACAGATGATGTTGGCAACGATCACTCGGTGTAGAGATTCCGGGGATGGGGATCCGCGAGATCTGTGGGCGGGATGTGCTTAGTTATGTGGCATCTTATGCCGATTTGCTTCTTGTCCGTACTCGGATCTTGTTTCCAACTTCCGCTTGATACTCTGTTGAATGATGTATGAGGAGCTATCCTACACTATTATCTATATCTAGGATATTTGGATCTTGCCGTATGGCGTTGCAATATTTCTATTTATTTTAGATGGTATGGCTCTGAGAACTGTTGTAAGGTAGCTTGCATACATGCTCACTTGTGTATGTATTTGATCTCTTCGCCTGTTGCCTACGCCGCTCGCTCTGGTCCCGATGTTCTTGGAAGTGGTTAGGACGGCCGACGGGTCTACACGTGGGTGGCCCCTGGGCCCCTGCTGTACTATTTTAACCACTTTTGGTTCATCCAGGCTTGAACTTAGAGCGTAGGGTCCTAGGTTGTTACAATTGGTATCAGAGCCATCCCGCCCTTCAGGGTCTCAGCCAAATGGTCGTTGTCAGTCCAGCAAATATTTTGGTAGCTATGTATACTAGGGAAAAACAAAAATGTGAGAGTAGGACTGCTTCCATTTTTCTCCTTACCCACCCACCCACCCTTTTCTGGTAAGGAAGTGTAACGTTTTCAATCCTCTTCTAAAACTTCAAACTAGGATTCACGTGTTCTGGGTTCCGCAGTACCATAGGTTGTGTGTGTGTGTGTAACTCATTGTCTATCTGTTGCATCCAACTTGTTATCGCTATCTGCCTTTTGGTTATCAATTGTTTGTACATTCCATACTGACAGGCTTTTGTAAGCCGACGCGATCTATCTGATTCGTTGTATACCGACGCGATCTGTCTTACTCTTTGTTATCCGACGCTATCTTGTTTGGGGTGTTTTTTTTCCGTAGTTGCTATTCTTTAGGTTCATCTTAAGAAGGAAGGGGGTTGGGATATGTGTTTTACTTATTCATGTGCGGAGTAATGATTTGAGTGTGGGATGGAGTTGCGACCATACCACTACTTTTATCATTCGCTCTTGTATATTGAATTAGTAGAGTTACTAATCTTGATTCGTTAAGTGGTTTTGCGCATATAATGGTATTTTAATGCCGAAATTTGCGAATTTTTTTCTTTGATAGATTTGTGTACCACACTCCTTGTTTAGACATGTGCGATATGCTTAATATCTTCTAGGTGCTTTGAACTTTGTTGATATTTTAATATCATCTTAGTAATTTGTATCCTTTAATCTTGGTTAATTCCATTTTGGTACTATTTTGGATTATTATTATACTCCATTATGGTACTGACTTGAGTTTTATATCAATCACAAGATGGCACCACCACGCCGCACTGAGGAGGACATACCACCTGAACTGGGGGCTGCGTTGGCAAGTATTGCAAATGCCTTGGGAACAATGCAACAGAACCAGCATTGCTTTGAAGAAAGTGTCAGGAGGAATGAGTTTGTTCCGCTACCTCCACCTCCCAAGCGAGGAGACATCAAGGGCTTTCTGAAGTTTAACCCACGCCACTTTGAGGTGTCTGATCAGCCACTGGATGCTGATGATTGGCTTCGTGAGATGTCAAGGTTGCTGATGACTGCTGATGTACCTGAGCAAGAATGGGTAAAATGTGGCACACACCTTCTGAAGGGAGACGCAGCTCTATGGTGGGAGAATTACCTCAAGGCAAACCACTCTGGTTTTCAGCCTACTTGGGAGCAGTTCACTGGGGCTTTCAAAGAGCAATATCTGTCAAAGATTGTCATGGAAAGGATGAAGGAAGTGTTTCTCAACCTCAAGCAGGGCAATGATAATGTCAATACCCATATCAGAAACTTCATGAATCTTTCTCGGTATGGTGGCGATGAGATCTCTGATGACAAGAAGAAGCAAAAGAGGTTCAGGCAAGGGCTCAATGCATCTATCAAATATGCAATCACTCATGCAAGGCCAGGGTCTTTTCTAGAACTCCAACATACAGCTCTACAGGAGGAAGCAAGTAGGCAAGTGTTTGAGGAGTCCAAGAAACACAGCCGTGATGCAGCAAGCTCTTCAGCTATGACAACTCCTTCTAAGCGTCGC
This sequence comes from Avena eriantha, assembly GCA_910589775.1. NCBI lineage: Eukaryota > Viridiplantae > Streptophyta > Magnoliopsida > Poales > Poaceae > Avena > Avena eriantha. The sequence continues at coordinate 320,143,293 of OU342743.1, read as the reverse complement.
GTTTGGGTTCCTAATACTGCACCGCCGCTCCCGGCTCCACCAAGAACTCCAAGCTTCACAGCAAGGCCACCAAACTCCTTCACCACGGCTCCTAGGGGCTACAACCACAACTACCCTGGAGCGCCTGGCGGAGCCCCTGGCTACACTGCCCCACGTCCACCTGGTGCTTGCTACACTTGTGGAAACACTAGGCATCAACACTGGAGTTGTCCCATGAACAACAAAGCTCTTCCTCCACCACCTCCAAGGCCTAAAGCAAGTTCTTCTATGGTTCGTGCACCTCCACCTTGGGCTCTCAACATCAACACCAATCCCGGGTCCACTGTTGCTCGTGCCAACTGTGTCAACGTCGCTCAAGATGAGCATGCACCTAGAGTTGTGATGGGTACGCTTCCCGTTAACTCAGTCCCTGCATGAGTTTTGTTTGATTCTGGTGCTTCGCATTCTTTTGTTTCTCACAAGTTTGCACATAAGCATGATCTGGCTATGGGTCATCTATTGCATCGTCTCGTGGTACAATCTCCTGGGTCAAACATGAGGGCTGCTCATATCAGCCATGGCAATCAAATTGAGATTGGTGGCTCTTCGTTCCCGGCTTCCTTAATTATTCTGGGAAATTCTGACATTGATGTTATCTTGGGCATGGATTGGTTAACAGCAAATGCAGCTGTGATTGATTGTGCTGAATGCTCGGTTTCTCTAAAAATTCCTGAAGGCCATATAGTCTATTCTCCAAGTCTGACTCCTGCAATTCAGCTTTTCTCTTTGGCGGCTCTGAATGATGATGCTATGGATGCTATTCAGAGTGTTCTAGTGGTCTATGAGTTCCCAGATGTATTTCCTAAAGAGTTACCAGGTATGCCTCCTGACCGAGAGGTCGAGTTTGTGATTGAGCTTGAACCTGGAACCGCTCCTATCTCCAAGCGGCCTTATAAAATGGGTCCTGCTGAATTGGCTGAACTCAAACGTCAGCTTGATGAACAAGAGAAGTTGGGTTTTATTCAGCACAGTACTTCTTCTTGGGGTAGCCCAACCATCTTTGTGAAGAAGCGAGACAAGACTGATAGACTTTGTGTTGACTATCGGGCTCTCAATGCTAAAACCATCAAGAAATAAATATCCCCTTCCGCGGATTAATGATCTCTTCGATCAGCTAGCTGGAGCTGTGGTATTCTCTAAGCTTGACTTGAGAAGTGGATACCATCAAATCAAGATTCGCAAGGAAGATGTTCCCAAAACAGCTTTCACCACCCGCTATGGCCTCTACGAGTACACTGTCATGTCCTTTGGTCTCACCAATGCACCTGCCACCTTCTCGAGGCTTGTGAACTCGGTTTTCATGGAGTATCTTGATAAGTTCGTCATGGTCTATCTAGATGACATTCTATTCTATTCTAAGTCAAAGGAAGAACATGAAGAACACCTTCGGTGTGTCTTAAACAAGCTTTGTGAGAACCGCCTGTATGCAAAGGTCTCCAAGTGTGAATTTTGGCTTCCCGAAGTCACCTATCTTGGTCACGTCATCTCTGCCAAGGGCATTGCCGTCAACCCAGAAACTGTTCGGACAATTGTTGAGTGGCTTCCACCCAAAAATGTCAAAGAAGTCCGGAGTTTCCTTGGTTTGGCTAGTTATTGTCGTCGCTTCGTTCAGAATTTCTCGAAGATTGCGAAGCCTCTTACCGATCTCCTCAAGAAAGGCAAGAAATACCTTTGGTCTCCTGCATGTCAAGCAAGCTTTGAAACCCTCAAAGAGAAGCTCACTTCCCCACCAGTCTTGATTCCTCCAGATACATCAAAGCCTTTCCAGATATTCTGTGACGCCTCCTTACAAGGATTGGGTGCGGTCCTTATGCAAGAAAAACAAGTTGTTGCTTATGCCTCTCGACAGTTGAAGACGCATGAGATCAACTATCCTACACATGACCTCGAACTCGCAACAGTTGTCTTTGCTTTGAAAGTATGGAGGCACTACTTGTTTGGCAACCGTTGTGAAATCTTTTCTGATCAGAAGAGTCTGAAGTATATCTTCACACAACCAGATCTCAACCTTTGCCAGAGGAGGTGGATTGAAGCAATTAATGATTTCGATCTGACCATCAACTACACTCCTGGCAAAGCTAATGTGATGGCCGATGCTCTTAGCCGAAAAGCTTATGTCAACAACCTCATGGTGGAAGAACAACAGCCTCTCTTGTGTGAGGAATTCCGCCAGCTCAACCTTGAAATTTTGGATCAAGGGTATTTTCTGAATCTTCTGGCAACTCCTCTCTTGGAAGAAAAAGTTCGCTCCATTCAACTTGGTGACCCGTACACTAAAAACATCATCTCCAAGATTCAGCTCCCGAAGTATGAACCTTTCCACCTTGACGACCAAGGCACTCTATTCTTTAAGCACCGGATGTTCGTTCCGAAGTATCCGGGTTTGAGAGAGCAAGTTCTTAAGGAGGCGCATGATTCTGTTCTTTCTATCCACCCTGGCAGCACTAAGATGTACATGGACTTGAAAACACAATATTGGTGGCCTGGCTTGAAACGAGATTGTGCCAAGTATGTCTCCGAGTGTAATGTCTGCCGCAGAGTGAAAGCTGTCCATCAGAAACCTTCCGGTCTTCTACAACCATTGAAGCCTCCGGAATGGAAATGGGAGAAAGTAGAGATGGACTTCATAACTGGTTTTCCAAGGTCGCAGAAGGGAAACAATGCAATCTTTGTTGTCATCGACAGGCTTTCTAAAGTGGCTCACTTCTTTCCCGTCAAGGAAACAATTTCTGCAATTCAGTTGGCTGAGCTCTATATCAACAGAATTGTCTCTCTGTATGGGGTTCCTCTTGAGATCAGCTCAGACCATGGAAGCATATTCACTTCCAAGTTCTGGGGAAGTTTTCAAAATGCTTTGGGAACAAAGTTGAACTTCAGCACAGCTTACCACCCTCAGTCGCAAGGACAAGTTGAAAGGATCAATCAGATTCTGGAAGATATGCTCCGTGCTTGCGTTATCTCTTTTGGCATGAAGTGGGAAGAATGCCTTCCTTATGCTGAATTCTCTTACAACAACAGCTTCCAGAAGAATCTAAAGATGGCACCATTTGAGGTTCTCTATGGTCGCAAATGCAGAACTCCGATTGGTTGGTCGGGCGTAGGTGAAAGAACATTGTTTGGCCCCAACATTGTAACTCAAGCGGAGGAGAAGGTTCACATCATTCTCGAAAACCTGAAGGTTGCTCAAAGTCGCCAGAAGAGCAACTATGACAGAAAGTACACGGACATGGAGTATGTCCCTGGTGATCTCGTTTACCTTCGTGTCACTCCCATGAGAGGCACGCACCGGTTTGGTATCAAAGGAAAGCTGGCTCCTAGATACATCGGTCCTTTCAAAGTTCGTGGAAGAAGAGGAGAAGTCGCTTATGCTCTTGAGCTCCCTGAAAAACTCAAGCTTCATGATGTTTTCCATATCTCTCAACTCGAGAAGTGCTTCAAGGATCCCGGCAGGACCGTGGACCATGAGCTCATCAATCTCCAAGAAGACCTGTCTTATCAAGAACACCCCACAAAAATCCTAGAAGTCGCGAAAGAAAGACTCGCAACAAGTCTATAAAGTTCTGCAAGGTGCAGTGGTCGCACCATTCCGTTGATGAAGCCACTTGGGAACGCGAGGATGAGCTCCGTGCTAAGTATCCTACCCTCTTCGTGTCTTCTTCTTCTTCCTAGAATCTCGGGGCGAGATTCCTTTTTAGTGAGGGAGAGTTGTAGCATCCCATCTGTCTAACAGCTGTAATGCTACATGGTCTAATAATAAAATGCTACTTCCTACATATAATTGTGCATCATAATTATATGATGCTCATGTCATCATGCCATCTTGCATTTGAGAATCATATAAAAACCCTTTTTCTTTTGTTCTTATCTCATATGCATTATTAATTGTATTTGCCTCTTGATATATTGTATTTGGATCTTGATAAATGCTTGATGCCCAAGTTGAGTTGGGGGCATATCTTTTATTAACTCCACCATCTTCTTGTCAACACCCCATTATTCCACCACCCTACTATGTGAGCTTTGCATTTTGTTTGGGTTTACCTCTAGCTCATGTGGGTTGGGATGGATCTACTTCTAATTCCACATGTTTCCATATATGCCTCATGTGGTTTTCACATTGTTGATATGTGGAGAGCCACATGGCCACCTTTGCATGCTTTGTGAGTGGAATCCCTTGTCAAGCTTCCTTATGGATTATTTTGAATGTATGTTCATGTTGGGATATTCTTGAGGCTATTAAGCATCTAGTGGAACATACACACTAGCAAGTTCAAATTCTATTAACATATAGGCATCCTCCATCTACTCCACGTGGAACATCCACCTTAATTCTTTTGGCTTGGCCTTAGATCCATATTTTTGGGAATGCATGTGAATAAATGCCATGAGACTTACTATTGTTTTCACAAGGATAAACATGGAATTTATTGGTTATGCATGGGCCATGCAAGATCACCACCATCCCCTTTTCTTTGGTTTTTCTTGGATTTTTGAGTGGATCATGGTCTTTTGGGGATCAAGCCAAGTGTGCTCTTTTCTTTTTCTCCACCATTCTTAGGGCACTTCCACTTTTATTTTGTTGAGCCCTAGGGCATGCAAATACAAGTGGAGTCTCATTTTCTCTTAAACTCACCCTCACCCCATCTCCTTTTCACCTCATGCTTGATTTTCTTAGATCATATCAAAAACAATAAACCCCAAACCTACCCTACCCTACCCTACCCCTACCTCTCCTTATCCCTCTCCATTCTAACCTAGCCACCACCCCACCTTTTCTCTCTACCATGCCAAGCCCCCCTCTAGCCCTAACCCTAGCCGAGTGCCCTCCCCTCTCGGTTCCTCTCTCTCTCGCTGCCAAGCCAGTCCTACCCGAGCCACCCTTCCTCTCTGCCTGGCCCAGCTGCAGCCACCACCCCCCAGGCCCGAGCCTAGCCAAGCATGTGAGGAGGAGGAAAAAGGTGGCCACCACCTTTACCATCCTGAGCCTCCCCACGGCATCTCCCCTCCCGTCCCTATCTACCCCTTCTCTCGTCCCTGGCGTCACCCCAGATCCACCCCGGGCCTTGCCCTTCCGCAGCCCTTTCCCCATCTACCCTGCCGACCCTCTCGTCCATCTCCGTTCACATCTCCGTCGGCATCTCCCCAACCACCAACATACAGAAGGTGGGCGTGGTGTGTGGGCTGTCGAGGAAGGCCACGAGGACCCCTGCGTCGCCCCCGTACACAACAGCGAGGAGGAGGCGGCCGGTACACACCGCACGCCAACGACGCCGAGGCAAACCCTAACCCGCCGGACTCCAGCTTCCCCGGTGATCCTCTGTGTTCCAGCCCAAACCGCCACCACCAACAGCCCCACGGTGAGCCCCCGATGCCCCCAGACATCCTCCCTCTGAGCTTCGTTTCCTGTACGTGCCGGGCCAGCTGCCGAATGCCCTCCGTGCATCGTGTTCACGTGCATCTGCCTGTCGTTGTGCTGTAGTTAACTCACCTTGCCACGTAGTTCCTTTCCACCAGCAACCCGAGCCAGCCATAGCGGTCGCCGCCGCCTGCGCACGCGCCACAGATCGCGAGATTGAACCCCCGCCGCGCCGCGCGTCGTTCCGTCAGTTTCGTCAGAAACGCCTGGAAGAAAAACAGTATCGCGGGGGCACTTTTGCAGATAACCCCCTGCGCCTTTTGTTTTTCTAAACCCGCGCTCCACCTGAGCCCCACCTGTCAGCGTCTGTGACGTTTTTACAAAAAGGCTCCCGCTTTTCTCTAACCTCAACCCGCAGTCCCCGTCCGTTTGCGGCATGGGCCTGCTTGTCAGCTGCAGTGGTTGGCTAAGCTCGCGGTGAGAAAAGTTTTGCCACGCCATTTCCGCCAGAAGAGCGCAGGGCCCACTTGTCTGTGACTCGGGCTAAGTTCCTCTGGGTATAAAAGTCTGCGGGTTTTATCTGTTTAATAAAAATAATTCCAGAAATTATTTAATCTGTTTTAAATCCAGAAATTAATAACTTCTTATTAATAAATCCAAATAATACAAATGATATATGTTTTTGAATCAAAAAAATGTGAGGGTTTCAAATATGCCATCCAAAATAATGTTTGACTAATTAAAATTTTCGAAATTGTTTAATTGCAATAAAAATGCCTTTTCTTATTTCATTAATAACTTTTACTCTATCACTCCAAATTTGACAAATAATATGTCGAAATCGATCAGCGCGACGAGCCCGTCCTAAATTTGCATTCCATGTTCTGAATTGAAGCATGCATCATGTCATTATTAAAAATCAGAACTGTTTATGGCAATAAAACTTGACCAAATAATTAATAAAATGATTTATTCTTGTCCCCACACCTCACCCTGGCCATGCTACTTTATTGCCATGTAAATTGTGCATCATTCATCATGGCATGCCTTGTCGCATTTTATTTATATGCTTGTGCACTTTATTTAGGTTGGCCCTTGTTTGTTTGGTTCTTCTTTTCGAATAGACGCCGAGCAGGAGAAATATCAGGAATCCCAGGAGTACTACCCGGATCCATCTCTCGCTTAAACTGAGCTGCCAGGCAAGCTCTACCACATGCTTGCATACATATAGTACCTATTGCCTCTATCTTATTCTTGCATCATTGAGTCGCGATTGCATTAAATTGAATCCCAAGTACTGCATAGCCTTTACTTTTAAACCCCACCGAGCTTGTTCCTCCAACCCATGAGCCATTACTACTGGAGTTGGTTGAGCCATGCGAGTCGTAGAACAGCATGTGTAGGGTATGTGAGTGTCTAAAGGATAACGAGGTTCCTAAACAACTTAACCTGAGTAGTAATGGGATAACTAAGGAAAGAGGCACCGGTGAGCAATATCTGCTATTTGGTTTTTGATGCTCACTTGTGTCCCGTAGGACCCCGAGTACTTGATTCATGTTCCTTGACTATTCGCACTATCCACATACGGGAGACTCTATGAATCCCCCTTTGCATGGGCTTGATTCACACTTTATTTCTTGGGGCCACAAGTAGTTTGGGGTTTTATTACTATCATGTACTTATGCCATGTTTTACTACTTTATTTAAGATTGTGCATGGAGCACCTATACTGTTTTGGATGCGGAGTGTTTTCGTGCTATCGACAAGCCCAGTCACACTTTCGGGTTCCCAGTCGTTTACCGCCGTCCACACAAACCCTGGGTCCGTTCCGGAGCCAGCCAACTTCGTTGCGAGTAGCTTAGTGGGGTGGCCCCCTGAAATATTTTATGAATCCTGTGAATCCTTTGTCGTGAAAGCCTCGTTGGGTTTTGATTTGGTTTTTCCGAGGTCGATCGTGTGTGTGTTGCTATTTGTGCACCCCTGCAGGGTAAATCTTTCTGAAAGCCGTGTCCGCGGTTATGGACGACTTGGAGCATAGTTTCTCGATCATAGACAAGTATAACTAAAGTACCGTCTTTAAATTGACTAAATATCTGACTAGTAAATAGTGCAATATTCATGGAATGAGTAATAAAACTGCCAACGGATGGGTTGTTCGTCCGCTTTCTCGTTGGTAAGCGAGAAGGAGGATGGATTGATTATTACATACTGTTATAACTATTGTTTCTAAGTAACGGACATCCGTCTATCATTGGTTAGGCGGATGGTTAGCGAGTATCTATAGACTTGTTAGTTATTCTCTTTTGCTGCAATTGCGTCAACCCAGGTTATGTCCCCTTTAGAGGCATAAAGACTTGCTGAGTACCCCTAGGGTCTCACGTGATAAATTGTTTGATTCAGATGAACAGGTGTATTCGCAAGATGGATACTGGGTGGAGGAGACAGATGATTGTGGCAACGTTCACTCGGTGTAGAGATTCCAGGGATGGGGATCCGCGAGATCTGTGGGCGGGATGTGCTTAGTTATGTGGCATCTTATGCCGATTTGCTTCTTGTCCGTACTCGGATCTTGTTTCCCGCTTCCGCTTGATACTCTGTTGAATGATGTATGAGGAGGTATCCTACACTATTATCTATATCTAGGATATTTGGATCTTGTCGTATGGCGTTGTAATATTTCTATTTATTTTAGATGGTATGGCTCTGAGAACTATTGTAAGGTAGCTTGCATACATGCTCACTTGTGTATGTATTTGATCTCTTCGCATGTTGCCTACGCCGCTCGCTCTTGTCCCGATGTTCTTGGAAGTGGTTAGAACGGCCGACAGGTCTACACGTGGGTGGCCCCTGGGCCCCCGCTGTACTATTTTAACCAATTTTGGTTAATCCAGGCTTGAACTTAGAGCGTTGGGTCCAAGGTTGTTACACCCCATCTAGATAACCCCACACTATCACCTTGAGCACTAGATGGTTCCAACAAACACCACAATTTCAAAGAAAAATCCAACTCCAAATATAACGCATAACAAGTAATTGTAATCTCTAGCCTAAGTGCCACCATGGTGTGCATGCTATCACTTTCATACACATGGGGAGAGCAGAGATCTATTGAAGCACTTGAGTAGCAAGGTAGATCTACTTGATTACAAAGCTCATGATCACAATATGATCATGCATAGAGAGAGATGAAAACATAGCTACCAGTAGAGCCCTTAGCCTCGAGGAAGAACTACTCCCTCATCATCATGGGAATCAGCAATGGCGATGGAGATGGTGGTGGAGATCGATGGAGATGGCTCTGGGGGCACTTCCCCGTCCCGGCAGGGTGCCAGAATAGAGACTTTTTGTCCCTCGAATCTCCCCTTCGGCGGCGGCGGCGCCGTGGAACTTTTCGTGGCTAGAGGCTGTTCGATTTAGGGTTTTTGTCCCAAGGGCTTCTTATAGGCGAAGGGGCGAGGTCGGTGGTCGGCCAGGGGGCCCACACCATGCCCTGGCGTGACCTAGGGCTGCTTGCGCCAAGGGGTGGTGTGGCTGCCCTGTGGGCCCCCTTCGTCTCTCCTTCGGACTCCATGTGTCTTTCGGTAAAATATTGACTTTGGCTTTTGTCCCGTCCAATTTCGAGAATATTGATTTTCTGACTTTCCTGGAACCAAAAACAGCAGAAAAAAGGCAACTAGCACTGTGGCATCTTGTTAATAGGTTAGTCCAAGAAAGTGTATAAAAATATCTCAAAGTATGAACAAAACATAAGAAAGTAGATATAAAACAAGCATGGAACATCAAAAATTATAGATACGTTTGCAACGTCTCAACATCCCCAAGCTTAACTCCTGCTCGTCTTCGAGTAGGTAAGTGATAAAAAGAAAGAATAATTTTTTAGGTGACATGCACCATCATAAACTTGATCAAAGTATTTGTAAAACATTGATAGCTAGGATCATAGTACTTCAACATAGCATGAAAGATAAAGTTCTAACAATAAGACATAGCAACTATGTTGTAACATGAAAAGGCACAAACAAAAGATTCACGAATAACAATACTTTGCAAGACGTTTATTTGTTTCACATATAGAAAGCATAATGAGAATGGCATTTAGCTTTTCCCTCATAGTGTAGCAAAACATAAATGCAAAGGACACCTTCAAAGTTCTTAAGGGTGACTAGATACAAATAGTTTAAGAACAAGCAATATCAAAGTTATGCATCAAACAACAAGTCTTGGGACAATGCACATTAAACTAAGAATGGCCACTATGCTTTATCAATAGGTGCATAACGATAGAAGATGGAGACTCAACATAAAAGTAAAAGAAAGGCCTTCATAGAAGGAAGCAGGGATTCAAGTCTCATAAAGAGCTTCCAAAAATTATGGTACTTATTAGCTTTTAGCTCTCATTTCCCCTATCATAAGCATCTTGAAGTCATTAAGGCTAAAGTAAACAAACTATGGAGTATATGCTTGACAAAGTATAAGTTGGGAATCTCATGTCCCTTGAATACGAGGGCCGCTCCTCATGCTACTCAAGTTTAGTTACCGGTAATTTCTTGTCATAGTAAGTACATGTGTATCATAGAGAACCGCCAACGGGGTACCTCTTGCCCGATGATACGGAAGAATCCCCATATCAAAATGACAAGGTAAGCAGACAACGAGCATCTCAACAATCTTCTTATTTACCATGGGAAAATGGTGTTTTTTTCTCTCTTTCCTCTTTTCTCATATCTTTTTTATTTTTCTCTTTTTCTCAATCTCTATCTCTTTTTTATAAGAAGAATGCTTCATAGACAGCTCATTATGGTTACGCTGCAGGTTTCCACCATGATTAGGCATGGATTAGACTGGCAGCCCAGGCATTTATCTAACACACATACATAACTCCCTGGACTTACAAGCTCCCCTTTCATTTCACACCGACGACATTCATAGACAAAAGAGCATGATATCAACTAGGTACAATGTACAAGTGCAATGTTGAAAGTGTTCCCCATGACAGCATGGTTCTGCTAATCCCCAACATATAAGTGTAAGCATATACAACATAGAGGACACAATGGTTCAAGTTTATTAGGGGCAAGAAAAGTAAAGTGTTCCATCAAGTTCGTGAGAGCTTTAATCACTAATTTTCACATAACAAGTTTAATTCGGAAGGTAGATAAACACATGAATATACTTGGAATAGAAAATGCTAATAGGTAGGTATGGTGGACTCTTTTGAATAACTTGGTTTTATTTGGAGTTGGATGCATGAGTGGAACTCATACTTGGTTATGGAGGCTGGCAAAAGACTGGGAGCGACCAACTAAGAGAGCAATAATGGCCATAATCATGCAAAGCGACAAAACATCATTAATTAAAGCATAAAGTGATATTACAAGTCGAAACTAAAGGATCATAAAGGCTATGATGACTTGAGATAGTCTTAACATGGTGTGAGCATGCGCCAAGTCAACCCAAATAAAGATTCAAAGGAGAATACCACAATACTATGCTTTAATATGCTAAAACAACGCATGATTCTTTCAAGACACATTAAGAGATCTCAATTGTTTATAACATGTCATGCTACAACAAAAATCACTAAGCAAAAAGCCAAAACAATATCGAGCATGACATGACGAAGCATAGGCCATAGTCAAAAAAAGCTCATTTTTACCACTTAAGCATGAACTTTTCTACTCTTTTCCAATCCAAACCAAACTATTTGAAAACTAATGCATGAAAGAGGGGATCCAACCAATTTATTCAAGCAAACTAAGAAAACCAAGCAAACGAAAACTAAAAACTAAAACGAAGATGCTCCAAGAACAACACAATTGTGCATGAAACAATAAAAATAAAGTGTTCGGAAGAAACCTGAGATTTTTATTGATGAAGAAGGGGATGCCTTAGGCATCTCAAAGCTTTGACACTTGTACATTTTGGATATTTCTTGGGGTGACACGGGTGGAATCCCCAAGCTTGAGATTTTTTCCATACTTCATCTTATCACATCATTCTCTCCATACACCTGAATTTTTTTTTCTTCATACAAAACTTCACACAATCTTTATTAGCAACATTAGTGTACTCAAGATAATAAGTCTTTGGGTTCAGTTTCAACACCAAAACTTCCATTAAAACACAAGATACTGTATCACTTCCCTCAAAAATCTCAATTCCCCAAAAAGAACTCAAAAAGGAATAAACAAGAATCAAATGCAAATAATGTTAGAAATCTGTCAAAACAGACCAGTGGTTAAAAACAAATTTTTTCTAAGACCTTCTGTTGCTCAAATCGAAAAGTGTTGAACTAATGAAAATTAGATAACAACCTAGGGCAGAAGCACAAAACTTCACGCCTCAAAAAGACGTATACAGATTTTACACGAATTTTTACAGCGAAGCACAAAAATCTGTTTCGGGACAGCAACTTTCCCAAGCATTACTTCTCTCTCATTAGAGGTTACTCTTGGCACAAAAAGCAAATAAAATGGATAAGGAGCGGTTATTATAGAGTTAATAACTTACAAGACTCATCTAAAACTTTTGGGTTATCTCCCAATAAGTAATTTTCTTTAACACCTTTAAGTTAGGCATGATAGTATGAGAAGATGCTCACATAAGAAATATGAATTGAAGTAAAAGAGAGCATCGAAAAGCAAATTCAAAGCACATTTAAGTCTAACCCACTTCCAATGAAAAATAATCTTGTAAAGAAACAAGTCATGAAAGCATAAAGCAACAAGCATAGGAAAGCAAAACAAGTACAACTTCAAAATTTTCAACATAAAGAGGGGAAACTTAATATTATTGAGATGCATAAAACCATGTTTCCCTCTCGCATAATAACTTTCAGTAGCATCATGAATAAAATTAACAATATAACTATCACATGAAACATTCTTATCATGAGCCACATGCATAAAAGAATTAATACTCCCCACATAAACATAGTCATTCTTATTAATTGTAGTGGGAGCAAATTCAACAAAATAGCTATCATTATTATTCTCATCACCATAATCATCAAATATAGGAGGCATATTGTAATCATAATTAATTTTCTCCTCAATAGTAGGTGGACTGAAAATATCATATTCATCATTGCAATCATCATATATTGGAGGTATAGTATCATCATAAGAAATAGAATAGTTATCTTCCAAAGTGTGTTCATTTGTAAATATATCATCATTGGAAGGAAGATGGATAACACTAATAGTACAGCAATTATTAATATCATAATTTTAAGAATTGGTACCGAAGAGATTTTCAATATCAAAAGTAGTGTGTTTTTCTCAATCATGATCACTACTATAGGTAATAGGCATAGGAACATCATCGACTTCAGACTCATCAAAAACTATAATAGGAGCAACATGCTTAGGGGAAAATATTGTTTCCTCTCTTCTTTTACTCCTTCTTTCTTATTTTTCTTCTTCTCTTTAGGAGGGAGAGGCTTGAAAGGAAGCTTCTCCATATACCCTGGTTTATTGTTAGAGACAATAGAAGAAACTTTGGAGGATTCCTTCTTTTCATTAATAAGATCAAAACATATATTAGTCCTGTCATATTTTGGTAAAATCTCATCTTCTATAATATTTTGTATGTAAGTATTTGTGTGACAATTATCAACACAATAAAGATGACAACCATGCAGATGCTATTCATATCAAAAGCACTCATATCTACCAAAGAAGTTTTTCTTGATAATTCTTCACACCCCAAAAATAATGTAAGTTCATCATGCTGATTAGGAGTGATCATGTCATCACAATACAAACTTGCAGTACTCATTGGATTAGAAGGGCTATTATTATGTCCTGAGCATTGAAAATTGAAATGGCCCACTTCAAAGCAAAGTTCACAAATAAAAGGATAGAGGGCACACACTTTTTTACCAAGATCATTTAAAGCCCTATAACACGTTCTAGTTTTTTCATTCCTGTGGGTAATACAATATTCTTCTTCAATTTGATTATTCTCACAAGGTCTATCTATTCCACAAAAATTAACATGCTTATAAGAAATAGTACTTTCAGAGGTTTGAGCATGTTTATTACTAACATTAATAACAATTTCATTTGCCATGCAGGTGTCTTTAAAAGGCTCATGATACATGTCCCATTTTTCTATAGGACCATTAATATGAGAAGCAAAGGCTCTAAAACAATCAATAAGAATTTGACGATCAAGACCATATTTAGCACTAAGCTCTTGAAAATCAGCAGTTTCAGCGAAAGACTTAATGCAATCATACTCATAGTTTATACCTACTTCTTTACCTTTGTCGTTATCCCAATGTTCGGTATTGCTTTGAATTGTTTCAAGAAGATACCACTTAGCTTTGACCTCCTTACTTGTGAAGGATCCCTCTAAAGAAGTATCTAAGTAGTCCTTGAAATGTCATGAAAGCCTTGCATAGAAATTATTAATAACAATATTACTAGGGAGCTCATGAATGGGACATTTGAGCATTAGTGACTTCAATCTCCCCCATGCTTGGGCAATACTTTCTCCATCATGTGGATGAAAATTATAAATGTAATTGATACATTGCAAATGTATCTATAATTTTTGATGTTCCATGCTTAGTTTTATCTACTTTCTTATGTTTTGTACACACTTTGGAGTACTTTTCATATGATTTCTTGGACTAACCTATTAACAAGAGCCACAAAGCCAGCTGCCTATTTTTCTGCTGTTTTTGGTTCCAGGAAAGTTAGAAAATGAATATTCTCGGAATTGGACGGGACAAAAGCCAAAGTTATTATTTTCCCGGGGGACACTTGGAGCCAGAATACGAGACGGAGAAGGGACAGAGGGCGGCCACACCACCTGGCCGCGTGGCCAGGCTTGGCCCGTGCCAGGGGGTGGTGTGGCCAGCCCAGGCACCCCCTCGGCCTCTCCTTCCGCCTATATATTGCCTCTGATACAGAAACCCTAAGTACCCGATCAAAAATCCATGAAAGAGTCTGTAGCCGCCGTCGTCTCTGTCCCTAGATCGGGAGGGATTTGAAGCTCTTCCTGGCACCATGTCGGAGAGGGGAATTCACCCTAGAGGCCTTCTTTATTATCATGCAAGCCTCCGGTGTGATGCGTGAGTAGTTCATCCTTGGACTACGGATCCATGTAGTAGCTAGATGGCTGGTTGTCCTCCTTTGTGCTTTCATGTTTAGATCTTGTGAGCTCCGTTCATGATCAAGATCATCTATTTGTAATTCTGCATGTTGTGTTTGCGGGGATCCGATGGATATTGAGATGCTATTTTAGATTGATTATTGATTCTATCATGTCTTTGTTATTTGTGATCTTGCATGCTTTCCGTTGTTAGTAGCTATCTTGGCCAAGTAGATGCTAGCAACTCTAAGAGTTAGTATTTATGCTCGATAGTGGGTTCATGCCTCTGGTAATCTAGGGAAGTGACAGAAATCTCTAAGGTACTAGATGTGTTGTTGCTACTAGGGAGAAAACAACAATCCTTTGTTCATAGAACAATCGTATTGTTTACATTACATGCGATTCGTAATGCAATTATCTGTTGCTTGCAACTTAATACTGGAGGGGGTACAGATGATAACCTGAAGGTGGATTATTATTCATAGATGTAGTTGGATGGCGGTCTATGTATAATGTTGTAATGCCTAATCGAATCTCAAAGGAGTTAAGATGAGTAGTATATGCTTGTATGCTTTCTCGATGTTTGTCAATTGCCCCACTGTAATTTGTTCACCCAGCATGTTATCTATCTTAAGGATAGCCTCCTCTAGTGAACTATGGACCCCGGTCCTTTGTTTTACAATCAATCTACAAACTATTTACTGCTTTGTGTTTACTTTCTGCAAACTATTACTTTCTTCCACTCGATACATTTAATCCTTTGTTTTCAGCAAGACCAGTGATGTTGACAACCTCATCGCAAGTTGGGGACAAAGTTCTGTGGTTGTGTTGTGCAGGTCTCCATGTTGCTACTAGCACCAGTAGTGCGCCCTGCCAAGGCTCAGCTAGCAACACCTTTGGGGTGTTTCCTTGCTCCTACTGGATTGATAACCTTGGTTTCGTACTGAGGGAAAACTTGCTGTTGTGCTCATCATACCCTTCCTCTTGGGGTTCCCCAACGAGCTTGATATATTTTGGGCCATCAGTAATTCCTATCTTTATGAATTTCATGAGGAGGATAAAATTTAGAGTAAAAGAGAGATTTAAGTTCCTTCCACTCCAAATGATGAGGATCATCTAGTATCTCATACCACTCCCTTGCTTTGCCCTTAAGTGAAAAAGGGAATAGCTTCCTCTTAACTTGGTTCATTGAAATACCTACACACTTGAACAACTCGCATAATTCGTGTATAAAGAGTAAATGATCACCATGATGGACAGTTCCATCTCCCAAATAACAGTTGTTCATAACACGTTCAACAATTTTTATAGGTATTTTAAAAGAGATGCTTTCAGTATGTGGATTTAAAATATCACAAGTATCATTAGAATTACCACATATGGGAGATAAAGTATCATCAGAGAAAAATTTCTTCTTTAAAGCTGGGGAACTAAAAAGATCATTTTCATAAAAACTAACTTCCCCAAGCTTAGACGTTTCCATAGCATTAGTAACAAAGGTGTTCAAAAGATTCATACTAATAACATTGCTATTAGCATGAAAAGAAAGTTCCATGGTTTTTTTAATTTTGTTTTCAGACAATTCATGTTCTACATTAGGAAAAATACTAAAAATCTCTCTAATTTTGTTGTTTTCCATTAAGCCTAACTAGTGAAAACAAGAAACAAAAAGACAAAATTGCAGAATCTAAAGGAAATAACTTCGAGCACTCACACTGGAGGATGTGAGTACCTTTTACCTTACCTCCCCGGCAACGATGCTAGAAAATAGCTTGATGTCTACGCACTTCTATTCTTGTAGACATTTGTTGGGCCTCCAAGTGCAGAGGTTTGTAAAACAGCAGCAAGTTTCCCTTAAGTGGATCACCCAAGGTTTATCGAACTCAGGGAGGAAGTGGTCAAAGGTTTCCCTCTCAAGCAACCCTGCAATCAAGATACAAGAAGTCTCTTGTGTCCCCAATACACCCAATACACTTGTCAGGTGTATAGGTGCACTAGTTCGGCGAAGAGATAGTGAAATACAAGTGGTATGAATAAAAGACAACGGTGCCAGAAAATAGCTTGATGGCATGGAAAAGACTAAAGGCAAACTGAAATAAAGATGGAAGCAAGGAAACATGTAACAGATATAGTTGCAAACTGTGTTTCAATGCTTAGAAACAAGACCTAGGGATCATACTTTCACTAGTGAAAACTCTCATATAAATATCTTCTCTTTATGATACTACTCTTAAGTACTCTCCGGTTGGACACTCTAATCCATGGTAGGGCTATAACAACACTCCTCAAAGTTCTCTTTCCCCATCTAGATAACCCCCACTGTTACCTTGAGCACTAGATGGTTCCAACAAACACCAAAATTTCATAGAAACATCCAACTTCAAATATAACTCATAACAAGTAATTGTAATCTCTAGCCTAAGTACCACCATGGTGTGCACGCTGTCACTTTCATACACATGGGGAGAGCAGAGATCTATTAAAGCACTTGAGTAGCAAGGTAGATCTACTTGATTACAAAGCTCATGATCACAATATGATCATGCATAGAGAGAGAGATGAACACATAGCTACCGGTAGATCTCTTAGCCTCGAGGAAGAACTACTCCCTCATCATCATGGGAATCAGCAACGGCGATGGAGATGGTGGTGAAGATCGATGGAGATGGCTCCGGGGGCACTTCCTCGTCCCAGCAGGGTGCCGGAACAGAGACTTTCTATCCCCCGAATCTCCACTTCGGTGGTGGCGGTGCTGCGGAACTTTTCGTAGCTGGAGGCTATTCGATTTAGGGTTTTCGTCCTAGGGGCTTCTTATAGGCGACGGCGCGAGGTCGGTGGCCGGCCAGGGGGCCCACACCATGCCCTGGCATGGCCTAGGGCTGCCCGCGCCAAGGGTTGGTGTTGCCGCCCTGTGCCCCCCCTTCGTCTCTCCTTCGGACACCATGTGTCTTCCGGTAAAATATTGACTTTGGCTTTTGTCCCGTCCAATTCCGAAAATATTGATTTTCTGACTTTCCTGGAACCAAAAACAGCAGAAAACAGGCAACTGGCACTGTGGCATCTTGTTAATAGGTTAGTCCAAGAAAGTGTATAAAAATATCTCAAAGTATGAACAAAACATAAGAAAGTAGATATAAAACAAGCATGGAACATCAAAAATTATAGATACGTTTGCAACGTATCACTCCTCTCCCTATCTTCTGCTCAGTGCAAACCGCAACAGCCTGCTTCAGAACCTTTTCTGCAGCCCAGCTTGGCCCAACCAGCCCGCTAGTGGCCCCGTACCGCTTCGGCCTCGAATCCCTATCGTCGTCTTTGTCCCCGACAGAGGAAGCTCCTCATTGTCACCGCGCTCGCCATCTACCGCTGCGCCATGCGCCAAGATTCGCATCGCCGCCGTCTACAAGACCCTGGACGCGCAACAGAAGAAGCCCTAGCACGCCACTTCTCCTTGCCCCTCGCTCTCGCATCGCAGGGTGCGAACCCTAGCCTCAAATCTCGCTGGCACCCAGATACATTGCAAATGTATCTATAATTTTTGATTTTCCATGCTTGGTTTTATCCACTTTCTTGTGTTTTGTTCCAACTTTGGAGTACTTTTCATATTATTTCTTGGACTAACCTATTAACAAGAGCCACAGTGCCAGCTGCCTGTTTTCTGCTGTTTTTGGTTCCAGGAAAGTCAGAAAATGAATATTCTCGGAATTGGACGGGACAAAAGCCAAAGTGCCTATTTTTCCAGAAGGGATCAAGTGCCAGAATACGAGACAGAGAAGGGCCAGAGGGCGGCCACACCACCTGGCCGCGCGGCCAGGCCTGGGCCGCGCCAGGGGGTGGTGTGGCCAGCCCAGGCACTCCCTTGGCCTCCCCTTCCGACTATAAGATGCCCTCGGGACGAAAACCCTAAGTACCCGATCAAAAATCCACGAAAGAGTCTGTAGCCGCCGTCATCTCCATCCCTAGATCGGGAGGGATCTGAAGCTCTTCCCGGCACCCTGCCGGAGAGGGGAATTCACCCTGGAGGCTTTCTTCATCACCATGCAAGCCTCCGGTGTGATGCGTGAGTAGTTCATCCTTGGACTACGGATCCATGTAGTAGCTAGATGGCTGGTTTCTCCTCCTTTGTGCTTTCATGTTTAGATCTTGTGAGCTTCGTTCATGATCAAGATCATCTATTTGTAATTCATACATGTTGTGTTTGCGGGGATCCGATGGATATTGAGATGCTATTTCAGATTGATTATTGATTCTATCATGTCTTTGTTATTTGAGATCTTGCATGCTTTCCGTTGTTAGTAGCTATCTTGGCCAAGTAGATGCTAGCAACTCCAAGAGTTAGTATTTATGCTCGATAGTGGGTTCATGCCTCTGGTAATCTAGGGAAGTGACAGAAATCTCTAAGGTACTAGATGTGTTGTTGCTACTAGGGAGAAAACAAAAATCCTTTGTTCATAGAACAATCGTATCGTTTACTTTACACGCAGTTCGTAAAGCAATAATCTGTTGCTTGCAACTTAATACTGGAGGGGGTTCGGATGATAACCTGAAGGTGGATTATTAGTCATAGATGCAGTTGGATGGCGGTCTATGTATTATGTTGTAATGTCCAATCAAGTCTCAGAGGAGTCAAGATGATTAGTATATGCATGTATTGCTTTCTCGGTGTTTGTCAATTGCCCCGCTGTAATTTGTTCACCCAGCATGTTATCTATCTAAGGAGAGCCACCTCTAGTGAACTATGGATCCCAGTCCTTTTTCTTTATATACAATCTTTTACTGCTTTGTGTTTACTTTCTACAAACTTTTACTTCTTTCCATTCGATACGTTTAATCCTTTGTTTTCCACAAAACACGGTGAGATTGACAACCTCATCGCAAGTTGGGGACAAAGTTCTGTGGTTGTGTTGTGCAGGTCTCCACGTTGCTACTAGCACCGGTAGTGCGCCCTGCCAAAGCTCAACTAGTAACACCTTTGGGGTGTTTCCTTGCTCCTACTGGTACGATTAAACCTTGGTTTCATAACTGGGGGAAGACTTGTTGTTGTATTCATCGTACATTCCTCTTGGGGTTCCCAACGAGCTCTACGTCGAAAGTCGAGCGCATCACACCCTGCCAGTTCCGGCCACCCCAAGCCCCACCGACACATCTAGGAGAACCGCCATGATCCCCTCATCATCCTTCTAGAAGGAATCGAGTCGAGGTGCTCTGAGTCGAGCCCCATGCCGTCGTCTTCCCCATCACCGACGGAGCTCACCGCCGTCCATGTCATCGCTCCCAAACTGGCCTTGCCTCTATGACCCCTCTGCTAGATTCCTGGTGAGCCCGCGGTCCTCATGGACCTCTTCGATTCGCCCCTCCCTCTCTGGTTCACCATAGCACCATGCACCGCCCCTCGCCGCCGCTGTCCGCCATCACAGCCACTGTTTCGGTGACCTTTTCTGAGCGGCGCCACCACTAATTGGTCTGCCTCAGCCTCCTCTCTCCAACGAGCCCACCCGTGCATCCCGGCGTGCCCCCAATCGGCGGATCCATCATCGACTGGGAGGATCCCCGCCATTGCTGACGTCAGCATGACATCATGCTGGCACAGTAGTTGCCTTTTCTTTTATTTAAATGGTTTTGTAAATTATTTTCTGGAATATAAATAATTTCCGTGGGCCGTGCTTGTCAGGTTTTTAATAATTTACATAAATATTTTCTAAAAAGAATAAAAGTCTGACATGTGGGTCTAGGTTGGAAAATATTTAATATATATTCCAAAAATGTTTATTTTTTAAAATGAATTTAAATTGAGAAAAATCATAACTAATTCATTTTAAATCAGAAAAATATGTATAATATATCAAAAGGTCCCAAAAAATGAGATCTACACAATAGACTCGTATACATGCATTGTTAAGCAACATAAATTGCAAGTTTGTACCCCTCGGACCCCGCTTAAAATTGCTAAGCATGCTTTAGGGTGAAATTTCAATACAATTTAACTTGTCATATTATCATCCTTACTTGAGCATTACATAGATGCCATGTGTTGATTGTTGCTTTCCTTTCTGGTGTTTCTGCTTCTTCTCAGTAGACCTCGGAGTGGATGTGAGCAACGAGATCGAGTCCAACATTGAAGACCGAGATCAACACCATCGAAGGTTATCGATGAACAATGCCAAGCAGATGAACCCGAAGTTCTACATCTGAGTATTAACAAGCAAAGGCAAGCAAAGCCCACACATGATATAATCCGATGATTTCCAAGTATTTCATTCTTGTCATGTGCATACGATTCCAAAGTCTTTTATCGATAGATATATTAATCCTATCCGATGCATGTTTCCTTTGTAGCCTATATTCCCTGATCCACTGCTCCTAGCATAACTAGGATTTGGATTATGAGCTTCGCTAGAGCTGATATATCTATTGCGCTTAGCCATGCTTAGTTTTTACCGCTGGTCCATCCGGTTGATGAATCAGAGATGCGAATGAACCTAGTATGACAGGAGGACGTGGTACGATCAAAGATGAAAATTGAACATTCTAAGGCTTGTATGAGAGGCCATGTTGGGTTGTGGTTTTTGCAGTCTCATACTTGCCACCACTAGGACCTGAGTTCTTGCCTCTTGAACCAAGACGAGTGTACAACCACACGGGGGCCTGGAAACCCCCTCGACCAACTAACTTGCCTAGTAGATTCCATGAGTCACATAGTTCAGGCATTCCATTCGACATATGCATTCTGGTTGTTCTCGAAGGTGGTGAAGGAGGTGCATTCATACATGTAGGTAAGCATGGTCGGGATCAAGAGAGGCACGGCCTCCGTAATCTTGTTCACCGCACACATCTCTAGGGACCGGCTTCGGGACTTAACCAGTTACGACGACATCTCCTTAGGGCGTGACTCATGGTCATGGCGAAAGCAAGGTAAAGGTCGTAATTAACCACTCTCTGCTGGCCTTCCAAGGAAGGCTTATAGCTTGGCATTAAGAATCGGTTGGTACGTGTGGGTAAAGTTGTGCACCCCTGCAGGGTTATTAATCTTTTCGAAAAGTCGTGTCCACGGTTATAGACAACTTGCGAACGAACGTGATGATCATAGAGAACTATAACCTAATCGTAAAACTTGGCCAGTAATTAAAGTGTGCTTAAGGATGCTTCATCAGGGATCGAGGGGGTGATCCTAGTTGATAGGTTCAGTTAATAAAGATTCAATGGATATTAGAAGAAGATCAAAGCTAGAGATATCGTTTTCTTATCCCCTTTTAAAAGGTTCTACTTAGTCGAGCTCCTCCTCTCTCTTTTGCAAAGAAAGTTAGCTTGACGCAAAGTAACCCCACCAGCCAGAAGTTTGCGGAGTACACCCTGTACTCAGCCTTGCTTTGTTGATACTTTTGCAGCAGGTAAGTGTTACCATAGAAGATGAGTTCGTTACGACATCGACGAGTAGCTTGGGGTTCCCGGTCGGCATCCTAGAATCTATGGATTGGGACGTCATCATTATGCTTCGAGCCTCTTAGGACATTTGTTAAGTTTTCGATACTTAATAGCATAATTTGCCTTCCGTTGTTTGATGTTTGTGGTCAGTGACCTCTGCTTGTAATATTTCGGTTCTTCGCTTAGTTATGAGCTTGCTGTAATAACTTCTAAGTCGTAGGGTTACTATAATGTTACTGATTCTTCCTCTGTATGCTTATGAGATTTAGGTTAGGCTTCTATCAGACAGAGGTCTGGGATTTGTATAACCCTAATCCCGGGGGTGTCACAGGTTTACGTATCAGAGCAGTACCATCTATAGGAAAACCTTTCTACTAGTCAATGTTGAGTCTAGTGCTTGTGAAAACTACTTTAAAGATGAAAATTATTTGTGAAAACTCTGGTATGCTTTTTTTCTCCTTATCCAGTTTCGCTCTAACTCTGGGTCATCTTACCTTATGTTGATGTTGAAAAGTTTTGCTATCTCGTCTCGTCTTTCAAAGCTTAGGTGCCTTTTTGGCACGCCGTTT
Source organism: Avena eriantha (assembly GCA_910589775.1). NCBI lineage: Eukaryota > Viridiplantae > Streptophyta > Magnoliopsida > Poales > Poaceae > Avena > Avena eriantha. Next base: position 320,120,805 of record OU342743.1, on the reverse strand, counting down.
CTTAACCAGCTGACCTAGTGTTGAGTTCTCTAGAGTCAGTTGTGTGCGTTCCTTGTTTTACATTCCTGTGCTTCAGCTGAGAGATTCCTTTCCATCATGATCTCTCTATCTTATGGGTCCACAACATTATGTTGATGGTTCCATGGTGTTCTATGTCTCGAGGTTTCCTTTCGCCTCATGAGCCTCCTTTTGATTTGTTTGGGTACTTCAGAAGTTGTTTCTTCTCTTGGAAGCTACCTCGTGATTACTACCTTGTGGTACCATGTGTGTTACTAAGATAGTATTTACTGCTTTCTCGGGTTTTAACCCTTGGACTTGAACCGAAGATCCCTGATTGTGCTGGATTATGGTGTTGTGAATCTTGCACATGAAGCTGACCTCTAACCTAAGCCGTTCCATTGATCCATGTTGTTAATGTTTAAACATTGCCTCGGGATGGCTAGTACCTTCTACTCTAGGCTTCAAGCTTATGGTTATTGTCGTGATTAAATTACGACAAACAAAGGACTTCCCTACCACATGTTATGGCAGATGTTATTTAATGGAACCAAATAGATCACGACAAGAGTACTCCTTGTGAGTCTCACCTCTATACTCGTGACTCTGCCACACCTCCCTTTCCTGCATCGGTCCTCGGAAGATTGCTGACTTATGCATCCACATCTCGGGATTCCATTCTGAGCATGTTCCTTTTCCCTTGTTGCTTCTGACCTTTGTCTACCAGTTGGTAGCCAAGTAGTAAATGTGCATTGGTGTCTATTTTGATGCCAGATACTCTTGTGGTACGTCAAGATAAACCATTTTGGGATTTCTAGGAGAAACAAACTCCAGTACCTCGTCATATCTAGGACCAGGTCAAAGTGTTGTAAGCCGTAGATCAAAACGTGTTGATTAGCTTCTGCTCTGTTCTACCTTAAAGTATCACACTCTTATATACTAAGAGGTAGTGTTGAGTTTCATGTTGCTCTTACAGAAGTGATGCTCCTACATATTCTTACCCACCCTTCCTCCGAGCTCTCGTGCTCGTTAATGATGCATGTGCATAATGATGTGGCCATCTGAGATTCTTAGCAATCATTATTGCTTTGGACCTCAACAAGGACATTTGTGTCATTCTCAGCATGATGGTTAACCTATCACTATGCGAAGTTTGATTGTGCTACCACGTCCGTTATTCTGGTACACTCTCCTCGGACAAAGAGTTAGGCTTGTGCTGAAGCCCTGAGACTATGTCTTATTGCCGTACCAAGCAAGTTTCCGCTCGAACTAAGTGACATATCGATGGTTCGTAATATTCTAGATGTCTACTAGAAGTATTTCCATGTTGCCACATGACCATGTGTGTCAAGTTCTTGAGCAAGCTAGTTCTCTGAGCTGATCCTTTCTCCAAGTAACCGTATTTGATACCCCTGAACTAGTTGGTTGAGCTTAAACAATAACTTGGAGAGTTGTAAGACAAAAGTTCTACTCAACTTTGTTCTTCCTAAAGGGATGTCTAGTTTTGTTCGCGCTGAAGAAAGATAGTGTTTCCTTTATGGAAATGTTATCGTCCCCACCTTTGATTTGATACGGGCTATCATCAAATCAAACTCAGTCCCAGGGACTAACCTGATGGTGTATGTATTCGTGACATTTCACCTTGGTACATCTTCATGTTCTTTGGTCAGACCAATATTCATGCTTGGTTCGTACAATACACGAGTCCATCTTCTTGGAGTGTCATGATAAGTTTGTTACTGAGCCCATCAATGGCATCCTTATCCTCCCCAAGCTAGACAATATTCATATGGAACAATTGGCATTAATGTTGGAAACTTTTGAGAACCATCTTCGTGTCATCTTGAAGTATGTGTTCTGGGTGTCAGAAGTGACCTTCTCTGGTTCACGTGCAATTGCTGAAAGTTGTTGTCGTGGATTAGAGTAGAGTTATTTTTATTTCCTCGGGAATCATTTCAAGTCAGTCAAGCATGTGTGAAGTATTCTTGATATGGTAGGTTGATACCTTTCCATCTCGAGAACATCCTCTGAGCACGCTAAGCCACTGATGATTTGTCATGGAAGAGAAGAAGTCCTACAAACTTTAGTCTTTCCTAAATGTTCCCAACAAGGATTCAGTTGTGTTCCATCGCAAACACTCTATGCAGGATCAATTATCTTTTGGATAACTTGTTAATACATGGGTGCCGCAACCTAGCTCATGTTTTGGAGCTTGACACTGTAGTCCATGTCTTGAGAATCTAGTAACTTCACCTCTATGGTAAATGTTGCAAGTTTTCTATTCGTCCATGCCGAGTCTGAATTATCATTCCACCTAACCAAATCTAAATCTCAAGCAAATACGATGGTTAGTGTTCATCAAGGTTTTTGACATGGGTCTCTTTGAAAATCTGGCTAGATTGATGTAGTGGTTAACACAATCAGCCGGAAGATCTACTGTCACATTCTCTTTAATCAGCAATAACAACCACTCTTCATGAGACATCTTCTATGATTTGTTATAGGAGTTGTGCTTATGGTTTCCTTTGTCTCTAAAGTCCGACCTTTTACTTGATGTCCCGTGTCTCGAACATCAAGGAGAACATTTAAAGTAGAGTTGCTAAATGTCTCTTGGTCGATCCTCCATACCACTTTATGTTGGCAAGCATCTCGTTGTGCCAAGTAACTAAAGTTTGAGAATGAAGTTTATTTTTCCTTGTGTCATCAGGAATCTTCCTATCTATTCATCTAGTGGTGTAAAGTGATATCACGATCTTTCAGAAAGATTTTGATAGACCTGGATGAATAAAGAGTTTCTTAGGTTCCTCTAACATGTTCGAAGAGAGACTATGATTTTGGTAATCATTAGTTTCTTCTGTTACATGTTCCTTGTGACTCTTACGAGTCCTCTCCACAAAACACCTTTCTGTCTTGGCCTTATGTTGCACGAAAGAGTCACCCTTCTATATCAAAAGTAGTTCAACAACTTGGTTCTATCGATCTATCTCTGTACCTTGGAAGCTCTACTTATGCCGTTAGTAGAGGTTCATCTCTCAAAGTCTGTGGTTGTGTTCTTTCCATTGTATGCTCTCCTCTTCAGAAGCTCAAACTCTTCTGAAGCTCCATGGTCTCAATCCTTATGAAGACCAGTTATCTAACAACTTGAAACCTTCTCCTTTTGTTTCCTCCTTTAGCTTGATGTGTTTCATGCTCGTTAGCTCCAGAGATGTTATGAAACATCTATCCATGAGTTGACCATGAGATACTCTGTTCGTGGTTTTGTGTTTTCCCTCTCCTCTTTAGTGTGTGCAGCTACCTTGAAGAAATGAAGCGCTTCTTTCATTCAATAATGGTGGCATGGATTAAACCCTTCAAGAAGATCGTCGAAGTTTAGTGTGACCCTGTTCCTTCTATCTTCCTACCTAGGAATCTCGGGACGAGATTCTGCTAAGGGGGATAGAACTGTAACACCCCTAGTTTTAGTAACCCTTATTTAGGGTTTGTTTGTGCATCATAAGCATTGCATGCATCCCTTTAACCGAAGAAATGTTGCAAGAAATAATTACAAAACCCTAAACCCTAATCTTCCCCTCCCTCTTTCAAACAATTCAAAATGGTGTTAATATTTTGAAAATACAAAAAATATTGGATCCCAAATGGATTATAAGGGCCCCTTATCATTTTCAAGTATTTTTGAAGCCTTCTAGTATTTTTAAAATACTCAAAATAGAAAAGGACTTGAAAATAGAAAAGGAAAACAGAAAATAGAAAAAGAGATATAATTTCATTAATAAAAATAGAGACCTAACCTAATTTGGGTTAAATCCCATATCTCTCCTCTCCCTATATTCTACTTAGTGCGACCTACATCAGCCTGCTTCGGAACCTTTTCCGCAGCCCAGCTCGGCCCAACCAGCCCTCCAGCGGCCCCGTACCGCTTCGGCCTCGAAACCCTGTCATCATCTTCATCCCCGATAGAGGAAGCTCCTTGCTGTCACCGCGCTCGCCGTCCGCCGCCGCACCGTGCGCCAAGATTCGCACCACCACCATCTACAAGACCCTAGACGCGCAACAGAAGAAGCCCTAGCACGCCACTTCTTCTCCCCCCTTGCTCTCGCATCGCATGGCGTGAACCCTAGCCTCAAACCTCGCTGGCACCCCGCTAGTTCCGGCCACCCCAAGCCCCACCGAGACGCGCAGGAGAACCGCCATGATCCCCTCGTCATCGTTCTTGAAGGAATCGAGCCCGGGTGGTCTGAGTCGAGCCCCACGACGTCGCTTTCCCCATCACCGACGGAGCTCATCACCGTCCGTGTCGTTGCACCCGACCTCGCCTCGCCTCCGCGTCCCCTCTGCTAGATTCTCGGTGAGCCCGCGGTCCTCATGGAACTCTTCGATTCGCCCCTCCCTCTCTAGTTCACAACAACGCCGTGCACCGCCCCTTGCCACCGCCGTTTGCTGTTGCAGCAACTATTCTTGCGACCTTTTCTGAGCAATGCCATCACTAATCGGTCCGCCTAGGCCTCCTCTCTCCAACGAGCCCACCCGCGCATCCTGCCCCCAATCGGTAGATCCATCATCGACTGGGGGGATCCCCGCCATTGCTGACGTCAACATGATGTCATGCTGGCACAGTAATTGCCTTTTCTTTTATTTAAATGGTTTTGTAAATTATTTTCTAGAATATAAATAATTCATGTGGGCCCTGCTTGTCAGGTTTTTAATAATTTCCATAAATATTTTCTAAAAAGAATAAAAGTCTGACATGTGGGTCCAGGTTGGAAAATATTTAATGTATATAAATGTTTAATTGTTTTAAAAATGATTTAAAATGAATTTAAATTGAGAAAATCCATTACTAATTCATTTTAAATTAAAAAAATATGTAAAATATATCAAAATGTTCAGAAAAATGAGATCTACACAATAGACACATAATCATTCATTGTTAAGAAACTTAAATTGCAATTTTAATTAGAAGAACTAATTGAACCCCGTAGGTGACTCCGAGGATCCCCCTATTATAGGGTTTGTACCCCTCGGACCCTGCTTAAAATTTCTAAGCATGCTTTAGGGTGTCATTTCAATACTATTTAACTTATCATATCATCATCCTTACTTGAGCATTGCATCGATGCCATGTGTTGATTGTTGCTTTCCTTTTTGGTATTTCTGCTTCTTCTCGGTAGACCTCGGAGTGGATGTGAGCAACGAGATCAAGTCCAACATTGAAGACCGAGATCAACACCATCGAAGGTTATCGACGGATGATGCCAAGAAGATGAACCCGAAGTTCTACATCTGGGTATTAACAGGCAAAGGCAAACAAAGCCCACACATGATATAATCCTATGATTTCCAAGTATTTCATTCTTGTCATGTGTATACGATTCCAAAGTCTTTTATCGATAGATGTTTCCTTTTTAGCCTATATTCCCTAATCCACTGCTCATAGCATAACTAGGATTTGGATTATGAGCTTCGCTAGAGCTGATATATCTATTGTGCTTAGACATGGTTAGCTATTACTGATGGTCCATCCGGCTAATGAATATGAGCTGCGGATGAACCTAGTATGATAGGAGAACATGGTACGATCAGAGATGAAAGTTAAACATGCTAAGGCTTATATGGGAGGCCATGTTGGTTTGTGGTTTTTGCAGTCCTATACTTGCCACCACTAGGACCTGAGTTCTTGCCTCTTGAACCAAGACAAGCATGCAGACACACGGGGGCCTGGAAACCGCCTCGACCAACTAACTTGCCTAGTAGATTCCTTGAGTCACATAGTTCGGGCGTTCCATTCGACATATGCATTCTAGTTGTTCTCGAAGGCGGTGAAGGAGGTGCATTCATACAGGTAGGTAAGCGTGCCGGGAGCAAGAGAGGCACGACCTCCGTAATCTTGTTCCCCGTACACATCTCTAGGGGTCGGCTTCGGGACTTGACCCGTTACGGCGGCATCTCCTTAGGGCGTGACTCATGGTCATGGCGAAAGCAAGGTAAAGGTCGTGGTTAACTACTCTCTGCCGACCTTCCAAGGAAGAGGGCTTATAGCTTGGCATTAAGAATCTGCTGGTATGTGTGGGTAAAGTTGTGCACCCGTGCAAGGTTATTAATCTTTTCGAAAAGCCATGTCCACGGTTATAGACGACTTGGAAACGGACGTGATGATCATAGAGAACTATAACCTAATCGTAAAACTTGGCAAATAATTAAAGTATGCTTAAGGATGCTTCCTCAGGGATCGAGGGGGTGATCCTAGTTGATAGGTTCAATTGATAAAGATTCAGTGGATATTAGAAGAAGATCAAAGCTAGATATATCGTTTTCTTATCCCCTTTTAAAAGGTTCTACTTAGTCGAGCTCCTCCTCTCTCTTTTGCAAAGAAAGTTAGCTTGACGCAAAGTAACCCCACCAGCCAGAAGTTTGCATAGTACACCCTGTACTCAACCTTGCTTTGTTGATACTTTTGTAGCAGGTAAGTGCATAGAAGATGAGTTTGTTACGACATCGACATCGACGAGTAGCTTGCGGTTCCCGGTCGGCAGCCTAGAATCTATGGATTGGGACGTCATCGTTATGCTTCAGGCCTCTTAGGCTATTTGTTAAGTCTGCTATACTTAATAGCATAATTTTCCTTCCTTTATTTGATGTTTGTGGTTAGTGACCTCTACTTGTAATATTTTAGTTCTTCGCTCAGTTATGAGCTTACTGTAATAACTTTTGAGTCGTAGGGTCACTGTAATGTTACCGGTTCTTCCTCTATATGCTTCTGAGATTTAGGTTAGGCTTATATCAGATAGAGGTCTGGGATTTGTCTAGCCCTAATCCCGGGGGTGTCACATCCTGGCCGGATAATCCGCCCCTCTTGGTGGGCCAGATAATCTCCCTAGGAATTTCTCAAAGGTCGTGAGGCGCGACGCTCAGAGAGGGGGCGAAGAAGCCCCTGGATTTTTCGGCCAGGCCCAGAGTTTTTGTCTTGGCCGGATAATCCCCCTCCTGGCAGGCCGGATTATCCGCCCCGCAGGAATTTTACAAAGGTCATGAGGCGCGACGCTTAGAAGGGGGGTGGAGTTTTGAGCCAGATTATTGCCACCAGGCCAAACTTTTGCCCTCAGCCAGATTATCCGCCCCTCACGAGGGCCGGATAGTCCGCCCCTCACGAGGGCCGGATAGTCCGCCCCTAGTTGATTCCAACAACATCATTTTGGGAGGGGGTACATATACCCCTCCATATCTTCATCCTGGAGTAGCTGACATCGACGAAATTACTCTACAATGCTGAAACTCAAATTCCACAAGATCTCCACTTCAAACCATACAAATGCCTCGATTTGTGGGGGATTGAAAGAGGAGGCCTTGATCTTCATCATCACCAAGCGATCTTCTTTTTTCCCTCATTCATTTGAGGGCCCCTTTGATCTAGTGTTTCTCTTGAATTACTAGATCTCCGTTTGTGTGATTTGATAAACTTGTTTCTTGTGGCAGCCTTTTATCATCTCGGGAGCCTCCAATTTGGTTGTGGATGTGTTCCCCGATATAGTTGTAAAGGCAATGGTTCCCGTCTTGAAGGGTACCATATAGTGGAAAGATGGATCAGTCTAGTTATGGTGAGATCCATCGGAGAACAGTATGAGGTCTATTGTGGCGTGGTGGTCTTAGTACCGTCCACCTCTTCAACACAAATGTACTTCTCTTAATAAGAAAGGAACTGGGGTAAAACAAATCATTGTCTCTGCATGCTCCACTACGGTTACCTCGTTTCTCTCATCGCCTTTACTTGCTTACTAGCTAGGTTGGCATATAGGAAATTCATCATAGTTGCATATCTAGATAATTTATCTTTTATTTCAAGCCTAAATTGAAAAAGAATTAAAATTTAGAGTAACACCTATTCACTCCCCTCTAGATGCCCATACGGTCCATTTCAATTGTTTCCTTCTTTATTATTTTTATTTTTCCATTTTCTACTTTTACTGCAGAAATAAAATAAGTTCAGGTTTTGAAAAATTGCACAAAGTTTAAAATGTCTAAATTTGGAAAATATTCAGATTCAATAAATGTTTAGATTGTGGAAACAATAGTCATATTAGAAAATGTTTAGATATAAAATTTGTCCATATTTGAAATAAAATTCGTTCATATGTAAAAAATGTTCAAATTTTAAAAATATTCAAATTCAAAAAAGTATTCAGATTTAAAAAGTATTCAAATTTGAAAATTTTCATATTGAAGAAAAAGAAAAATAAAGGAAATTTAAAAATCAGAAAAATAAAAAAATGAAGGTGAACTAAGAAAATGAACACCGTGAAAACCGACAAACCAAAATAGTCAATGAACCTCGGCAGACTGATCAAAACCAGACCGAATACCGCGAGAGAAAACTAGTAAAAAGTGGGGAAAAAGGACCATCAGTCCTATGAAAACTAGAAGGATACCCCGCGCGTTGCAGCGGAAATCTCTAATTCTACTAGATAATATGAATGAAACACGAAGATGTCTATGGGTATATGAAAAATTCGGTTGGTCACAGTAGTCAAGAGACTAAATCTAATCTGTATGAAGTGATTGTGTATTTGACATGGACAAATGCATGTGTAACATTGAACACTTCCATAACTATATCTAGATACATTCTGTTTGGATGAAGTAGGCAAGAAAAAATGCTAAAACTATTACGTGATGGAAAAGACTATAAGCATGAACTTGACATGATTCCCAAGCACACAGATACTAACGATATAATATGGGTATATTGACACGCTACAATATTCTCCTTCATGGTATGTACATCCTGAAGGATTATTAGGTGTGAAATTAATAGCCAAGGACAAATATATGAAACCTTTAATTTGGTTGGGCGACATGAACATCACCGATTTTAGTCCTAAAAGTGAGATGTCCATAAAGTGCACAGAAATATGAGGAAATCGTGAACCAATAGAAAGCAGGTGGAAGTATTTGACAATTGGATCATTTCACTCCTTACACTGGAAACGGCAGATGAGTACGCACAGGAAACCAATAGAACAATTATAATTTGTGATTTTGACGTGCTTGTCATGCTCATTAAGGTAGATTACCGGCAGTGAGGAGCAACAAAAAATCCTGCCAAGATGATCACTGAACTGAACTAATATAATTTGATTGCTCCGAATACACCTATACCTAAGTACAAAAATACAACACGAAATAAGCTTAGACTAAGAAAGATAACAGTAGAAAATAGGGGCGAAGAGGAAGAATGATGAGAGTCCCCAAGCTGCATGGCAGCAGAAGAAAGTGTGATAGTGCCACAGAACCCATGCTTGCGAGGATTGTTGCCTGTTTTCTCTCCTTTTATCTCTGCATGAAGCTGCAATCGGTGGCATACTGTTGTACACGTGAATTCCATCAAGCAACTCCCGATCGAGAATGGATGGTAGCAGCTCCAGATTGCGGCCGAAGCAGCAATTTATCGGATTGAGCAGGCTGTGATGGATGTCAGCACTGTTCCACAGTTGCAGGATGTAGAACATCACAGACGTTAGGGCACGGAGAACCGTGTTTAGATTAACCCTGCAGGGGGTAGAGGACGCAATTGAGGTGGGCACGGAAGAGTAAAAAGGCGGCCGGCCGGCGGCTGCTCGCTTGCTTCGCCAGTTTCAGATGATTAATTTTAACCATTTTTTGGAAGGAGGTGAAGCGGTAGATTGATCTGAAACAGCAGTGGATAGGCTAAAAGTTAATGAATGTGGCCGCGTGGTAGATGAAGCATCGTCGTGGAGATGTATGAGAAGAGGAAGTGTGTGGCCGTGGGCGGCTGTAAAGGTGAATGAAGTGGAAAATGTGTTGGGCCGTACGTGGTGTGCGATTTCATGAGCAGGCTGCTGAAGAAATAAATAGTCTGAGGCTACGCGGGTCGTTTGGTTGCCATCAGATTGAGGAAATACGGAAATACGATGGTATAGAATGTAACGATGAACCCAGTTGAGAGAGCACAAACAGACGGACAGATGAGTAGAATCAGACGGCTGTGATTAAGCGATGATGTGGACAAGTCGCACGTGGAGATAGACAACTTAAATAATCTTGTAGTGGGGTTTCGCTTTATAAGAAAGTATAGATAAGAAGCGATTGAGTAATTGGACCGGCATATAGATCGAGTAATTGGACCGGCCTATCTTGACGTGGGGGTATTAGAGCCCGCAAAGATATTCCCATCAGAATCCTTTTGAACATCTCTACAATTGATCTAGGTTATGTGTCCAATCCCAAATGAAAGATTTATCACTCTTGATGGTAGTCGTAAACTAAATGTACCCTTTTCTCAAGGTTATAGGAAACTTTTTATAGAAAAATAGATTTGAGAATTAGAGAAATAAAAAATTCAATAATTAAAGATATCCTCTAGTTAGATTACCATATTGATATTCGGTGCATGTACTCCCGTGCATTCCGCCGTCTGATTAGGAATAAATATCATTTTGTATCTTTTATTTAAAATGTAAAGTGGATGTTCCGGCACGAATTTTCGCCATTAGTTTCTGGGATTTTAGGGACGTCTTCTCGCGTAGGCCTTTTCTCGAAGAGTGTATATAGAGATGTAAACGAATCAGATTGGATAGGATAGTGCTATGCCCATAACCTTTGGAGCGGAGCGGATAATGGCCGGACGAGGATTTGAATGCGGATAATATCCGACTACATATTAGGATCAGAAACGGGTGGATTCGAACCGAAACGGACAAAAATTACAGTGTAAGGGCTATATGAACAGCCTAAGGGCTCACGATGTAATCAGCTCTTGCAACATCAATACAATCTGTACTTCCGCAATATATCACACCATGCCCTAGCCTTTCCTGCAGGGTTTTGTACTCTTTCTTCCTTTCGCCCCGTGATTGCGAACTTACCCCTGGGGCACGCTCCGAAGCATCCAAGGCCCGCGATAGATGGGAGGACTCGGGCGAGTTCGCCTCTCGAGGCGACAACCTCGAGTTTCCCTCCTGAGGTCGTCTGCCTCATGCCTCCGTTTCTGGAGGGGGCAGTGGCCCTGTCAGTGGGCCCGTCGGCCGTGGGATCGTGGTACCCCGGATGCCAGGACTTCGACACTTGTACTAACTAATCATTGATGCGTGGATGAGGAATTTAGCATCTATTCTCTTTCGTGAACCTTAGGGGTACTAGAGATGCATCAGACGTTCGGAAGTGAAGACTAGAATAGAGAAATTATGGGAGAAAAAATAATAAATTATCTAGGATAGCTATCAGAAATTTGGGCCAGCCGGTGGCCTAATTAAATCGTATGATCCTAATTGACAAGATCAGATAATCCGCGAAGGGTAGCGGATAATCCGTATCGTCGGATAATAACAATATCATATCAGTATCCGTATCCTCGTCCCTTGGATTCTTATAACTGCACACCATATATCCGTAAAAACGGTCGCGGACGCGGATAAGGTGCTATTTAAATCCAAGTGTATATCCGTTACAGTACGCACCCGGAGGCCAGGGCCCAGGGCCCATGGGCAGCCTAGGCCGAGTCCGTCTGTCCAAGACGGAAATAATTCCGCCCCGCACCCGCAGTAAAGCTCCTCCCCCCAGTCCCCAACCCATTGGAAGATGCCGAAGGCCGGCAGGCGGCGCACGCGGGGCGATCCCGGGACGGAGAGGGAAGCAAAGAAGAAGAAGAAGTCAGGGGATCGGCCAGTGAAGTTCGCTGCCTTTGAGAGTGAAATAGCCCAATCGGAAGCAAAATTAGGTACCCAACGTCCGCTCAATCTTCAACGTCATCACGACATGAGTAGCATTGGTGTTTACTTGTTCGTTTTTCCTGTATATATGTAGAAGACGGTGTGTACGAGGACGACGACGTGGTCGAGTCCTCGTCGGAGGAATCCTCCGATCCACCCAGCCCTCTGCTCTACAGACCCTACATCCCCAACGAGCTAGCTGATAGGGCGAACATACGTGCCGCCTTCCGGGAAGCCAAGGCCACATACGAAGCAGACACAGGTCAGGTCCCCTCCCTCTAGCCTGATCCCTACTTTTCTCGTTATCATCTTCTTTTTCAAAAAAATTGGCAGGATCACTGCCGCTCTATTAGAGAAGAAGGTCAGGCTATGCACTACATAGGATGAGTAAATATCTAGTGATACCGGTGTCTATACGATACCATGATACCATTGCTAAAAAATACATTCTCAAGTTTCAGAAAAATTCAAAAAAAAAATGTGAGTGTTCCCAAGACATATGTACACAATCCCTAAAACTTTTAGCTCCAAAGTTGAAAAACACGTGGAGAAACGAAAATGACAAATCCAACATGAATAGTCCACAAAATGATAAGACCACAAAAGTCACTATTCACATGTTAAATTGTCCTTTTCGTTTCTCCATGTGTGTTTCATATTCGGTTTACAATTTAGGGATCGTGTACATATGTCTTGTGAACATTCACAATTTTTTTTGAATTTTTCTGAAACTTGAAAATGTATTTCTGAACGATGGTATCATGGTATCATATAGACACCGGTATCACTGGATCTACATAGGATGGCACTTCCAGGCTAGATAGAAAAAGAAAAAAAAATTAATCAGCCCCCGTCATCACTGATCAACCTGGCAAATGCCCTCTTCCACGCTTCAACCGCCTGACGGGTTTTAGGGGAGACTGAACTGAACGGACATGGTTGTAGGAATTCTCCAAGATCCTGCTGTTTCTCTCTTTCCAGGCCTCCCAAACTGAATAAGCAAAAGCAGAGTCAAAGTCAACAAGCAGCCTGGTCATGTACCACCACTCCTTCAGAGTGTCATTGGGAAACAAATAAACAGTGACCAATCAGCAACTCTCCTCCAAACCTGTTTTCCGAAATTGAAGAGTACAAAAGACGATAAACGTCTTCAGAATCTTGCCCACAAAAGGCACAAATGTCGCTGCACAAGCAACCAACAAAAGATGATAAACGTCTTCAGACTCTTGCCAACCACAGAGCTGTAGCTTATCAGCGGTTAAAATTCTCCATTGAACAAGCAACCAAGAGAAGGAATTATTCCTGTTTTCGGTCGAGTAATTGATCGAGGAGAATGACCCGAAGAACATGGATGAGCCATCTCCAATGGTGATAATAGTTGAAGCTGCAAAAAAACCATGATCATTGGATGAGCAAGCCCATGGCAACCGAAGGCTTCAACCTGTCCAACCATTCGTGCCAAAGCCAACATTTTCGCAATGCTGAACTGAAAAGGGCAATGTCTTTGATGCCGAGGCCTCCAAGCTGTTTTAGGCGACAAACCCTGCGCCAATTCACTAAGCAGTGCCCTCGTTAGCATCATTGTTACCAACCAAGACACTAACCTAGCTAATTTTATTTATTTATGTAGATCGTCGGTTTGCTGTCTTCACCTTGGATCGCTACTCTTCTCGTTCCTGCCTGTTCGACGACCAACGCCTTCTTCACATCCGTGAGTCTGCAAAGGATGCCGTGCTTCTTGCCGCCAACTCTATTATCAGCCTCTCGTCCTATCTTGGTACGAACGTAACTAAGCATATAATCAATATTTTCCAGCACATCTAGCAAGCTAGTGTTTTGACTTTCGCTTTGCTGGCATTGCAGACGATGAGCCGCTGAATAGATGCTGTGGTTTGTGGATTAAACAGGATGACGAGAAAAATACTGCCCTTGTTTTGACGTCCGCGCATCTGATTCGCGCAAAGGACCCCTCTTCTGTGAGAAACCAGTGGATGTTCGAGTGGACAGGCAAATATCATCGTGATGCTAGCGTGAGCTTCTTAACATTAATTCACTATTCTATTTATCTATCTTCTTCATTCTATAATTACAAAGTAGATCACTGTTTCATCTCAAGATTTAATTATTTGCAATGCCTCAGTCGGCAGCTAGCTGGTTACCGATTAAATCTGTTATCTCTTCAATTTCCGTAGAAGAAAAGTGAACTACTTTGTAATTATAAAAAAAGGACTTGATTGGGTGCAGCGTTCGGTCTTTCTGGTAGTTAATCTCTTGAAAATGGTTCTGTCAAATACTCCTTCCGTCTCAAAATAGATGTTGCAAGTTTGTCAAATCTTGGATGAATCTATACTAATTAGTGTCTAGATTCATCCAAATTTTGACAAATCTGCGAGATCTATTTTGAGACGGAGGGAGTACTATGAATTTTTCCTCGGAATCATATAATTTTTGCGGTTGTCTTTCCAGGTCATCATTCACTTGCTGAACGGCTCAACTGCATCAGGCACTCTCATCTACCTCCAGGAGCACTACGAAATTGCTCTTTATGAGGTTGTAGTGTACAAACCGGTTCAACTGTCCACTTTCAGTGACAATGTGCATTCTGGTCAAGATGTTTTCCGACTTGGAAGAGATGAAAGTCTTGATCTAAGGATAACCCACGGTAGGGTGGAATATATGATTCCAGACCGTTATGAGAGATGCCACTACATGTATTTTTCCCATGACAAACACAATGTATGTACCATAATTTAATTCTATTTATGTTTTATATTTCGATGTTAATACTTTGTTAGTACTTCCTCATTCCCATATTATAAGATGTCATTACATCCAATTTATGAGTATATTGGATGTAATAACATCTTATAATATGGGACAGAGGGAGTACAGATTATAATGTTTGTTACTGTTACTATGTTGTAGTTGCATGACGATGGAGGCCCTGTTATTGACTTAGAAGGGAAGGTTGTGGGAATGGTTAACAATCAAATCAATGAGACATTTTTACCTTCTTCTATATTGCACAAGTGCTTGGATTTGTGGAGAAAGTTGGAGTACGATCTTTATTCTCAATTCATTTTTACTAATGTTAATTAAACTAATGCATTTTCTTGTATATTTTACCTCATGCAATGCAATTGAACATCTACAAAAGTATGTTTAGATTGTGATTGCTTAGCTAATATTATGTTTGAATGAATTGCTAAATTTTGATTTAGAAAATCCATTGCTTGAGGCCTAGGTGCTACAAAATGTGTGTCGGTCACCATCGAATTCTGTTTCTTTTCCAACTATTCCTATCCAGGGTATAGGAAGTAGGAACTAAATATGGTGTAAATATGCAGTAATTCTACTTAACTTAGTGACCTATTTTTCTGGCTCAATCCTCTTTTGAGCACGATGTGAACTAATGTCTTGTTTTGGTATTAGTTCTATAATGTTCTTGCCTAAGTTTTGCGTGATACTCATTTGCTATTGATTATAATGAAACATGTTGTTTTATTTTAACATATGTCTGTAAAACGATTACAATCTTAATGATAATATTTGGTCTAGATGCATTCCTCGACCCCACCTTGGAATGACCTTTACTTCTATCAAGCTTCTAGATCCTATTTGTATTGAGAGGATGAGGCGTAAGCATAACATCGAGTCCGGTCTTGTTGTTGAAGAGGTAATGTCTACTATTTATTTTCACATTGTTATTAGTTTTTCCCTAAAAAAATCCTCATATGCATATTATGGATTGATCATGGTCAATTAAACATTAGGTGTCAAAAGAATCGAATGCTGAGAAACTTGGAATCCGCAAGGGTGATATTATTGAACGTTTGAATGGGGAGTATATTTCTACTACAACTGAGGTAGGTAGTAAAATGGAAAAGGAGTATATATATATATATATATATATATATATATGTGGCACTTGATGCTTTTGGCTTTTATAACTTTTCAGTTGGAAAAGATGTTGCTGGACATAGGCGGGAACCATTTTCATCAAGCAAAAGACTTAAATGCCGAAATAGATATTCGAGTAAGTTACTATCATGTTTTAACTATGGAATACTTAAATTTATGTTAACCATAACACTATGAAATAATACAGTTGAATTTACAGATTCAAATATTTCATGCCACGAAACTTTGCCGAAGAGCTAGAAACCTGACTGTAATTGTATCTGATTGTGGAGAAGACATCATAGAAGGTAAACATATTTTTTAACATGGTAGTTGATCTTTTGTTGTGAATCTAAGTTATCGTATTTCCCTCTTGTGTAGATTCAGTCTTTCTTGTTCACCAATTTCCCTGAGCCTTTATTATAGTTTTCTTGAATTCTTTCTGTAAATACAATACAATAACTTTGATGTTTTTATTTGTGTAGGCACTTACCCTATCACTGTTGGCCTTTGGAGATGAGTCAGTTAACAAGTACATTTTTGGATGAACTGATTCTTTCATGGAGCCAATGGAATTAACCTGATGTCAGTTACAGAGACAAGTTCCGTATATTATTTTTGTGTATCCTCAGGCAAAACTATAAACTATATGAAGCCTTTTAAGTAGAAGCAACATAGCTTAGACCAGAATCTGCCTAGTTATTTATCTAGATTCACATGTATATACACACTAAAATTAACGTGAGACTCTACCCTCTCTTCATGATGGCTGTGTACTAGCTGATCCTTTTAAGTAGAGTGCACAGGCTAGCGTGTCAGGGATGAATCTTGCTTGCAGGCGTAGTGCATCGATGATAGCCCTCGGGGAAACTACCAAGCAATCAGCCGAACAAGGCTCGTTAGCAGGCTGCCACCAATATTGCAGAGCATGAAACTACAGTCTGTTACAGGAAAGTAAAGCTACACTACTTGGCTAAGCCAAAGTATCACGTTCTTACTGTACAAAGGCATCAAGACAACTAGAGATTACAGACTAACTCTATAGCATCTAGCGATATTACATCTTCCAAATCAACTGAGAGGCAGGTCGTTGATCATTGCGTTTCTCAGCACGTTTTGCTTGACCTTCTTGGAGGCTTGCTCCCAGCATGAGGAGACCAGCAACCAGTATCCACACGGGAAGCTGGGCTAATTGGCTAAAGGGTGGTCTTCTTGCCCCAATGTTGGTACTGCGAGCAGTCGAGCGAGACATGAAATCGCTGGTCTTCAGAGATATTCAATCCACCCAATATATCTTCAGGGAGTCTCACAGGGCCATGTGAGGGAGAGCGCATCACCCACTGACCAGCATCAGTGGCGCCATTTGTCCTGTATTGGAGGAACTGGCAGAATGCTTACACCTTCTCCAGCGCATGGTCCTTGAAAAGGATTTTAGACGTGATGATAGTATTCAGTAACCTTCTCCACACCTGTTTGATGTCTGCCAATTGCCATGAAACATTGTTGACGACCAATGTCATTTCTAAATTTCCACAAAGCAGCAGCATAAATGGAGTTCATAGCAGCATTTATATATCCTTCTCCAATAGTTACCTGTAATCTGGAGCTGCAAGCAGTTCACCACCTTAATAAATCAGCTTGACACAAAGGCATAACGGCCGAAGGCATCTGCGGATGGTGTAGGTCGCCGGAACAGGAGAGGCGCACGGCCTCTCGCTTTGTAACTGGCTTGCGGTGCAATTGGTTCCAATGTACTCTTGTTCACTAATAAACCAAATGACAATATCCTTTTAGTCAAAAGCGACACGTTAGATCCAAAAATAGGAAAAATAATAATGGGTGCTTAGGAGGAAGAGAGTACCTTTGAAACATGAGTATATAGACCCTAGATAATAAAATATAACCAATAGGGGGATGTAGCTCAGATGGTAGAGCGCTCGCTTAGCATGCGAGAGGCACGGGGATCGATACCCCGCATCTCCAAGTTTTTACATTTACGCGAGCGAGCGACTTAGTTTTTCTATTTTTAAATGCGCAAATGGTATCCAGTTATACTACTACTTGTTTTTTTCTTCTGCTGCGTGTCTTTGAATATCTCTTCTGTTGCGCAAACTGCATCAGCCACTCTCATCGAGCTGGAAACTGCCAAAAGAAAAAAGAATAAGAGTTGTACCGTGGACTGTGAATTTGTTTCGAAAAATGCCATGCGATGAGTTGGGCAGTTGGCCTTTCCATGTTTCGTCCCTGGAAGGCCTCCAAGCAATCTCGTCGGCCTAGTAAAAGCCCATGTATGATTCATATCCAGCTAACAAAATTCAAGAAGAAACTTGATTCATATTCAGCTAACAAAACTGGATGACTTTCCCCCCTCTAGTTAGGGTTTCTATCTCTCGTCTGCGGCGACGCCGACATTGAGGACTCACTTTCTCCGATCTACCTTACCGCCGCCCCCGCTCGTGCTCGGGCTGATCAAGGGGTGATCTGGTATCGCTGCCCGACCTTGGCACCTACGAAGCGGAGGGTCTAGTGATCTAGGGGTCGAGATCGGTTTTGCTATGGGTGTTGACCATGGCGACGGAAGAAGGAGGATCGTCGGCGAGCGCTGACGATGGTGGGATCGAAGAGATGATGAAGGGACTTGGCCTGCAGGAAGAGGACCTGGATGATGTGGTTTTTGAAGAGGAAACAGTGGCACCTGACGAGGTGACCAGATGGTTGTTGATAGCCAGGGTTTACACTGATAATGAGTATTCAACATTCTGGTTTTACAAGAACATGTGATTTGTCTGGGATCTAGCCCGAGAAGTGAAGAAAAAATGTCTAGGGCCTAATCTTCATATCTTCCAATTCACCTGCTTGGGAGATTGGGAGAAGGTGACGGAAGGAGGCCCCTGGGGGTTCAGGGGTAACCCTATTTGTATGTGTCCATACGATGGTTTCTCTAAGCCCTCCACTATTGAACTAAATCACATCAACGTTTGGATCCAAATCCATGACCTGCCAATCGGGTATGCTCTGATGGTGGGGTTTCTCGCATCTAAGGTCGGCGAGGTGTTGCATCCTGAGGCTGCTGCTTTTGGCTTTGAGGGGAACTTTTACGCGAGCGAGCGACTTAGTTTTTCTATTTTTAAATGCGCAAATGGTATCCAGTTATACTACTACTTGTTTTTTCTTCTGCTGCGTGTCTTTGAATATCTCTTCTGTTGCGCAAACTGCATCAGCCACTCTCATCGAGCTGGAAACTGCCAAAAGAAAAAAGAATAAGAGTTGTACCGTGGACTGTGAATTTGTTTCGAAAAATGCCATGCGATGAGTTGGGCAGTTGGCCTTTCCATGTTTCGTCCCTGGAAGGCCTCCAAGCAATCTCGTCGGCCTAGTAAAAGCCCATGTATGATTCATATCCAGCTAACAAAATTCAAGAAGAAACTTGATTCATATTCAGCTAACAAAACTGGATGACTTTCCCCCCTCTAGTTAGGGTTTCTATCTCTCGTCTGCGGCGACGCCGACATTGAGGACTCACTTTCTCCGATCTACCTTACCGCCGCCCCCGCTCGTGCTCGGGCTGATCAAGGGGTGATCTGGTATCGCTGCCCGACCTTGGCACCTACGAAGCGGAGGGTCTAGTGATCTAGGGGTCGAGATCGGTTTTGCTATGGGTGTTGACCATGGCGACGGAAGAAGGAGGATCGTCGGCGAGCGCTGACGATGGTGGGATCGAAGAGATGATGAAGGGACTTGGCCTGCAGGAAGAGGACCTGGATGATGTGGTTTTTGAAGAGGAAACAGTGGCACCTGACGAGGTGACCAGATGGTTGTTGATAGCCAGGGTTTACACTGATAATGAGTATTCAACATTCTGGTTTTACAAGAACATGTGATTTGTCTGGGATCTAGCCCGAGAAGTGAAGAAAAAATGTCTAGGGCCTAATCTTCATATCTTCCAATTCACCTGCTTGGGAGATTGGGAGAAGGTGACGGAAGGAGGCCCCTGGGGGTTCAGGGGTAACCCTATTTGTATGTGTCCATACGATGGTTTCTCTAAGCCCTCCACTATTGAACTAAATCACATCAACGTTTGGATCCAAATCCATGACCTGCCAATCGGGTATGCTCTGATGGTGGGGTTTCTCGCATCTAAGGTCGGCGAGGTGTTGCATCCTGAGGCTGCTGCTTTTGGCTTTGAGGGGAACTTTTACCGAGTAAAGGTCAAGCTAGATGTAAGAAAGCAACTCAGGTGTGTTCTCTCTTTGATTAGGGGCGGAAAAAGGGAGCTGCTCCTAGTGAAATTTGAGAAATTACTGAACTGGTGCCAGGTCTGTGGACTTTTGGGGGCACGAGTACAAGGAACATGGAGACGGTGTTCATCCCCGTTGGCCCTAGTTTTCAAGAACCTGTGTGCCACTTGGAGGGTGAAATTGGATGGAAGACCCAGCCGTGGCAGAGATGGACCTCGTGGAGGTGGTAGAAGCGGGAGATATGGCCATGTGAATGTTTCTGACAACATTGAACCCAATGATCCTTTCACCGGGGAGAAGAATGAAACTGAGATGCTGATGAGAATGATGCATCCAGGAAGAGGGGGTCTGAGCACCGCAAGGATGAGCCTCCCGCTGGTACTGCTGGAGCTATGGTGCTGCTTGAGAAAATTAACAAGGTTGGGACTATGATGAATCCGTTTGAAAGCCCCATAAACAGTCAGAGTACTCCTCCAAGTCCAAAGCCGGTTCGTGATTCTAAGATATACAAGGGTGATGGTGCTAGCACTATTGATAATACTGAAAGCTTGGTGGAGCTCCGCCCGTCCCAATGAGTATCTATAGCCTTAATTGTCGGGGAGTGGGCAATGCCTCGACAATTAACGAGCTGCGCGACTTTGTCACAAAGTTTGCCCCCTCTATTTTATGTATTCAGGAGACACAAATTAGTAGAACTCGTGTGGAGTCCCTAGCAGGTTCTTTACGGTTTGACCATGCTTTTGTTGTTGATAGTGATGGTAGAAGCGGTGGGCTAGGTGTGTTTTGGAATAATGCAACAAACGTTACTATTTTGGGATATTCTAGATATCATATAGACATGTATGTTGATGTATTGGTGTGAATTAGTGGAGATTAACAAATATTTATGGTGAAGCACAAACAAATGTGAGATAAAGAATGTGGGATACTCTCAAGGATATTTGTAGCCACGTGTCTTTAACCTGGCTCTGCATTGGTGACATTAATGAGGTGCTTCAGCCGGAGGAACATGCTGGTGTGGGGCATCACTCTTCCTCACAGATCCATGGATTCCGAGGATGTAGTTGATGTTTGCAATATCATTGATCTTGGATATAGTGGCCACTTTTGGACATGGGAAAAGAAGGTTACTGGAGGTTCCTATACCCGGGTGAGGCTTGATCGAGCTTTGGGTTCGGTGGAATGGGGAGCTCAATTTCCCTTGGCATGTTTGACACATGTCACCACCGCCACTTCAGATCATTGTGGGATGTTGCTCAAGCTTTCAGATGATGAGCATAATCGCTCGCATGGACGATGCCAATTCAGATATGAGACAATGTGGAATCGTTGATATGTCCAAAACGTATCTACTTTTCCAAACACTTTTGCTATTGTTTATCCTCTAAACTTGTGTGATTTGGATACAACTAACACGGACATACACTGTTTTCAGCAGAATTACCTTGATGTCTAGTTTTTGTGCAGAAAATCAACCATCAGGAAAAATCCGGGAAAATATGCCAAAAATCCTATTTCACCAGAGGACTCACGGAGCCAGAAGACGAGACGAATGAGGGCCACAAGGGGCCCACACCACATGGCCACGCCTGGGGTTGGTGTGGTTGCCTCGGTCACCCCCTCGGCCTCCCTCTTCGCCTATAAGTTGCCTCTTGACCTAAAAACCAAGGGGGGTTTCGACGTTTTTCCAGAAAGAGTTTCGCTACGCCGCCACCACCAGATTCCGCGATTCAGAACTAGAAACTCCGTTCTGGCACCCTGCCGGGATGGGGAATTGGAGGAGATCATCGCCATCATCATCACCATCGCTTCTCCATCGACCATCCATGATTCCCCCATCCATGAGTGAGTAATCCTTCATTGTAGGCTATGGGGATGGTAGGGATTGGATGATATCGTTCATGTAATGGCATCAGATTGTTAGGCATGGTGCCTAGTATCTATTATTAGTGTTTTTGACTTTGTTGCAACTTGTTATGCTTAATGCTTGTCACTAGGGCCTGAGTACCATGATTTCAGATCTGAACATGTTATTGATTCATTATGATAGTATTGTTTGTGATCTTACCTGCAAGTTGTATACACATATTGTTGTCCGGAACCAAAGGCCCTGAAGTGACAATAATCGGGATAACCGGAGGGGATGGCTTTGATGTGAGGATCACATGTGTTCACAGAGTGTTAATGCTTTGCTCTGGTGCTCTATTAAAAGGAGCACCTTAATTGCTAGTAGTTCCCTTGAGCCCCCGCTGCAAACGGGCCGGCAGGACAAAAGATGTTGTGCAAGTTTTCATTGCGAGCACGTATGACCATATATGGAAGACATGTCTATGATTATTTAGTACTTGGATGCTTTATCTTATTTATCTGCAAATACCTTATATCTTGATTGTCATATGAATTGTCTTGTCCATGCAACGCCCGTCCATCCATCCATATGCCTATCGCGCTTTAATCCTACCGTTTACTGCAATTGTTACTACTATCTTTACTTTTACTACTACTATTACTTTGATATTGCTACTACAAAATTGTTACTACTGATAAACTGCTATGAGCAAGATTGTTTCCAGGTGCAGCTGAATTGACAACTCCATTGTTAAGACTTATAAATATCATTTGGCTCCCCTTGTGTCGAATCAATAAATTGGGTTTCACTTCCCTCGAAAATACTTCAATACACCCCTATACTTGTGGGTCATCAAGACTATTTTCTAGCTCCGTTGCCGGGGAGCATAGATCTATTTATCAAGTTCACTTGGAATCACTATTGTTTGCTGCCATCCATCCATCATGAGTAAGTCTCGTGATGGCAAGGTCCCTATTTTACCATCCACTACAAGGAGAGGTACGGTTCTGAACACCTCTGTTGCTCTTGATTCACCATCTGTTATGAGTAAGCTCCTTACACCACCACATACACATGCTACACACACTTCTACTACTCCTGAATCTGAAACTACTGATACTTATGATGTTGCTTCTACTGTTCTTGATAAGTGGTTCATTAGGTCCTTTCCTAGATGCTACGATTGCTAGAACTATAGAAATACTGAAACTCCTAATGAAGACACTACTACACAGTTCACCTGAGTCTAGAGAGAGCTATGATATTGAAGACGGTTATATAGAGATGACTGATGAATTTATTAAAGAATGTCAAAACACTCATGATAAAAGTGCTATTAAGAGTCTTCTTGAGAAATATACTGTTACACCTAAATTATCTCCTAATGCTAAGTTTGCTACATCTCCCATAAACATTAAAGATAAGGATTATGATTTCTCTCTTGATTTATCTTACATAACCATTGTTGAGAAAGAACCTTTTTGTGGGACTAAGAATGAAAGTGATGTAGCACATATGACTGAGCTTTCTACCATGAGTGGTTTATTTTCTGATGATATTAAGACATACACCTACTTTGTTGCAAAAAAATTCCCTTTTTCACTGAAAGTAGAAGCTAAAACTTGGTTTAATAATTTACCTCCTGGATATATTGATAGCCCTAATTGATTTATTAGTACTTTCCTTCAGAAATATTTCCCTCCTAGTGCTAGACATGCCATTCTGCAGGAACTTTTTGATTTTAAATAGGGAGAAAATGAGATATTGCCTGAATCATGGGCAAGGTTTTGTGCTTTGATTCATGCACAGGCTGGATGTCCATTACCTAAGAACAAGCTTCTTGATATATATTATAATAGACTAACTGAAGAATCTAGGACATACCTGGTTAGTTGTGCTGATTGTGTTTTTAGGAATAGGACTCCCAAGGAAGCTGAGGAATTAATGGCTAAAATAAGAAAGAATTATGAAGATTGAACTCCTCCTGAACCAACTACACCTGAGACAACTACACCTGAGTTAATTGCGCCTGAGCCAACACCAACACCAACACCAAAACCAAAGAAGAGGGGAGTTATTGAACTAAATGATGAAGTGATGAAGGAAGCTAAGAAATGTCTTAAGGAGAAGGGAATTAAAGCTACAGATGTCAAGAATTTACCTCCTATAGAAGAACTATGTAAGCCAATCCCCCACTCATCCACTATTGAGGTACACTCTCTCCAACATTTCGATGAAGGTGATATTCCTTACTCTAAACCTCCTGATCAATGCTTAGAAGAATTTGATATTTTTATTGTTAAGCAAGATAATTTTAATAAAAGGGTGCAAAATCATCTAATGGATAACTCTAGAGCTATTGTTGAGTTGAAGGATATTGTGGAAAGAACCTCTAATGATGTTAAAATGCTTGTTAAACATTTTCAAATGGTTCAAACTCAAATTGATCAGCTTATTAAAGTACAAAAAGACTTTCTAGTTAATGCTGCTAAAGAAAAACATGCTTATGAAATTAGAACTAGAAGTGGTGCTGCTACCCAGGATCCTCTATATCCTGAGGGGCAACCTAAAATAATTGAGCAGGATTCTCAACAAACTGAAAATAGTGGTACTACTCCTAAGAAAAGGAAAAAGAAACATAAAACTATTGTAGAACCTTCTGAACCTGATAAAGATCCTAATAGTATATCTGTCTCTGATGCTGAAACTGAAAGTGGTAATGAGGAAAATGATGCTCCTGATAAAGAAAAAGTTGAAGAAGAACCTGAAAGGCACACTAAGAATACTAAATACAGTAAAGAAGATTTTGTTGCTAAGAAACATGGTAGTGAAAGAGAGCCTTAGGTCCAAAAACCTATGCCTTTCCCTGATAAGAAACACAAGTCAAAGGAAGACGAACACTATAATAAGTTTTGTGAGTGGATGAAACCTCTATTTTTGCAAATACCTTTGACTGATGCTATTAAATTGCCTCCTTATTCAAAGTATATGAAGGATATTGTCTCTAATAAAAGGAAGATCCCTAATGAAGAAATTTCTACTTTGCTTGCCAATTATTCCTTTAATGGTAAGGTTCCAAAGAAACTTGGAGACCCAGGGATTCCAACTATTCCATGATCTATTAAAAATAGTTATGTTAGAACTGCTTTGTGTGATTTGGGAGCAGGAGTTAGTGTTATGCCTTTTTCTCTCTACAAGAGACTTCAATTGGAAAAACTAATACCAACTGATATATCTTTGCAAATGGCTGATAAATCTACTACTATTCCTGTTGGTATATGTGAGGATGCACCTGTTCAAGTTGCTCATAATTGCTTGATATTAACTTACTTTGTTGTGCTTGAAATGTCTAAAGATAATAATATGTCTATTATTCTTGGGAGACCTTTTCTTAATACTACAGGAGCTGTTATTAATTGTAATCAAGGAAAGGTGACTTTTAATGTTAATGACAAGGAGCATACTGTCTATTTCCCCAAGAAGATTGATAGGACTTATGGTTTAAATTCAATTGAACATGTTGAGGGCATCCAAGTTGGAGAAATATATTGTCCCATACCACGAGAAAAATATGAAACTATTATGATCGGGACCATTGCTATCAAGGTTGAGGTAACATAATCATTAGTGGAATACAAAGTTTTGTTTCATAT
This sequence comes from Avena eriantha, assembly GCA_910589775.1. Taxonomy (NCBI): domain Eukaryota; kingdom Viridiplantae; phylum Streptophyta; class Magnoliopsida; order Poales; family Poaceae; genus Avena; species Avena eriantha. The sequence continues at coordinate 320,095,448 of OU342743.1, read as the reverse complement.
AAAATTATTTTGGTAACAAGACCTGATCAACCTTGTTAACAAAGGGATTTTAATGAACAAAACAATGTTTTCACCATGATTATCTTGGTTTACTTTTAGTTTATCCATTTTAGTTTTTGCTTTCACTTAGTTCACTTTTCTGTTGCTAGTTGCTTGCATATTAGAGTGTCTTAGAACTTCTGAAGTATTAGCTTTGTTTTGTTTTTGCATCATTCGAAAGTCAACTTTCTGTCAGAAATCATTCATCAATACCTAAAAATTGCTAAAAAATAAAGTGTCTCGAAAAATTCCAAAAAATTCATATTAAATTTTTACGTGAAAAAAGGGGTAGAGAAGTGTCTAGAGAGTACCACGAGAGCCCACCAGGCATGCACACCACCTGGTGGTGCGGCTACCCTAGGGGTGCGCCTAGCCATGGTGTGGGTCACCCCTGGCCCTCGACTCACTCTCTCACTTGCCACTGCCTTCTCTCTCCCGAGAAAACATCAGTTCATTGCTCAAAATCGCGTCCTTGCTGTTCTTGTCCATGATTTTTAGATCTCCTTGCTCAGCCCATCTTTGCTATTGAAATTTGGAGCATTTGTTCTCTGGTATGTGAATCCTCCGCTTGTCCAAGTAGATTTGTGTTTAGTGGTTTATATCTTGAGTATTTTGCTGCTGTAGGTGATAGATTATGTAAGCTTGTAAGCTTGTTCAATGCTTAGAAAATTTGTTTTGATGCATGTTTGGGCCTCTTACAAGTCCCTATGAGTAGTTCCCTTCATTATGTATTCACTTTGCAATCACTTGTATAATGGATGCTTAAATTTCAGAATATCAAAGATGAACAACCACACTTTTGGAGAAATATTTGAGAGGGACACACCCAGGAGGGCAAGGCCTTCAAGATCAGCCTCTCAATTTAGGCCGTCATATAATGAAGATCTTATTTCACCACTCTTTGGCAATGAAGGAGATGAAGGAGATGCTCACCCATCTACTTTCCCTTGTTTTACCTTTTTGCGAGATGCAGGGATCCTCGATGAGTTCTTACTTCTTGTTCAGAGGGTTGGGTTGACCACCTACATGGAAGATGAGAGTGAGAAATATGCTGTGCTCACCAAAACTTTCGTTGAGAGTTTCGTGTTCACTAACACCCCTTATCAGTCAACTGTTTCGTTCAAGATTTATAATCTTCCTATTACCATGCCATTAGAAAGATTTTGCAGCATTGTAGGCATAGGCATGACTAGGACAGTGAAGAAGATCCAAGGTCGACCCGCTGATTTGCTGGAGCTCTACCGAAGTGTGACAAATGACGATGACCGTGCAGCTCAGCGCGGGAAGATAAGAAATATTCAACTCCCAGCTCTAAGATATTTTGCTTATTATCTTGCCACTAGTATTCTTGGTAGGGAGAACACTAGTAACATTTCTAATTATCATTTGGCCTTCCTCGCTACTGCACTTAATAATGATACCAAGTATAATCTTGGCTCTCTCATTGCTCGCCGCCTAGCCGCTAGAGGACCTATTTATGGGGGCATTATTGCCTCACGTATGGTTGCTGCTTTAGAACTTTCTGTGGATCCTAATGATACTATGTTGACACCACAAAGGCTTGATCTTGCTTCTATGAAAACGCATCACTTTGTCACTGCTGACTCTAGTACAGAGGGTTTAGTATACATGATGTTTTTTACTGACGGAGATGAGAGGGAAATTCCTTTGCCACAATCCACTTTGTTCAGTATTTACAGGAGGCCATGGTAGTGTTCCAAGGAGGAGGTGGACGAGCAGCTCCGCTTGCTTGGTTTCCACGGGCAGCACCATCTGGCGCCAGAAGTTCCGGTGGCCACCGGTTTCATTCTGGTCTTCAGCGAAATGGTGTACTGACGATGTTTCCCGTGTGGCGCCGAAAGTTCCGGCGGGTCACCGAGTCTGGCGCCGGAACGAGTGGCATTTCCGACGTATGTTCCGGTTCATCGGGTCTGGCGCTTTGTTGGCTCGGCATTTCTGGTGGCAGTTCTGGTTCACCACTTCTATCGTCGGGTTGAGCTGAGGTTCCTTCTTGTGTGCACTTGGGTCCTTCTCTTGGCGTTCCTTCTTGGGATTCATGCTGAGGATACACAAAGTATTGGCATGAAGTAGCAGGCCATTTAGAGGAGATTCAAAGTCACACATAGAGAGGAGCGAGTTAACCTTGTCATGTAGGAGCTTGGCTCGAGCACGGTTCATCGGTCCACTTGGCGTAGTAGATGCAGTGATGTCGATAGGACGGGCTGCATCACCTTCCTCCTCGGGAAATATTCATCCTCGACTCTTCATCCTCATCATCTCCATGGAATGGTGATAGGTCTGCCACATTGAATGTATTTCTCACTATATACTTGGATGTCGTAATGTCAATGACATAGGAATTGTTATTGATCCTTTTGAGGACCTTGAATGGACCATCTCCTCTTGGCTTGAGCTGGGAATCACGTTCCTTGGGAAACGGTCTTTCCTTAGGTGCCATACTAGGTATCCTTCTTCAAAGATCAACTCCTTCTTGGTCTTGTTTAGCCTTGATGCTTGATGAAGGACTTGTTGTTCGATAGTAGATCTTGTCTCCTCATAAAGTTTCTTTATAGCTTGGGCTCTCTTGTCGATGTCCATGTTTATGCGCTCACGAAGAGGAAGTGGTAGGATATCGAGCACGGTGAAGGGCTCGAATCCATAGACGGTCATGAATGGATTCTTCATTGTTGTTTAGTGCCTGGATTGACCGTAGGAGAAGTAGGCATGAGTAATGCATTTCTCCCAATCCTTAAGATTCTTATTGATCAACACTCATAGGAGAGTTCCAAGGCTTCGGTTGACAACCTCAGTTTGGCCATCAATTTGAGGGTGCAAAGCGGATGAGAATAGGAGCTTGACTCCGATCTTGTCCATGAGAGTCTTCCACATATAACTTGTAAATTTGACATCACAGTCGGAGACAATAATTCTTGGTACACCATGAAGACGGACGATTTCCCTGAAAAACAAGTTTATGATGTATGAAGCATCATCGGTCTTATGGCAAGGAATGAAATGTGCCATTTTCGAAAAAAGATCAACTACAACAAATATGGAATCGTGGCCATGTTTTGATCTAGGAAATCCTAATATGAAATCCATGCTAATGTCTGACCAAGGTGCATGTGGAATAGGCAATGGCATATAAAGACCAAATTGGTTAGACTTGGACTTAGCTTATAAGCATGTAGTGCATCGTTGGACGTGGCGCTCCACGTCTCTCTTCATCTTGGATCAATAGTAGTGCGTGGAGAGCATGTCGTACGTCTTGTCATGACCAAAGTGACCCATCAAGCCTCCACCGTGAGACTCTTGGAGAAGCAAAATTTGGAGATATGACTTCAGAATGCAAAGCTTGTTTTGTTTGAAGAGAAAAACATTATGCAAATAGAAGTCATCAAATCCTTTTTGAATTGAACACTTAGCAAATATTTGTCAAAAGAACTAGTCGTAAGAATACAAACTTTTGATATCATCAATACCCAAAATGTTCACTTCGAGGCGTGTAAGTAGGCTTGTGTTTTTGCAAGACAAAGTATCTGCAACCACATTATCTTTGCCCTTCTTATACTTGACAATATAAGGGAAAGGACTCCATAAACTCAACCCACTTATCATGCCTTTTACTCAAGTTGGCTTGACCCTTGAGGTACTTCAAAGACTCATGGTCAGAATGGATGATAAACTCCTTTGGCCAAAGGTAATGCTGCCAAACTTGCAAAACATGAACCAAAGCAAAAAGAACTGAGGCATGCACCATCAAGAGTATTGCTATGGTAAGCAACCGGGTGTTCGTTTTGCATAAGGACTCCGCCAATTCTAATACCACTAGCGCCACACTCTATCTCAAAAGTTTTCTTGAAATCTGGTAAAGCAAGGTGAGGTGCTTCGGTGAGCCTATTTTTGAGCTCATCAAAGGCCTTTTGTTGTTCTTTGCCCCAGACGAAGGTGGCATTTATTTTTAGTCAACTCGTTGAGAGATCAAGCAATAGTAGTGAAATCTTTCACAAATCAATGATAGAAAACCGACCAACCCATGAAAACTTCAAAATTTACTAACATTTGTGAGTATAGGCCAATCTTGTATGTCTTTGAACTTAGAATTATTGACTTCAATGCCATTCGAAGAGACAACAAAATCAAGAAAATCCAACTTGCCTTTAGCAAAAGTGCACTTGGGAAGATTAGAATATAGCTTTTCATTTCAAAGGATTTGAAAAACCTCCTTAACATCTTGAACATGCTCTTCAAGCGATTTGCTATAGATAAGAATATCATCAAAGTAGACTACGACACTTTTACCAATGAGAGATCTCAAAACATGATTCATAAGATGCATGAAGGTGGATGGGGAATCAGATAGGCCAAAGGGAATTACCAACCATTCATAGAGACCAAGATTGGTCTTGAATGCAGTTTTCCACTCATCACCCTCTGCCATGCATATTTGATAGTAACCACTACGAAGATCTATCTTAGAGAAAATCGCGGCTCCACTCAATTCGTAAAGCATGTCATCAAGAAGTGGTATTGGATGTCTATAACGCATGGTAATAGCATTGATTGGATGGCATTCCATCCACAACCGTATCGTATCATCTGTTTTTGGGACTGGAATCACGGGTACCACACTAGAGCTTAAGCTCTCTTGGATCAAACCTTTGGAGAAGAGGTGGTGAATTTGGCGTTCGATCTCCTTTGTCTCTTTCAGGTTCTTTTGATAAGTGGCATGGTTTGGTAGAGGTGCGCTAGGGATGAGGTCGATGCGACGCTCAATTCCATGAAAAGGAGGTAGACCATGAGGTAGTTCTTTAGGAAACACATCATCAAATTCTTGCAAAATAGCCATCAAAGAAGGAGGAACATTTGTTAAGTCATTAGTTCCTTGAGCCAAGCCCTTGCAAATGAGGGCATAGTGCAAGATGGATGGGTTGTTCCTCACTTCTCTCATCTCACTTTTGGTGGCAAGGAGAACACTCTTAGTTTTTCCACTCATATTTGGCTTTTGGCCCTCACTCACTATATGGTGGTTCTCTAACTCACCACTCATCTCACAAGATGTTTTGGTGGCTTGCACCCTCACTAAAGCCTTTGCATTTTCCATAATTATTTGGCTAAGAGTCATTGGTTGCAAAACACATGTCTTACCAAGCCACTTGAAGGTATACACGTTTGTGTGGCCATCATGTAGAGCACCCTTGTAATATTGCCATGGCTTACTAAGTAACATGTGGCACGCAGTCATTGGAACCACGTCAGACTCAATTGTGTCCTTATATGGTCCAATAGAGAACGTAACCGACATGGTGTGCTTGATCTTGACGGATCCATGATCACTTAACCATTCCACATGGTAGGGGTGCTTGTGTGGGCGGAGGGTAAGGTTGAGCTTTTTATATAGCTCGGTGCTTGCTAGATTATGACAACTCCCTCTATCAATAATAACTTTGATGGATTTTCCATTGATGTCGGCACGTGTGATGACCCACTAGTATAGGGGATCGCAACAGTCTTCGAGGGAAGAAAAACCCAATTTATTGATTCGACACAAGGGGAGCCAAAGAATATTTATAAGCCTTAACAACTGAGTTGTCAATTCAGCTGCACCTGGAAACAATCTAGATCATAGTAGTTTATTAGTAGCAACAGTTTTGTAATAGCAATAGCAAAGTAATAGCAGTAGTAAAAGTAAAGACAATAGTAACAATTGTAGTAATCAGTAGGATTAAAACGCGGTAGACATAGGGATGGATGGACGGGCATTGCATGGACAAGACAATTCATGTAGCAATCAATATATAGGGCATTTGCAGATAAATAAGGTAAAGCATCCAAGTACTAAATAATCATATGCATGTGTTCCATATATAGTCATACATGCTCGTAATGAGAACTTGCACAACATCTTTTGTCCTGCCAGCCCGTTGCAGTGGGGCCTCTAAGGAAACTACTAGCAATTAAGGTGTTCCTTTTAATAGAGCACCGGAGCAAATCATTAACACTCCGTAAACACACATGATCCTCATATCACAGCCATTCCCTCCGGTTATCCCGATTCTTGTCACTTCGGGGCCTTTGGTTCCAGACAATAATATGTGTATACAACTTGCAGGTAAGATCATAAACAATAATATCCTCATGAATCAATAACATGTTTATATTTGAAATCATGGCACTCGGGCCCTAGTGACAAGCATTAAGCATAACAAGTTGCAACAAAGTCAAAAACCACTAATAATAGATACTAGGCACCATGCCCTAACAATCTGATGCAATTACATGAATGATCTCATCCAATCCCTACCATCCTCATAGGCTATAGCGAGGGATTACTCACTCATGGATGGGGGTATCATGGATGGTTGATGGAGAAGCGATCGTGATGATGATGGCGATGATCTTCTCCAATTCCCCATCCCGGCAGGGTGCCAGAACGAAGTTCCTAGTTCCGAATCACGGTTTCTGGTGGTGGCGGCACAACGGAAATCTATCTGGAAAAACGCCGAACCCCCCGTCTCTTTAAAGTCAGAGAGCTTATATAGACGAAAGGAGAGGTCGAGGCGGAGTCCGAGGTGGCCACGCCACCCCCTGGCACGACCTGGCCTAGACCGCGCGGCTAGGTGGTGTGGGCCCCTCGTGGCTCTTCTCCGTCTCGTCTTCTGGCTCCGTGAGTCTTCTAGTAAAATAGGAGTTTGTGATAGTTTGCGGGATTTTTCCTAAACGTTGAATTCCTGCACAAAAACGAGACACCAAGGCAATTTTTCTGAAAACAACGTTAGTCCGCATTAGTTGTATCCAAATCAAAAAAATTAGAGAAGAAACTATAGCAAAAGTGTTCGGGAAAGTAGATACATTTTGGACGTATCAACATGTTTGGAAGATGTTGGATCTTTGACCTTCGTGCTCTTGGGCTTGCATAGTCAGAAGTCTTGTGAAGAAAAGCGATGGACTTGCATGATGTTCACACATTAGAAGATTTTGGTCATCATTCTCAATATGTTGTCTTGCAAGTGCTTCCTTTACTCTTCTCTCAAACTCTTCTTCACTCAAGTATTCTTCTTCACCATCGCCATGCATGAAAAATACTTTGGTATTGGAGCATTGGAAAGACTTATGTCCTTTGCCTCCACACTTGTAAAATTTCACTTGGAGAGATGCGGTGTCATTTAATGGTTGCTTGCCACTTGGGGCGTTTTTCCTTGAGGAGTTATTGACTTGAATAGAGACTTTGGAATACTTGAGGTGCTTCCTTTGATATTCATCGATGTAGTGGTTGGAGCTTTCTTGTAGGTGAAGTATATTTTTGGCTTGTTATACTTGAGGTCCTCTTGAACTTGATGTTCAACCTTTGTTGCATTATGCACAAGCTCAACCATGTTGTTGCACTTTTGAAACTCAGCAATGCGCTTGATAGGGTGGTTCAATCCAATGAGGAAGTGTTCCATGGTTTGATCGTCCCGCTCTTCAATGTTGGCGTGGATCATGTTTAGTTCCATTTTCTTGAAGTACTCTTACACTCTTTTGGTTCCTTGGTTAAGAATTTGAAGCTTGTTGAAGAGGTCACGGGTATAATGCGACGGAACAAAACAGGAATTCATACGAGCCTTCATATCTTGACAAGTGTTGATTGGAGGCTATCTTCTTGCTTCTCAGGCAACTTGAACTTGTTCCCACCAAAGGTTGGCACAATCATAAAACTCGAGTGATGCCATAGCCACCATCTTCTCATTGTTGTAGTTGTGCATGCGGAAGATTTTGTCAACTTTGAGTGCCCATGAGAGATATTCTTCGGGATCATTGGATCTGGTGAAATTGGGCATCGTGAACTTGAGCTTGCCAAATGTTTCTTCGTCTTGGCAATCACAATGATGACGGTTATCATGATTGCAGTGGTGGTGGTCATCATCATCATCTAACCAATCATTTCGACGTGCTTGGTGATGATGTTGCTTCCCTTGCAGTGGTTGTGCCACATTTATAGGTGGAGGAAGTTGTTCCTCACAACATTGTTGATTTCCTTGATCCTCTTGGCATGGTTGAGGTAGTGGAGGAGGCTCATGTCACGGTTGTTGATGAGGTTGAGGCGCTTGGGCCTCACGAGGATGATGATGGTTTGGAGCCTCTTGCCGCGGTTGTGGTGGTGGAATAAGCTCATTCCTAGGTTGGTGAAGAGATGGAGGCTCTTGGGCCTCATGATTATGATGATATTGAGCTTCTTGACGCGGTTGTGGTGGTTGATGAGGCTCATGCCTAGGTTGTTGACGAGGTTGATGTTGCTCATCATTTGCATTTTGATGCTTAGGATGCTATTGAGGGTGTTGCTCTTCATGGTGGCCATGGTGTCGGTGTTGACGTTCATGATGGAGATGACGTCGAGGGGGGGGGGGGGGGGGCTCAAGGGCTTCACGATGGCGACGAGCTTATTCGAAGTTGGAGTCATCACTTGTTGTCGAGTGAAGGTATTGTGGTTGTTGACGGTGTACTTGAGGTTCCTCCTAGAGCACTAGCACTCTTTCATGATGACTATGTCCATCACGCCATGAGGGAGGCCTTGATGAGGAATCACCATCGTAGCTTGAAGTTACAGTGTGCCTTGGATATGGCACATATTGCGAAGAGCTCACATTTTCGATCACGAGGTCTTCATTTCGCCTTGGAGCACTTGCATGAGGGTCTTGTCGATGAGGAGAACAATGTCGTGACGAGCTTGAAGTGCAAGAACATGGCCTTGTCTTGCTTGCAACTCCATCGATGAAGCATTAGAGGCTGTCGTTTGTCGCCATGACGACATGTTGGAGAGCATCATGTTGATATCCAAAGTTGTGTTGCATGGCCTTCATTTGCCTCTAGGGACCATCAAAGTGGTTGTAAATGCTCTTTAACTCAGCTTGAGTTTCTCCGAATTGCTCGTCTTGTGTGTCTCAAATGCGTTGCAACATCCAAGAAGTTCTTCGCAAATGATGAAGTGGCTTGCTCGTGTCATGTGATGTCCTTCTTTATCTTGTGGTGGTGGTTGGCTTGTCTCACCATGCCTATCCATGATGCACAGAGATGTAATATGTGTTGGGGGTTAGCCTTTCATCTCATCTTGAAGGATCGTATTGAACAAGTATCCACACTTGAGAACTATAAACTTGAAAACTGAAATCGCAATGAAACCTTATACTAAGAATAACTAAAACTCTCAAAAGCTTATGGTGGAAGGCTAGGATGATGGAAAAAAACGAAACAAAATTATCCAAAGAAAAGTTTATTGTCAAAAGTGGAAAAGATCCGAAGATCTAAAGCAAAAAGGATACGATCTACAAAAACAAGAGAACACACACGTGGAGAAGGACGGGGTTAGCATGACTATGGAAAATGAGCACAAAATGTCCTTATGAAGACTATGCTCGGTTGTCGTGCCAACGCAAGGAGAGACCGCAACTCGTTTGCCAAAAAAAGGATAAGCAACGGATTTGCGCACTTGCCTTAGTCGCACTTTCTATCTTTGCTTACAAGCTTGAGACTCTTTTTGTATTGGGAGACTATGTATCTCTTTCTATCTTTCCTTCTCTTTTTCTTTTTTTCTTTTTTTCCCTTCTATACTACTAAGTCAACTTCTCTATTTGCTTACACACTCCCACTACCAAAGGACAAGTCCACAATTCTTAGGCAAACACAAAATGATCTACTCTCATAGGATAGGTACACACAAAGGAAGATATGGGGTTAATAAGGTCGAGCAAGTTATACCTTTGGTATTGCTAGCTGGTGTTGGGGAAGATGTTTGGGTGGCGCGGTGTCAGAGAGCATGAAAATTATGGTTTTGCAGAAGCTTGTTGTTAATTTGGTCAACACACACACGAGACTTGAACAAAACAAGGAAAACTATCAAAATTGGTGATAAATCAGTTTTTCGGTTGAAAATCCGGCGGGATCAGAACTGGCGCCGAAAATTTTGGAGAAGAATCTAGCGGCGCTAGAATTTTCAGCGGTTTTTTCGATTCGTTGAAAACCCTACCAAAATGTGTACGTGATGAACACCAATAAGTCAACTCAAGAATTTCTACGGAAATTGGCCAAAATTGCGGCTGTGGAAAGTCAAGGAAGGTAGATCGACACCAAATGCAACATATCTACAGACCAAAACCATGTAAAAGTCACCAAAACTCGAAATTGATTCGAATGTCGTGGGGCTTATTTTAGGACATTTTTGAAATTATGGTGGATAGAAGAAAATTTTGTGGAGAAATTCGTGATCAACGAAGCTCTTCATACCAATATGTTAGGGGTGACCCTCAAGGGTGGCTTGATCTTTCATAAATCTCCAGGAATCGAGGTGGAATTGTGAGGGGAGAGAGGGAGGATAAAGATCCAAGCAAACACACTCACGAAGAAAACGACGAATGCATGCACACGCGATACACAAAGCAACCTATAGCTCACGTTGGTGGCTACCAATCCAGCACAATCCCTCGGATCGGTGTCGGGCAAGGATTCTCTCTCTAACCGACACGACGAGATGATGATCTTGGTGAGATCTTGACAACTTGGATAGAGATCACGCACACCAAAGCCTTGTAAAACATAAACGCAACTAGGAAAACTCCAAGAGGTTTGTGATACTAGGTGGTCCTAGTCAAGGAGCATGGGACCAACTAGATAGATTCCACAAGGGGTTCTTCTTCTAGTCTACTATCTAGTCTAAAGTCAAAGGGTGAGCCTTAGGGGATATTTATAGTGTTAGGGTGAAAGGGTAGGTAAAGGGAATATTCTACGGCCTGAAACCCAGATCCGTGCAGGCGGGTATTTCCGGCGGTACTGAATCTAGCACCAGATGTTTTGCAGCCACCAGTTTCATTCTAGTCTTCTCTGAAATGGTGTACTAACGATGTTTCTGGTGTGGCACTGGAAGTTCTGGCGGGTCACTAAGTCTGGTGCCGGAACGGATGGCATTTCCGACAGATGTTCTGGTTCACCAGGTCTGGCGTCTGGTTGGCTAGGCATTTTCGGTGGCAGTTCCAATTTGCTAGTTCTGTCGTCGGGTTGAGCCGAGGTTCCCTCTTGTGTGTAGTTGGCTCCTTCTCTTGGCGTTCCTTTTTGGGGTTCATGGCTAAAGATACATAAAGTATTGGCATGATGTAGTAGGCCATTCAAAGGAGAATCAAAGGATACACAAAGTTTCTGGTGTGCATGAATTAAATAGTCACCGAACTCAACCCCTTGCCCACCTTGGTCATCTTACACTACTAGGAAAATGGCTATATGTAATCCACACATCCGTGGAACACGTGCCAATAATGCCCCACGAGTAAAATAGGTGTGGCGCATTGCCAACAAGTGCCCTACAACTAATTGACATAACCGTGGCGCACATGGCGGTGGTGCGCCACGGCTATGTGTGGGCCAGGGCAGAGGTGGACGCAAGCCACTTACCCATAGGGCACTATATAGTGGTGCGCCACAGGTATGAAACGTACTCGTAGGGCACCACATGTGGTGCCCTACGGGTAAGCATGTTGCCTATTTTTCCCAACTCCACCCCCTGTGGATCGCCCCTTTTTAGCCTTGCAAAAAATAAAAGAAAATGAAAAACACTTCAAATTTAAAAATCCTTTGACAGGGGGGTGGTCTAGTTAAAAATCCTTTGACGGGTAGGTAATGTGGTCTAGTTTGTAGGCAAATTAACAACCAAAAATTTCGAATTTTTCTGCAAAAAAGGTCATGCCATGGTAAAACGGCCATAAATTTTGCATACAAAGTCAACAGGGCTACTTCAGAGCGTGCCCTAGGGGCACTTTTGTAATCTTCCAGCAAAAGGAGCAGAGGCGACAAAGCCCGATGGACAGGGCCACAACTTTGTGGACCACACAAACTGCCTTGGTAAAGGGTAGACGGTCCGGCCTCTACAATGAAAAAAGCAGGGCAGATGACCTCAGCGCCAACAGGGCTACCTTTTGCTGTTTTGGTGCAAAGAAGGACGTGGGTGGGGTCGTGTAGCGGCAGGCAAAGCCGACATCACCAGCTTTATGAAATACCGACGGGCTCGAGACATCCAGGACCTAGTCTACACAAAGTAGTCTTGTAGACCGCGGATCCCTTGGGCAGCAATGTGGAAGCCCTTCCTGCCCACGGATTGGGGAAGAGGCCCGACGCCACTATAAAAGGGGGATCCCAGGGATCAAAAATCCCTAAGGGACACCCACCATTGTACACTCACGAAGCATCACAGGCAATACAAAGAAGGCAAGAGTAGGGACTTTACCTCCTCAAGAGGGTCCTGAACCTGGGTAAAAAACCCATGTGTCTGCTCTCTATCATGCACAAGCTCTGCCGCCATCATTGTCGCCGTGAAGGATTATACGCGTATTCAGTCCCCTACTCGAACCCCGGGCTCGTCGAACCCCTAGTTCCTTCGTGAATGCAAACTTTGACATTTGGCGTGCTAGGTAGGGGGTGAGGCATTATCGCAAGGTCTTCGTCAACCTCGACACCATGGCAACGCACGTCGAAACCTAGGCCGAGCATTCCCTCCAGCGTGCGGCGAGTAAGGCCAAACCGAGCCCGTGCCACGACGCACCACCACCGAGCAAACACCATGGACGGAAGATGAGTAGGGATACTCTTTTCGCCCATCGCAAGAGCAACAACTCTCCTCCCATGGCAACATCTCCCTCTCCCACACTACGTCATCACGTGACCCGCCCACTCCAAAGGCCGCCAAGCGCATGACACAGGAGCTTCTTCGGTACTCAGCCGCCGATTCGGGTAGGAAGCATGGTGCACACACCTCCTCGAGCTCATCGATATCACTATCGGCTCCCCCGAAAAGGCGGTACCGGGGGTTACACTAAAGCGAACGACCCGAGGGCTGTGACGCCCCCTGTACATTGCAAATGTATCTATAATTTTTGATGTTCCATGCTTAGTTTTATCCACTTTCTTGTGTTTTGTTCCAACTTTGGAGTACTTTTATTATGATTTCTTGGACTAACCTATTAACAAGAGGCACAGTGCCATCTGCCTGTTTTCTGCTGTTTTTGGTTCCAGGAAAGTCAGAAAATGAATATTCTCGGAATTGGACGGGACAAAAGCCAAAGTGCCTATTTTCCGGAAGTGATCAAGTGCCAGAATACGAGACGGAGAAGGGCCAGGGAGCCACCACACCACCTGGCCACGCGGCCAAGCCTGGCCCGCGCCAGGGGGTGGTGTGGCCGCTCTCGGCACCCCCTCGGCATCTCCTTCCACCTATATATTGCCCTTGGGACGAAAACCCTAAGTACCCGATCAAAAATCCACGAAAGAGTCTGTAGCCACCGTCATCTCCATACCTAGATCAGGAGGGATCTGAATCTCTTCCCGGCACCCTGCCGGAGAGGGGAATTCACCCTGGAGGCCTTCTTCATCACCATGCGAGCCTCCGGTGTGATGCATGAGTAGTTCATCCTTGGACTACGGATCCATGTAGTAGCTAGATGACTGGTTTCTCCTCCTTTGTGCTTTCATGTTTAGATCTTGTGAGCTCCGTTCATGATCAAGATCATCTATTTGTAATCCATACATGTTGTGTTTGCGGGGATCCGATGGATATTGAGATGCTATTTCAGATTGATTATTGATTCTATCATGTCTTTGTTATTTGAGATCTTGCATGATTTCCGTTGTTAGTAGCTATCTTGGCCAAATAGATGCTAGCAACTCCAAGAGTTAGTATTTATGCTCGATAGTGGGTTCATGCCTCTGGTAATCTGGGGAAGTGACAGAAATCTCTAAGGTACTAGATGTGATGTTGCTACTAGGGAGAAAACAACGATCCTTTGTTCATAGAATAATTGTATTGTTTACTTTACACGCAGTTCGTAAAGCAATAATCTGTTGCTTGCAACTTAATACTAGAGGGGGTTCGGATGATAACCTGAAGGTAGATTATTAGTCATAGATGCAGTTGGATGGCGGTCTATGTATTATGTTGTAATGCCCAATCAAGTCTCAAAGGAGTCAGGATGATTAGTATATGCATGTATTGCTTTCTCGGTGTTTGTCAATTGCCCCGCTGTAATTTGTTCACCCAGCATGTTATCTATCTAAGGAGAGCCACCTCTAGTGAACTATGGATCCCGGTCCTTTTTCTTTATACAATCTGCAACTGTTTACTGCTTTGTGTTTACTTTCTGCAAACTTTTACTTCTTTCCATTCGATACGTTTAATCATTTGTTTTCTGCAAAACACTGTGAGATTGACAACCTCATCGCAAGTTGGGGACAAAGTTCTGTGGTTGTGTTGTGCAGGTCTCCACGTTGCTACTAGCACCGGTAGTGCGTCCTGCCAAAGCTCTGCTAGTAACACCTTTGGGGTGTTTCCTTGCTCCTACTGGTTCGATTAAACCTTGGTTTCATAACTGAGGGAAGACTTGCTGCTATATTCATCGTACCTTCCTCTTGGGGTTCCCAATGAGCTCTACGTCGAAAGTCGAGCGCGTCAAGATTTTCTGGCGCCGTTGCCGGGGACTGAAGAACAAGAAGAAGCTCCCACGTCAACTACGCACCAGATCTTTTCTGGCGCCGTTGTCGGGGAGTCAAGGACATCTTCACAAGGGGAGTCCCTCATAACCCATCTCTTTACTTTGTTGTTTTTGTTTTGCTTAGTTTCTTTTTGCTTTGTTTTGTTATTCAAAAAACACAAAAAAATAGTTTTACTTGCTTGCTTTCTTATTTGAAAACCCCAAAAAAAACTACTCTTGAGAACACTAAGTTGTGTGACTTCACTAGCACCAACAACAATGATTTTATGAGCACACCTATTGCTCCACCTATGGCTGAAAATAATTTCTTTGAGATAAAACCTGCTTTACTCAATCTTGTTATGAGAGAGCAATATTCTGGTATTGGTAATGAAGATGCTGCTTCCCATCTAAATAACTTTGTTGAACTTTGTGAGATGCAAAAGCATAGGGATATAGATGGTGATATTATTAAGCTGAAATTGTTTCCTTTCCCTTTGAGAGGAAAAGCTAAAGAGTGATTGAATTCCTTAACTAGGAATAGTATTGATTCTTGGACTAAGTGCAAAGATGCTTTTATTGGAAAATACTATCCTCCTGCTAAGATTATATCCATGAGAAGTGAAATAATGAAGTTTAAACAACTTGATAATGAGCATGTTGCTCAAGCTTGGGAAAGAATGAAATCTTTGGTAAAGAATTTTCCCACTCATGGACTGACTGCTTGGATGATCATCCAAACTTTTTATGCAGGATTGAACTATTCTTCAAGGAACCTATTGGATTCAGCTACTGGAGGTACCTTTATGACCATCACTTTGGGTGCTGCAACAAAACTTTTGGACAATATGATGGTTAATTATTCTGAATGGCATACTGAGAGAGCTCCACAAGGTAAGAAGGTAAATTCTGTTGAGGAAACCTCCACCTTGAGTGATAAGATTGATATTATTATGTCTATGCTTGTTAATGGGAAAGCCCATATTGATCCAAATAATGTTCCTTTAGCCTCTTTGGTTGCTCAAGAAGAGCAAGTTCATGTGAACTTCATAAGAAATAACAACTTTGGCAACAATGCTTATAGGAACAATTTTGGTAACAACAATTATAAGCCATATCCTCCCAACAATGGTAATGCTTATGGAAATTCTTACAACAATAAGAGTGCTCCCTCTGAACTTGAAGTTATGCTTCAAGAGTTTATTAGTAAACAAACTGCTTTCAATAAAACTATTGAGGAAAAACTCTCTAATACTGAAAGAAATATAGCATATTTGGCTGAAGCTCAATCTACTTTGAATAAAATGGCTGCTAAGCCTGAAACTAATGAGAATCCCTTTGCAGCTACTGATGCTATACAAGTAAGAATTGATGAAAATGTTAGACTATTAGCTGAATTACATGCTAAGTGGGAAAGAGAAGATGAAATTGCTAGAAACATTAGTGTTTCCACTATTACCACCACTAGTGTTGAGGCTAGTAATAGTTCTACTACTTTAGATGATAAAGTTGATTTTGATCTTGATGGTTGCAACATCTGTGAAGTTATTAAGTTCCTACAAAAGCTAGCTAAAATTCCTAATGCTAGTGCTATGAACATGGCTTTTACAAAACACATTACCGATGCTCTCATAAAGATTAAAGAAGAAAAGATGAAACATAAAACTTCTATTCCTATAAAGCAAGAAGATGGTTGGGAACCCATCATTAATATGAAAGTGAATGACTTTGATTTCAAAGCTTTATGTGATCTTGATAGTAGTGTTCCTATTATGCCTAGAAGGATTTATGATATGCTTGATTTGCCTCCTCTTGAAGATTGTTATTTGAATGTCCCACTTGATGCTAATGTTAAAAAGAAACTCATGGGGAGTCTTAATGATGTTCTTATTATGGTTAATGATTCCTATGTCCCCGTTGATTTCTATGTTTTGGATGTTGAATACAATGCTTCTTGTCCTATTACTTTGGGAAGACCTTTTCTTAGAACTGTTGGTGCCATCATTGATATGAAAGAAGGCACCATTAAATATCAACTCCCACTCAAGAAAGGTATAGAACATTTCCCTAAAAAGAGAGAAAAGATTTCTTTTGCTTCTTCTATGAAAACAAAATTTGGCCTTAATGCTTCTTCATTTGAGAACACTTGATTCTTTCTTTGGTTCTTATGCCTAACTTAAAGGCGTTAAAGAAAAGTACTTGTTGGGAGATAACCCAAGAGTTTTCGTTGAGTCTTGGAAGTTATTACCTCTGTAATAACCTATCCTTATCCTTTTTATTTGCTTTTTGTGCCAAGAGTAACCTCTAATGAGAGTGAAGTAAAGATTGGGAAAGTTGCTGTCCCGAAACAGATTTCTGTGCTTCACCGTAAACATTCCTGAGAGAGCTCTGTACGTTGGATAGAGATGTAATTTTTTTTGCTTCTGCCCCAGGTTGTTATCTAACTTTCGTTAGTTCAGCACTTTTTTATTTGAGCAATAGAAGGTCTTCTAAAAAATTCGTCTTTACCTGCTGGTCTGTTTTGACAGATTTCTGCCATTTTCTGCATTTGCTTCTTGTTAGTTCCTTCTTGAGTTCCTTTGGGGAATTGAGATTTTTGAGGGAAGTGCTACAGTAGCTAGTGTTCTAATGGAAGTTTATTTGGTGTTAGAACTGAACCTTGAGACTTATTTATCTTAAGTGCACTACTGTTGCTAATGAGATTGTGTGAAGTTTTGTATGAAGGAAAAAGTTCAGGTGTATGGAAGGAATGAGTAATGAGATAAAGGATGGACTAAAGCTCAAGCTTGGGGATGCCACGCGTGTCACCCCAAGAAATATCCAAGAAGTAAAAGCCTCAAAGCTTGGGGATGCCCAAGGCATCCCCTTCTTCATCAATAAAAATTCCAGGTTTCTTCCAAACGCTTCATTTTTATTGTTTCATGCACAGTTGTGTTTTTCTTGGAGCGTCTTCTTTTTCATTTTCATTGTGGTTTTTAGTTTGCTTGGTTTTCTTAGTTTTATGAATAAGTTGGTTAGACCCCCTCTTTCATACATTAGTTTGCAAATAGTTTGGTTTGGTTTGGAAAAGAGTAGGAAAGTTCATGCTTATGTGGTAAAAAGAGCTTGTTTTTGACTGTGGCCTATGCTCTGTCATTCCATGCTTGATATTGTTTTGGCTTTATGCTTAGTATTCTTTGCTGTCGCATGAATTGTTATAAACAATTGAGATTGCTTAATGTGCCTTGGATGAATCATGCGTTGTTTTAGCATATTAAAGCATAGTATAGTGGTATTCTCCTTTGATGCTTTATTTGGGTTGACTTGGCACATGCTCACACCATGTTATGACTATCTCAAGTCATCATAGCCTTTATGATACTTTAGTTTTCAATTTGTAGTATCACTTTATGCTTTGATCAATGATGTTTTGTCGCTCTGCATGATTATGGCCATTATTGCTCTCTTAGTTGGTCGTTCCCAGTCTTTTGCTAGCCTCCGTAATCAAGTATGAGTCCCACTCATGCATCCAACTCCTAAAACCAAGTTATTCCAAAGAGTCCACCATACCTACCTATTAGCATTTTCTATTCCAAGTATATTCATGCTTTTGTTTACCTTCCACTTGTTATGAGAAAACTAGTGATTAAAGCTCTCACGAACTTGATGGCACACTTTACTTTATTGCCTCTAATAAACTTGAATCATTGGGTCCTTCTTTGTTGCATATATGCTTGTGCTTTATAAGTTGAAATTATCAGAACCATGTTTCATGGGGAACGCTTTCAACATTGCACTTGTACTTTGTACCCCGTTGATATTATGTTCTTTTGCTTACGGATCCCGACGGTGTGAAATAAAAGTGGAACTTGTAAGATCATGGAGTTTGTATGTGTGTTAGAGAAACGCCTGGGCCGCTAGCCTAATCCATGCCTAATCATGGTGGAAACTTGCAGCATCACCATAATTAGCACTCTATGAAGCATCCTCAATAAAAACCTATGCAAATAGCAAATACAAAGATCGCTGAGATGCTCATTGTCTGCTTGCCTTGTCATTTTGATTATGGGAAAGCTCCCGTATCATGTGCAAGGGGTACCCCGTTGGCGGTTCTTAATGATACACATATACTTATAATGACAAGAGCTTACTCGTGACTAAAGTTGATTAGCATGAGGATCAGTCTTCGTAAGTAAGGGGCATGAGATTTCGGTTTATAACTTGTCAAGCATATCCTCTTAGTTGTGTCACTTTAACCTTAATCACCTTCAACATGCTTATGATAGGGGCAATGAGAGCTGAAAACTACAAGTACCATAATTTTTGGAAGCTCTTTATGAGACTTGAATCCCTAATTCCTTTTACAAAAGGATTTTCTTCCACCATTATATTGAGTCTCCACCTTCTATCTTTATGCACCTACTTTGAGAGCATAGTGGCCATTCTTAGTTCTATGTGCATTGTCCCAAGACTAGTTGATTGATGCATAACTTGTTATTGCTTGTTTGAAACTATTGTATCTAGTCACTCTTATGAACTTTGAAGGTGTCCTATGCATTTATATTTGCTACTCTATTGAGGGACAAGCTGAATACTTTTATGCTATTTTTTCTTTATGTGAAACAAACAAACGTCTTGCAAAGCATTGTTATTCATGAATCTTTTGTTTGTGTCTTTTCATGTTGCATCATAGTTTCTTTGCTTATTGCTAGAACTTTGTTTTTCATGTTATGATTGAAGTACTATGATCCCAGCTTTGAGGGTTTTGCAAATACATTGATCAAGTCTTTGATGGTGCATGTCACCTCAAAAATTCTTTCTTTTTATCACTTACCTACTCGAGGACGAGCAGGAGTTAAGCTTGGGGATGTTGATACATTGCAAATGTATCTATAATTTTTGATGTTCCATGCTTAGTTTTATCCACTTTCTTGTGTTTTGTTCCAACTTTGGAGTACTTTTATTATGATTTCTTGGACTAACCTATTAACAAGAGCCACAGTGCCAGCTGCCTGTTTTTTGCTGTTTTTGGTTCCAGGAAAGTCAGAAAATGAATATTCTCGGAATTGGATGGGACAAAAGCCAAAGTGCCTATTTTTCGGAAGGGATCAAGTGCCAGAATACGAGACGGAGAGGGGCCAGGGGCCGGCCACACCACCTGGCCGCGCGGCCAGGCTTGGCCCACGCCAGGGGGTGGTCTGGCCGACCCCAGCACCCCCTCGGCCTCTCCTTCCGCCTATAAGTTTCCCTCAGGAAGAAAACCCTAAGTACCCGATCAAAAATCCACGAAAGAGTCTGTAGCCGCCGTCGTCTAGGTCCCTAGATCGGGGGGATCGGAAGCTCTTCCCGGCACCCTGCCTGAGAGGGGAATTCACCCTGGAGGCCTTCTTCATCACCATGCGAGCCTCCGGTGTGATGCGTGAGTAGTTCATTCTTGGACTACGGATCCATGTAGTAGCTAGATGGCTGGTTTCTCCTCCTTTGTGCTTTCATGTTTAGATCTTGTGAGCTCCGTTCATGATCAAGATCATCTATTTGTAATCCATACATGTTGTGTTTGCAGGGGTCCGATGGATATTGAGATGCTATTTCAGATTGATTATTGATTCTATCATGTCTTTGTTATTTGAGATCTTGCATGCTTTCCGTTGTTAGTAGCTATCTTGGCCAAGTAGATGCTAGCAACTCCAAGAGTTAGTATTTATGCTCGATAGTGGGTTCATGCCTCTAGTAATCTGGGGAAGTGACAGAAATCTCTAAGGTACTAGATGTGTTGTTGCTACTAGGGAGAAAACAACGATCCTTTATTCATAGAACAATTGTATTATTTACTTTACACGCAGTTCGTAAAGCAATAATCTGTTGCTTGCAACTTAATACTGGAGGGGGTTCGGATGATAACCTGAAGGTGGATTATTAGTCATAGATGCAGTTGGATGGAGGTCTATGTATTATGTTGTAATGCCCAATCAAGTCTCAAAGGAGTCAAGATGATTAGTATATGCATGTATTGCTTTCTCGGTGTTTGTCAATTGCCCCGCTGTAATTTGTTTACCCAACATGTTATCTATCTAAGGAGAGCCACCTCTAGTGAACTATGGATCCCGGTCCTTTTTCTTTACATACAATCTGCAACTGTTTATTGCTTTGTGTTTACTTTCTGCAAACTTTTACTTATTTCCATTCGATACGTTTAATCATTTGTTTTCTGCAAAACACAGTGAGATTGACAACCTCATCGCAAGTTGGGGACAAAGTTCCGTGGTTGTGTTGTGCAGGTCTCCACGTTTCTACTAGCACCGGTAGTGCGCCCTGCCAAAGCTCAGCTAGTAACACCTTTGGGGTGTTTCCTTGCTCCTACTGGTTCGATTAAACCTTGGTTTCATAACTGAGGGAAGACTTGCTGCTATATTCATCGTACCTTCCTCTTAGGGTTCCCAACGAGCTCTACATCGAAAGTCAAGCGCATCACCCCCACCATTTCCAAGCAAGATGAGGGGTGTCAATGCTGTTCTCCATCTCCAATGCACCACTCCTCCCCCGGCAACAGCTGCCAGATCATCATGACACTGGAAGCAGCTTGTGCAATAGCACAGCCTCGCTAGGGCGTAAGGACCGCAATGTCGAAAAGGTCGCTATGATCGGCCGACAAAATAGAGCCGCTCTTGACAACGACAAGGAGGAACAGATCAACGGTTGCCTCACGTTCAGGCCAGAGATGCCACCACGCTACGACAGATCCGCCAACCCCATTTAGTTCCTGCAACTCTGCACTACGGGCATCGAGGTGGCAGGTGGCAACGATTGGATCATGGCTAACTGGTTTCTCATGGGACTAAAATATGCGGTGGACACCTGGCTGATGAACCTGCTAGAGGAATCCATCGACTCGTGGCCCGCCCTTTACGAGCTTTTCATCGCCAACTTCAAAGGGACTTACAAGCGTCCTCTCGCCTACTATAATCTCTGTCAAGTGCGCCAGCAGTCCGACAAGACCCTCTTCAACTTCCTCCAGCGTTTCAGCCAGGTCCGCAACAAGATTCCAAAGATCTTCAACTCCAACATCATCACGGCTTTTTTGGAGGGTTTCAAAGATGTCAAGATGCGGGAAAAGATCGTCATTCGAGAGGAGATCCTCACCACGGTGTTAGAACTTTTCACCATGGTAGAAAAGTGCGCTAAGGCCGAAGCAGGGCGCATGTTTGGCCTCGCCGAGGGTGAAATAACCCCCCAAGTACTCAAGTGCCACCAAGAGAAAGACAAGGATCCCAAGCGGAAGTCGTAGAACATCCTCGTGGTAGAGCCTGAGCGGAAGAGCTCTCGCAAACGCGACGCTGAAAGGGAACACAATGATCATTGATACTGCATCTTCCACAAGAAGCACGAGCGTGACACAGACGACTGCTACGAGCTCAAGAAGCTGTGGGACGAGCACAACAGTCAGAAGTAGGGGTGATAGAGCAACGTACATAACAACAGCCAGGGCGGCCAACAGGGAGGCGGGTGCTAGAACAACAGCCCCGGCGAGGGCAACCCCCACCAGCAAGGTCCTCGGGCTAACGTTGCCCACAGCACCACAATGCAGCTGGAGGAGGCAGCATCGAGGACAACACTGGGGGCTACGAGGAGCCAAGGGGCACCATAGCTTGCATCCTTAGTGGCTCCTAGGCCCCCACATCCAACCGGAATTTCAAGAAGCTTACGCGTGAAATCACCACCACTCTCCTAGGGGATCCCTCCCCAAATCTCAACTGTTCCCAGTACGCCATCACCTTCGATGCCAGTGACCACCCCTCATCCACCAGAGCAGCAGGCACCCTCCCCATGATCTGCACTCCCACCATCAACAACATTTCTGTCTCCAAGACACCCATCTATGGCAGCGCTAGTATGAACGTGATCTCCACTGAAACAGTCACCAAGCTTTAGGTGTCGTACGACCGTATGATGCCTACCATGCCATTCTCTAGAGTCACTGATTGAACTACGACACCCATTGGGCATGTACAGAGTATATAGCATAAAACCACCACTTTTCTGCAAAATGTTCGAAAAACCACCATGTTTCGTCGAAATCGCAAAAAAGAACCAGTCTACGGCAAATTTGTTGCAATGTACACTAAAACAAAATTGACAACAAATTGACGCGATTCTGGCCAGCAAGGCCCACTTGCCAGAGCCAAATTGACGAGGTGGACTAGGCCCCGCATGTCAACCCATTTAAGAAAATCAAGATATTCTAAAAAACAAAAAAGAGGAACCGGGAGTTGCCAGGGTTGACCTCGAGCCCCCTGTCGGCCATGGCTCCGACACCGACAGCCTAGACTCCCACCGCCAGCTAGCTCACTGCACCCCCTCCGACCACCCACTGGCCACCCTGTCGGTGCAATACCTCTCCACATGCCCCTGCCTCGTGCCGTCCCGTCCCTTGCTGGAGCTCGCAACCTTGCCCTGTGTCGCGTCGTCCCTCGTAGGATCATTGCAGCCTTGCTTGTGCCTCGCTAGAGCTTGCCCACCCTGCGCCTCTATGCCGCCCTGCCTAGCCCCAAGCCATGCCACCCGCCTCGCGCCTCTGCGCCGCCTCGCCCAGCCCCCAGCCACGCCGCCCACCTCAAGCCTCTACGACGCCCCGTGCTGCCAGCCCGTGCTGCTGCTGAGTGCCTTCGTGCCGCCCCGCCCATACCCCAGCCGCGCCGCCCACCCCGAGCCTCTCCGAAGCCCCACGACGCCAGTCCCGCCCCAGAGCCCGCCGCTTGCCTCTAGTCCCACACTAGAGCCCGCCACATGCCACTCATCCTGAGGTGTGTCGATGGTCATGGACGCAACCCTCTAAGCCAGAGAGGGGCGGGGAGGTAGTGGTGACGTCGTCAGAAAGTTTGCCGGAGAGGGGTGGTGATTGCCACCTTGTGGTCAACGGGATGGGGTAGCCAGGGATAAAGGATTTTTATTTTCTTATTTGGGATTACAAGTGGGTCCTAGTCCACATCAGCCTAGGGATTGGGTCCTACTGCCAGTTTAGGTGTCAATTTGTTGTGAATTTTGTTTTAGTGTACATTGCAACAAATTTGCCATAGAGTGGTGGTTTTTTCGATTTCGATGAAACATGGTGGTTTTTCGAACATTTTGCAGAAAATTGGTTATTTTATGCTATATACTCGGCAGGTATGCCTCACCGTGATGTTCGGGACATGCGACAACTATAGGACAGAGCTCATCGACTTCGATGTCACACACATCGGCCTCCCCTACAACGTCATCTTGGGCTACCCCGCGCTAGCCAAGTTCATGGCTATCACCCACCATCACGACTACAACATGGTCAAGATGCCAGGCAACAACAGGGACATCATAACCATTTGTTGTGACAAGAAGGAGACCTTGCGCTCCCTGGAATTCGCCTACAAGATGCTACCTCTACATACCAGGATGATATAGACGCCCTCGACTACATCGGAGGTACTTCAAGAAAGAAGCGGATGGTGGCATAGGAGAACGCCAAGGCAAAGAAATCAGCTGCAGCATCATGTCTCCTTACCAAGGATCGGGCCGCAGACAACACTCAAGGTGCGGGGAGAAGGCCAAAGCAACCCGCCCAAAGCCACCCACCGACTTGCAAGGCCCAGGGGCACGACGAGGAATAGGGGGCTCTTGATGAACCCGTGAGCTGCTCCCAGCTCCCGGTCATGCAGAGCGCCTCTCCCCCACCATCTAATGTCCACCAGATTAGGAGGTGGCACCAAGTGCAGTCGAGGTGGACAAAACCTCTTCAAGCGGCTCAGCCTCCCTGCCCCAACCCTCCCTATTTTGGAAGGTGACTCCCGACCCCACTACCCTTGGACTTACCTTTCGTAAGGCCCCGTGCTGACTCACAGTGGCACTGTAATAACTGGACCTCCCTAGCATTTTTTGGATCTTGCGCCATGCGCCAGTTTTTGATATTTATTTTTGTAGGGGTTCATGCCTGAAAACAATAATTTTTCCTATGCCAAGAACCCTAATGCCAGGACCTATTTATTAGTAGGGATTTCTATTTTTGTGCCCTTGGTTTGTTAGTTGTACTCAGTTTTCCCCAACCGCTTAGTTTTTCCTCACTTTTGCCCATCTCCTTGTACGAAACTCTCACATGGTCTGAAACTCACCGTCCGTCAGCCTTGCCATTACATGCTGACAAGTGGGCCGCGTTTAGTCAGGTCCCGTAGTGGACCCTCGCCGTTACCTGCTGACGAGTAGGGTTGCGTTCTGTCAGGTCCGTAGTGTACCATTGCCGTTACATGCTGACAAGTGGGGCCGCGTTCAGTCGATTCCCGTAGTGGACACCTCTCTCAACTTATCTAGATCAACATCGTACCCATAGCTTATCCACGTGAGCGCTGGACCCACAGCTTACCTAGGTTGGCATTGGAAGATGGGACCCCGAGCCAGCCCCGCGCCCGCGCCCGTGCCATTGCTTCATTTTCATATAGTGAAATTTAAGCATATATGAAGATTATACGAAAATTATACACCTTTGAACTCTTTAAAATCGCACTTAGGACATGATAATGTTGTGCTAATAAAATCCTGATCATTTATCATTTCCATGGAGTGAAATATAATGCATAAACTTTCGTATACAAAAATTATACACCTTTGAACTCTTTGAAATTGCACTTAATACGTGATAATGTCGTGCTAAAAAAATCTTGAGAGATTATCATTTTCATAGAGTGGAATGTAATGCACAAACTTGTATATGCGAAAACTATAAACCTTTGAACACTTTTAAATCTCACTTAATACGGTATAATGATGTGCTAACAAAATTTTGAGAGATTATTATTTTCTCCCCCATTTTCATAGAGTGGAATGTAATGCATAAACTTGCATATACGAAGTTTATACACCTTTGAACTCTTTGAAATCGCACTTAATACGTGATAATGTTGTGCTAAGAAAATCTTCAGAGATTATCATTTCCATGGAGTGAAATATAATGCATAAACTTGCGTATACAAAAATTATACACCTTTCAACTCGTTGAAATCGCACTTAATACGTGATAATTTTGTGCTAACAAAATTTGAGAGATTATCATTTTCATATAGTGGAATGTATTGCATAAACTGGCATACATGAAAATTATACACCTTTGGACTCTTTGAAATCGCACTTAGGTCGTGATAATGTTGTGCTAATAAAATCCTGATCATTTATCATTTCCATGGATGAAATATAATGCATAAACTTGCATATACGAAAATTTTAAACCTTTGAACACTGTGAAATCGCCCTTAATAACGAGATAATGATGTGATAGCAAAATTTTGAGAGTTTATCATTTTCTCCCCCATTTTCATAGAGTGGAATGTAATGCATAAACTTGCATATATGAAAATTATACACATTTGAACTCTTTGAAATCGCACTTACGTGATAATATTGTGCTAAGAAAATCTTGAGAGATTACCATTTTCATAGAGTGGAATGTAAGGCACAAATTACACACCTTCGAACATTTTCCCTTCAAATTATATTCAAGTTCATTTGTTTGTGGAGTTAAAGTACCAGCGGCAAACTTGTTATTTTGCATGATAGAGGGGTGCCCCCCGACAGATATAGGGGTTATCCTATCCGCTAGATCACAGAGGATCAACGGTTGGTGGGCACGATCCGCGTGACAACTGTCTCAACCAATCAGAGCGTAACAGCGAAGATGAGCACATGTGCGAGAGAAACTGAGTAGCACTTAAGAACCAAGGGCAAAACTGAGTAGAACTTAAAAACCAAGGGCAAGATTGACAAAGGGATTCAAATAGAAAATAGAAAAAGATTTAAAAAATGGAAAATACGTCTTTTATACAATAAAATACATCTTGACATACATCAAAATATTTGCAATTCAAATATACACCAGTTTGACAATTATTGCCTCATTCAGACAAACTATGTTTTGGGAGGGATGTTTTCGGAAGAGGCTTGAGTAGAAAGCCATGAACCTTCATAGATAGTAGGCGATTTGAGAAGTGGTGATTTAGGTTAAAACTTGGTTTATACACATTTCTTTTGGTGGCAAGTCACATAATAAGACTCCATGGGTAGATGCCACTATGTTTTGCTCTTTTTGAGTTTGTTGTGCATAAAATGACTCAATTGGCTAGCTAAAACCTATTTGTTAACTCTCTGTTGACCAGCCACCGGACGATAAAACTGAGTATATTGCACACGACAGTGTTAGTACTGGAGGGCAAAACTGAGTACAACCAAACTGCCAGTGTCACACTCGAGGGAAAAACTGAGTAAACTGAGTCGCCAGGGTTAGACACGAGGGAAAAACGTGACTCACGGTACGCGTGTGCGGTGCACGAGGTGGTAGCGGACATGTGTGGCCGTGCACGGTGCAGTAGCGTACGCGGTTACGCGGTGCACGGTAGTGCAACGAAACGTCGCTTCCCTTCTCCTTTAATAGAGGCCTCCCCACTCTCACTCATCACTCACTCGCTCACTCAACCATCTCCACTGTCCCATCACCTTCTACAAACCCCCAAGAAAACCCCAACCACGCCGGTGATGGAGAAGAACGGCCCGATGGCCATCGGTGCCTCCATGGCCGCCGTCTAGGAGGCCCCCATCCCTGTACAGGCCCCCGTCCCCGTCCCCGCATCCGTCGTAGCCGCCGACGAGGAGGCCCCCGCCGGTCTCGGGCAGATCCCGCTCGGTTGGGACCCCTACGAGGAGGTTGATTACATAAGGCCGAAGAACCCCTACGACACCAGCATCAACCCATGGTCGGAGGTAACCAGGGCTTTCTCCCCTTCCCTTGTTCTTCCCCCGTTCCCATCGTTGGATGCTAGATCATATGTTATTAGGGCTCGGCTGTTCGTATTTTTATAGTAGCTAATCCTCTTGTGGTAGATCTCGTATTTCGATGAATCCCCCGTTTGTATTTGAACCCCCCTGTTCGTAGTTGGGATCAGTATTCGATTTGGTTTAAGATTTGGGAAATAATCAGGAGATCTCAATTAGTTAATTTATGCAAACAATCAATCCCGATAATCAAAGTATCTCAATCATGTCCTTATTGCACTCTACTGTTTTTCCAACAGGAGGATAGCAGTGATGTTCGCAGTGACGGCGAGTCCAAGGACACCAAGACTCGTCATGTGTTGAGGAGGCTGAAGTCCGGCCAGTACAACAACTTCTTTACCGACGACGTGTACAGGTGCCCCTTCTACCCCACCTAGAGGCTCCGTGCCACGGACTTCAACTCCCTCATGAAACATGCCGAGGACGTGAGGACCTGTGGCGAGTCCGTAAACATCCACGGCTTCATAGCCAAGCACCAGGCGCTCGGTCTTCAGCTCTGCAAGCTCCAGAAAGTGGCTATCAAGGAGGGTTGCATGCCCCCAATGAAGCCCAAGGCGCCCAAGGTCAAGGGACTGGGCAGCAAGAAGTGGAGGAGGCGCTAGAGGGAGGAGGCGGAGGCCCTCCTAGCAGAGGCCATGAGGGGCTACTAATCTACTGATGTTGTAAAGCAGCTTCTTTTATCTTGTCTATGTTGAACTTGTCTGCTGCTGAGTAGCCTAATTATCAAACCTCATTAAGTACCGTACTATATAACCTATATTAGTTGCTTTATCTACATCTACTCTGTTTATAAATTTATTTATGGTGCTAGTTAGTTTTGCTGCTCTAGATTTGCTACCAGGTTGGGGAAAAACAAGGGAAAAAGGAACAATGAATGAAGAGAGAAGCTGCTCTAGATTCGCTACCTTTTTGGGCAAAAAACACAACTGTTAGCGAGAGAGAGGGGAAAAGGCGCTCTTAAAAAGGCCAATCATAAAAATAACAAAAAAGAAAACTTCCAATTTAGGCGACAAGGCGCACGTAACCACCAAACGTGCCCCACATGGTCCCACACCACGTCTCCCATAATCAACGAGAGATGGATGGCTAGTTACACACATCTGGTGCCTAATGATGACTCCTCCTCCTCCGATCCAACAATAGTTGAGGAAGTAGACCTTCTGGATTGAAATCCTGCAGCACGACGGCGCTTCATGGTGAAGAAACCTCCTGATCATGCAGTCCAGACTTGGGACAGTGGTCATGGGAGAGAGAGAGGATCAACTAGAGGTCTCCCCAAAAGAGAGGAAACCTTTTATTGATTATTGGTGTATTTATTTTCTCAAGATACCTCTCAATATATAGGGGAAAAGGAACCCCATAGCTAATTAGCTAAGCCATGTACACTTTCTTGGACTAACCTATTAACAAGAGCAACAGTGCTAGCTACCTGTTTTCTGCTGTTTTTGGTTCCAGGAAGTCAGAAATTGAATATTCTCGGAATTGGACGGGACAAAAGCCAAAGTGCCTATTTTACCGGAAGACTCACGGAGCCAGAAGACGAGACGGAGAGGGGCCACAGGGTGGCCACACCATGTGGTGGCGTAGGCTAACCCTGGCCGCGCCACCAGGTGGTGTGGGCCCCCTGCCCGCCCACCGACCTTGCCTCTTCGCCTATAAGTTGCCTCCCGATGCAAAAACCCTAAGGACCCGATCAGAAATCCACGAAAAGTTCCGCAGCACCACCGCCATCGAAGGGGAGATTCGGGGGACAGGAATTCTCTGTTCCGGCACCCTGTCGGGACGAGGAAGTGCCCCCGAAGCCATCTCCATCGATCTCCACCACCATCTCCATCACCATTGCTAATTCCCATGATGAGGAGGGAGTAGTTGTCTCTCGAGGCTAAGGGTTCTACCGATAGCTATGTGTTCATCTCTCTCTATGCATGATCATATTGTGATCATGAGCTTTATAATCAAGTAGATCTACCTTACTACTCAAGTGCTTTAATAGATCTTTGTTCTCCCCATGTAAGTGAAAGTGACAGCGGGCATACCATGGTGGCACTTAGGCTAGAGATTACAAATAGTTGTTATGAGTTATATTTAGAGTTGGATGTCTTTATGAAATTGTGGTGTTTGTTGGACTCATCTAGTACTCAAGATGACTGTGTGGGGTTTTCTAGATGGGAAAGGCTTACTTTGAGGTGTGCTGTTATAGCCCTACCATGGATTAGAGTGTCCAACCGGAGAGTAGTTAAGAGTAGTATCATGAAGATAATATATTTATATGAGAGTGTTCACTAGTGAAAGTATGATCCCCAGGCCTTGTTTCTAAACATTGAAACACCGTTTTCAATTAGATCTGTTACATGTTTGCTTGCTTCCATATTTATTTCAGTTTGTCTTTAGTCTCTTCCACACCATCAAAGTATTTTCTAGCACCGTTATCTTATATCCATACCACTTGTATTTCACTATCTCTTCGCCGAACTAGTGCACCTATACACCTGACAAGTGTATTGGGTGGTTGGGGACACAAGAGACTTCTTGTATCTTGATTGCAGGGTTGCTTGAGAGGGGATACGTTTGACCACTTCCTCCCTGAGTTCGATAAACCTTGGGTGATCCACTTATGGGAAAACTTGCTGCTGTTCTACAAACCTCTGCACTTGGAGGCCCAACAACTGTCTACAAGAATAGAAGTTCGTAGACATCAAGATATTTTCTGGCGCCGTTGCCGAGGAGGTAAGGTAAAAGGTATTCACACCGAAGGATTAAAGAAGAAGAACCTCCCACGGCAAACGCATATTTTCTGGTGCCGTTGTTGGGGAGGTAAGGTAAAAGGTATTCACACCGGAGGATTAAAGAAGAAGAACCTCCCACGGCAAACGCTTATTTTCTGGCGATGTTGCCGAGGAGGTAAGGTAAAAGGTACTCACATCCTCCGGTGTGAATGCTCGAAGTTATTTCCTTTAGAATCTGCAATTTTGTCTTTTTGTTTCTTGTTTTCACTAGTTAGGCTTAATGGAAACAACAACAAAATTAGAGAGCTTTATAGTATTTATCTTGAGTTAGGACATGAAGTGTTTGAAGAGAAAATTAAAAAACCTATGGAACTTTATTTGCATGCTAATAGCAATGTTGTTAGTATGAATCTTTGGACACCATTATTGCTAATGCTATGGAAAAGTCTAAGCTTGGGGAAGCTAGTTTTTATGAAAATGATCTTTTTAGTTCCCCAGCTTTGGAAGATAACTATTCTATTGCTTATGAGGATACTATGCCTCCAATATATGATGATTACAATGATGAATATGATATTTTCAGTCCACCTACTATTGAGGAGGAAAGTAATTATGATTACAATATGCCTCCTATAGTTGATGATTATGGTGATGAGAATAATAATGATAGCTATTTTGTTGAATTTCCTCCCACTATAATTAATAAGAATGACTATGTTTATGTGGGGAGTATTAATTCTTTTATGCATGTGGCTCATGATAAGAATGTTTCTTGTGATAGTTATATTGTTACTTTTATTCATGATGCTACTGAAAGTTATTATGAGAGAGGGAAACATGGTTTTATGCATCTGAATAATATTAGGTTTCCCCTCTTTATGTTGAAAGTCTTGAAGTTGCACTTGTTTTGCTTTCCTATGCTTGTTGCTTTGTGCCTTCATGACTTGTTTCGTTACAAGATTCCTATGCATAGGAAGTGGGTTAGACTTAAATGTGCTTTGAATTTGCTTCTTGATGCTCTCTTTCACTTCAATTCATATTTCTTATGTGAGCATCTTCTCAAACTATCATGCCTAACTTAAAGGCGTTAAAGAAAAGTACTTATTGGGAGATAACCCAAAAGTTTTAAATGAGTCTTGGAAGTTATTACTTCTGTAATAACCGCTCCTTATCCTTTTTATTTTCTTTTTGTGCCAAGAGTAACCTCTAATGAGAGAGAAGTAATGATTGGGAAAGTTGCTGTCCGAAACAGATTTCTGTGCTTCACCATAAAAATTCATGTAAAATCTCTGTACGTCCTTTTGAGGCTTGAATGTTTGTGCTTCTGCCCCAGGTTGTTATCTAACTTTCGTTAGCTCAACACGTTTTGATTTGAGCAACAGAAGGTCTTCGAAAAAAATCATCTTTACATGCTGGTCTGTTTTGACAGATTTCTGCTATTATTTGCATTTTCTTCTTGTTGGTTCCTTTTTGAGTTCTTTTGGGGTATTGAGTTTTTTGAGGGAAGTGCTACTGTAGTTTGTGTTTTATTGGAAGTTTTATTGGTGTTGAAACTGAACCTAAAGACTTATTATCTTGAGTGCACTAATGTTGCTAATAAAGACTGTGTGAAGTTTTGTATGAAGGAAAAAATTTAGGTGTATGGAAGGAATGAGTAATGAGATGAAGAATGGACTAAAGCTCAAGCTTGGGGGTGCCACGTGTGTCATCCCAAGAAATATCCAAGAAGTACAAGCGTCAAAGCTTGGGGATGTCCAAGGCATCCCCCTCTTCATCAATAAAATCCTAGGTTTCTTCCAAACACTTCATTTTTATTGTTTCATGCACAACTGTGTTGTTCTTAGAGTGTCTTCTTTTTCGTTTTCGTTTTGGTTTTTCATTTGCTTGGTTTGCTTAGTTTGGTGAATAAATTGGTTGGACCCCCTGTTTCATACATTGGTTTGCAAATAGGTTGGTTTGGATTGGAAAAGAGTAGGAAAGTTCATACTTATGTGGTAAAAAGAGCTCATTTTTGACTGTGGCCTATGCTCTGTCATGCCATGCTTGGTATTGTTTTGGCTTTATGCTTAGTATTCTTTGCTGTAGCATGACTTGTTGTAAACAATTGAGATTGCTTAATGTTCCTTGGATGAATCATGCGTTGTTTTAGCATATTAAAGCATGGTATAGTGGTATTCTCCTTTGATGCTTTATTTGGGTTGACTTGGCACATGCTCACACCATGTTATGACTATCTCAAGTCACCATAGCCTTTATGATCCTTTAGTTTTCAACTTGTAGTATCACTTTATGCTTTGATCAATGATGTTTTGTCGCTCTACATGATTATGGTCATTATTGCTCTCTTAGTTTGTCGCTCCCAGTCTTTTGCTAGCCTCCACAACCAAGTATGAGTT
Source organism: Avena eriantha (assembly GCA_910589775.1). Classification (NCBI taxonomy): domain Eukaryota; kingdom Viridiplantae; phylum Streptophyta; class Magnoliopsida; order Poales; family Poaceae; genus Avena; species Avena eriantha. The sequence goes on along the minus strand of OU342743.1, from coordinate 320,062,982 downwards.
CCACTCATGCATCCAACTCCCTAAACCAAGTTATTACAAAGAGTCCACCATACCTACCTACTAGCTTATGGTATTCCAAGTATATTCATGCTTTTGTTTACCTTCCAAATTAAACTTGTTATGAGAAAACTAGTGATTAAAGCTCTCACGAACTTGATGGCACACTTTACTTTTCTTGCACTTAATAAACTTGAACCATTGGGTCCTTCTTTGTTGCGTATATGCATGCGCTTTATAAGTTGAAATTAGCAGAACCATGTATCATGGGGAACGCTTTCAACATTGCACTTGTACTTTATACCCTGTTGATATCATGTTCTTTTGCTTACGGATCCTGGTGGTGTGAAATAAAAGTTGAACTTGTAAGATCATGGAGTTTGTATGTGTGTTAGAGAAACGCTTGGGCCGCTAGCCTAAGCCATGCATAATCATGGTGGAAACTTGCAGCATCACCTTAATGAGAACTCTATGAAGCATCCTCAATAAAAACATATGCAAATAGCAAATAAAAAGATCGCTGAGATGCTCATTGTCTGCTTGCCTTATCATTTTGATTATGGGATAGCTCCTGTATCATGTGCAATGGGTACCCCGTTGGCGGTTCTTTATGATATACATGTACTTACAATGACAAGAGCTTACTCATGACTAAAGTTGAGTAGCATGAGGATCGGTCTTCGTAAGTAAGGGGCATGAGATTTCGGTTTATAACTTGTCAAGCATATCCTCTTAGTTGTGTCACTTTAACCTTAATCACCTTCAAGATGCTTATGATAGGGGCAATGAGAGCTGAAAGCTATAAGTACCATAATTTTTGGATGCTCTTTATGAGACTTTAATCCCTACTTCCTTTTATGAAGGCCTTTCTTCCACCATTATATTGAGTCTCCACCTTCTATCTTTATGCACCTACTTTGAGAGCATAGTGGCCATTCTTAGCTCTATGTGCATTATCCCAAGACTTGTTGATTGATGCATAGCTTTGATATTGCTTGTTTTAAACTATTTGTATCTAGTCACTCTTATGAACTTTGAAGGTGTCCTATGCATTTATATTTTCTACTCTATGAGGGACAAGCTGACTGCTACTATGCTATGTTTTCTTTATGTGAAACAAACAACCGTCTTGCAAAGCATTGTTATTTATGAATCTTTTGTCTGTGCCTTTTCATGTTGCAACATAGTTTCTTTGCCTTATAGCTAGAACTTTGTCTTTCATGTTATGATTGAAGTACTATGATCCCAACTTTGAATGTTTTACAGATACTTTGATCAAGTTTATGATAGTGCATGTCACCTCAAAAATTATTCTTTCTTTTTATCACTTACCTACTCGAGGACGAGCAGGAGTTAAGCTTGGGGATGTTGATATATTGCAAATGTATCTATAATTTTTGATGTTCCATGCTTGGTTTTTATCTACTTTCTTATGTTTCGTTCCAACTTTGGAGTACTTTTCGTACACTTTCTTGGACTAACCTATTAACAAGAGCAACAGTGCTAGCTACCTGTTTTCTGCTGTTTTTGGTTCCAGGAAGTCAGAAATTGAATATTCTCGGAATTGGACGGGACAAAAGCCAAAGTGCCTATTTTACCGGAAGACTCACGGAGCCAGAAGACGAGACGGAGAGGGGCCACAGGGTGGCCACACCATGTGGTGGCGTAGGCTAACCCTGGCCGCGCCACCAGGTGGTGTGGGCCCCCTGCCCGCCCACCGACCTTGCCTCTTCGCCTATAAGTTGCCTCCCGATGCAAAAACCCTAAGGACCCGATCAGAAATCCACGAAAAGTTCCGCAGCACCACCGCCATCGAAGGGGAGATTCGGGGGACAGGAATTCTCTGTTCCGGCACCCTGTCGGGACGAGGAAGTGCCCCCGAAGCCATCTCCATCGATCTCCACCACCATCTCCATCACCATTGCTAATTCCCATGATGAGGAGGGAGTAGTTCTCTCTCGAGGCTAAGGGTTCTACCGATAGCTATGTGTTCATCTCTCTCTATGCATGATCATATTGTGATCATGAGCTTTATAATCAAGTAGATCTACCTTACTACTCAAGTGCTTTAATAGATCTTTGTTCTCCCCATGTAAGTGAAAGTGACAGCGGGCATACCATGGTGGCACTTAGGCTAGAGATTACAAATAGTTGTTATGAGTTATATTTAGAGTTGGATGTCTTTATGAAATTGTGGTGTTTGTTGGACTCATCTAGTACTCAAGATGACTGTGTGGGGTTTTCTAGATGGGAAAGGCTTACTTTGAGGTGTGCTGTTATAGCCCTACCATGGATTAGAGTGTCCAACCAGAGAGTAGTTAAGAGTAGTATCATGAAGATAATATATTTATATGAGAGTGTTCACTAGTGAAAGTATGATCCCCAGGCCTTGTTTCTAAACATTGAAACACCGTTTTCAATTAGATCTGTTACATGTTTGCTTGCTTCCATATTTATTTCAGTTTGTCTTTAGTCTCTTCCACACCATCAAAGTATTTTCTAGCACCGTTATCTTATATCCATACCACGAAAATTAAAAAACCTCTGGAACTTTATTTGCATGCTAATAGCAATGTTATTAGTATGAATTCTTTGAACAGCATTATTGCTAATGCTATGGAAAATTCTAAGCTTGGGGAAGCTAGTTTTTATGAAAATGATCTTTTTAGTCCCCCAAGCATGGAGGACAAAATTTACTTTGATGATACTACACCTCCAATATATGATGATTGCAATGATGAATATGATATTTTCAGTCCACCTACTATTGAGGAGGAAATTAATTATGATTACAATATGCCTCCTATATTTGATGATTATGGTGATGAGAATAATAATGATAGCTATTTTGTTGAATTTTCTCCCACTACAATTAATAAGAATGACTATATACTTATGTGGAGAGTAATACTCATTTTATGTATGTGGCTCATGATAAGAATGTTTTATGTGATAGTTATATTGTTAATTTTATTCATGATGCTACTGAAAGATATTATGAGAGAGGGAACCATGGTTTTATGTATCTCAACAATATTATGTTTCCCCTCTTTATGTTGAAAATTTTGAAGTTGCACTTGTTTTGATTTCCTATGCTTGTTGTTTTGTGCTTTCATGACTTGTTTCTTTAAAAGATTCCTATGCCTAGGAAGTGGGTTAGACTTAAATGTGTTTTGAATTTGCTTCTTGATGCTCTCTTTTACTTCAATTCATATTTCTTATGCGAGCATCTTCTCAAACTATCAAGCCTAACTTAAAGGCGTTAAAGAAAAGTACTTATTGGGCGATAACCCAAAAGTTTTAGATGAGTCTTGGAAGTTATTACTTCTGTAATAACCGCTCCTTATCCTTTTTATTTGCTTTTTGTGCCAAGAGTAACCTCTAATGAGAGAGAAGTAATGATTGGGAAAGTTGTTGTCCCGAAATAGATTTCTGTGCTTCACCGTAAATATTCGTGTAAAATCTCTGTACGTCTTTTTGAGGCGTGAATTTGTGTGCTTCTTCCCAAGGTTGTTATCTAACTTTCGTTAGTTCAACACTTTTTGATTTGAGCAACAGAAGGTCTTCGAAAAAATTCGTCTTTACCTGCTGGTCTGTTTTGACAGATTTCTGCCATTTTCTGCATTTGCTTGTTGTTGGTTCCTTTTTGAGTTCTTTTGGGGAATTGAGCTTTTTTAGGGAAGTGCTTCAGTAGCTAGTCTTCTAATGTAAGTTTATTTGGTGTTAGAACTGAACCTAAATACTTATTATCTTGAGTGTACTAATGCTGCTAATAAAGATTATGTGAAGTTTTGTATGAAGGAAAAATTTCAGGTGTATGGAACGAGTGAGTAATGAGATGAAAAATGGACTAAAGCTCAATCTTGGGGATGCCACGCGTGTCATACCAAGAATTACAAGCATCAAAGCTTGGGGATGCCCAAGGCATCCCCTTCTTCATCAATAAAAATCTTAGGTTCCTTCCAAACGCTTCATTTTTATTGTTTCATGCACAGTTGTGTTGTTCTTGGAGCGTCTTCTTTTTTGTTTTCGTTTTTTTTCGTTTTCTTGGATTGCTTAGTTTTCTGAAAAAATTGGTTGGATCCCCTCTTTCATGCATTGGTTTTCAAATAGTTTGGTTTGGATTGGAAAAGAGTAGGAAAGTTCATGCTTAAGTGGTAAAAAGAGCTTGTTTTTGACTGTGGCCTATGCTTTGTCATGCCATGCTTGATATTGTTTTGGCTTTATGCTTAGTATTCTTTGCTGTAGCATGACTTGTTATAAACAATTGAGATTGCTTAATGTGCCTTGGATAAATCATGCGTTTTTTAGCATATTAAAGCATATTATTGTGGTATTCTCCTTTGATGCTTTATTTGGGTTGACTTGGCACATGCTCACACCATGTTATGACTATCTCAAGTCACCATAGCCTTTATGATCCTTTAGTTTTCAACTTGTAGTATCACTTTATGCTTTAATTAATGATGGTTTGTCGCTCTGCATGATTATAGCCATTATTGCTCTCTTAGTTTGTCGCGCCCAGTCTTTTGCTAGCCTCCACAACCAAGTATGAGTTCCACTCATGCATCCAACTCCCTAAACCAAGTTATTCCAAAGATTCCACCATACCTACCTACTATCTTATGCTATTCCAAGTACATTCATGCTTTTGTTTACCTTCCGAATTAAACTTGTTATGAGAAAGTAGTGATTAAAGCTCTCACGAACTTGATGGCACACTTTACTTTTCTTGCCCTTAATAAACTTGAACCATTACGTTGTCTATGTTGTATATGCTTGCACTTATTTGTTGGGGATTAGCAGAACCATGTTGTCATGGGGAACGCTTTCAACATTGCACTGGTACTTTGTACCTAGTTGATATCATTCTCTTTTGTCTATGGATGTCGTTGGTGTGAAATGAAAGGGGAGCTTATAAGTCCATGGAGTTATGTATATGTGTTAGAGAAATGCCTGGGCCGCTAGTCTAATCCATGTTGTCATGGTGGAAACCTGCAGCATAACCATAATGAGTTGTCTATGAAGCATTCTTCTTATAAAAAAAGAGTCCTATATTGAGAAAAAAAAGAGAAAAAGATATATTATGAAAAGAGGAAAGAGAGAAAAAAGCACCATATTCCCATGGTAAATAAGAAGATTGCTGAGACGCTCGTTGTCTACTTGCCTTGTCATTTTGATTATGGGATATCTCATGTATCATGTGTAAGGGGTACCCCGTTGGCAGATCTTTATGATACATATGTACTTACAATGACAAGAGCTTACTCGTGACTAAAGTTGAGTAGCATGAGGTTCGGTCTTCGTAAGTAAGGGGCATGAGATTTCAGCTTATAACTTGTCAAGCATATCCTCTTAGTTGTGTCACTTTAACCCTAATCACCTGCAAGATGCTTATGATAGGGGCAATGAGAGCTAAAAGCTAATATGTACCATAATCTTTGGAAGCTCTTTATGAAACTTGAATCTCTGCTTCCTTCCATGAAGTCCTTTCTTTTACTTTTATATTAAGTCTCCACCTTCTACCTTTATGCACCTACTTTGAGAGCATAGTGGCCATTCTTAGTTCTATGTGCATTGTCCCAAAACTTGTTGATTGATGCATACCTTGATATTGCTTGTTTTAAACTATTTTTATCTAGTCACTCTTATGAATTTTGAAGGTGTCCTATGCATTTATGTTTGCTACTCTATGAGGGACAAGCTGAATGCTATTATGCTATGTTTTCTTTATGTGAAACAAACAAACGTCTTGCAAAGCATTGTTATTCATGAATCTTTTGTTTGTGCCTTTTCATGTTGAAACATAGTTGCTATGTCTTATTGCTAGAACTTTATCCTTCATGCTATGTTGAAGTACTTTGATCGCAGCTTTCAATGCTTTACAAATACTTTGATCAAGTTTATGATGGTGCATGTCACCTTAAAAATTATTATTTCTTTTTATCACTTACCTACTCGAGGACGAGCAGGAGTTAAGCTTGGGGATGTTGATACATTGCAAATGTATCTATAATTTTTGATGTTCCATGCTTGCTTTTACCTACTTTCTTATGTTTTGTCCACACTTTGGAGTACTTTTCATATAATTTTTTGGACTAACCTATTAACAAGATGCCACAGTGCCAGTTGCCTGTTTTCTACTGTTTTTGGTTCCAGAAAGTCAGAAAATGAATATGCTCGGAATTGGACGGGACAAAAGCCAAAGTCAATATTTTACCGAGGGGAACACGGAGCTAGAAGACGAGACGGAGAGGGGCTAGGGGCCAGCCACACCATAGGGTGGCGCGGGCCCCCCTTGGCCGTGCCACCAGGTGGTGTGGGCCCCTCCGGCCTCCATCGACCTTGCCCCTTAACCTATATATTCCTCCCGATGCATAAACCCTAAATAGTCAATCAGAAATCCACAAAAAGTTTCGTAGCGCCGCCGCCACCAAAGGGGAGATTCGGGGGGACAGAAAGTCTCTATTCCGGCACCCTGTCGGCACGGGGAAGTGCCCCTGGAGCCATCTCCATCAATCTCCACCACCATCTCCATCACCATTGCTGATTCCCATGATGAGGAGGGAGTAGTTCTTCCTCGAGGCTAAGGGTTCTACCGGTAGCTATGTGTTCATATCTCTCTCTATGCATGATCTTATTGAGACCATGAGCTTGTAATCTATAGATCTACCTTGCTACTCAAGTGCTTTAATAGATCTCTACTCTCCCCATGCGTGAAAGTGACAGCGTGCGCACCATGGTGGCACTTAGGCTAGAGATTACAAATACTTGTTATGAGTTATATTTGGAGTTGGATATCTTTATGAAATTGTGGTGTTTGTTGGAACCATCTAGAGCTCAAGGTGACAGTGTGGGTTATCTAGATGGGAAAGATGAACTTTGAGGTGTGCTGTTATAGCCCTACCAACGATTAGAGTGTCCAACCGAAGAGTAGTTAAGAGTAGTATCATAAAGAAAATATATTTATATGAGAGTGTTCACTAGTGAAAGTATTATCCCTAGGCCTTGTTTCTAAGCACTGAAACACCGTTTGCTACTAGATCTGTTACATGTTTGCTTGCTTCCATCTTTATATCAGTTTGCCTTTAGTCTTTTCCCACGTCAACCACACGCCATCAAGCTATTTTCTAGCACCGTTACCACTTATAATTATCTATACCACTTGTATTTCACTATCTCTCCGCCGAACTAGTGCACCTATACACCTGACAAGTGTATTGGGTGTGTTGGGGACACAAGAGACTACTTGTATCTTGATTGCAGGGTTGTTTGAGAGGGAATACCTTTGACCACTTCCTCCCTGAGTTCGATAAACCTTGGGTGATCCACTTAAGGGAAAACTTGTTGTTGTTCTACAAACCTCTGCACTTGGAGGCCCAACAACTATCTACAAGAATAGAAGTGCGTAGACATCCCCCTTTCATTTCACACCGATGACATCCATAAACAAAAGAGCATGATATCAACTGGGTACAATGTACAAGTGCAATGTTGAAAGCGTTCCCCATGACATCATGGTTCTGCTAATCCCAACGTATAAGTGCAAGCATATAGAACATAGATGACACAATGGTTCAAATTTATTAGGGGTAAGAAAAGTAAATTGTGCCATCAAGTTTGTGAGATCTTTAATCACTAATTTTCACATAACAAGTTTAATTCGGAAGGTACATAAAAACATGAATATACTTGGAATAGCAAATGCTAATGGGTAGGTATGGTGGATTCTTTGGAATACCTTGGTTTTATTTAGAGTTGGATGCATGAGTGCATACTTGGTATGGAGGCTAGCAAAAGACTGGGAGCAACCAACTATGAGAGCAATAATGGCCATAATCATGCAAAGCGACAAAACATTATTAATTAAAGCATAAAGTGATATTACTAGATGAAAACTAAATGATCATAGAGGCTATGGTGACTTGGTATAGTCTTAACATGGTGTGAGCATGCTCCAAGTCAACCCAAATAAATCATTTAAAGGAGAATACGACAATATTATGCTTTTATATGCTAATATAATGCATGATTTTTTCAAGGCACATTAAGCAATATCAATTGTTCATAACATCTCAAGCTACTGCAAAAACCACTAAGCATAAAGCCAAAACAATATCAAGCATGACTTGATAAAGTCTAAGTCACAGTCAAAAACAAGCTCCTTTTTACCACTTAAGCATGAACTTTCCTACTCTTTTCCAATCCAAATCAACCTATTTGAAAACTAATGCATGAATGAGGGGGTCCAACCAATTTATTCAAGAAAACTAAGCAAATGAAAACTAAAAACAAAAACAAAGACGCTCCAAGAACAACACAATTGTGCATGAAACAATAAAAATGAAGTATTTGGAAGAAACCTGAAATTTTTATTAATGAAGAAGAGGATTCCTTGGGCATCCCCAAGCTTTGATGCTTGTACTTATTGAATATTTCTTGGGGTTACACGGGTGGCATCCCCAAGCTTGAGATTTTGTCCATACTTCATCTTATCACATTACTCTTCCCTACACTTTAAAATCTCCCTCATACAAAACTTCACACAATCTTCATTAGCAACATTAGTGTACTCAAGATAATAAGTCTTTTTGGTTCAGTTCCAACACAAGTAAAACTTCCATTAAAACAAAAGCTATTGTAGAACTTCCTTTAAAAAGTTCAAATGATCAAAGAGAACTAAAAAACAAAGAGATTATGAGGCAAATGCAAATAATGGCAGAAATTTGTCAAAACAGACCAGCAGGTAAAAACCAATTTTTTCTAAGACCTTCTATTGCTCAAATCGAAAAGTGTTGAACTAACGAAAGTTGGATAACAACCTGGGGCAGAAGCACAAACATTAAAGCTCAAACCAATGTATAGAGATTTTTCATGAATTTTTACAGCGAAGCACAAAAATCTGTTTCGGGACAACAACTTTCCTAAATCTTACTTCTCTCTCATTAGAGGTTACTCTTGGAACAAAAACCACACAAAAATGATAAGGAGGGGTTACTACTGGAGCAATAACTTCCAAGACTCAACTAAAACTTTTGGGTTCTCTCCCAATAATTATTTTTCTTTAACGCCTTTAAGTTAGGCATAAAAAGCAAGAAAAGAATCAAGTATTCTCAAATGAAGAAGCATTAAAACCAAATTTCTTGCCCTTACCTCTCTTGCTTTTATTCTTATCCTTGGGGAATGTATGATTGTTTGGTGGAGAAGCAAAGTGCATGATGCCCTTTTCCACATCTATTATTGCTCCAAGGAGTTTAAGTAGGGATCTTCCAAGTGTAATTCGTCCTTTTCCTACACATTCAATAACAAGATAATCAGTAGACACCACTTTCCCTAGAATCTTTGTAAACACTCCTTCAGCTATTCCAATGGGTAATATTCTAGCATTATTAGCAAGAGATATTTCTTCTCCCCCTTCAGAAAGTCCCCAAAGATTCAAAGATTCATAGATATCTTTAGGCATAAGACATAATTCAGACATGATATCACAGCGAGCATGAAAAGTTTCATTATTTATAACAACTTTTACTGTAGGAAGCCATTTTGAGGGTTCAGAGTTTATTGGAACATAATCATGATGCTCTCTAAGCATGTTATAGCAATCTTTTAAACTAGGTGTGTTGGCTTCAAGAGTGTTTAATCTAGCAAATATGTTTATGAAGGAGGAATCAGATTTTCTAGGCAAGTTATATGTTAAGACCAACTTATTTATGGCATTAAAAGCTTCATCCTCATTGAATTGGAGGCAATATCCTCCTACTACAGCATCCAAAGCATATCTATAGCATAGAGCAGTCTCAAAGTAAAAACTGCTAAGAAACAAGCTTAGGGTCATTTTAGGTTCAGTTTTTGCATGTAAGTCAGAGATTCTAGACCAAGCTTCTTTGAAACTCTCTTCAATTCCTTGTTTGAAAGTAAAAATCATTTTCTCGGGTGACATAGTAATTGGATCAATGCTAGACATAATAGCAACTAGAAATAGAAACTATTTTTTGTGTGTTTTTTATAAAGAAAGCAAACTAGTATAACTATTTTTCTGTGTTTTTGATAAAGAAACAAGCAAACAAAGCAGAAATAAACTAAGAAAAACAAATAAAACAAAGTAAAGAGATTGGTAATGAGGGACTCCCCTTGTGAAGATGTCCTTGACTCCCCGGCAATGGCTCTAGAAAAAGCCTTGATGATCGGACTCAACACGTCGATCTCGTTGGGGAACCCCAAGAGGAAGGTATGATGAGCATAGCATCAAGTTTTCCCTCAGTTATGAAACCAAGGTTATCGAACCAGTAGGAGCAAGGAAACACCTCCAAGGTGTTGTTTCCAACTTGGAATCCTGCACAACACAACCACAGAACTTTGCCCCCAACTATAGTGAGGTTGTCAATCTCACCGGTTTTGCTAAAAACAAAGGATTAAACGTATTGTGTGGAAGATAGTAATTTCTTGTAGAAAGTAAATAGAAAACAGTAAATAGTAGATTGTAGATTGATGGTAAAAGAATGGACCGGGATCCATTGTTCACTAGAGGTGATTCTCCTTAAGATAGATGACATGTTGGGTGAAAAAATTACAGCGGGGCAATTGATAGACACCGAGAAAGCATACATGCATATACAAATCATCTTGACTCCTATGAGATTTGATTGGGCATTACAACATTATACATAGACCGTAATCCAACTTCATCTATGACTAATAATCCACCTTCAGGTTATCATCTGAACCCCCTCTAGTATTAAGTTACAAGCAACAGATAATTGCATTAAGCAAAGTGTGTAAAGTAAACAATATGATTGTTCTATGAACAAAGGATTGTTGTTTTCTCCCTAGTAGCAACAGAACATCTAGTACCTTAGAGATTTTTGTCACTTCCCCAGATTCCTAGAGGCATGAACCCACTATCGAGCATAAATACCCCCTCTTGGAGTTGCTAGCATCTACTCGGCCAAGATAGCTACTAAAAACGGAAAGCACGCAAGATCACAAATAACAAAGACATGATAGAATCAATAATCAATCTGAAATAGCATCTCAATATCCATCGGATCCCCGCAAACACAACATGTAGATTACAAATAGATGATATTGATCATGAACGGAGCTCACAAGATCTAAACATGGTAGCACAAAGGAGAACCAACCATCTAGCTACTACATGGACCCGTAGTCCAGGGATGAACTACTCACGCATCACACCGGAGGCAAACATTGTGATGAAGAAGGCCTCCAGGGTGATCTCTCCCCTCATGCAGGGTGCCGGGAAGAGCTTCAGATCCCTCCCAGTCTAGGGATGGAGATGGCGGTGGCTACAGACTCTTTCGTGGAATTTTGATCGTGTACTTAGGGTTTTCGTCCCGGAGGCAATATATAGGCGAAGGGGCAAGGTCAGTGGAGTGCCAGGGGGCCCACACCACCTAGTGGCACAGACACCAGGTGTGGCCGTCCCTGCTCCCCTCTTTTTATCCCCTCCGGACTCTGTGTGTCCTTCTGGTGAAATATTGACTTGGGCTTTTGTCCGGTCCAATTCCGAGAATATTTCCTTACTAGCTTTTCTAAAACCAAAAACAGCAGAAAACGGGCAACTGGCACTGTGGCATCTTGGTAATAGGTTAGTTCCATAAAATGTATAAAAATACTCCAAAGTGTGGACAAAACAAAAGAAAGTAGATATAAAACAAGCATGGAACATCAAAAATTATAGATACGTTTGAAACGTATCAGTCTCTTCCATGAGGGACCTTCGGGGTGGCTCACGAGGGCACTCGCCCTCTAAGTAGCCTAAGTTCATGTTGAACCTATGGTTTCCTCCTCGAGGAGCCTACATGAGATACATTACCCTACGATCTCCTCCACGAGGGACCTATGGGGAGAATCACGAGGGCGCTCGCCCTATAAGTAGCCTAAGTTCATGTTGAACCTACGTTTCCTCCTTGAGGAGCCTACAGGGATACATTTCCCTACGGTCTCTTCCACGAGGGACCTACATGGCGACTCACGGGGGTACACACCCTCTAGGTAGCCTAAGTTCATGTTGAACCTATAGTTTCCTCCTCGAGGATCCTACAGGGGATACATTTCCTACGGTCTCCTCCACGAGGGACCTACAGGGCGGCTCACGAGGACACATGCCCTCTAGGTAGCCTAAGTTCATGTTGAACCTACGGTTACCTCCTCGAGCCTACATGGGATACATTTCCCTACAGTCTCCTCCTCGAGGGACCTACAGGGCGGCTCATGAGGGAAACCCCCTCAGTGGCCGAAACCCACGAGAATCTACAACTCCCTCCTCAAGGACCTAGGAGGCGACCTATGGGGACATTCCCCTCCAAGGGTCCGGACATGCGTGAAACTCTCGATCTCCTTCCTCAAAGGGACAACGAGAAGTATACATGCCTCGCAAAGGACCCTCGTGGTGGAAACACGCCCACGGGAGTACCTTTCCTAAGATTCCCAAGTGCATGTAAGTCCCCAAGGTTTTTACTCCTCAGGGACCTGGCGGAAGGGCATGTTGACCTCTCGAGCGCCTTTGCTATGGGAACTGATAGCACGCCCCCGAGGGATATTGGTCCCTTCAAATTGGCGCGTACGCGAGCCGGAAGAGCGGTGCCTCGCCACCTAGAAGAACCCTCTTTAGGCTAGGCCTTGGAGGCACGGCCCTTTTAGGGGTACACGCTATAAGGACAAGCCTTGGAGTCACAGGTGCTTTCCCTCCTAAGCACCCATCCCCTCTTCCTCTCCCACGAGAGGTGTCGTCCTTGCACCACCGATGACACGATATGTGGGAGCTTGAGCAATAACCTCACAAGATACATCGACCGCCCCAAGTAGATTGTGCTACTTACCGGCCCCTGTCTATCCGGTGTTAAATGCCACCTTACCCAGGGGATGGCCCCTCATAATACATCTCGGCAAGATACGCAGAAGGAAATAAAAACAACATAGAGGGTCGCTAAAAAATTTTCAGTATAGGAATGCCTACGAGGCAAAATCCTAAAGACACTACAGCATATCAACACCCACAAACTACTCATGACGCCGCCAGCAGCATGACTACGCCTGCGTCAGGAGAGCCTCCTACAGCCTCCAGAGGTGGTGGGGGTAGTCGACACGGCACATTAGGGGGTCGAACATCGACACTGAGAAGCCTTCCCCGTTGTGATAGCGAAACCGTAGCACAGAGCCACGCTCAATGTTGTGGTCACGGATGAAGCTCTCCCATCCTATGGTGAGGTACATCACCCCCAGTGCAGGGGCCTCTATGTTCATGCTCCAGGAGTCGCTGCCACCGAAATGCTTTAGCCGCACACCTCCAGGCATGTCGCTCGCAATTCCAAGGGCAAAGCGCTTGGGCTGCTTCACCCTCGTGTCCCAATCCTCATCCCAGAGAATGAGGACGAAGTCAATAACCCGCTTGGGCTCATCTTCAATCTTGATCACGACTGCTGGAAGGGGTAGAGGGGGGAGTAATGCAGCCTCTAGACCGCTGCCTCGCCCTCCTCCGCGACCCCTGTTGTTCCCTCAGCCACTACCATGAGGGCGACCGCGGACGCGCTTCACCGGTCCTCCTCCTTCAACCGCGGCTACCACTGCAGAAGTTGAGGCACATACCCAACTGGAACCACGGCCACCGTGCCCTCCGCCACCGCTCCCATTTGGCCACCCATGGCCACGCTTCACCGGTGGAACCACTTTCCCTTCCGCCATCATGGACTTGCCCTTATTGGAGGCAGAGGGTTGCTTCATCGCCATAGGGAGGGGTGATGCCTTGACTCAAGAAATGGGGGAGTAGGAGGAAGGAGCAGAGTAAGCGGTGTCAGGGAGGAGGCACTACACATGTGCCCCTATTTAACAAGAGAAGAAGTCAGGTCGCTACCTCGATTGTGTGGCTTTAACCGCTGGTTCGTCCAACACAAATCATGGGGGAGTAACTCCCGAGGCATGGTGGGCCTTACAACTGGCCCCGGATCCAAAGATGGGATGCATGCGGCCGTTCCATGTGCATGGTTAGGATATGACTGAGGACGGTCCAGTGTTGACTCGGGTAGCGGCGGTAGGGCCCACCGACCGTTTGGCCCCTTGCCCCTTCGTGTCCACCAAGGGACACGTGCGCGACAAGCGCTTGGGGGATACTGTCGGGGTCCTGGTAATAGGGGTACCACTACTTGACGGTCGTCAGGACCACCACCTAAGCTATAGCGGACCCGTAGAGCCATGATACCCCGTCGCATCGCCTCATGATCCAAGTACTGGGCGATCAGCCCCTCGAGAGCCTCGCTCCCTGGGGCACCGACCTCGCCTCGGACACCTTCAGGGAGGCAGCCTCGCGAGGGAGAGCCACCCACCTTTTCCTAACCCCAAGGGGCCTTGGATGCCTTTAGAGCATGCCATAGGGGCACATTCATAATCTTGCAGCAAAAGGGGCAGAGATGACAAAGTCTGACGCAGATCGCCACAACTTTGTGGACCACACATACCACCTCGGTAAAGAGGAGACAGTCTGACCTCTACAATGCTAAAAGCGGGGTGGATGACCTCATCAAGCATGGATACCCTTTGCCATTTTGGTGCAAAGAAGAACGCGGGTGGTGTCATGTTGCAGCAGGCGAAGCTGACAACACCAGCTTTACGAAAGACTGACGAGCTCTAGATATCCATGACCTAGTCTACACAAAGTAGTCTTTTAGACTGGGGCTCCCTTGGGAGGCAATGTGGAAGCCCTTCCTGCCCACGGATTGGGGAAGAGGCCTGACGCCACTATAAAAGGGGGATCCCAGGGATCAAAAATCCCTAAGGGACACCCACCATTGTACACTCACGAAGCATCACAGGCAATACAAAGAAGGCAAGAGTAGGGACTTTACACCCTCAAGAGGGTCTTGAACCTGGGTAAAAACCCATGTGTACTCTCTGTCATGCACAAGCTCTGCCGCCATCATGGTCGCCGTGAAGCCTTAGACGTGTATTTAGCCCCACTTGAATCCCGGTCTTGTTGGACCCCTACTTCCTTCGTGGGACACAAACTTTGGTAGTGTATTCTTCCTCCTATGGTCTTCCTGACCTCCCCTATGGCTGACTGAGGGGGAACAATCTCCCAGTCAACTTCTCTGCCAGATGGAGGCTGGAGCAGAGGTGTGGGTGGAGAAGCTCATCGCAGCTGGGATGAGGCGTGGTCTTTAGATCGAGCTCATCCATTGGGGAGGACTACTACCGAGCCGGTTATGTCCTCGCGCTCATGCTTTTCGTGGCAGTATGATATGATGATAGCCTCGAGGATGTCCCTGAAGGGCTCACTAAAGTAGTGCAGCCTATCGCTGGTGGTCTCCCAGGCGAAATCCCCACCCACGAAGAGCTTGTTGTGGGTGGTGTCCCCGAAGGGTGAGGTAGGCAGGTGCGTCCCCGAGCTAGAGCTTGATGCTGACACCGACCCAGATGTCACCATCGTGTGTTGTTTCTAATGCAGAGCCACCCGGAATGTGTGTTAGCTAGAGGGGAGGGAAGATTGGTGGATTCTTAGGAGAGGCTTGTAGGAATCTTCTATCACCCTGACCCTTGATACATTCGATCTGGATTATGGATGCGGTATAGTATCTTTTCCCTAGAAAAGACCTATGTTTATCAAACCTTGGGAAGCACTTGCAATATGGAATTGAGGAACATCTACAAGATGTGCTAAAAGATTTTGTTTTTCATTTATCGAACCATTCTAGTTTACTTTGTATTTTTGGTTGTTTTCAATGGATGGAGATAGGTCTAGGTTGAAGATTAACCTACAACTATGCATTCATATGGGATAAATATAAAGTTAAGCACATTCATGTGTAAAATGATCTAATATTGATAAGAGTTGTGGATATCACATCCTTAGCAAAAGGGAATATGCCCGAGAGGCAATAATAAAGTGGTTATTATCTTATTCCTTGTTTATGTTAAATGTTTATTTTGCATGCTATAATTGTATTAATTTGGAAATGTTAATACATCTGTGTTTAATAAACAAAAGGAAAGTTCCTAGTTATGCCTCTCTTATAAACTAGCTCGTTGATTAACAAGATGATCAAGGTTTCCTGATCATGGACATTGGATGTTGTTAATAACGAGGTCACAACATTAGTGGAATGATGTGATGAACATTCATCCGAAGTATAGCATTATGATCAAAGTCATTTTGTTTATATTGCTATAACATCACACGAAGTAATCCTAGTCCTTAGACCATGAGATCATGTCAATCACTAACACTGGAAGAGTATCTTGATAACATCAAACGTCACACCGTGAAAGGGTGATTATAAAGGTGGGTTCAGTGCTACAAAAGTGTTATGTAGAGGCTCATGGATCAAGAGTGGGATTTTTCCATCCCGATGATGGATAGATATACTCTGGGCCCTCTCGGTGAGATCACATTGAGAATAGCTTGCAAGCAAGTGATGTGATCACTAGAATGTTATATCATGGGAACGAGAAAAGAGTGCATGTCGGTAACGAGATCAAACTAGGTATTTGGATGCCGATGATAGAATATCTGACATGTAATATATTGCGAGACAAAGGGATTTAGTTACAACATTAAAGGTTCACATGATCACAAGAGTCATCGTTGAATATGTGGGAGTCAGTACGGATCTCCAGGTCCCGCTACTGATTATTGATCGGAGAGGGGTCTCGATCAAGTCTGCATTATTCATGAACCATAGGGTGACATACTTAAGGTATACCGACACCTTTTGGAGAAAATATGTTTCAGATAAATATTTAAGAAAGCGCTAGAATTATTTCGATGGAAACCGGAATTTTTTTCGGGTGAAATTGCAGAAACTAGTTCTCATGTGATATTGAAATATTGTAGGGGGTTTATGTGAATGTTTGTTAATTAAAGTAATTAACAAAATTCTGAATAAAGTTAATAAAAGAGTTTTATTAAATGAGAGAGCATTAAATTTGGAGAAATTTAATGCATTTAAAGTGGAGACTTTAATAGGAAATGTTAAGGGGCAAATTTATGTGGAGGGGGTTACCACCACATGAATGGGGGAGGTGAGGGGTCACCTCCATGGGGCGTCGGCCATGGGGAGGGGTACTCCCCTCCTCCTATAAAAGGCCGCCCTCTCACTCCTTCCTCACACCTCCTCATGAAGGATCTCTCTCCCCCTCTAGTATTTTCCCCATGGTCTCGGATTAGCGAGATACATGTTCCCGGTGACTTTATCTGGAAATGAGTTGCTGGTTCTGCTGCTTTGCTGGAGCGAGGGACGGAGGTTGTCGGGGTAACGGACGTGTGTACGATCACGGATACACCGCTGCTTTGCGGTGCTGGACTTGGTGGTGCTGGACTTGCTGGAGCTGGATCTGATGGACGTGCTGGAGCTGGACCTGCTAGACCTGCTGGACTTCATCACGATCTTGAGCTTGGCAAGTGTACGATTACATCATCCATGAGTTCCATATCGTTAACAAAGCTTTGTTGTCTTCAAGGGTATGTTCTCTATGGATGTATATCCACCTGTTGCTTGTATCTAATAGATAGATCTTGGCGTATAATAGTTCCCATCATAGGTAATTTTTTGTTTTCTATGCTGCGAACCCTTTAGTGGTATCAGAGCCTGATCTATGCATAGGTGCTTTGCACGAGTACTAGAAATATGTTTATATGTGGGCAATGATGATCATGTTATTGCTTCTTTCATGTATTTTGGATATTGGTGGCATAGTGGGATGAAGCGGCCTAGACCAACTTTACATGTCTTCGCACATGAGACCGGTTCCACGACTGACATGCAACTAGTTTTGCATAAGTGGCTGGCGGGTGTCTGTCTCTCCTACTATAGTCAATAACTGATTTACAACAAGTTGCTAATAACTTAGTTATCATCATTGTGGTTCCATGTTCATAGGTAAGACCGGTTCTATCTTCGAAAGCCCTACGCCATGTAAAAAATTGCAACTGATAAATTAGAGGAGTCTAGTTTAGATCGTTGCTGGGCTAGTGTCATGATATGGTAATGTTGTAAGTTGATGTATGGTAGATACTCTTACAACACACCTAATGTGTAAGTTCCATAGACCTTTGCCTTACACACAAAGGAATGATAGAGATCATACCATGATGCACATGATAGTGATCAAATGCATGAACCATATCATTCCACTTTACACATATGAGGTTTGCATCTTATATTGCTAGTTTGGATTTTTAGTAGCATTATAAGATGATCCCTCATTTAAATATCAAGATAAAATGTGCTCATCCTTAAGTATGCACCGTTCTATGGATCGTGTTTCGAGACATCACATGATGATCGGGTATACTCAACTCTACGCTTTCATACAACGGGTGTAAGGCAGTTTTACACATGCGAGTACTAAGGTTCTTACTTGGCGAGCCTAGCATGTACAGACATGGCCTCGTAACACGGACCGAAAGGTTAAGCATGAGTCATATAGTTGATGTGATGCCCATATTGATGCTCGCCTTTGAAGCTACACCGACTCACATGATGATCGGACTTGGTGCAGTGCATTTGGTTCATCTAATCACCAAAAACACACGAGGGATGTCGTTTTTTAGTGGGAGTTAATTTCTAATTTGGATTAGTCGAACCAAATTTGTCATAAACTAAATCAAAGTGAATTTGCATAGTTTGTTGTAGTCACTGGCATTCGTTTACTACCTTATGCTTAGTTTTAATTGAGATAATAGAACTATAGAATTCTAGATATTTACTTTACGAACTGGTATCGTATTGTTTTGAATGTCAATTTAAAGTTTAGAAGTCCTATTGCAAAATTTCAGCAAACTCTATTTACTCCATGAAGTTTAATAAGTAGTATTAAACCAAGAGTAAGAATTCCAATGTTAGTATCTAAAATATCATGTTTGCCTCCATGATTCTTGATACTCAAAAGTTGTTTTAATATCGCGGTTATCTAGGAGCTGAAATAATTGTTTCAGAAACCATCATGTGTGAAAGATATTGTGATATCTGAAACAAAGTTTATGGTTGCAATATGATAGAGTATAATTTAACAAAATACACGTTCTCATATTGTATGAGAATTTGTGAATGTTGGAGATGCTAAGGATCCTAATCTACTAAAAAGGTTTTGGGAACTGATATTATACTCACGATTCATCCTTATAGGCTATAGTATCTTGATCATGAAAGTTTTCATGATAAGGATGAATAGAAGATGTAAGTAAAATGTTTACTACACTAAAAGATTACTAAAGAATGGATTTTTAAAAGAACGCCAACCATTTGATGATGGTGATCCACTTCAAAGTGCAAATCCAAAGGTATTAGTATTTGACTATATACGCTTTGTACTATGTGTCATGTGAATGACACCACTATTGATGTTGATAGATTCTTTTAAAAAGGAAAAGGAATTGCTGAAAGAGAATCTATAAAATATTTGGCAGAAAAGAAAAGGTTGGAGATGTCCAGCTTAGGTATATAGAAGATATACATGTTATGGTTGTATTCCTTGCTTGTTAAACAATGTGGTTCTTAGGTATTGGATACCAAATTGGTTGGTGTGAAGTGTCATACAGAACAACACAATTCATGAATTGCAACAGCCTAAGTAACTAGCAAGATAATAAGTGATGATGTTCATCGAAAACAAATAAAGTGTTATTGTGTTTTTCGTTGTCGTCAAACCTAGCCTTCAAGATTTGTTTTAATAATTTTTATTTTGTTCCGGTATTACGAGAACAATGGATGTTCAATAATTACCGTATTCAATAAAGGATGGATGAACTTTTACAAGTCTAGTTGGAGAAATCACATCCATAAACATTATTGTTAAAATGTCGTAAGACAAATGATTGGAAGATCACTTATGAAGTGACATCGCTGTTTGAATTATGTTGGAAAGTAAACATGAAGAAACTCTATGTTGGTGGACTTTTGGAGTCTTTTGATTTTGATCAATTGACACTTGTGAAACTTTCCTCGAGATAATTGAAACTCCGTTCATAGGCCAAAGAGGAACAGATGACTAGCTTATTGGAAATTGTGCATGTTGATGTGCATAGTCCATTATGTGTAGCCATATGCCATGGATCGTTTTTGCTTCATATGCTTTCTCCAGAAATTTGAGTGAATATATCTATATATTTACTTAATAAGGAAGAATGAAACATTTGAAAATTGTTCAAAGACTTAAGATGAAGTGAAAAATCATTGTAACAAGAAAATAAAAGAGTTTATGATTTGATCATACAGGAAGATATTTGAGTTACATGTTTAGCAAAACACCTAGATTTGAGGAATTGATCCATGAATTTGCATTTCCCGATAAACCATAGAAGTATGGCGTGTTCAAGAGATGAAATCAAATCATGTTTGACATGGTAAGATCAAAGGTGTCATTTATAAAAACTTCCATTATGTTTTAAGGATTAAAGCTTTAGATACTACCGCTTTTACACTGAAAAGAGCACCATCGTGGTCTGTTGAAATGACACCATATGGGTTATGGTTTGGGATAAAACCCAAATTGTCTTTTCTTAAATTTTGGTATGCTATGCATAAGTAAAATGTTTACAACCAAAGTCGGATAAGCACGTCTTTGTAGGTTATCCCAAAGAATTTCCTCCATAACACCGAGGACAAAATAGTTTGTCGCTTGGAACGTCAAGTTTCTTAAGAAGGAATTTTTCGCGAAAATTTAAGTGGGAGGACAATAGAACTTTGATAAGGTTGTTGAACCTTAGCTATATGTGCTAAGTAGCGCAACACCGGAAAATGTCCCGGTGGTGGCCACAAAGCTCATGGCTCCCGTGATTACAAAGGGTGTGATCTTGGAGATTAGAGTTCCTATTTGAACCGTATGCATCGGGTAAGAATCAAATAGTGAGATTTGATAAACAAGTCGTTATTGTTTTGACAATGATGAACCGACTGCATGCAAAGAAGCGGTGATGGGCCCTGACTCCATAAAATGACTAGAAGTCATATAATCCGTGATAGTATCCATACACGAGAAATCAAGTTTCTGAACTTGGAAGACCCTCCGGAAAGGCGTGAAGCCTATCAGTCGTGTTTGGATCTATAAAGAAATAGACATGGATGTTTAACATCTATGAAATAGTCGACATGTCGGAAAGAAGTTTATGGCAATGTTCAAGGAGTTAACTATGACAAGATTTGATCTTTCATCACGATATTTAGTCTTGACAGATTAATGTAGCAACCACTACATATAATTTGGTGTATGGTAGTTGAACAAACAAAACAATGGTTCTTCTAATAGAATGGTTACCTAGGACATCTACAAGACATAGTCCGAAGGGTTTTGTTAATTCAAAGGGTGCTAAAAGGGCATGCAAACTTCAATAGTTGAAGTGAGCATAGCGGAGTTGGAATCTTCACCATGATGAAAATGTTAAAAGAGTTTAAATTCATCGGAGACGATGAAGATGCTTGCATTTGCAAGAAATTAAGTGGGAGCACTGAGACAAATTTCCAATGCATTATGCAGAGTACATATTATTGATTGGAAATGATGTATCTTTTATTGACACAAGTTAAGAATTTCATTAAAATAGGATTTCGACGAAAGACTTGGGCAAAACCGGAATATTTGGCATCAATGTCTATATGGATAGATTGAGGCGCTAATATGGTTGTGCCAGACGTACATATATGAGATATTGAAATGATTCAATATGGAAACAACAAGAAAGGTTCTTGCTACATGGAAAGGGTTGTATCAAGATTCAAGTGTTTCAACACTTGGTGAGTAAAATCACATGAAGATTTTGATCGATTATACCGTGATATGTATATATCCAGATATGTCCTATGCTCTAAATGTTATGAGCATATACCAGAATGATTCATAATATGATCATTGAATGATAGTAAATATATTCTTATGAGCTTTGGAAGAACTAAGAATATATCATGTATAAGTGACAAATAGTTAAAGGTAGTTCATTGTAAAGTGTTAAATTGATACTAGTTTTGTCACAAGATACAAACTAAAATTTATCTCAATTTAGACTATGGGTGGCACAATGTAATGGAAAGGATGTTCCATGATGGATTTGGATGAGTTACAAAGTTGAGACATTGTGACAGATACTACAACAAAAGGCTAAGTATATGACTGCTATAGTAGCAACAAAGGAGGGAATTTGTGTTAAGTAGTTTGTTATCAAACTAGGTGTGGTTCAAAGTGGGCTAATACTATGAAGATATATTGTATGACAATAATATCAACAAATTTTGACCCAAACGAACTAAAGGTCTCACCAAAGGACCAAATTTATACAATGCCATCTCATTTGAGAATGAGTGATGCATAGAGACGCAAAGACATGCAAATACACATGGACCTAAAATACTCAGATCTGGAGATTATGTTAACCACTAGCAATCGCGTATATGCAATACCAGAAAGCCATAGGTGTTCAATACGCAAAGTATTTCAAACTAGATTATTGACTCTAGTGCAAGTGGGACACTGGAGGGAATATGCCTGAAAGGCAATAATAAAGTGGTTATTATCTTATTCCTTGTTTATGATAAATGTTTATTTTGCATGCTATAATTGTATTAATTTAGAAACGTTAATACATGTGTGTTTAATAAACAAAAGGAAAGTTCCTAGTTATGCCTCTCTTATAAACTAGCTCGTTGATTAACAAGATGATCAAGGTTTCCTGATCATGGACATTGGATGTTGTTAATAACGAGGTCACAACATTAGTGGAATGATGTGATGAACATTCATCCGAAGTATATAATTACGATCAAAGTCATTGTGTTTATATTGCTATAACATCACACAAAGTAATCCTAGTCCTTAGACCATGAGATCATGTCAATCACTAACACTAGAAGAGTATCTTGATAACATCAAACGTCACACCGTGAAAGGGTGATTATAAAGGTGGGTTCAGTGCTATAAAAGTGTTATGTAGAGGCTCATCGATCAAGAGTGGGATTTCTCTATCCCGATGACGGATAGATATACTTTGGGCCCTCTCGGTGATATCACATTGAGAATAGCTTGCAAGCAAGTGATGTGATGTGATCACTAGAATGTTATATCACGGGCATGAGAAAAGAGTGCATGTCGGTAACAAGATCAAACTAGGTATTTGGATGCCGATGATCGAATCTCGGACATGTAATATATCGTGAGACAAAGGGATTTAGTTACGACGTTAAAGGTTCACACGATCACAAGAGTCATCGTTGAATATGTGGGAGTCAGTACGGATTTCCAGGTCCTGCTGCTGATTATTGATCGGAGAGGGGTCTCGATCATGTCTGCGTTATTCGTGAACCGTAGGGTGACACACTTAAAGGATACGACACCATTTGGAGAAAATATGTTTCAGATAAAGATTTAAGAAAGCGCTGGAATTATTTCGATGGAAACCGGAATTGTTTCGGGTGAAATTGCAGAAACTGGTTTTGCATGTGATATTGAAATATTGCAGGGGGTTTCATGTGAATGTTTGTTAATTAAAGTAATTAACAAAATTCTGAATAAAATTAATAAAAGAGTTTTATTAAATGAGAGAGCATTAAATTTGGAGAAATGCATTTAAAGTGGAGACTTTAATAGGGAATGTTAAGGGGCAAATTTATGTGGAGGGGGTACCACCACATGAATGGGGGAAGTGAGGGGTCACCTCCATGGGGCGCCAGCCATTGGGAGGGGTACCCCATCCTCCTATAAAAGGCCCCCTTTCACTCCTTCTTCCTCACACCTCCTCATGAAGGATCTCTCTCCTCCTCTAGTATTTTCCCCCATGGTTTCAGATTAGTGAGATACATGTTCCCGATGGCTTTATCTGGAAAGGAGTTGTTGCTTCTGCTGCTTTGCTGGAGCGAGGGATGGAGGTTGTCGGGGTACCAGACGTGTGTGTGATCACGGATGCACCGCTGCTTTGTGGTGCTAGACTTGGTGGTGCGGGACTTGTTGGAGCTGGATCTGATGGACGTGCTGGAGCTGGACCTGCTGGACCTGCTGGACTTCATCACGATCTTGAGATCGGCAAGTGTACGACTACATCATCCATGAGTTCCATCTCATTAACAAAGCTTTGTTATCTTCGAGGGTATGTTCTCTATGGATGTATATCCACCTGTTGCTTGTATCTAATAGATAGATCTTGGCGTATAATAGTTCCCATCATAGGAATTTTTTTGTTTTCTATGTTGCGAACCCTTCATTAGCTACTAGATCCCTTGAAACCACACGTGACAATACTCTCTTGGTCCAACCATTATACAACAAAACCATGGGATACAATGAATATTAAGTAAAATAGACCGAAGCCTTGAGATTAGTGATGTTGTTGTAGATCCCAAGCGGATCACTAAGCAAATATTGTACTTCCCATTTCTATCACTAGGGTTTCGCGCATAAGACGTCGTTCTCCACTTATCTCACCCACAGCTTGATCGATCTGCGGGGTCTTGGGTACATAGAAGTCCTCGAATCGAGGTAGAGACAAAGATACAAGATAATAAAGCACCTATTCAATCACTACACAATATTCTCATGTAATTAGATGCACATAATCGCTGCGAGGTTTCACCTCAACCCATAGCCTGTGAGGACTACTCACTCATAATAATAAGATCAATCATAGAAATTATTGATGAAATAGTTAGATTGAAATCAAATATTCTTACAATAGTCGCCAATTCCTAAGGAGATATCTATTACAAGATGATGGCTATGGCTATGAACGAGATTGTAGATGGAGATGATGAACTATGGTAGTGGTGATGTTGTGGATCTCCTTCAGTGTGTGTTGGATGAGATCTAGGGATGGTGACTCTATTCTGTGTCGGCTAGTGTCTCGAATGATCTCACTCCCTTCACAGAAGTAGTTTTGTTTGACCTAAGGAAGGCTCCGACGGGTAGTACGGGCGGGACGTACAAGCGGGTATCGCCTATAAGGATGCCCATTATGAATCCCGGAACCGCCTTTTCGTCCCTGCTTGATTTGGTTGTGTTGGCAACGACAATTTCTTCAATATTTGCTCTTGATTTCGCAATGAGAGTATAATTTTATGCACATCCCAGATTAAGAGAAAGATTTGCACATCTTTGCAATAATAATTCATTATTAGGAAGGATAGAGATATTTGGTCAATTTCTTGACTTAAAATAGGATTTATGCGGATAAAGATGGCTATTTTCACAGCCATCAACATCCCCAAGCTTAAACCTTCATTGTTCTTGAGCAAGAAACCAAAAATCATAATGAATTCAGCATTTAAACAGAAATAACGAGAATGTAAATTCACTTACAGGTGATAGCCATACGAGACCATCACTTCTTCCATTTGAAATCTTAGCAATAGTGGCAAGAATATCATACTAGCTTTTGTAACTCAAGACAATCAAAGTAAAGTCTCTATAAACATAAGTAAATAGAAGTGTAGCAATCATTTCAATTCCTCTAGTTAACTCTCATCTTGCCAAGGAACACTAGGAAGTTTTATAACATCAATTTAAGTGTTAGAGATCATGTAAAAATAAGCATAAAAATTAAGTATCTCATTGACACCCACATCAATTCCCTTCCATATGATGTGTTCTTTCAAAACTCAAAAGTACACCACTCTCATTAATAATATCAAAGCAAAGAGGCAAACGACGATCCACTTTCACGAATAAATATAAAATGAAGAATCTTTTGTATTTTTGAGGATTAGGTTTACTGAATATAAAAAGTTTGGCGACAAAGTAAGAAACTAAAAACAAACAAAGAAGAAAATGAATAGAAAAAGCAAAGTGTTGAAACAAGTCCAACACGAGTACTTCAAAGCTCACTAGGAGTTGTAGTACAACTTCATTATTACACAAATAATTTGCTTAGGTAACACATCCCCGAGCTTAGGCTTTTGCAAGCCCAATTGTTTCTCATTGTGGTGGCGAAGGATAATCTACCAAGTTCCATTGGCTGCTCCAATTGGTGAACTGGGTTGAGAGGTTTGTGGTGGAGTATAGAAGGTTGATGGCGAGGTTGTTCATGTCCTCAATGTTTCCTTCAAGCACGTATATTTCCTCATAGGTGGTGTAGTAGTTTGATGGATGCTGCTGCTCTTGTTTGGGTCCTTCTTTCTCTTCTTGTACTTCTTCTTCTCCTTGTGGTTCAACTTGTGATGATAGGGTTGCCTCAACCTGCGCATCATAATGTAGACACCCATTCTCAATAGATAATAGACCATTATGCAAAGGAGCAACAATTAAGTGGTTTTTTTTTGACTTAAAATAAGATTTAAATGCGGATAAAGATGGCTATTTTCATAGCCATCAACATCCCCAAGCTTAAACCTTGATTGTTCTTGAGCAAGAAACCAAAAATCATAACGAATTCAACATTTAAACAGAAATAACGAGAATGTAAATTCACTTACAGGTGATAGCCATATGAGTCCATAACTTCTTCCATTTGAAATCTTAGCAGAGTTAGAGTAGTGGCAAGAATATAATACTAGCTTTTGTAACTCAAGACATTCGAAGTAAAGTCTCTATAAACATAAGTAAATAGAAGTGTAGCAATCATTTCAATTCCTCTAGTTAACTCTCAGCTTGCCAAGGAACACTAGGAAGTTTCATAACATCAATTTAAGTGTTAGAGATCATGTAAAAAGAAGCATAACAATTAAGTATCTCATTGAAACCCACATCAATGAACCAAGTCTATCAAAACACTTGTTTCTATTTATTGTCTTTCAAGAAAATTAATATAATAGTAACGATACCATGCCAAAGACTTTCTAGGTAATCACTTTGGATCCAATAATAGTTTCCAATTGAAGTCATTCATGGCTCTTGTAACATTTTGCATAGCCCTCGAGAGTACCAATACTTTTTCCCATAGGTAGATGGCTACCCATGCCATCATCTCATAGTCGAAATCAGGATTTATACCTAGATCGTTCGAAGGCTAGCGGAGTTTTTGCCATCCTAGGGTGTGCATAAATAGTTTTGTAGATACGATTTCAAGCCATATAATAATTTGGATTCACATTTTAGTTTTGGCATGCATCTCAATCACTACTAGACTTCATTTTGATCAAACAACTCCTTTCAAAAGTGCTATCTAGACAATCATTAAATCTATGGAGTTGAGTATCTTCAAGGTTAAACTCTTAAGACAATCAAAACATCACACAAGTCATAATTGGAGACTTTTTCTTATTGCACTTGTTTAGCACAATTATTTCGAAGGCAAGACTCGGTTAATTATAAGAACTAGAGCAATATCTTCATCACCTACTTATTTGTACGAATAGAAAGCTTTACTCTAACTATTTTGAATTACTCCCACTAACATAATATCTTAGCAAAACTACTAACTAGCATGAACATATCAAATTTCTAAAGTGGGAGACATAGGACATATCTCTTATGAGTGACTTCTCAATTCCCTTCCATATGATGTGTTCCTTCAAAACTCAAAAGTACACCACTCTAAATAATATCAAAGCAAAGAGGCAAACGACGATCCACTTTCACGAATAAAGATAAAATGAAAAATCTTTTTGTATTTCTGAGGATTAGGTTTAGAGAATATAAAAAGTTTGGCGACAAAGTAAGAAACTAAAAACAAACAAAGAAGAAAATGAATAGAAAAAGCAAAGTGTTGAAACAAGTCTAACACGAGTATTTCAAAGCTCACTATGAGCTGTAGTACAACTTCATTATTACACAAATAATTTTCTTTGGTAACACATCCCCGAGATTAGGCTTTTGCAAGCCCAATTGTTTCTCATTGTGGCAGCGAAGGATCATCTCCCAAGTTCCATTGACTGCTCCAATTGGTGAACTGGGTTGAGAGGTTTGTGGTGGAGTATAGAAGGTTGATGGCGAGGTTGTTCATGTTCTCAATGTTTCCTTCAAGCACGTATATTTCCTCATAGGTGGTGTAGTAGTTTGGTGGCTGTTGCTACTCTTGTTTGGGTCCTTCTTGCTCTTCTTGTACTTCGTATTTTCCTTGTGGTTCAACTTGTGATGATAGGGTTGCCTCAACCTGCGCATCATAATGCAGACACCCATTCTCAATAGAAAATAGACCATTATGCAAAGGAGCAACGATTAAGTGGTCAATTTCTTGACTTAAAATAGGATTTAAATGCGGATAAAGATGGCTATTTGCATGGTAATCGATATCCCCAAGCTTAAACCTTGATTGTTCTTGAGCAAGAAACCAAAAATCATAATGAATTCAGCGTTTAAACAGAAATAACGAGAATGTAAATTCACTTACAGGTGATAGCCATATGAGTCCATAACTTCTTCCATTTAAAATCTTAGCATAGTTAGAGTAGTGGCAAGAATAACATACTAGCTTTTGTAACTCAAGACAATCAAAGTAAAGTCTCTATAAACATAAGTAATAAGAAGTGTAGCAATCATTTCAATTCCTCTAGTTAACTCTCATCTTGCCAAGGAACACTAGGAAGTTTCATAACATCAATTTAAGTGTTAGAGATCATGTAAAAAGAAGCATAACAATTAAGTATCTCATTGACACCCACATCAATGAATCAAGTCTATCAAAACACTTGTTTCTATTTATTGTCTTTCAAGAAATTTCATATAATAGTAACGATACCATGCCAAAGACTTTCTAGGTAATCACTTTGGATTCAATAATATTTTCCAATTGAAGTAATTAATGGCTTTTGCAACATTTTGCATAGCCCTCAAGACTACCAATACTTTTCCCCATAGGTAGATGGCTACCCATGCCATCATCTCATAGCCGAAATAAGCATTTATACCTAGATCGTTCGAAGGCTAACGGAGTTTTTGCCATCCTAGGGTGACATGGGTATGCACAATAGGCAGTCAACTACAGCCTACCTGATGCGGCTCGACGGAAGGCGCACTCAACAAATTGCCAAGGTCCATGACGCCTATGACGGTTCGACTGGTATGAAGCCCATATGGACACGGACTCCAAATACACAAGACAAGGAAAGCTCAAGACTAGAGTTCTAATCCAACTTGTAACCAACTCGTATTGGTACCTGAGACCTAGCCTCCCCATATATAAAGGCTAGGAGGGTCCAACGAGAAGGCATCCTCTCCCCCAACATGCTACGCCACAATAGATCTAGACATCGCGACTCCCACAATAGACAATAGATAGACCTACGATCTCTCATACGCCAGATCCAATCTGCGCGACACCCCGATCGGCGACATTGTAATCCTTCGGATCATCATCAATCAAGAGCAGACAAGCAGGAGTAGGGTCCTCTACGAGGCCTGAACCTGGGTAAACCGTGCGTCCCTGTGTGCTTGTTTGCTAGCCGTACCGAGATTTCCAGCGCTCCTCAATTCCTGAACCTAAGTCCATAACAATGGGCATTGATGAGTTAAACCCTCGTCAATTGGCGCCGTCTGTGGGAACTGGGAGCGTTGATGTTGCGATTTCGACGGTCCTATCACCCGCAATCTACGACTTGCCGATCTCTGGAGAACAATGACGCGACTTCATCACTGCCAAAAAATCGGCACATGGAATCAAGACCCAGGTGAGATCTCTCACCGCCACCGTCCAGATCGACATCATCATCTACATCAAGCTGATATTGTGATCAACACACCCTCGTTCCCGATGTGGTTTAGCCTAATCTAATCGGTGACGGAGTACGTGCGGGTCTCCAGATTCTGCTCCCGCACGTTAAATCGAGCATCACGTTTAGATCGATCAGCATGTACGGCCATGCATCACGCGGTGATAATTTTTCTGCGTACCACATAGCCCGATCAGATCCAACTCATGGATCCACAGCTGCGTGCGTGCATGTCGCCGTACACATAAACGCAACAGCAGTGCAAGGACAAGTTTCAGCTCAAGCAGTACATGGCAGATTGGTTTGAGATTTTCCTAACAACCGAATTAGAAAAACGAAGCAGCAAGCAGAGTCCAGCTCAGAATCAGCAAGGAGACAAGATACGATTCGGCACGGCAAGTGATTTCCGTCCATGCAGAGTCAGCGACGGTTACGTGAAGCACAAGAAAAAAAAGAGCTACAATCCTGGATGCTATATCGACGCCTTGGAAAAGAAAAAGACAAAAAAAGAAATCTTCACTCGCATCTCTTCGTGAGTAATACAAGGTCAAGCAAGGAGTAAGGAAGTGGAACCAAGCATTACATGCATCGGAGTAGTACAAGGACCATTAAATCAGATCGGACAAGACTTGTCAAAATTCATACCGCCACGCGTCCGTCATGTGATCATGTCCGCTGAGTGAACTCCTGACCACCACGTCGACTACTTGTCTACTGCGTCGGGTAGCGACTTCGCCCAACAAATATTTGACGATTCTTCCATGGCGACTACTCGTCCATCGCGTCACTCGGATGCGGCAACTCGTCATCACGCGACTGATATGGCCCGTTACAGTCTTCGGATGCGGCAATTCATCATCACCACGCGATTTCGATCCGCCGCGTCGACTACGTCCGCCGCGTGACCCGCTACTACGCCAACTTCGCCACGACCCTCTGTTGTTTTCGACTATGATGGCATGTTGCAATCTTCGATTGCGGCGACCCACCGCGGTCTTCAACTTCAACGACCCACTGCAACCTTCAGATCGGGTGACTCGAGGGCTTCCTCGACTCCCGCGACCACGAGAGCTACAACCTTCGACTCCGGCATCCCGCTAAAGTCTTCGACTTCGACAAACTCGCTGTGATCTTCGGCTCCAGCGACTCGGGGGCTCCTTCGACTCTGCCGTACAATCCGTTTCGGTCCTCGACTCCACGCTCGGGGGCTACGCCCACTTGGTCATATGACTCGCGACTATCGACCTGTTGCGGTTTGCGACTGCGATGATCCTCTACGGTCTTCAATTGCGGTGACTCGTTACATCCTTCGGATGCGGCAACCCAATATAATCTTCTATTGCGGCGACCGGCCGCATCAGCTTCAGCAACCGCGACTCGGGGGCTTCCTCGATATCGACGATGCTCTGCGTTCTTCAGCTCCGATGACCCGCTGCGGTCTTCAACTTCAACGACCCGCTACGATATTCGACTCGAGGACTTCTTCGACTCCGGTGACCAGGTGTGGTCCTCGACTCCAGCGACTCAGGGGGGCTCCCTCAGCATTGGTGATCCAGCGACTTGCTATGGTCCTCGACTCCGCCGACCTACTAAGTCTTCGACTCCATCACGCAACCTGCTACGTCTTCGACTCCATCGACAATCCGCTACGATCTTTGGTTCCAGCGACTCGGGGGCTCCCTCTGCTTCGGTAACCACCGCAGTCTTCAACTTCAACGACTGGCTATGGTCTTCATATCGGGTGACTCGAGGACTTCCTTGACTCCCACGACCGCGAGCCGCTATAATCTTCGACTCCTCTATGCGACCCGCTGTCGCGTCAATTACGTCTACGACCGCATCAATTTCGTCCACGACAACTACGAATAAAGCTAAGTTTCCCTCTACTTAGAGCTGATTTTTGTAACTCGCACTCGAAACACTCGGGGGCTGCGCGCTCTTTGAGTAACTTAATGTGCCATCGATTACACGCACTCGATCACCTCATACGCGACAGCCCGAGTAGCTGATTCTGCCTGATCGTTGAATCCTTGAACTCCGAGTACCTCGGCAAGGTACTGAGACTAAGGGTAATCAGGCTAACGAAAAGGCCTAGCATGCAGTGCAAAAGTGTCGACTCGATTGGCACCAGAATTTTACTTTACAAACCGGCATGCAAATATTCTTTACAAGATACAAATACTTCATAATTCTTAATGTTTTGTGCAGCTTATAAGGATGTCGACTGCGTCGAGCTATTCTATCGGGTCCTCCAACAGGAGTTGGCAAAACAACTGGCTATGACATACACTCAAGACCCGAGTCGAGTCCCTCCTCGGATGGTTGCATCGCTTGATGCTACACACATGCGACGTTGGCCACGCACCCGACAAAAGTGACTGCATCGACTCCATCTGCATCGTCGACTCACCCATGTTTTCTTCTCGCATGATTGGCGACTACATCTACAAAGATACAAGACTCGAGTCTCTGCCCGAGACTGCGATTCCGCCAGACACTCGGGGGCTACTCCAAACTGGAGCGTTGGTCGCGCATATACAAGATCCTCGAGTGACACGCTCTGAATCCTCACTCGAATCCACGATTCGACTAAGGACTCGAGGGCTACTCCCATAGGGAGCGCTGTCCGCGCACCCGAAGAAATTTGTGAAGATATCCAAGCATCATGAAAACCCTTCACTCGAATCAGCGATTCGATTGTAGACTTCGGGTTACTCCCATAGGGAGCGCTAAAAGCATATTCGACTGAAACAAGCAACAAAAGACGACAGCAGTCACAAAAGTTATTTAATCCCTGCCTGAATCTTCGACTGAAACAAGCAACAAAAGACGACAGAAGTCGCAAAAGTTATTTAGTCCCTGCTTGAGTCTTCAACTCAACTAGGTACTCGGGGGCTACTCCCGTAGGGAGCGTTGGCTTCGCACCCTATGATTATTTTCTTCCTCGTACATCGTACTATGTGTCGATAACATCCACACTCGAATGCTATGGCGACTCCGCCTCATATTTTCCCTACAAAGAGATTATGTCTCCTGGGCCACCCGAATCATCTCCGCGATGACAAAAATCCGGATGCCGCGCTTACAGCGTGAAGATAAGACCTGAATAAGGCCTGGCAACGCATCTGCTGCGCTCTACCAGAAATAATCCGTGCCTGCAGGTACGATGAATATGCCTTGACGGACGCGTCAAGTGCTCACACTTATACACTGGGATTCGAACTCTATAAGACCTCCGCGGCATGAGTCGAATTACGCCAGCAATTTCCGAATTCGAGTCCAGGGACTCGAGTTTGAGTAGGTAGCGTTGTTTTTGCCCTAGAGAAATTAACTGGTCTCGATCCATCGAGCGCACCAGGCACGTTTACCATCATCCCTATGAACTACTATAATTTCGACTGACCCGATGAACTTCCGGGAGAAGTGCTTCGCACTCGACACAATTGTCGACTCCGACATCCTAATGCAAAGATCAAGACTTCTGAGTCTCCATCCGAATCTACGATTCACATGGACACTCGGGGGCTACTGACATGGGTATGCCCAATAGGCAGTCAACTATAGCCTACCTGGTGCGGCTCGACGGAAGGCACACTCGACAAATTGCCAAGGTCCATGATGCCTATGACGGTTCGACTGGTATGAAGCCCATATGGACACGGACTCCCAAATGCACAAGACAAGGAAAGCTCAAGAGTTCTAATCCAACTTGTAACCAACTCGTATTGGTACCTGAGACCTAGCCTCCCCATATATAAAGGCTAGGAGGGTCCAACGAGAAGGCATCCTCTCCCCCAACACGCTACGCCACAATAGATCTAGACATCGCGACTCCCACAATAGACAATAGATAGATCTACGATCTCTCATACGCCAGATCCAATCTGCGCGACACCGCCATCGGCGACATTGTAATCCTTCGGATCATCATCAATCAAGAGCAGACAAGCAGGAGCAGGGTCCTCTACGAGGCCTGAACCTGGGTAAACCTTGCGTCCCTGTGTGCTTGTTTGCTAGCCGTACCGAGATTTCCAGCGCTCCTCAATTCCTGAACCTAAGTCCATAACAATGGGCATTGATGAGTTAAACCCTCGTCATAGGGTGTGCATCAACAGTTTTGTAGATAAGATTTCAAGCAATATCATAATTTGGATTCACATTTTAGTTTTGGCATGCATCTCAATCACTACTGGACTTCATTTTGATCAAACAACTCCTTTCAAAAGTGCTATCTAGACTATCATTAAATATATGGAGTTGAGTATCTTTAAGGTTAAACTCTTAAGACAATCAAAACATCACACAAGTCATAATTGGAGACTTTTTCTTATTGCCCTTGTTTAGCACAATTATTTCCATGGCAAGCCTCGGTTAATTATAAGAACTAGAGCAATATCTTCATCAACTACTTACTCATATAAATAGAAAGTTTTACTCTAACTATTTTGAATTACTCCCACTAACATAATATCTTAGCAAAACTACTAACTAGCATAAACATATCAAATTTCTAAAGTGGGAGACATAGGACATATCTCTTATGAGTGACTTCTCAATTCCCTTCCATATGATGTGTTCCTTCAAAACTCAAAAGTACACCACTCTCATTAATAATATCAAAGCAAAGAGGCAAACGACAATCCACTTTCACGAATAAAGATAAAATGAAAAACTTTTTGTATTTTTGAGGATTAGGTTTAGAGAATATAAAAAGTTTGGCAACAAAGTAAGAAACTAAAAACAAACAAAGAAGAAAATGAATAGAAAAAGCAAAATGTTGAAACAAGTCCAACATGAGTATTTCAAAGCTCACTAGGAGCTGTAGTACAACTTCATTTTTACACAAATAATTTGCTTAGGTAACACATCCCCAAGCTTAGGATTTTTCAAGCCCCATTGTTTCTCATTGTGGTGGCGAAGGATAATCTCCCAAGTTCCATTGGCTGCTCCAATTGGTGAACTGGGTTGAGAGGTTTGTGGTGGAGTATAGAAGGTTGATGGAGAGGTTGTTCATGTTCTCAATGTTTCCTTCAAGCACGTATATTTCCTCATAGGTGGTGTAGTAGTTCAGTGGTTGTTGTTGCTCTTGTTTGGGTCCTTCTTTCTCTTCTTGTACTTCTTCTTCGTGTGGTTCAACTTGTTATGGTAGGGTTGCCTCAACCTGCGCATCATAATGCAGACACCCATTCTTAATAGAGAATAGACCATTATGCAAAGGAGCAATGATTAAGTGATCAACTCGAGGTATATCAAAGCAATACCTACCATTAAGTTTTGTAATCATGCCACATGCATTTATAGGAGCAAAACCAAGACAACGAACACCTTCCAATGGTTGTAAGTTACTTACATTGAGATGGAGTGCTCGGGCCAGAACAGTGATAACTCCTCCTCTGCATATGGATCCGCGAGTTTGGAGAGCTTCATACGTCAAATAAATCACTAGAAGAGCACCAAAATTTGGCATTAAGTTACAGTTTGGAATGGCAGCTTTTGCGAGGATCATCATGTCCTCTTAATTGACTCTTGTGAACTCACCACGAGCTTGCAAGGTGTTAGCAATAGCATAGAACAAATAGTGGACAATAGGACACTCAATTTCATTCCCTTTTGGGATAGGATTAGAAATTCTCATATTATTGAAATAGTAATGAGGGGAAGGACTTACTGTGAAACAAGTGGAGCGGATGTCGGTGGTGTTGTTGGCAAACCTAAAATAGTGACATCAATCATCAAGAGACAAGTCATACTCACGATTCATCAAACGGAAAGTGATCCTATCGGCTCCTAGATTATCCTACTCAGAGCAGTAGAATGGACCCACTATATGCTTCAAGGTGCTAAGAAACTCAAGTGTCAAGCAGCGATAGCTGGCGGCCTTCTGAAAACAAATTCAAGCAAACCAAAATTGTTGCAAAGATGATTTAAATCATGGTGAAGGCCTAGTTGGTTCAATATATGAGGGCATGCCCATTTGGTGGACCTGATATCGTGGTTCTTGAGACGGTCAAAATGGTTGAGACAAAAGTCTTTGGTGAACTCGATTTTTAGTGTTGTAGGGGTTAGTCCTCCAACAGGTGGCTCGGCTTGTGCCACCACTGCACGCTAACGGCTCGTGTTCATCTCTTCCTTGGGTAAAAATCACAGACGAACAGTCAGTATGGGCGGGCGGTACGGTCGCAGCGATTGTAACCCGCCCATACTGAGTGAGGTTTGCCCAAAAGGAAAATAATAAACAAGATTATTATCATATCTTACTAGTTCATAATAGTTTTATACATGTTATAATTGTGTCAATCGGAAACATTGGTACATGTGTGCTATGTAAACAAACCAAGGTCCCTGGTAGCCTCTGTACAACTAGTTCATTGGGCAACTGATGATCATGGTTTCCTGATCATGGAGCATTTATGACAATTAACAATGAAGTCATATCATTGGTGAATGATGTGATGGACATTAATCAACATAAATATTGTAACATGATAAAGTCACATAATTCATTATTGCAATAATTAGAAACAAAGTGTCCTACTAATTAGACCGTGAGCTCATATTTAATCACTATCACCCGAGGCCACTTAGATTTACATCAACCGTCACACTGTAACAGGGTGATCATAAAGGTCTATCTTGGTATTTTAGAGGGATATGTTGAGGCGTATATTAAGTATTCTAGAGATCAGGATTTGTTCTCCTACGTGACGGGAAGATACACTGGGCCCACTCAGTGAGATAACATCCATAAGCTAGGCAGCATGTGACTAGGTCACTGAAGGAGTTATACCCTAGAGGATAATAAATAAAGTTGTTTTATTAATATATCTCTAATATTCATAATATTGTTGTATCATACTATAATTGTATTAAGTGAAAACATTAATATAGGTGTGGTATATAAACAAACATGTCCCTAGTATCTTGGGCAGATGATGATCGAGGTTTCCTGATCATGATTTGACTAAATGTCAACTGACAACGAGGTCACTTAATGAAGTGATGGACACACCCGTCCATAGAATTGCAATGTGATCCATTTACAATGTTCAATGTTGTGATATCTTGAAAAGCATAGTAACTTAAACCTTCGACCATGAGATCATGTTTAATCACTATCTCCCATGGCTTCTTTGATCACATCAACCGACATGACCGTAACTAGGTGGCTATAAAGGTGTGTATTGGGTATTCCACAGGAATAGTTTAGGCCTATGTATCGAGATCAGGATTTTCCTATCCAAGTGACGGATAGATACTCTGGGTCCACTCGGTGAGATTACATCAATGAGCTTGAAAGCATGTGACTATGTCACAAGGATGTAATATCACGAGAACGAGTAAACATGTTTGTCAGTAACAAGATCGAGCTGTATATGGATACATGATATCAGGTTTTGGACAAACTAGGTATCATTGTGCAAAAGGAATAATACTCGACGTTAAGAAGGTTCAAGCGAACAACCAAATCCATGGAATATGAAGGGACCATCATGTGTTTCTAGATACTATTGTTGGTCATTGATCAGAGAGATGTCTCGATCATGTATGAATATTCCCGAATCGTAAGGGTATCACGCTTAAGGGTAAAGATGTTGCGGGTTGATCCACTACCGATAGAGAAATAGGAAGTGAGAGAGAACCGGAAGCGTTCCAGAGAGATACCGAAGTGATTGGAAACTATTCAAAAGGTGTTTTGAATAAGGAGAAATTAAATAAAGCATATTTAATATTTATTTGGTGAATTAATATTAAATATAATTATTTGAATAAAATAAAAAACCACATGGGCCCTCCCTAGGAGGGAGGAGGCCCAAGAGGGAAGGCCGCTAGGACCAGGAGGGCCCATGCGCCAGGGTGGGAGGCTCCCACCCCGTCGGCCATCCTTGGTGGGCCAAGCATGTGAGTAGGGCCCACCCCACCGCCGACGGCCACCCTCCTCCCACCTCTCCAATGTTTAATACCACCCCGGGACTTGGAGGGTGGGAGTGCCTAGATTTTTCCTATATATAGGTGACATGGGTATGATTACCCGGGTTATTATGATTAGCTACCCGGTTATATAAAAGCTTACAGCCCGCAAGGTCCAAGAAGGAACCAAGGAAGGCCCAAGAAGCATCTAACGGAAGACATGTCTTACTAGACAAGGAAAGAGTAGGAACTAACGTTGTATTAGTGTTGTAATTGTAACTTATAACCTATCTGTATACGGTCTCGGGACCCAAACTATTATATAAAGGCTAGGAGGAGCCAACAGAGAGGTACCGAAAAAAGCCTTGAGCGATCTGTAATCGATTTGTTCCTAAGT
This sequence comes from Avena eriantha, assembly GCA_910589775.1. Taxonomy (NCBI): domain Eukaryota; kingdom Viridiplantae; phylum Streptophyta; class Magnoliopsida; order Poales; family Poaceae; genus Avena; species Avena eriantha. Next base: position 320,025,107 of record OU342743.1, on the reverse strand, counting down.
AATCATACGACTTTGAATCCCTTGTTTGTCTTATCAGCCGATGAAATCCTTAGCGTTCTATTTTCCACGAAACCCTAAGTCCAAAACCATGGACATTGCGGAGGTTAACCCTCGTCAATAGGGGTACTATTCCTCCTCAAATCTCACCCACAATTGGCCTTTTCCATTCTCTCTCACCCTGCCTCTCTCCCTCTCGTGCGTGTTCCCAAGTTTGGAACATGCTCTACGAGGCAGAGTTTTCTCTACCCAACGCACGCTGTCATGCTGCTAGAATCATTCTGGATCTTCTTATTTTGTTGCCTTGTTGGACCGGGGCCCGGGATACGTCCTTTACATCGTATGCGTGTAAACATCGATGAGGCACTACCGTTAGTGGTGATGGACGCTTGGAGCCTTCTAGACCTTGAGGTCTACTTCGCTCGGCTTCATCAGCAATGTTTTTGCGGGAACATAATCCTGTGTTCGGTCTTCAAAGGTATGAATACCGTATCCTGCTTGTTATTGTACTTCTCCATAGATAGATCTTGGGTTGGTGTGTTCTTGTAGTAGGGATATTTTTATTTTCTACCACGGAACCCCTTCAGTGGTATTAGAGCAATCTATGCATAGATGTACTAGTATGATTATAACACGCGTGGATTGTGTGGGCATTGATTTTCTAATTGCTTCCCTCCCACGTGTACTTGCTAATATGTGGCAATGCCAGATGAAGCGGCCCTGGCCAACCTTACGTGTAACCTTGCGCGAGATCGGTTCCACGACTAACATATGGATTGTACCATGTGGTTGGTGGGTGTTTGTCTCTCTGACGTTAGTTGATATGGCATTTACAACGGATGGACCTAAAAAGTGATTGAAAGCGACAACTAGTTAATCCATGTTGTGGTTCGATTGGTAGGTAAGAAACGGTTCTTGTGCGGAAGCCCAAACAACCGCATATAACTTGCAAAGACAAAGTACAAGCATCTGACTTTGTTTTGCAGGAGGGCAAGTGATATGTGTGGTTTTAGGTAAGTGTTTATGGGATGAACAGCCGAAGGCAAGGTGACACCATGAACCCGGAGCAAATGTTGGCATCCTCGATGGAGATCAAGACGTGACAAAACCACTACATATCAGACATATATATCTATTTACATTAGATGTTAACTGTTGTGTGAATCTTGTTGTGCTAGTATTATACTTGTGACGATAGCATAATAATATAATCCCTCATACTATAATTCCAATATTCGTGTTCTCCCACAAGTGTGCACCACGGAGAAAGTTTGTAGTTATGAAGCAGGTCATGATGATCGGGTGCTAGACATCTCTGCGTTCGCATACAGTGAGTGTAAGCCATGTATGCACTATAATACACTATGGTTAAAGTTGGCGAGCCTAGCATGTATAGACATGGCCTCAAAACACAGATGACCAAAAGGTTAAGCATGAATCACATATGATGCGATCAATATGTTGATATCTAACTTAGCAGCTGCACAAAGGCTGTGATGATCAAGGATGATGCGGTGTAAAGGGATTGTGTAGTCACCAAACAAATGTTGAGGGATGTTTGTTTGAGTGGGATTTCTGGTATTTTAGTTTGACTAAATAAGAACCCATATTATGAACATTAATATTGATTACTTTGAAAATACTATAGTGGATGTCTCGCCCTACCATCAACCTTGGCCCTTTCCTTGAGAAAGAAAAGCTCAAAATTGATGGGACGAACCTCACTGCCTGGTCTCGCAATCTAAAGATTCTCCTCGTTCCCCAGAAACTCTCCTACATACTTGATGTTGCAATAGGTGACCAACTCGCTGCCAATGCCTCTCAGGCTGATAAAAATGTTTATTAGCCGAAGGCCGATGATAACGCTTGTGTCCAGAGTGGCATGCTCTACGCCATGGAGGCTGGCCTACAGAAGCTCTTTGAGAACAAGAGATCCTTTGAGATCATCACCGATCTCAAGGCCATCTTTGCACCTTGGGCCAGGTCTGAGAGGTCTGAGGTTTTGAACCTCTTCTTTTCTGCCATAATGGAAGAGCACAGCAGGTTGAGCAAGCACGTGGTCAAAATGTCTGGCTATGTTCAATGCCTGAACGATCTTGATTGCAAAGTTAATGACGAGCTAGCTGTTGATAGGGTTCTGCAGTCTCTGCCCCTAGCTACAAGAGTTTTGTGCTAAACTACAACATGCAGGGTATGGACAAAACCCTATTGGAGTTGTTTGTCATGCTCAAGTGCACTGATGTGGAAATTAGGAAGGATCACAATGTCTTGATGGTCAATGGGACTATTGACTTTAAGAAATCCGCCAAGAAGGGTAAGGGCAAGAGGGGCAAACCTAAAAATATGGCAAGCATGTTGTTGCTCCCTCTACGGCACCTAAGGTCAAGCCCGGAGCCACGTGCTTCTACTGCAAGGGTGAGGGTCACTGGAAGCGCAACTGCTCCAAGTATCTAGATGATAAGAAGGCTGGCAAGATCGTTTCCAAAGAGAAAGGAGCTAAGAAAAAGGCGACGCCTGGTGAAGGACGAGGTGACGATGCGCGTTAGCAACAACAACAATTTTGAAGTCCTTGCTATCAGCACTCTCCCTTTGCGTCTCCCTTCAGGATTACTTTTGAATTTCAATAATTGTTACTATGTACCGGCTATGAGCATGAATATTGTTAGTGGGTCTTGCTTGTTGCAAGACCGTTATTTGTTTAAATTAGAGACAAATGGTTGTTCTATTATATGGATAATGTGTTTTATGCTCATGCGCGACAAAGTAAAGGTTTATTCTTATTGTATCTTGATTCTGATAATACACACATCCATAGCATAGATGACAAGTAATGCAAGCATGGTGACGACAATTCTATGTATATGTGGCATTGCCATCTAGGTCATATAGGTGTAAAATGCATGAAGAAGCTCCATTCTTCTAGACTTCTGGAGTCGTTAGATTTTTAATCTCTCAACACATGTGAACCATGCCTCATGGGTAAAATGACCAAGACGTTGTTCAACGGTATGACGGAACGGGCTACGGACCTATTGGGAGTCATACATTTAGATGTATGCAGACCAATGAGCATCTCCAAACGCAATGATTATCCTTACTTTATCACCTTCACTAACAATTTGAGTAGATGCAGATATATCTACTTAATGAAGCACAAGTCTAAAACCTTGGAAAAGTTCAAAGAATTTGAGAGTGAAGTTGAGAATCAACTCGACAAAGAAAATCAAGCACCTTCGTACTGATTGAGGGGGCGAGTATTTGATTACACAAGTTTCGCACACATCTGAAGGCTTATGGCATTGTACCACAACTTACGCCGGCTAGAACACCACAGTGTAATGGTGTGTCTGAGCAATGTAATCGCAACCTTTTGGACAACGTGTGGTCTATGATGTCTCTTACCGAATTATCTATATCATTATGGGGATATGCACTTCAGACTAATGCATTCATTTTAAATAGGGAACCATCCAAAGCCGTGAAGACAATGACGTATGAGATATGGCATGGCACGAAGCCAAAGTTGTCTTTTCTGAAGTTTTGGGATGCGAGGCTTACGTTAAGAAACTATAGTCTGACAAACTCAAACCGAAAGCAAAAAATGCATATTTTTGTAGGATATCCAAAGGAACTATTGTATATACCTTCTACAACCAAGTTAAGGGCAAACGTTCGTTGCAAGAATGGTACCTTCCTCGAGAAACAGTTTCTCGCGAAAGGTGCAAGTGGAAGGAAGATAGAACTCGATGAGATTATCGACCCTGATCTTCAAATACCGAGTGTCGCAACTGAAGCTATTCTAGAGCCACCCTCAATAATTGAAGTGGGAGAAAATGATGATGAGCATGAACCTCATGAGGATATAGCTATCGAACCCTACAGGTCGATAAGAAAATGTTCTACCCCTGATTGGTACAATTATCTTGTGAACATGGTCAGGTTAGTTGAACATGATGAAACTGCAACCTACACGGAAGCAATGGAAGGCCATGAACCCTAGAAATGGCAAGAAGCCATGGAATCTGAAATGAAGTCCATGTATGACAACCAGGTATGGACCTTGGTAGATATTCTCGAAGGCCGAAAGGCTATCGATAATAAATGGATCTTCAAGAAAAGACGGACGTTGATGGAAACGTCACTGTCCACAAAGCTCGACTTGTCACAAAAGATTTCCGACAAATTCAAGGAATTGACTACGAAGAGACATTTCCTCCCGTAGCGAAGCCAAAGTCTATTCAGATTCTACTAGCAGTTGTTGCACATTTCGATTATAAAATATGGCAGACGGATGTAAAGACCGCCTTCCTGAATGGCAACATTGAGGAAGAGTTGTATATGATGCAACCTGAGGGGTTTGTCAATCCATAGGATCCTCGTAAATTATGCAAGAATCAAAGTCCATTTATAGGCTGAAACAAGCATCTTAGAGCTGGAATCTTTGATTTGATGAAGTCATCAAAGGTTTTGGATCTTGTCCAAAATGAAGAAGAAGCCTGCATATATAAGAAAGTGAATGATAAGGCAATGGAATTCCTGGTACTTTATATGGATGACATATTGTTAATAGGGAATGCCGTGAATCTTCAGAAAAACATAAAAGATTATTTAAACAGTAAATTCTCTATGAAGGGCATGGGTGAAGCTGTCTACATACTAGGCATTACGATCTATGGAGATATATCAAAGCGTTTGCTGGCACTTGGTCAAAGCACTTACGTAGAAAATATTCTGATACGTTTCAGAATGGATCATGCAAAGAAGGGTTCGTTGCTGGTCGTAAAAGGTAATAAGTTGAGTGTGACTCAATGCCTAGTAACGGATCGTGCTATAGAATCAATGAGAGACATTCCTCATGCCTTGGCCATTGGTCCGTCATGTATGTCATGTTGAGTACTAGGCTAGAGGTTGCCTTGGATATTAGCTTAACAAGTCGTTTCCAAAGCAACCCTGGGTCGGTTCATTCGAATGCAGTTAAGAATATCCTCAAGTATCTGAAAAGAATTAAGGATATGCTTTTAGTCTATGGAGGACGTGAAAAAGAGCTTTCCGTAATAGGTTACGTGGAGGCAATCTTTGATAATGATCCAGATGACTCAAAGTCTCAAACCGGGTATGTGTTCCTAGTGAATGGTGACGTGGTGAGCTAGAGGAGCGGGAAACAAAGCTTGATGGACTAATCTACAATGGATTCAGTGTACATGGCTGTCACAAAAGCAACTATGAAGCTATTTGGATGAGGAAGTTCATTATTGAACTTGGAGTGTTCCCAAGCGGGCAAGACCCTTTGTGCATGTACTGCAACAACATGGGGGCCATTGCAAATGCAAAGGACCTAGAGGTTCCACTCCGCGGGCAAGCACATACACCAATGTTACCATGTAATAAGAGATTACGTATAAAATGGTAACATTAGGGTTTTCAAAGTACATACAGATGTGAATGTAGTTGATCCATTCACAAAGCCTCTTCCACATGAAAAGCATGATCAACACCAGAATGCGATTGGTGTTAGATTATTCCCTGATGTAAACTAGTGTAATTGTACTCTAGTACAAGTAGGAGACTGAAGGAGATATGCCCTAGAGGCCAATAAATAAAGTTGTTTTTTGATATATCTCTAATGTTCATACTAGTTTGTATCGTGCTATAACTGTATTAAGCGAAAACATTAATACAAGTGTGGTATATAAATAAACAGGTCCTAGTATCCTCTAGTACTAGTTCGTTGGGAAGATGATGATCGAGGTTTCCAGATCATGATTTGACTAAAATGTCAACTGACAACAAGGTCACTTAATGAAGTGATAGACACACTCAACCATAGAATTGCAATGTGACCCAATCACAATGTTCAACATTGATATCTAGCAAAGTATAGTAACTTAATCCTTCAACTGTAAGATTAGGTTTAATCATTATCTCCTGTGGCTTCTTTGATCACATCAACCGACATGACCGTAACTGGGTGGCTATAAAGGTGTGTATTGGGTATTCTAGAGGAATAGTTGAGGCATATGTATCGAGGTCGAGATTTTCCTATCTACGTTATGGATAGATACTTTGGGCCCACTCGTGAGATTACATCAATGAGCTTCCAAGCATGTGACTGGGTCACAAGGATGTAATATCACGGGAACGAGTAAACATTTTATTCGGTAATAAGATCGAACTGTATATGGATACATGAGATCAAGTCTTGGACAAACCAGGTATGGTTGTGCAAAAGGAATAAGACTCGACGTTTAGAAGGTTCAAGCGAACAACCAAATTCGTGGAATATGAAGGGACCATCATGTGTTTCTAGATACCGTTGTTGGTCATTGATCGAAGAGATGTCTCAATCATGTCTGAATATTCCCAAACCGTAACGGTGTCACGCTTAAGGGTACAGATGTTGCGAGTTAATCCACTACCCGTAGAGAAATAGGAAGAGAGAGAATTGGAAGCGTTTCGGAGAGATACCAAAGTGTTAGGAAACTATTCAAAAGGAGTTTTTAATAAGTAGGAATTAAATAAGGTGCATTTAATATTTATTTGGTGAATTAATATTAAATATAATTATTTAAATAAAATAAAAAAGTAACCCCCCATATGGGCCCTCCCTAGGAGGGAGGCGGCTAGGGCTAGGAGGGCCCAGGCACTAGGGTGGGAGGCTCTCACCCTGCCGGCCACCATTGGTGGGCCAGGCGCGCGGGTAGGGCCAACCCCACCGCCGGCGGCCACCCTCCTACCACCTTTCCAATGTTTAGTCCCACCCCAGGACTTGGAGGGTGGGAGTGCCTAGATTCTTCCTATATATGGGGGTGCCATTCCTCCTCAAATCTCATCCCACAATTGTTCTTTGATGTTCTCTCTCCCACTTCCTCTCTCCCTCTCGTGGGTGTTCTAGAGTTTCAAACGTGCTCTACGAAGCAGAGTTTTCTCTACCCAACGCAAGTCGGCGTGCTGCTGGAACCGGTTTGGATCTTCTTCATAGATAAATCTTGGGTAGGTGTGTTCTCGTAGTAGGATTTTTTTTCTTTTCTGCCACGAAACCCCTTCAGTCACGGGGATGGAATGTCACGGGAGAGAGTAAAGCAACACTTGTCAGTAACAAGATTGAACAAGGTATCATGATACCGATGATTAGACCTGAGACAAGTCGGGTATCAAAGTAACAAAGGGAATTTGACTCAGCGTATGGTCTAAACATCATTAATATCGTGGAATGCACAAGGGTCATTATGGACATCCCGGTCCTGCTAATGATCATTGATTTGAGAGGTGTCTCGATCATGTCTATGATGTTCCCAAACCATAGGGTAAGAGCATCTCTAGCAGACCCCTTACATGGCCTGATCCTTAAAATAATCGCCACTTTATGGTTTTGGTTGAAAAAGTGGCCAGAGCAGACTCCTCAAAGGACCCCGGCCCGTAATTTTTAAGGGGCCATCAAAAATACCCCCTCGGCCCTTACATACACGGTTTTCTACCAACTATCCAGGTCGATCCGAAGCCACCCCGTATCACTAGAAACCCTTGGTGGCAGGGACATTTCAGCTTGCGCCCAGCTCGTTCCCCTCTTTCCACCGCCAACTGTCGCCGCCTCGTGCCGCCATTGATTCTCGCCATTGTAGACCGATTCTGCCATCTCCGAAGTTCACCGCCACCTGCCCCTTCCTTTCCCTACCACTGGAGGGCCATAGGTTATCTGCTAACGCTGATCTAGCTTGTGGTGGATCTAGGTCGTTCGTCGCCGATGACCTCCGCATGGTAAATTCCTCTTTCCTACGCCTCTAGGCATAGTTTGATTGACAGCACGATTTTTAGCAATCTCCCACTATATGCAGATGGATTTGAGTCCGTGCGCGCAGTTCTTGCTCGATGACTCATCGTCGTCTGAAGACTCGGATGTAGAGACCATGCTCGAGCAACACCGGCAACAATAGTTGGTTGTGCTCCTCGCCGTCAAGGAGGACGAATACGGCAGGAGGAAGCTCCACCGAGGGTCAAAAGTAGCTCGCCTTTGCATCCCTCGCAACCGCAATTTGGGGAACGACATGCTCATGCGAGATTATTTCACCGAGGTACCAACCTATCCACCTAACATATTTCACCGACGATACCGAATGCGGCATTCTCTTTTTATGAAAATAGTGCAAGCTTGTGAGGCAAATTGTCGCTACTTCACACACTAGAGAAACGCTGTCGACCTGCTTGGGTTCAGCGCGTACCAAAAAATATCCGCGGTAATGAGAGTGCTTTCATATGGAATTCTGGCCGATTATGCTGATGAGTATCTCCGCATAGGCGAAGATACAACTATAGAAAGTGTTTGCAGATTTGCAAAGGTGATGATACGGGTTTTCGGTCCCGTATATCTTTGAGCACCGAATGAGGAAGACACAATTAGGTTGATGGCCATGAACGAGAAAAGGGGTTAGCCCGGCATGGTAGGAAGTATAGATTGCATGCATTGGACTTGGAAAAACTACCCGAAGGCATGGTAAGACATGTATTGTGGCAAAAGCCATGATGCAACAATTGTGCTTGAAGCTGTAGCATCCGAGGACTTGTGGATTTGGCACTGTTTTATTTTTGGGTTGCCCGAGACCCTAAATGATATCAATGTATTGCAAAGTTCTCATCTATTTGAAAAACTATCTTGTGGCGACTATCATGCTTGCAACTACACTGTCAATGGTTTCAATTCCACAAAGGGGTAGTATCTCGCTGATGGTATTTAGCCTCGTTAGGCCACATTTGTTATAACCATCTCTGGTCCCAAAACTAGAAAGCATCTAAATTTGCAAAGGCACGAGAGGCAGCCTGAAAGGATATAGAAAGAGTCTTTGGTGTTTTGCAAGCTAGGTTTGCCATTGTTCAAGGTCCTGCTCGATTTGGGGACAAGAAACCCCTCATTGACATAATGACATGTTGTATCATCCTTTAGGACATGATTGTTGAGGATGAGAGGGATCTGAACTTGGAGATATTCTATGACAATGTTCGTAGCCGTGTGAAGCCAGCAAGAAACCTAGATTGTATTCAAGCATTCCTTTAGACTTACTGGGAGATTGAAGATTCCACGACACATGGTCAGTTGTAGCATGATCTCATTGATCACTAGTACATCTATTTTGAATCACTATTCTATATCATAATTTACTATTATTCATTGATATATTTCATATTAAGAGATGATACTTATGTTATTTCATCTGTTTTTTGTATGGTTGATGACTTTTAGAGCATGGACCGCTGCAGTCAGGATCTTGATGGAAAAGGTGCTGTTTGGAGGCAAAATTCGCGAAGATCAGAAAATCCGGGAAAATACATGGAAAATCCTATTTTTCCAGAAGACGAAGGAAGCCAGAAGGGGAGGCTAAGATGGGCCACATGGGGCCCACAACACCCCCTAGCGCGGGCCAGCCTAGGCTGCGCCACCACGTGGTGTGGCCGCCCTGGTCCACCCCTGGCTCTCCCCTCTGGTGTATATTATCCTCCCGAAACCCTAAGACTCGGGGAGCGACCACGGAAAGATTCCGCCGCCTCTCCGGGCGGAAAACACCGAGAGATAAAGATCTCTCCGTCAGACAGAATTCTGCCAGGGGAATTCCTTCCCGGAGAGGGGAGATCGTCGCCATCAACACCACCATCAAGCTGGACTTCATCGTCGTCATCATCATCATCATCATCATCACCATCTCCATATCGCTGTGACAATTGGGTTGAATCTTGCATAGTTCTTAGGGGAAACTTTCCCGGTGTTGATTACTCTTTGTAGTTGATGCTATTGAGTGGAACCATTGAATTATTGTTTATGTTTAGATTGTTATACATCATTATTCCATCTCTGATCATGATCCATATGATGTCTTGTGAGTAGTTCGTTTTGTTCTTGAGGACATGGGAGAAGTCATGTTGTTAGTAGTGGAATTGTGTTGAGAAAGATCCAATGGTTTGATATTTAAGTTGTGGTGTACTTCTTCTAGTGGTGTCATGTGAACGTCGACTACATGACACTTCACCTATATGGGCCTAGGGGAATGCATTTTGTATTTGGCTACTAATCGTAGGGATTGCCAGAGTGACAGAAACCTAAACCCCCGTTAGGAAACCATTGCACAAGGGACGTCAGGGTCTTAGAGTTTAAAGTTGTGGTTAGGTTTCTACCTTAATTACTTTCTTGTACTTGCGGATCCTTGCAAGGGGTATAATCACAAGTATGTATTAGTCCTAGGAAGGTCGGTACATTAGCACAGGTTCACCCACACAACACTTAGAAAACTAAAGAAGATTAATCAACTATATGAAGCGAAAGCACTTGACGATATTCCCGTGTATCCTCGAGAACGTTTGGTCATCTTAAGTAATACAACCGGCTTGTCCTTTGCTAAATAAATTATTGGGCCACTTGCTGCATTTATTCCTATTGTGTTTTATTTACTCGTACTTTATTTACTTGCATTATCAAAAACCCCTAAAAATCCGTTTGCTAAGTATTTGCAGAGAGTTCCTGATCCATACCACTAGCCTGCACCTTCTGCTCCTCGTTGGGTTCGACACTCTTACTTATCAAAAATACTGCGATACACCCCCTATACTTGTGGGTCATCAAGACTATTTTCTGGCGCCGTTGCCGAGGAGTGAAGCACTATTGGAGAGTGGAACTGGTAAAGGAAACTTCTAATGTGAGTATTGTTTATTTCTGTTAGTTGCTTTATTTTCGTTATGGAAAATTCGCTGAGCTTCTTATTTGGTAATGCTACTACCACTGCTAAGGTAGTAGATGAACCACCACCTACTGAGAATGACGCTTTTAAAATACCTACAAGAATTATTGATCGTTTTATGGATAACTACTATGTTGGGGATGGAACTGTCCATCCCGGTGATCATTTACTCTTTATACACGAATTATGCGGGTTGTTCAAGTGTGAAGGTATTACTACAGATCAAGTTAAGAAGAAGTTATTCTCATTATCATTGAAAGGAAGAGCTGAGTAATGGTATAAGCTGCTGAAGAATGGTCAAGCTCTGGAATGGGAGGAAATAGTACCTCTCTTTTATTCAAAGTTTTATCCTCCTAGTGAGATTCATAAAGATCGGAATCAAATATACAACTTTTGTCCTCTTGATGGAGAGAGTACAACTCAAGCTTGGGGGAGATTGAAGTTACTAATGCTCAAATGTCCCATTCATGAGCTCCCCAACAATATTATTATCAATAACTTTTATGCAAGGCTTTCTCTTCATGATAAGGATTTATTGGATGCCTCTTGTGCTGGATCATTCACTCGCATGGAAGAAGAAGCTAAATGGGATCTTCTGGGCCGTATTCAAGATAATGTTGAAGCATGGGAGAATGAAAAAGGAAGAAAGTTAGGTATAAATTATGATTATGAATGCATTGAATCTTTTATGGGAACTGATGACTTTCAAAATATTAAAAATGCCTATGGTCTAGACTCTCAAGCTATTGCAACTTATTTTAAGGCTTTTGCTTCCTACATTGAAGTGCCTAAAAAGAAGTGGAATAAGCATCATGAACCTTATAAAGATATTGCTAAGAGTGTTCCTGCAAGAAATACTGAAGTTTATACTGCTAATCATGTTTTATCTGAACCTTACATTGAGAAAATGCCTTTCCCAGTTAAGATAAAGGAACATTCTATGATAACTAGTATGGTTAGCGAAAGTATAAATAAAGCTATTGAACCTGATAAACAAATGGATGATGAAACTATAATAGCAAATGTGAAAGACTTTGTCACTAAATATGTGGAAGAGGGACACACTATCCTTTGTAAGGATACCTTTAATATTGTTTCACAGAGTAGTGTTATAAGAACTAGTATTCCTGTGTTTTCTGTTAGAATAAGTGATCATTGTTACGATGGTCCTTGTGATAGTTATATTGTTAAGTTTATGCATGATACTGAAAGTTATTATGAGAGAGGAAAAACTGTTCTTATGCATCTCAATAATATCAAGTTTCCTCGTTTTATGCTGAAAGTTTTTATGTTGCACTTCTTTTGCCTTCTTATGCTAGTGGTTTCTCGTTTCAACAACTTGTTTGTTTACAAAATTCCCTTGCACATGAAGTGGGTTAGACTTAAACGTGTGTATTTTTGCTTCTTAATGCTCTCTTTCACTTCAATTTATATTCCTAAGTGAGCATCATCAAAATTATCATGCCCATCTTAATGGCTATAAAGAAAGAGCTTTTTGGGAGACAACCCAATTTATTTGTGTTTTCGGTTTGTTTTTGTTTTCTTTGAGTCTTGTAAGTTATTACTTCAGTAATAACCTCTCCTTATCCTTTTTGTTTGGTTTTTGTGTCAAGATCAACCTCTAATGAGAGAGAAGTAATATTTGGGGAAGTTGCTTTCCCGAAACAGATTTTTTTGCTTCACCGTAAAATTGCGTGAGAGATCTCTGTTTGTCGGATTGAGCTGTATTTTTTTATGCTTCTGCCCCATTTTGTTATTTAACTTTCGTTAGTTTTGCACTTTTTTATTTGAGAAACATAAGATTTTCGAAAAAATTGATCTTTACCTGCTGTCTGTTTTGACAGATTTTTCCACTCTTGCATTTGCTTCTTTATTCGCTCTTGCATTTGCTTCTTTATTCGATTTCCTTTTTGAATTCTTTTTGGGATTTCGGAAGGAGTTACTACAGTAGCTTATGTTTTGATGGTTTTCAGTTGAAATTGGACTCAAAAGGATTTATTCACTTCACTTACACTAATGTTGCTAATGAGAATTGTGTGAAGTTTTGTGTGAAAGAAATTTCCAGGTTAGTGGAGATAATGGTGTAATATAAGGAAGTGAAAGGTTTCATGACTCAAGAAATATGTGTATGAAGATGAAGATATTGATGTTATTCAAGTGGTGACTCCGGAAGAATCTACTAAATACCAAATTCAGAGACCTGCAGAGTCCGTTTTCAAATAGGTAACAGTTCTGGTAAGAAAAGTTCCATGAAAGATCTGTCCAGTTATATTTTTGCAGTTTTTATCCAACAAGGAAAGCTAAGAAGTGAAAGAGGGACGGAAATGGAGCCAGGGTGGCTCACACCACTCTTTGGCGCGGGCCCACCCCTGGCCGCGCCACCAGGTGCCACCTCAGACTCCGTTTTCGACCCGTTTTCTCCTAGTACCTTCCTTTTGTTGTAAAACTTCATAATATATAATCCCCCGGCTCCCCCGAGGTTCATATATCATGTTCTTATCGTGTTTTCGTTTTGATCTGTTTCTGCGTGGAACTATTTTTGAAAGCTTAGAAGCACAATGGTGTCTGCCAAGGATAAGGGAAAGGAGCCTATGGAGGAAGATTTTCGAGACCCCGGGCAGGAGAAGGAGATCAAGAGTGAAGGTGAAGAGGAGACAAAGCAAGGCCAACATCCTCACACAGGCACTACCATTGCAAGCATTGGAGTGTTGGCAAGATCTGTTAGGGTCAGGAGGACTGCACGGATGTCAACCGGAGGGAAAACTCCGCATCACTGTTTGGCTCCACGACCACTTCTTCCACGTGCCAAGAATCCTTTTCACACCCTTATCCATAAGCTTTAACACCAGAATATGCCCAAGGAGAAATTACCCTCCAATTGGGAGTTGCCTCGTTCTAGCACTTCAGGAAAAGAAGACTTCAAGGAGGAAGAGTGAGAAAAGAATCGCAAGAGCTGGGATCCACAATCTGACATGATGATGCACCGCATCGAGCACAACTCGGAGTTGATTCGTACTGTCACCTTCGAGATTGAGGACATGGGTAAACTGATCAAAGAGCTCATCGAGAGAATACCAGCACCACCGAAGGAGTAATTCGTCATCAGGTTTGGCATCCCCTTGGTTTGTTCCGAGCTTGGGGGAGTGTCGTGGTATCACATCACCATCTTCTATATTTTTACCTTTTTAGTAGAGTCATATCATGAATAGAGAAGTTATCATGTAGGATGGTTTGCATTATGGAAGTGTCCCCTCTCTCGTTAGATATGTATCACTTAGTGTGAGTTCCGTTATGGAATATTAATGAGAAGTTCTATCATTTACTCTTTTGCATATCTTATATTAGTTTTCAATTCATGGTTATATGATTGATCTTGTTGTTAGTATTGGTATCACTTTGGGATCATTAAGTTAATTTAGTTGGTTTTGGCAAACCTGGCTCGATCAGTAGCAACACTATTTTTGAGGGTTGAATGAAAAAGATAAAAGTACTCTTAAAAGAAATATAATTTCATCATCTGGTTAAGATCTTTTGTGCTTCCAAGGAAGATTACCTGTTTGTTTTTATCGCTTGTATGTTTGTTTGTTTCCTTCAACTCTTATACTTGCTACCCAGCCTTGCTAGCCAAAAACCTGTACTGAGAAGGAATTCTTCTCATGGATCCAATCCTTAAACCAAAACCTGTGCCATTTGTGTCCACCATACCTACCTATTAGCATTATTGTTATTCCAAGTAAATTCATGTTTTTATCTACCTTCCAAATTAAACTTGTTATGTGAAATTAGTGATTAAAGCTCTCACGAACTTGATGGCACACTTTACTTTCTTGCACTTAATAAACTTGAACCATTGTGCCCATCTATGTTGCGTATATGCTTGCGCTTTGTAAGTTGTGAATTAGCAAAACCATGCTGTCATGGGGAACGCTTTCAGCATTGCACTGGTACTTTGTACCTAGTTGATATCATGTTCTTTTGTCTATGGATGTCGTCGGTGTGAAATGAAAGGGGAGCGTGTAAGTCCATGGAGTTATGTATGTGTGTTAGAGAAACGCCTGGGCCGTCGGTCTAATCCATGATGTCATGGTGGAAACCTGCAACGTAATCATAATGAACATCTATGCAGCATTCTTCTTATAAAAAAGAGATAGATATTGAAAAAAAGAGGAAAAGAAAAAAAAGATGAGAAAAGAGGAAAGAGAGAAAAAACCACCATATTACCATGGTAAATAAGAAGATTGCTGAAATGCTTGTTGTCTGCTTGCCTTCTCATTTTGATATGGGGATTTTTCCGTATCATCGGGCAAGGGGTACCCCATTGGCGGTTCTCCATGATACACATGTGCTTACTATGACAAGAACTTACCGGTGACTAAACTTGAGTAGCATGAGGAGCGACCCTCGTATTCAAGGGACACGAGATTTTCAACTTACAACTTGTCAAGCATATCCTCGTATTTGATCACTTTAACCTTAATCACCTAAAGATGCCTATGATAGGGGCAATGAGAGCTGAAAAATAATAAGTACCATAATTTTTGGGAGCTTTTTATGAAACTTGAAATCCCTGCTTCCCTCTACAAAGGGCCTTTCTTTTACTTTTTAGTTGAGTTAGTAAACCTATTCCTTTCTATCTTAGCAAGTATTTTGAGTTGTTGTGTTTCATTCATTCATATGATGATTTATTCAATCATGTTTCCTATGTTCCCTGTTTTGCACATTGCTCTTATCTTGGTGTTTACTACTTTGAAAGCTATCATTGAATATCAGTTATTTGTGAACTCCAGCAAATTGTCAACTATTCTTTGACCCAGAGCTAAGTTTGCCATTACCAATTATGATTTACTCTATGTATCTTTATTGTGTTTCCTTTACTCATTGCAAGTTAAGTTATATAATAGTGAGTTGTCTTCTATTATGATCTATGTATTGATGAATGTGATGCTTCATGTCCGAATTCTTTTATCGACTCTTCACTCCATAAACCTGAGGCCATGCTTATTGAGCTCAATTTTTCTTGGGGACAAGCGAAGTCTAAGCTTGGGGGGGGAGTTGATACGTCCATTTTGCATCACTATTCTATATCATAATTTACTATTATTCATTGATATATTTCATATTAAGAGATGATACTTATGTTATTTCATCTGTTTTTTGCATGGTTGATGACTTTTGGAGCATAGACCGCCGCAGTCAGGATTCTGATGGAAAAGGTGTTGTTTGGAGGCAAAATTCACGAAGATCAGAAAATCCGGGAAAATACATGGAAAATCCTATTTTTCCAGAAGACGAAGGAAGCCAGAGGGGGAGGCTGAGATGGGCCACAAGGGGCCCACACCACCCCCTAGTGCGGGCCAGCCTAGGCAGCACCACCAGGTGGTGTGGCCTCCCTGGTCCACCCCTGGCTCTCCCCTCTGGCGTATATTATCCTCCCGAAACCCTAAGACTCGGGGAGCAACCACAGAAAGATTCCGCCGCCTCTGGGGGTGGAAAACACCGAGAGAGAAAGATCTCTCCGGCAGACATAATTTTGTCGGGGGAATTCCTTCCCGGAGAGGGGAGATCGTCGCCATCAACACCACCATCAAGCTGGACTTCACCCGGATCATCATCACCATCTCCATATAGCTGTAACAATTGAGTTGAATCTTGCATAGTTCTTAGGGAAAACTTTCCCGGTGTTGATTACTCTTTGTAGTGGATGCTATTGAGTGGAACCATTGAATTATTGTTTATGTTCAGATTGTTATACATCATTATTCCATCTCTGATCATGATCCATATGATGTCTTGTGAGTAGTTCGTTTTGTTTTTGAGGACATGGGACAAGTCATGTTGTTAGTAGTGGAATTGTGTTGAGAAAGATTCAATGGTTTGATATTTAAGTTGTGGTGTACTTCTTCTAGTGGTGTCATGTGAACGTCAACTACATGACACTTCACCTATATGGTCCTAGGGGAATGCATTTTGTATTTGGCTACTAATCGTAGGGTTGTCGGAGTGACAGAAACCTGAACCCCCGTTAAAAAACCATTATACAAGAGACGTCAGGATCTTAGAGTTTAAAGTTGTGGTTAGGTTTCTATCTTAGTTACTTTCTTGTACTTGCGGATGCTTGCAAGGGGTATAATCACAAGTATGTATTAGTCCTAGGAAGGTCGGTACATTACACAGGTTCACCCACACAACACTTAGCAAACTAAAGAAGATTAATCAACTATATGAAGCGAAAGCACTTGACGATATTCCCATGTCCTCGAGAACATTTGGTCATCTTAAGTAATACAACCGGCTTGTCCTTTGATAAATAAAGGATTGGGCCACCTGCTGCATTTATTCCTATTATCTTTTATTTACTCGTACTTTATTTACTTGCATTATCAAAAAACCCTAAAAATCCGTTTGCTAAGTATTTGCAGAGAATTCCTGATCCATACCACTAGCCAACACCTTCTGCTCCTCGTTGGGTCTGACACTCTTACTTATCGAAAATACTGCGATACACCCCTATATTTGTGGGTCATCGATCACCACAGACAACTATTTGGGAGGCCGTAGACTCCCACTTTTATTTGTTTCAACATTTCATTCAATCTTGTATGCTTCAAAACATTGTTGTATTGGATTATTGTCGTGACATTATTTGATTTGAACAATTATTATAATTTGGATTATTGTTGTAATGTACAATTAATAATTTTTGGATTTTACTTCATATTGTTATCTTAATTGTATGTGCAAATGAGAGATATGTGTGAAAATGCTAAGAAAACATATTGTTTTAAGGATTCGGGCCGTGATTCGGCAGAGCAGACACTATATATGCAGCCGGCAAAAAATAATATTCCTTTTTGAGGCTCGCATATAAGGGGTTTGTTCCGTCCCAGCTATTTCTGCGGCAAAAATCGCACTCTTCTCGGCCCTTAAACGCGTTATAAGGGGCGGACGGATAAGGTTTTGCTAGAGATGCTCTAACACACTTAAATGTTTTACGACACTTGGAGATCGTTTTGGAATCATTGGGATCATAAGAAGAAAGAGAAGACAATATTGAAAGTGTTCCGTGAGAGAACCAGAATTGTTTTGGGGAGATCCGAAGTCGTTTGGAGTAAACCGAAAGGTGTTTCGGATCAAAGGTAATTTGATATGTAATTTATATTAATTGTTGGAATTAATATTAAAATAAATATTTAAATTAATTTTGAAAGGGTAACTTCCCTAATGGGCCAAATCCCTGAAGGGAAAAGGCCCAAGAGGGAGCCACCCCATGGGATCTCGTACAAAATTATCATACGGCACAATTGGAAAATTATATTTTTTAACATGCCATGTACGGTATAATTGTAAATGATACTGCACCGGCACTGCAGTAGTGGAATCCTAACAGATGAATTTCGGATCAATATTATTTCCTTTATGAGTCTGGCAACAACTGGATATTGTTAAGAGCATCTCTATCGGGGTGCCTCAAATTGTATCCGGCAAGTGTCTGATGCAGCCTTTGCGGCGCCAATTCATGTTGCCGGCCATTTGGGAGATCCTCTCCATATAGGTGGAACCCCAAAAATATCCTCGAACGTTTTTACAAAATAGTTCATGAAAATCTTCTCATTATTTCTCTACTAGTTCCATAAATTAAAGAAACACACAAATCTTACAAGGTAGTTCATGATAATCTTCTTCTTCCTCTATTAGTTCAACTACTCAACACTATAACCCTATATCGACGGCGCTATTCATCATCGCCAGAGCTCGGGCCTCGGATTTGGAGGTAGCCGAAGACAACGCTATTCATCATCACCAGAGCGCAGGCCCTCAGATGCCGAGGGAGCGAAAAAGAGCATCGTCGTGCTTTCCACGGTCGATCAAGGCCCCACTCTTCCAAGCTCATCTTGAACTTGCACTTCTTCATTTCTTCTTGGGGTTGATCTACTTGAAGCTTTTTTTCACGCTTTGTCTTGATCAACCTCCAATCTTCTTCTTTCTTCAATATGATGTCTTGAAGTGATGCAAGAATGCTTACACTATCTTCTTCTTCAAGACATGATTACAATGGGCTCAATTCTCACAACACCTTGAATATCTCCTCGGATATTGCTTATTCCTTTTCATTTCTTCATCCTTCAACATTCAAACCACACATATGTGCACACATGCACTTTCAGTTTCATCTCCAGTAGGAAGACTTCGTCAAAGGCGTCCCACACGAAGGGGCGCCTAGTGGTCAGTGATACAGGTCCTTGCCGCCATATCCGGCGGAGCCTCCACGTCGTTTGAGGAATTGTCACGATCGCGGCTCGCATCCATGGATCTAGGGTTCGGTGGCATGGGTGGCGGCTGGGTGGAGTGGAGGAAGAGAGAGAAAGTGTGTGTGTAGTCCTTTAATTAGCTTGACTTGTGTCATTGACAGGGTGGGCCAGTCCATCAGATCTGACGTGGCATCGGTTGCTAGTGGCTGGTTCACTCCTCGTGGGTAGGGGCGGTCACGGCAATGCCTAACAACTAACCGGCCGGCGCAAGGCGCTCGCACCCATTTGGGTCCTTCGGAGTGGGCTTTTTTGCCTGTCTTTCCGAAGGCCATTTGGGGATGGTTGGGAGCACAGGTGAAGATGTCTAAGATACATAATGATACGGGGAAATAAGCGTTTGCACATTTGGTGTGGGGCGTCGGGTCGTACATATGCGCTAATTTCCTTGCTCAGCGATGGACAACCGGTGATATCCATCAAGTTGATGTAGGTATGTCGTATGCGTTAGAGCATCTCCACTCGCCCCCCCCCCCCCCCCCCCCATACGGCGTCCGGTGAGGCCTAATTTTGGTCTCTATGGGGGGCGGATTGATTCACGAATTGGTGGGGAAGGAGGGGGCACTACACCCAGCCGTGCCCCCCATACAAAAAATCAACAAGTTTATTCATCAAATCAAACAAGCAATTCAACAAGGGTTTGGAGCTACTAGGAGGCAGAACGGCCGCGGCGACGCGGGCGAGGAGGCGGCTCGAGAGGGCGTAGGAAGTATTTCCGGCGGCTGCGCGGGTGATTCTAGCGGACTGAACGGCCGACAACAGCGATGGGTGGTAGCGGCGGCGAGCTGCTGGGGCGGTGGTCGTGGGGGAGGGATGAGCGAGTTTGCGTGTGCGTGTCGCCGACATGACTGGCCCGCGGTGTTTTCAGTTCCATCCGGCGTCCTCGTTTGCAACCCCGTGGGTTAGATTCGGCATGGAGACGTTGAATAACAAAACGGACTGTGTCGGCACGTAAAATAATTAAGAGGAAGGTTTTGAACGTGATTTTAAGCGCCGACATCCTGAAAGCTGTTTAAGGAAGCTTTAGGGACAACGAAAAGCTACCGGATCGGTTATCCAGCAAGCCGTGCAAAATATAGACGTACGTGGAAGGGCATGGACGCAAATCATTCTCGACGGCCGTCGGAGTATCGTTGTCGAGCAAGAAATTAAGACGCTTGCGCCATCGCAGTTAATGACCATCCAGCAACCAACTACTGCTACTGCTATGCATCGCGGTCGCTGCCTAGCTCAGGGACCAGTACTAGTCAAGTCCAATTTCCAAGCTTGTCTCGCACGACCAAGAAAACCAACAGCAGCTAGATGGATGGCCACGTCGATCACTACTCAGTACGCAGGGCTTGTATTGAGTTCGTTTGAAGCAAGTACAATAAGCTTAGTTAGCAGGGAGACAGCAATTAGGCTCGTAGGCTTAGTTAGCAGGGAGGCGGCAATTTGGCTCGTAGGTGCAAATACATCTATTACGAGAAAACATATTTTATAAAGTTAAAAGTTTGAAAAAAAATCTACATATTTTATGTTGGTTCACAAGTTTTCGGGATGAAAGAATATTTTATGTGTCGTGTAAAAAGACAAAAAATGATACGTGAATAGTCGTATTCCTATGATATATTTTGTGTTTTTATACATGACACATAAAATGTATTTTCATCCCGAAAACTTGTGAAGCAACATAAAATGTACGAATGTATATGCGGAACTTTTTTCCGAATTTTTTGATATTTCGAAAAAGGTTTTCTCATTTTGCACCTGCGAGCCGAAGTGAATATCCGAATTAGTAGGATAAAAAAAATACTACTCCCTCCGATCCAAATTATTGTTCTTAGATTTGTATAAATTCAGATGTATCTAGCACTAAAACATGACTAGATACAACCGAATCTAGATAAATCTAAGAACAATAATTTGGATCAAAGATGGTATATTTTTTGCTTAGTTAGATAAGAGAGAAGTATTGGACTCTTAGAGCAGGTTATAATAGCTTAAATAATATATTTGAGATGGGGTGGAGGAGAGAGAATAGTGAGAAAAGAGTAGTGAGCTCCCATGTAATTTGTGAGTATAAAGTGGGTCTTGGCTAAATAAAGTACCCCTCCGATTTATAATAAATATCGCTCATTTTTATGAAGCTAGTACAAACTTTATACTAGATGAGCGACATTTATTATGGATTTGAGAGAGTAGTACATATTTATAGCTAACTATTGTATATGTTGGCTATTAGGTTGCTATGGTTGACATGGGGTTGGGCTTATAGCTAGCAACATGCTTTACTATTGAACTTGTTCTTAGTTAAGAGCCAGTTACAACACGTGCTAGTAGCCAGTTACAATCGTATAGGCGGCATGTACAATAGGTAGATATAATGCATGATCCACTCCGTACTCTCAAATATAGACGTAGTGGAAGGGCTTCAGTACAATAATACCTTATTAGCTAGCTATAGCATTTGTCATGTCATAAAAATTCTGGTTGGCGGACACTCTATCTTAGCATATTATCCTAGATAGTGGTGTATTTTAAGAAATAACCACGTCATACCATCTTATTTCTCTCACCTCCAATTAGGATGTCGCTGATGTGGTGCTTATAGCCCGGTGAGTAGGAGCTAGTAGTATTATATCGTGCATGTCACCTTGACAAAATAATTATATGTCACACCAATTAATAAAAAAGAAGATGCTAATAATATCATAAAAGAGACTAGAATCATAACACGTGTAATAAGAAAAGTTAATATCACGTGTACACAAAACTATATTAAAATTCTAATAATAACGATAAGACTATGATATTGCTATACGATAGTACCGGGAATGAGGGAGTATCGTCGCCTCATCGACCCATCGGAGGACCTCGATCGACCTGTGAAAGAAAATGAACCTTAATTCTGCAGCTGGTCGATCCCGCACGAACCTGTGATCGGTGACGTGTGTGTATGCATGAAATGGACATTAGACGTTTTTTTCTCGTGACCGACGAATCGGCATAAAATCCGTCAAGATCGTAACGCGGCCTGCTTTTTACCGGCCGGTCATCCTTCCACTACAAGCAGCTCCGAGTACAATGAAGGCGGCCGGTAGGCTCCAGCTGCAGCTTCAACCACACACCGCGGTCCGCAGTTCACACGCTTAAAAGCAACCGGAGGCGTGACCGCAGCCGCTCGCCCTCTTCCGCGGCGTCAAAGAGCCCACACCCGCCGCGCGCGCGCCCATGCCTCCGCCGCCGGAGAATGATCCCCTGCCGCCGCCTCGGCCGCGGCCCAAGCCAAAGCCTCCCAAGCCCAAGCCACCCAAACCCAAGCCGGCGGCGGTGCGCGACCAGACCCACGGCGTCGCCCTCCCGTTGCCTCCCGACCCCTTCGCCTGCGCCGCCCACTGCTCCGAGTCCTGCGACTACCACGGCCTCTGCGTGCCGCCGCCGCCCTCGCGCACCGCCACCCTCCACCTCCGGTCCTCCCGCCTCCCCACCCCGCTCATCGCGCTCTCCGCGTCCGTCCTCGCCGTCTCCGTCGTCCTCCTCCTTGTCCTGCTCGTCTGCCACGTCGTGCGGTGGCGCCGGCGGCGCCAGGGCGCGCAGGAGGCTCCGCTGAACCACCAACACGTCGTCGACGAGGAGGGAGGGCCGGTAGCCCTGGTCCCGGCGCCGGCAGAGGATGACTCGGACGACGGCGACGGGGTGCACCACGTGTGGTACATAAAGACCGTGGGGCTCGACGAGCGCGCCATCGCGGCCATCACAGCGCTGGTGTACGACGCCGAGAAGTGCCGCGCCACGGGGCTCGGCGCCGACGGCGGATGCGCGGTCTGCCTCGCCGAGTTCCGCGACGGGGAGACGCTGCGCCTGCTGCCGCGGTGCGCCCACGCGTTCCACCGCGGATGCATTGACACCTGGCTCCGCGCCCACGTCAACTGCCCGCTCTGCCGCGCCCCCGTCAAGATCGCCTCCTCCTGCAACGCCACCGCGCTCGGCGGCGAGCCAGCGGCAAACCTTGGAATGGCTGCCGGCCACGGCGCCGAGGAGGCCGGCCGCGATGACGCCGACCCGTCGACGGAGGAGCGGGCTCTCAGGCGCGCGGCGTCCATGGTGGCGCTCCCGAGGCGAGCGTGGTTGGACGTCGACTCCCAACCAATACGAGCTCTGGCATCGAACAGTGCGCGCGAAGGGGAGTTGGGCCTAGCGAAGATCAGTCGGGTGCTGAAACTGTCGGAAGCGTTGGAGATGGCCGGCATCGGGGCACGCAGGTCGGCGTCCTTCAGCGCGCCGAGCTCCCTACGTTTGCCAGGGCGGTCAGGCCAGCCGGCCGCCGGCATCAACACCGACGAGATCACACGGTGAAGTGCATCATCGCTGCTTGGTTGCCGTCAAGTGATTCAAGAAGATGCAGTTTTGGAGTGAAACGGCGTGAGCTTGTGCATACATCTCGAAAATGTCAGAAATTGTAAATAAGAATCACTGACATAAAAGACGTGTTCCGTATGCGAGATTGTAGTAATAATAAGCTATAAAGGTCTAAGATATGAAGATCAATAGCGCAGGTTCGTCTTCTAGTTCATGACAAACATATACTCCGTATATATATATATATATATATATATATATATATATATATATATATATATATATATATATATATTTCATACTACTCCCCGGGTGTAACACCCAGTATGTAGTATCTATCATACCGAAGAGTATGTACGCGTAGTATGAAGTATTATAAGACTATTTAGTAATATATATACTACTTTTGATGTAGTATGTATAAGTTTTTTACATACTCTTATTTTACGTACAAATATGAAGGGTATTTCGGAAATATAGTGCAAACTATGGCTCCGCTTGCATTTTTTCCACGTAACTTGATTTGAAGTATCTTAGATGTAGTATATGAACATAGTCAAACCGATAAAGTATCACGTATACTTTCGTATGGGAGTATATAAGACATGGGTGTAACTACACCCGGGAGAAGGATTTTTCATATATATATATATATATATATATATATATATATATATATATATATATATATATATATATATATATATAATACTTCTTACTCCCGGGTGTAACTACACCCACGTCTCATATACTATCTTATGGAAGTATATATATATTGTCTTGCTTTTTGAATCTTTCATGATCCACCATGATGATATGGCTATGGTAATTTTGTGTCCATTGTACTCGTGTGTTTTTAGCTTTTGGGAAAAATCTCATGATAATAATAAAGTTGAGAAGGTTAACTCCCATTCCATTTTGAACCGAGTTTTAGCGTGTGGATGCTGGTTGTGGAATTTGTTCTGTTCCAATCCAAAACGAACTGGATCCTATTCCAATCCTTTTTGCAGAACAAAAAAGAGAGAGAGCGTAGTTTTGTTTTAGATTCTGAAAAGAAAGTAAGAATAGGGACGTAACCAGGATTCTCAAGGAAGTTGCAGTGACTGGCCACCCACCTTGCCATGCCTGTCACCGTCATGCTACCAAGACTGCATTAAAAATGATGCCTCCATTTGCAACGCTAATAGTAGTGTGGGTGACAAAGCAGGAGAGGCAAGGTGTCAGGTGTGGGTAATCAATCCCAGTCAACTCAGTAGGCGTGTGGTGTGCATCAATTATTTTCAACCAATAAATTGTTGCTGGTCTGGTCATCAAGTGAGATGTGCCGAATGTACGAGAGATGGAGACGAAAGCATGCGCCTTGAGGAGCAAGCACCACCTAGATACATGAGTTAATTCTCAAGTTTTTCAGGTTTAGGGTGAGTTCATAGGGCAGGCACTGGACATCGTGCCATCCAAGCTAGCTGTTCCTTGTCTTGAACAAGACCCTTGACCTTGCTTCTATCTTCAAAGGTGTGAATTTCAAGTCTGAACAAGTTGACATCGTTCAAGACAGTGCATGTACAGATCATGCGTAGCAGGGAAGGACCAGCAAAACAGAGCTGGAAGCGTATGCTCTATACCACACGGGATTACAGATAGTGAAGTACACTTGGTTCCAACATTCTTCATATGGTTTTACAGTACTTGAGATGCATCATAATTTGGTGCCAAATTCTTTAGAATGGACTCTGGAGAAATTTTGCAAGAGGATAGAACTATGGGGCTTACAGGAGTCAGGAGATAACTCATAAAGGGCCATCAATTTTACAAACCCAGACAAGTCGTCCATTTCTATGCCAGCGTGACATGATAAATAGCCTACAGATGGTCACTTCGTTTTTTGACGTAAATACAAAAATTGCTCTAGCTCTGACTCACAATACATCATTTATCTCAGCACAAGATCAGATTATCAGAGGTAATATCACAAGAGACCGAACAAAACTTTCATTGCGGCAGCATTGCTAAGAGATCTTCTTTGTGCTGTGTATAGTAATATACCAAAATTGCCAGAATGATAGCTAGTATCATGGACCACAGGCTCGCACCTGTCAGAAAACAAGCAACCGTTCTTAGGATAGTCCCAAAAATTGGCAAGTACACAACAAGTCGACAACCGAAGATCTGCATCAGACATACCAGTACTCTTTGGGGGTGCAGTCGATGTCACCCTTGCAGTTGAGTCGAAGGAAGTAGACAGCACAGTCCTGATATCATAAAATTGCAACAAATGAGACACTGCATTTGTGGAATTCATCAACTAAAGCAGAACGAGAGCACAGGCCATTGACCTTGAATCTTGAGAGAAGGCCAACGTAGTAACAATGCCAAGATGTGCCTTCTTAACTTTTACAAGCACTCGCATGTCTCTTGAACCAAGTACGCTGATGCTTCCCTCAATAGTTCCACTGGGTATGCAAAGGCAAGCATATTAGACCTCCAAGAAAAGTGGCAGCCATGTTAACCATAAGTTCAATACTACAATTCAATCATAGTTCCTGCTCACATTGCTAGAAGTGTACCATCAGGCGAGACAGCAAATGCAGAAATTGCCTCACGAGTTATTTTCTTTGATCCAATTCTCGTCCATGAGGTAGTATTCCAAGATATTATTTTCCCATAATCACCTAAAAGGCATATTATTCTGTAACTATCAGGTCTCAGGTTTACCGAACAATTCTGTACATTTCTCAGAGAACTTCAAACAATTTCATTCGTAACAGGGTGAACTCAAATCTTGGCATCACCTTGCATTGCTGTAACAAAGAGGATCTGACTGTTGTCAGGCTTATTGCAAAATCTGCAGAATCCAAATATTTCTCCCTGGAAGATTACGAGTTAGATGTTTACCTTAACCAAGAAAATAAGTCAATGCAAACTGACAAAAGAATCACTCACTGCTTCTCTTGGCAGATTAGCCACAGCTTGGTTTGACTTTAAATCCCACACTCTAGATGGACCACCGCTCCTATTCACAGCTAGAAACTTCTCATCGGAACTAAAAGCATGTCCAATAGTAGAGGCAACCCATCAGTATCATACAATCAATATCCATTTAGAAAGAGAAGGTTCAAGCGGCACCATTTTACCTGAAACTAAGATCCTTAACAGATGTTTTACTATCAGGTTCTTCAATAATGCTTTCCATGGTAGGCCATTTGAAGACCCTTAAATGCCCATCCTATACATCACACAGATAAACTTTTAACATGCTTAATAATAATTTATGTTCTGTTCTGAGTTCCATAAAATAGCTAGAAACTAACAGCAACACCATATAAACTATTGGCTAACCTCAAAAGCATACGCTTCTGACCATAATTGGTACGTGCAATTCTATGAATTAAATGACAGAAAATCTAGAATAGCTTTCATAATTATAATTATTAATAAAATGAGAAGGTAAAAAGGTTTGGATGCCTGTAGGAAGTGACTGGTCCAGAAATAACTAACTTGGGTTTGTCTATATTCGAATGTATCTATATACTAAAATGCGTCTAGATACGTTCGAACCTAGAGAAATCCAAGTTATTTCTGGACAGAGGGAGTACATGTTTAAGTTTGTTTTAATCTAAATAAGGGAGACATCACAATGTACAACAAACAAACCAAACAAGAGCATTATGGTAATACTAAACTACTCCTTGGGTCTATCCATATGTTTAACTGCAACCATTTGCTCCCTCATTACAAGGACATGTAGTTGACAAATATTTCCTTATCACAGTAACATTCTATGCCGACCTCAGTTGCCTAACCGTATGGGTCACCACAGTTATGGTTGTCAATATTGTAAAATGCTCTTTAGGTTAGACTAAGTTACAAGTTCGTTAGCTATAGTCTATATTCCATTGGTTGCTCAAAATAACCATATGTCACATTGCTTTATGCATGAAGAAACTAACTAGACATTATTGTTTTTGTTTCTATGAACACCTCTGTCAGATCTGACTAAGTGTGTGCACCTCCATGACTACTAGTGAAATAAAGAAACTCAGGGAAGATAAAAAATGGGAATAACTATAGGGAATTCATTTACCTCACCACCAGTTGCAAGTAGCGAACCCACTCCACTGAATGACACCGCCAACTGTAAACCAACATCACTTAGCATCAGTACAGCCTCCTCGTCAGATCTCAAAACTAGTTCATGTGTATCCTCCCCTTCTGGTAATTCCCATCGCAACAGCCTATACATGTGGCACATGGTCAAGATTCTGAACTGCAGATCATCGGCTAAACTAAACAGTCTGGATATACTAGCAAATCCAACATACTGCTTACACCGACAGTTGAAGTAAAACATGGGGTTATCAAGAAGCCATCAAGAATGTCATTGTATTGTAACATGAAGTCTTGAACGGTATGCTATGATATGGTATGGCAAACATTGATTGACCAGAAATTAGAGCATATAAACTTAAATCCACAACACTGTCAGGACAAATCTAAGTGCCAGACTTACTCAAGTATTCCAAGCATAGACATCACGTGAACCACAGGTTGAAAACAATTAATACAGAGGGTAACACTGAAGATCACATTATGAAAATTTTGAGCCAATCAAAATTCACAGCCGACCAATGCACTAGCGAGGATCAGCGGCAGCGCATGAAGATGTACATAATCACACAAGCACCTGCAGCCATTGGGGAAGGCGCAGAGGACGCCGTCGCCGCGGGGGTGGACGGACATCCTGTATGGCACCTGCTCCCCTGTCCCCAGCCTAAACACCTGCACCCCAGGATCACCACACTAACAGTGTCAAAACATCACATAAACCTCTCCAAAGATCCGTGCGGATCTGGTGAAACTAGAGAGCGAGGGGCAAGGATCGCTCACCGGCTCGGGGGAGAGTGCCAGGGGCGCCCCCGCCGCGGCAGGTTCGAGCGCGGCGACAACCAGCGCGTTTGGCACGCCGCTTTTACCCTCTCCGCCGCCTCCGCCCAGAGCCACCATGGAGCGCGGGGGAGGGGACGGGGAGGACGCGTCCGCATCAGCGGCGTCGTCGGCGGGGGGCTTGAGGATGTGGGCGAGTGGGAGCCAGGAGGCGCAGTAGATGGGGAAGCCGTAGGTCTGCCCGCCGCCGCGCGGCGCCATCACGGGAGATGGATGGATCGAGATACCGGTGGCCGGAGGCGCGCGGTGTTCGCCGGGGTGCGGGGAGCGAGAGCCTGTGTGCGGAGATGCAGGTGACGACGGGTAAACGGGACGGGAAGAACAACTACGCGTTGATCCGAGGTTGCGTTTGATTCTCCCTTCGCCAGGCTATGATTATTTTTTTTCGAAATTCCGCCCATCTATTAGCGACAAATATAGAAATAGTCCTGCCGTTTGATAATATAATACGTTTTATCTTTAGGAAGGTAATAGACAGCTTCTAGTGTGTAGGTTCGGAGAGGTTCACTCCGAATATATATACTAAAAGAAGTATAGATACATTACATAATTTGAAACGGATGTAGGAGTAAAAAATACAAATACTCTCTCCATCTTAAAATAAATGTCGCAAATTTGTTAAAATTTGAATGTATCTAGACAATATTTAGTCCTAGATATATCCAAATTTAGAGAAATCGTTGACACCTATTTCAAGAGGGAAGGAGTAGATTATTGGTACCATCTAGAGATGATTACATACACTGACACGAGCCGAAGGCGTGCCGCCGCCTCGTCCCTCGGTCACTAGAGCCGAGCAAAATTTGCCGTAGAGAGTTTGTTATAGTTAAGGGACAGAAAGTCGTCGTATTAACCACACAAAGGACCAACAAACGAGAGCACCAACCATGACTAAAGATGACAACTGTAGATAACAACACCAACAACTACGAAAAATGACTGGTTCGCGGTAGTTCCTCCAGACACACGACTTCATGCGCCCTCTACCAACGCTACAATCACCG
This sequence comes from Avena eriantha, assembly GCA_910589775.1. Lineage (NCBI taxonomy): Eukaryota > Viridiplantae > Streptophyta > Magnoliopsida > Poales > Poaceae > Avena > Avena eriantha. The sequence continues at coordinate 319,995,800 of OU342743.1, read as the reverse complement.
GAGCGAGAATAAGATGGTGAAGACCTTATTCTGAGTCAAGGTATAGCCACCGCCGCAACATTTTGAAGAAGACACTAAAAAAGTTTAAATAATGAACGTGAACCTTCCGGTCGACAAGAGGTCGTAGTCCGTGATACCTCTGAATTACGGATGCAGTATAGTAGCCTTTTCCCTAAAAAGGACCTAGGTTTATTGAACCTTGGGAAATAGTTACTAAAAGGAATTGAGGAACTTCTACAAGACTTATTGATTAATTTTGTTTTTCGTTTACCGGATTTTCTAGTTTATTTCTATCTTTTGGTTGTTTTTAATGATGGAGATATGTCAGGGTTGAAGATTCACCTGCAGCTATGCATACAAATAGGATAAAAATAATATTAAGCACAGTCATGTATAAAATAATCTAATAGTGATAGGAATTGTGGACATTACATCCTTAGCTACTAGAACTCCTAAATAATAGCCTCTTGGTCTAACTATCATATCACGAAACCACGGGTTACAACGATTATTAAGTAAAACAGCCAAAGTCTTAAGATCGGCGGTGTTCCTGTTAATCCTAAGCGGACACTAAGGGTGTGTTTGGTAGACCGGTGAACCTAGAATTCCTATCTCTCCTCGTACATGCTGATCCTAGCCAAGTTGAGATGAGATTTTGCCATGTGTTTGGTAGCTTGTATCTGTTAAGACATGCTGAGTTGAGACTTTGTTTGGTAGACTACGATCTGAGTTAGATGTTGTTATCTTATCTTTAAAGTGGTGAGAATACCACCACAAGCGTGCAAACAATATATCAGAGCTAACCTTTTTTTCCGGGTAAATATCAGAGCTAAGCTTGAAGCTTTGTGAATTGATTCACATGTTTGCATCGAAAGGAATATGGCCAACAAAATCAGCTAACAATAGTTCATAGATACAAACACAATAGATAAAATTTTATTTCTTGACATACACATCCACGTGAGCTACACAGAACTCATTTATCAATATAAATTAATCTCTGAATATACACATTCTTCAATCACAACCATAAACACGTTTACAATCCTAATCCACGATCCTTTCTATACATCAATTCATCGCTATTGTACAAATCAAAAGGGACAGAGAGCTAAGATCATCAGTGCATTAAGCACATATTGAACCAAAAAACACAAGGGATAAAGCACAATGGATTAGGCACACGGGAGATATAAACCGGTCATATCCTGACATCAAGACGAATCGAACAAGAACATGAGAAAATAGCCAGGTTCACCATGCCATTTATGAAGAACAGCAAGGCATGCAGTTCTGCTTGTGCGGAATCACGCCACCGCAGGGTCCTGCATGCGAGCTGCAACCATGTGGCTTCAACGGCTCCTTGGCGACCGGATCTGGCGCTGGGCAATCAATCACGGCAGCTCTGGTTCGAGTCCAAGTCCGGCGCAGGGGGGACTGCTACAGATACGCGGCCGGAGGTTCTCGTCCGGCACCGGCGTCCATGGCGGCGATGCGGAGCTCCGGACGAGCACAGGAGGGAGGCGTGGCGGGGATGAGGTCGGGGAGTGAGCTTGGGGGACGGGGGAGGGTGAACAGCGGCGGGGGAGGCTCACCGGCGACGGGATCTGGGGACGGGTGGCCTGGCGATAAATGTGAGCGAGGATGAGCAGGGGGAAACGTGTGAGGGCTCGGGCTCGGGGTGGGGACTGGGGGTGCGGACTGGGGGTGCGGGGCGGTTTCCCTAGCGGACTCGGTGGATGCGGGAGGAAGTTTTTTCGAGGTGGATTCGGCAGTGCCGAAGAGCGAAGCTCGCAATCAGCTTCGCAGTTGGGCAGTGCCCAGACACAGTTTTCGTATCAAGTGGGCAGTGCCGAGAGCACAGACCCAACCTACCAAACACCCAAATTTCATCTGAGGTGAGAAATTCTGAGTGGAAGCAAGCTACCAAACACACCCTAAGTGAATATCATAATTCTCCTTGCTGTCACTGGGGTTTCACGTGTCAAACGTCGTTCTCTACTCATCTCACCTCACACCTTGATCAATCAGTGGGGTCTTACAATGAGGAGCTTACCGAGGTAAACAATGAGAAGCTTACATCGAAGGTAGATGAGTTTCTTAGCTTAGTAAAGGGTAAGGAAGATACCCAAGTTAATGGTTTCACTACTGATGCTAATGATGTTAATTTTATAGCTCGCACTCCTTTTAATCCTGCATGGAAAAATAATTATGCTTCTAATGTTCAAAAATATCATACTAATCCTGCAAGATCTCCTTATAATAATTATGATAATACTAATGGAGCAAATCATGGTAATCACCCGTTTGATCAAACTGTTAGAACATTTATGCAAGCTCAAACCGAACAAAACAATATGCTTATTAAGATTATAGAGAACCATGAAAGTAGTTTAGGAAGATTATCTAACTAGGTCGTTGCAATTAGAAATGATGTGCATGCTCTACAGGAAAGAACAAAGACCGTGGAAGCTCAGCTAGGTAAAGTAGCCGAGAGCCAAGCTCTCATACTAGAAAAGTTTGTAGGCAAACCCGAGCCAAATTCGGTAGAAGACCTCAAAATGATGAGGGTGGTAACCAATGATGAAAATCCTGAAGAGCTGGATTATAGCAATGCGCCAACACCAGAATATACCATGGAAGATCTATTAAAGATGGTCACCGTTAAGAATCCAGGTATAGAACAAGGTAATGATGCTATGTACCAACAATTTATACAACAAGTAGCATCTAAGGTTCGTGATTTAGAGATGGAGTATAAAAGACTAGTTGATAAGCTTTCAGCAAAGCTAGATGATATATTTGAGCCCACTATTAAAATTAAGTTGGAAGTTAACGAGATATCCGCACTTTGTGATCTTGGTGTAAGCGTCTCAACGATTTCCAAAAGCCTATTTGATAAGTTAAACTTGGGGCCATTTGTTACAACTGAATTGAGACTCCATATAGTTGATTCAACTTATAAACAAACTGTTGGGATCAAAGAAACAATAGTTGTTGAAATTAAAGGTAGTCCCTCTCTTATTGATCTAGTTATTGTGGACATGCCTGAAGATACCATTGCACCTATAATTCTAGGTAGGCCATTTCTAAGAACTATTAAAGCTTTGATTAATTTACATGAAGGGAATGTAAGGATAGGGCTACAATCTAGAGATCCTTTTGTAGTCCATTTTCATAGGAAAAAGAAGGCCAAGCCTAATGATGATGATGGTGTAATTACTTTAAAAGCGAACTATTTTGGAGTGGTCATTCCACTCTCCAAACCTAAGTGATTGCCATCAAGGTCAAGCTAATTGACTTTAACTAAAAGCACTTCATAGGAGGCAACCCATGTGAAATAAAGTTTCTCTAAGTTTTTATTATGTTTTATTTCGTGTTAGTTTTGTTTTGCTTTTGTTTATGTTTTTAATAATGAGTGTTCAAGAAGACCTATGGAAAAAGGAGAAGAAATAAGGTAATCCTCTATATTTTATTTTACTAACACATGGCCTAAGAAGTATTGCTGGTTCATTACTTAGTATTTTTGCTGCTATCTAACCTTTTGATAAGATGTGCAAAGGCGCACGGAGCTACTAATCACATCCTTGAGTTTTTGTAGTTCACAGTGTTGATAACAACCACGGGTACGGCCGGAGTGGCCCGTACCATGCGCTCGTACCACCACAAGGCAAAGGGGGATAGAAATTTCGATGATTGTCAAAGGCACCAGTATCGATAATGACCACTAGTACGGCCGGACGCACCCGTACCGAACGCCTGTACCGTACCCCCGAGCAAACATTAGATTTCAAGCAAAGTCACCGCAGCATTAACGACCAGCAGTACGGGCGCACGCGACCGTACCGCGCGCCCGTACCGAGTGCACCGCCTAGGAGCAGCCATCGCCCCCAAGGTAAGTCACCCGGTGCGGGTGGGCTCCGGCCGTACCGCCCGCCCGTACCAAGTATACGGATGCCATAATCACCCCGAGGAGGTAACCTAAAAATCTCAAATCATCTATTTTCTTTTTCTTCTTCCTCCAAACTTCAAACCACCTTCATTGGATCTTCAAATTTACTTAATATTTCTTTGATTCTTCGCACTCACTTGATCTAAAGTATGATTCTCCTCTGATCCCCAACTTATTTGTGCAAAAGCTTGGCTTAATCATTCATCATTGTCAATCTAGACATGGATCTTGTTCTTGATTCAATATCGGTACTAAGTATGCTTAGCATTGTTTTTAGAGGAGTTTCTTTTGTAGTTAGTATATAGAATCACTTGTACTATGTTTCTATTGGACCCAAAAAAATATTAGCAATCTTTATTTACTATGTCTTGTTTTTATTTATTAGATGAACACGAGGAGTCGTACACATGAGATGGCTGCGAAGTCCTCCGCACCACCCCTTGATACATTAATCCCTGAGTCACTTGGCATCGAGTCATCGAGGAGTTCCATCTTACCCATTTCGATCATCTCAAGATTCGAGAGATCAAGTCCACCAAGTGGGTGTGTCCTTATATCCTGAACCAACTAGGCATTCGTGTTGATTTCGATTTACTTTGTAACAATGTTGATTTGTACAATTTTGTCTTTTGGGATGTTGCAACATATCGCCGCTTGACGCTTGAGTTCTTCAGCACCTTGACAGATACGGTGGATCCTTATGGTTGTTTCGAGGAACAAAGGCCCAGAGTTGATCGAATTAAATTCGACCTTATGAACTGTGAGTATACTTTGACACTCATCCAATGGGATCAATGCTTTGGGTTTACCAACACCACCACCGATGTACGCACAACTACCTTTGTTTTAGATCCTTCCCCTTTACAATACTTTAATTTGATGAGAATCCGTGGAAACGTACCAAGGGGAACCAAATTGATCATCCTGCTATTCGATATTTATTCTATGTGATTGCTAACATGTTGCAGGCACGTGGTGAGTTTACTAGAGTTAATGAGGAGGACATGTTGATCCTCACAAAAGTTGCACTTATCAATTGTAACTTAACGCCAAATTTGGGCGCTTTACTTGTGTTTTATCTTAAGCATCAAGATCTTCAATCTCGAGGACCCATATGTGGAGGAGGAATTGTGATCGTTCTTGCACGCGCACTTCACATCAACCTAGGTAATATCGAACCATTGAATGGAGGTAACCATATCGGTCCATCTACTCTAAGAGCATGTGGTATGATTTCTAAAAATCATGGTAGATATTTCTTCAATATACCTGGAGTGGATCACTTGATCCCTGCTTCTTTGCCTAACGGTTTATTCTCTATCGAGGATGGACGTTTGTGTTATGACGCGCAGGTCGAAGCTAATCTACCTCAACAAGAAATACCCATGGGAGGAGTAGAAGATGAATAAGTAGAACAAGAAGGACCCGAACACGATGTGTAGCCACCAAACTACTACACCACCTATGAAGATATCTATGCATTCGAAGGAAATATTCAAAACATGAATAACCTCTCCATCAACCTTCGAGATGCCACGGCAAGCCTCGCCACCCAGTTCCATGATTGGAGCAACCGATGGAACGTGAGATATTATCCACCACCACCACAATGAGCAACAAAAGGGCTTGCAAAAGCCTAAGCTTGGGGATGTGTTCCCCCAGCAAATTTATTTGTGTAATAACGAGTATGTACTCCAGCTCCTTGAGAGCTTTGAAACACTCGTGTTGGCTTGTTCCAACACTTTACTTTTTTCCTTTGCTTTTTAATTTGCTTTCATTTTAGTGTCTTTGTTTTCCGTTGGTTTTTCTTTTTAGCCTTGCTTGGTCGCAAGTTATTTTCTATTCTTTAATCCCTATCCTCATAAATATAAAAAGATTTTTCTGTTTATCATTTTTTTTGTAAACGTGGATTCATACTTTGCCTCTTTGCTTTAATATAATTTCGAGAGTAATCGTGTTTGAGTTTTGAAGGAACAATCCCTATAAGGAAGAGGATCATAAAGTTACTTATGAGAGGTATGTCCTATGTCTTCCACTTATGAAGTTTGAATTGTTTATCTTAGTTGGTTGATTTGCTAAGATGCTATGCTAGTGGGAAGTAATTTAATATGGTCAGAGTAAGGATTTTTATTAGTATGATGATTAGTTGTTGAAGCTCTTGCTCTAGTTCTTTTAGTTAACCAAGTATTTCCTTGGAAATAATAATGCCAAACAAGTACAATAAGAAAAATTCTGAAATTTACGACTTGTTTGATGAATGATTGTCTTGAGAGTATACCCTTGATTATACTTAAACCCCATAGATATTTTGACAGTCTCGACGACACTCATGAAAAGAATTGTTTGATTGAAATAAAGTCTAGTGGTAATTGTGATGCATGCCAAAGCTATCCTTGTGGATCAAACCGTGGTTCTAGCTCAAAAAAAAGAGAAAGATACGAGACAACTTTGTTCTATGTCTTTGAAGCACACCTTTGGGATGCCAACAACTTCGCTAGCTTTTGAACGATCTATGGTATAACCTCGGACTTCGGATATGAGTTGATGACATGATTGGCATCCGTGTTAATGTATGGGCAAAAGTATTGGTACTCTCAAAGGTTGTGCAAATACTAGCAAAAATAAACAAATAGTGATCCTTGAAAAAAAAAGATGAAAAAGAAAGAAAGAAAAAAGATATGTATGAGGATCCACATAACAAGTCCTTGGCATGGTCTCATTACTACTTTACGAATTTTTCTTAAAAGACAATGATTGGATTAGAAGTGTTTTAGATTGACTTGATTTATTGATGTGGGCGTAAATAAGACACTTCATTGTTATACTACTTGGGACATGAAACTCTAGTACTCAATTATGCTATTTAAACATCCTAGTGTTCCTTGGCAAGCTGAGAGTTAATTAGAGGAATTGGATTGATTGCTACACTTGTAGTTATTTATACTTATATTAAACTTTACTTTGATTATCTTGAATTACCGAAGCTTGTATAGTATTCTTGTCATCTCTCTAATTTTGATAAGCTTCGCAAATGAATGAAGTGTTGAGTACATACGACTACCGACTGTAAGTGAACTCTTATTCTTGTTGTTTCAAGTTTAAACACTGAATTCCTTATAGTTCTTTTGGTTCTTCTTGCTCGAGGACGATCAAGGTTTGAGCTTTGGGGAAGTTGATGGCTCTGATTTTTGCCATCTTCCAATGCGTTTAAACATTGTTTTTGGTCAAGAAATTGCCAAAGAAACTCTCAACTTTTGCCACTAATGACTAACAATTGCAAAGATATGCAGATCCCTTCTTTGATTTATGTTGTGCAGGAAATCACTGCTTTTAAGGCGAAATAAGGAGTCATAATTAAGGATTTTGAGGAAGTACACACGGACAAGTAATTGGAGAAGCTTTCCCAGGCGCCTGAAGCCTTAACGACCATTGTTATGGGCGCGGTCCGCCCGCCCGTACCAGGTGGCGACGGCTTCGTCTCGTCAAACCCTACAAACTTCGTGAAGGCGCCTATATATTTCGAGGCTCCAGCCGCCGGCCAGAGGGCCTCCATTCTAATATTGCATCACAATACCCCCAAAGGAGATCCACACCATTTTTCATCCATAGTTCATCCATTGTTCATCACTTCCACCATCCGTCCCTCCACAAGCCATAGCCATTGCTTTGTACTTTTAGATCTCCTTGTGATTTGGCGACCATTGTAAGCATATTTGATTTTAATCTAAGTATTTGCATGATGTTTTCTATCTCCGATCTATTTGTTATGAGTGAGTAATCCTCACGGGCTGTAGGTTGGGGAGAAACCTCGCAGCAATTATGTGCATCTAGATCATGAGAGAATTGTATTTTGTTTGGTTTCGTGATTTGTATCTTTTGTTTCTTCGTCTCTCGTCTCGATCTGTGGACTTATAGGTACCCAAGATCCCATAGATTGATAAAGGCTTGAGGTGAGATACTTGGCTAGCGGCGATCTCATAGGAAACTCGGTGATAGAAAGGGAAGTACGGTCTCCGCTTAGCGCCCCATTCGGGATCAACAACAACATCACCACTTAAAGCTTTAATCTATGTTTACACTTAATAATCGTTTGTAACCCGTGGCTTCGTTGTACTCTCGGTTGGATTAAAAGTCTATTGCTATGCCCGCTGCATCACGGGGGCTATAGAATATTAGGATGTGTTGCTCACAAAAAAATATCTCAATACAAAAACTATACATGACTATGCTTATTATTATCTTTCATCCCATTTGATGTGCGGTCGCAGGTGGAACTTAAACCTTGGCCTATCTCCATCCATTGATTCAAACCTGTTATAAGTAAACTAGATTGGTCTGGTCAACTAAGGTAAAACTAACAAACAAAGTCTTGTAGACGTGTCCTTTCTTATTACCTTTTAGTAGTGCTTTTCGAGGTTCGATTAAACCTAGGTCTTCTAGGTAAAAAAACTATTATACTACATCCATGAATACGTATCAAAGGTATCACTTTACCTTTCGGTTCGTATTCCGAGGCCATGTCTGTATATTCTAGGCTCGCCAAGTAAGAATCTTAGTACTCGCGTGTGTAAAATTATCTTATACCCGTTGTATGCGAACGTAGAGGCTGTCACACCCGATCATCACATGGTGTCTCGAAACGATGAACTTTCTTAAGGTGCATACTAAAGCAAGAATACATTTTGTCTTGCTATTTAAATGAGGGATCATCTTATAATGCTACTAAAGCACCATACACGCAATATATGATGCAAACAAACATCATATGCAAAAAGTGATATGATATGGCTCTTGCACTTGATCACTATCTTGTGCATCGTGGTATGATCTTCATCATTCCTATATAGTATGTAAGGCCAAGGTCTATGGAACTTACACTTTGGTATGTTATAATTTCCAAGAGTATCAAACTATACTACAAATTATAACATTACCATATCATAGCACTTGCATAGCAAAACCAAAAACTAGACGCTTCTAATTTATCTTTTGCATGCTTTTATGTGGCTTGGGGCTTTCATAGATAGAGTCGTTCTTACCTATGAACTTGGAACCACAACGACGATAATCAAATTATTAGCAACTCGTTGTAAATCAGATATTGACTATAGTAGGATATACAAACATCCGCTAGCCACTTAGGCAAAACTAGCTACATTCAAGTGTGGAAAAGGTCTCATGTACGAGGACATGTAAAGTTAGTCCGGGATGCTTGATCCCACTATTTCACCAATATACAAAATACATAAAATATGCAACAACATGATCATCAATGTCCACATTCTACCTGTGCAAAGCATCTATGCATAGATCAACCTCTGATACCACTGTTGGTTTTGCAACACAGAAAACAAATGTTTTCCTACGATATGAACAACTAAGCACCAAGAGCTATCTACCTAGATACAATCAACGGGTGAATATACTATAGGGGTTCCGCGTATGAAAACAACAATTTTTACCCTACGCCCCTGAACCCCTGAAGCTGTCAGGACCTATCCATTAGTAATACAGTAACGAGAGGGGCTTTTCGCGAACTTACCCTTGAAGATCGAAAAGCGTTGTCAACGCTCAGGAGAGCATGGTTGATGTAGACGAGCCGAAGCCGACCTCAAGGTCGTGATGAAGTCCTTGCGCTCTTTGGATCCAATGACTTGAGTGCCTCAAGTGCAATACCTCGCGGGGAGTTACACATGTCCGGTGCCTAACGATGACTCCCGCTTCCCCGATCCAGCAGCAGTTGTGGAAGTAGAGCTCCCGGATCCAAATCCCGTAGCGCGACGGCGCTCCGCGGTGAAGATGTCTCTCGCTCGCGCAGTCCAGACTTGGGACCACGGTCACGAGAGAGAGGGGGAGAGACAAAATATCAACTAGAGGTCCTCCCAAAAGTGAGAAGACCTTTTTTGATTATTGGTGTATTTAAATTGGCCAAATACCCCCACTATATATAGGGGGAGGGGAGGTACTACCTCCCTCAAAGTCTTGGGGTGGGACTAAAGGAGAGGAGGGGGAGGGTGGCCGCCGGCCACCCTAGTGGGCCCCGCACGAGGGGGCTAGGCCCAGCCGGCCTCCCCCTTGCCCCTTCTCCCTATCTCCTTTCCCCTGATGGGCCCTCTCCCTCCGGAAATTGGCCCATTAAGCCTTTTGACCATTTATTTGATTTTTCTCTTTATTAAATAATTATGAATAAATGATTAAATCAACATTTAACATTTATTCACATATTATTCAATCTCCGTGGCTATGGAACACCTTCCACCTCCACTCCGGACATCCTTTGGACTTACTGAAACCCTTCCGGTTTTCTCCCTACTCTTCTTCGGTGATTCCACCGATCCTATAAACACTCTCTAAGCATCATCAAGCCCTTAAGCATGATACCCCACGGTTCGGAAACACTCCATACATGGTTGGGACACTCCCGCACCAATGATCGATAGAGGGACCTGGATGGCCATGTGACCCCTGTGCGTTCCACGAAGATGTTTTGTCGTTTGAACTGGGACAGTCGTGTCTTATTCCCTTTGTCTCTCGATACTTGCATTGCCCGAGATCTAATCAATGACATCACCATGTCGTGTTCAATCTCGTTACTAAACAATGCTACTTGACTCGTTCTGACAAGCGATATCCTCGGGATCAAATCACATGTTGCGCAGCTATTGGATATAACCTCTCCGAGTGGGCCCTTGAGTATCTTCCCGTCACATGGACGGAAAAATCCCGCTCTTGACATATATTGCCTCCATGGTTTCCTCCGAGTACCTGAACACACCTTTATAACCACCGTATTACCAGATGGCGTTTGATGCTATCTAAGCACTCTCGGGAGACAGTGATTGATATAGCCTCACGGTCTAAGGAATAGTCTACAAGGATCCATTTCTAATCATTGTAACTTGAACTTCGTGACATGATCGGGTCATGATGTTTAGGTTGGGTATTGGTTCATCATATCATTCTCAGAATGAGATGACCTCATTTCCAACTGGCATAAATGCCACATGATCAGGAAACATGATCATCTGTTGACCAATGAACCAGTGACTAGAGTTTCACTGGGAACCCCTGGTTGTTTGTATATCACACGTGTATTGATGTTTCCACTCAATACAGTTATAGCATGATATAAAACTTAATCATAAACTATATGAAATATGATAATAGTCCTTACTACTATTTGTCTCTAGGGCATATTTCCAACAGTCTCCCACTTGCACTAGAGTACAAATACACTAGCTGCATTTGTTCTCAATCATTGGCACCATATATCCGGTACCCTGAACATGCTTGCTCATGGAAGAGGTTGAGTCTTGGGTCTTTACTTTACAGTCCCAAATCCTTTGCAACTTACTAATGTCACCTTGATTGACATTAATACTTTATCATCACATGATAGCATCTGTGTGTATGCATCGTCGTTATGGTAGCAGAACGAGGCCTGATTCTAGGAGCCTACAGTGACGTTAGATCAACCTCGAGGGCTTCCTGTGCCCTGGGACACATCATTCTATGTTAAAAGCGAACTAGCCCCGCCATAACATTATACAACACTTTAGATGGTACCCTTATCTATTATTATAAATGTATTCATCGAAACACTAGTGCACTCTATGCAACTTTTGATGTTTTTGTTCACCTCGCTTCCTACTTGACTTTAATCGGTATCTACAAGAGTTTACAACATATTCCCTTATAACATAACTCTTTATGCTTTAAGATATGGCATCCTTTATGGATTTGGAAAACATGTCTGCAGTTCTCTACTAGACACTGCAAACAAACTTAGCTCAATGTTCTGTGATTTGAACTTAATCACTTTTAAACGTTCCTTATTTGGATCACATATTATGCTAATTTATCATCATGGTTTACTAAGATAGAACCTATGTCTCAACATAGTGGATGATGATCATCCTTTTCTTTCTTTCAACCATTGATGTTAAACTTAATACTATTCCTAATTTGAGTTATTAAGGATCAGTTCCTTAGTTAACTTCTATTCTGAAACCCCTTTCAGAATCCCTTAATGAATACTACATAATATCATAATACACTTATTTTCAACCTCTACATCTTATAAATCATTATTTATAAGTATTTGCGCTTTCATTCTTAACACACTTAAGAATTACTCCTATAAGCTCCCACTCAGAATTGTTCCTACATATTTGAATTTGAGACTTATATTGCTCCCACTTAAAAATATGTCAATCACATATTGTTTTAGGAATACTTTCATAGCTCCCACTCAATTTCATGCAAATTGCATATCCACTCACTATTTTGAACAACTTCAAAATCCTTTGATCAAATATCAAACTTGGAGATTTTACTATGAGATACTAGTACTTTACTAGTTTTAAATCCACTAGACATTTAGCATGTTTGAATCAAATTCATTTGAAAATACCCAACAAATTGTGATTTTCTCATTTACCCCCTTTTTCCTCTATGTCTTTGCAGTCATTTGGGAAAATTCCAAGTAACCCTCTTACTTATGAGATTCAGCAACGGATTTCTTTCTAATCTCAAGGGAAGTCTGCTTCTAGGATTTCTCATAATTTTAGTTTACCATTATTTCCTTAGTAGTTCGTAGGTATGTCATATTCCAAGAATCATGACAAATGATTCAAAAATGTCTCCATACAAGATATGGATTGCATTTTGAATCCTACTTCATGTAGTGAAAACACTAGTGGAGAAAACACAATGATCAATATCATTGATTCTTTCCTTCTGTGAAGAGAATCGTTCAGGAACGTTGTCCGTTGCGCTTCTCAACACTCTGATGCAGGGTTTTGAATCCTCATCGTGTTTTTCGCTATCTTCCATTTGCTCCATAATTGAGAAACATCACTAAAGGTGAGCTTTCTCAAGAATGTACCAAAATCCAAGCAATACGAATCTTGCTTTCCTTTTGGTTTCAGCTATGGGTTTCGTATTCAAAGTTTCCAATAAATATGCTACAATGACTTATTCGCTATTGTTTTGGTTATATCGAATAACCCCAAAACTTTCACGAATTCAAATGGTTCACTACCTTCTAATTGAGTGCTAATTACTTCTAAGTAATGGTCTCTACATCTACACTACAACGATTTATTTGGTGCCTTCTATTTAACCCACTTTGATATCTAATATCACATTGTGATGCTTTGCATTTTGACGTTTCAAAACGCTTTGCATTTCACAATTTCTTTTATGCCATCCTTATAAAATTGAATTTCATTACTATTGATCAAATCATAGTAATTAGACTCTCTTTTCTATTTATACCTTTTGTTGATGATTCATATTCATGTTTCCTTTGGTAAACTACTCTACACATTTAAACAATCATATAATGATAATTACCATTTTCGTTAAAAACCCAATGCATTGAATATGTATTTACTTTTAACAATTCTTTAAACACTTTGTATTCAAGTAATACTCGGTGTTCAAGTTAATTTGCCGAACTTAGGCATGATTTATATGTGATAAGAAATCGAATGACTTTCACATATTATCACATAACTTTGAATTCAAACAATGGTTTTTATTCATTAATGAACATATCATTAAGTTGGGTATTTTAAACAAGGCATTTTAATATTTTACAAATGTTCATGCATTATCAATTAGTTTCAAACAACAAGGACAATTCACACATAATCAAACAAGATATGAACACGAATAGAAATCATTCATAAAAGTAGAACAACTATTTGTTACAAACTCATATGAATAACCGTCTCACGAAGTGTGAGACAGAAGGGAATATGCCCGAGAGGCAATAATAAAGTGGTTATTATCTTATTCCATGTTTATGATAAATGCTTATTTTGCATGCTGTAATTGTATTAATTGGAAACGTTAATACATGAGTGTTTCATAAACAAAATACAAAGTTCCTAGTAATGCCTCTCATATAAACTAGCTCGTTGATTAACAAGATGATCAAGGTTCCCTGATCATGGGCATTGGATGTTGTTAATAACGAGGTCACAACATTGGTGGAATGATGTGATGAACATTCATCCGAAGTATAGCATTATGATCAAAGTCATTATGTTTATATTGCTATAACATCATACGAAGTAATCTTAGTCCTTAGACCATGAGATCATGTTAATTGCTAACACCAGAAGAGTATCTTGATAACACCAAACGTCACACCGTAACAAGGTGACTATAAAGGTGGGTTCAGTACTACGAAGGTGTTATGTTGAGGCTCATGGATCAAGAGTGGAATTTGTCAATCCCGATGATGGATAGATATACTCTGGGCCCTCTTGGTGATATCACATTAAGATAGCTTGCAAGCAAGTGATGAGATCACTAGAATGTTATATCACGAGAACGAGAAAAGAGTGCATGTTGGTAACGAGATCAAACTAGGTATTTGGATACTGATGATCGAATCTCGGACATGTATTATATCATGAGACAAAGGGATTTACTTACTAGCGTTAAAGGTTCTCACGATCACAGAAGTCATTGTTGAATGTGTAGGAGTCAGTATGGATCTCCAGGTCCCGCTTCTGATTATTGATCTGAGAGGGCTCTCGATCATGTCTGCATTACTCGCGAACCATAGGGTGACACACTTAAGTGATACCGTATTTGGATACCGATGATCGAATCTCGGACATGTATTATATCATGATACAAAGGGATTTACTTACTAGCGTTAAAGGTTCTCACGATCACAGAAGTCATTGTTGAATGTGTAGGAGTCAGTATGGATCTCCAGGTCCCGCTTCTGATTATTGATCTGAGAGGGCTCTCGATCATGTCTGCATTATTCGCGAACCGTAGGGTGACACACTTAAGTGATACCGACACCATTTGAAGCAAATATGTTTCAGATAAAGATTTAAGAAAGCGCAGGAATTATTTCAATAGACACCGAAACTGTTTCGGGTGAAATTGCTGAAATTGGTTCTGCATGTAATATTGAAATGTTGCAAGGGGTTTTATGTGAATGTTTTTTAATTAAAGTAATTAACAAAATTCTGAATAAAAATAATAAAAGAGTTTTATTAAATGAGAGATCATTAAATTTGGAGAAATTTAATGCATTTAAAGTGGAGACTTTAAAAGAGAATGTGAAGGGGCATTTTAATGTGGAAGGGGTTACCACCACATGAATGGGGGAGGTGAAGGGACACCCTCCCCTCCTCCTGTAAAAGGCCTCCCTCTCACTCATTCTTCCTCACACCTCCTCGTGAAGGATCTCTCTCCCCCACTAGTATTTTTCCCCATGGTCTCGGATTAGCGAGATACATGTTCCCGGTGACTTTATCTAGAAAGGAGTTGCTGCTTCTGCTGCTTTGCTGGATCAAGGGACGGAGGTTGTCGGGGTACCGGACGTGTGTGCAATAACGGATGCACCGCTGCTTTGCGGTGGTGGACTTGGTGGTGCTGGACTTGCTGGAGCTGGATCTGATGGACATGCTTGAGCCGGACCTGCTGGACTTCATCACGATCTTGAGATCGGCAAGCGTACAACTACATCATCCACGAGTTCCTACTCGTGAACAAAACTCGTTGTCTTCGAGGGTAAGTTCTCCATGGATGTATATCCACCCGTTGCTTTGTATCTAGTAGATAGATCTTGGTGTATAGTTCTCATTGTAGGAATTTTTTTGTTTTCTATGCTGCGAACCCCAACAAAGACATACTAAAGAAGTTCGCAATCTCTTGATTACAATAATCATCCTAAAACATAAACTAAATGATAAATGTCGAGGGAGAGTGTCTACGACCGTCATCATCATGCTCGCCATCAACCGCAACGTCACCTCCTCTCGAGCAAGCACCTCTCATGCAGAAGGACCTACTTTCAGCAAAACAGAACAAATATCAGATATACTTAACACTGCAAATGTGTTTGCAAGATTATAACATTTATAAAACTGTATATCAAATATATACCTTTGTCATCGATGACCTCTCCGGTGATTGGTTCAACCTTTACGTTCCTAACACGTAATATGAACTCATGGAAATCCAATGTTTCCGTATCACCACTCATGATGCTATTCCAGACATGTCCTTCGTAGCTAGGAGGCAACGATCGAAGCAATATGTGTATCGCAAATGGATTAGCCATCCTGTAATCCACGAAGTGAACCAGTCTCATGTGTGCATCAAGCATGCGCTCCAAGTGACCCTTCAGACATGTATGCTCCTCCATCTGTATGGAAAGGAACTCTCCAAGCAGCTCGTGCTTCCACATGCACACATGGCCTATGAACTCTGCTCTCAGCTGATCCACCCTCGAATATGGACCAAGATCACCCATGAGCGGATGTAGTTCATCCACCATCCCGTAATGCATTATTATATGAATGTAGGTGGACATCTCTTAATGATAATAGCGGTCTGCTAGCTCTTGTGGGGTCTCGTAGTAGTCTGTCTCAGTCAAATCCATCGTGCGACGTATGTAGTCTACCACATGATTCCTAGTAAGGAGATCATTCAGGTGCACAAGCCAACTAGGGAAGTTGTATCCATCAAGTCTAAGTTTCTCACCCTTTACCCAATCCTCAATGACAAAGTAAGATTCACGGTGATCCATCTACATTTATAATTGCAAAAGGAATTTAGACTAAGTTTATAATTAAATGAGTTAATGATAACTCTACTCAGAAACACCTATCCCCAGAAGGATTCCTAGTGATAACACGACCCCTATCAGCCACATCTCCCCCGATCGTCACGGCCATCAATGTGGGTTCAAGGGCGGACGCTAAACGTCGGTCACATCATTCATGTGACTCGTGCTCGATCTTTTGACCATCCGCGTTCCGAGGCCATGTCTGCGCATGCTAGGCTCGCCAACTCAACCTTAGTGTATTCGCTGTGCAAAATGGCTTACACCCACTATATGTGAACGTAGATATGTCTGACACCCAGGCCTGTAACCCTGGATCGCCTCATACCGAAGAACTTTCTTGGTGGTGCACACTAAGGGGGAAAACAATCATTGGTAATTTTAACAGGGATCATCTTATTAGGCTACCGTCGAGTATCTAATACTAGCACACAATAAGACATACAAACAATAACATTGAATGTAAATGCTATGTGATATGGTCCTTCACGTCGTGATCTCTATCCGCCGTCACCAGGTTCCGGCTCCAGGGTTCCGACGCTGTAGACACCAGGGTACCGGTGTCTTTCCGGCGTGGTAGTTCGTCACCTCCGTGACTATGTACTACTATGTAACAAAAGGTAATCACTTTACCTTTGCCACAACCATATCACAAAGCAACGCCCCCTGCAAAACAAAGTTAGACGCCTCTACTTTATCTTTGCATGTTTTACGTGGCTGAATGGGCTTTCGCACAAGAACCGTTCTTACCTACGAACTTTCAGCACAACGCTGATCAATAAGTTGTCTCTACTACACCCCTTTCGGGGCCCTCCGTTGCAAATGGCATACCAACTAATGCGAGAGAGACAGACACCCCCTAAGCCACTTTATACGGTACAAGCCATATGTCAAGCGTGGACCAGTCTCGCGAATGAACGCGTAAAGTCGGTTGGGGGCCGCTTCATCAAGCATTACTGCGGTATACACAAGTACACGTGGGAGGGTAAAAACTAAAAGATCAACGCCCACACGCTACATCTCGTGTGTTCTACTCGTACTAGCATTACTACGCATAGATCTAGCTCTGATACCACTATAGGGGTTCCGCGTATGAAAACAATAATTTTTACCCTATGCCCCTGAACCCCTGAAGCTGCTAGGACCTATCTATTAGTAATACAGTAACAGGAGGGGCTTTTCGCGAACTTACCCTTGAAGACTGAAAAGCGTTGTCAACACTCAGGAGAGCGTGGTTGATGTAGACGAGCCGAAGCCGACCTCAAGGTCGTGATGAAGTCCTTGCGCTCCTTGGCTCCAACGACTTGAATGCCTCAAGTGCGACACCTCGCGGTGAGTTACACACGTCCAGTGCATGATGATGACTCCCGCTTCTCTGATCTAGCAGCAGTTGCGGAAGTAGAGCTCCCGGATCCGAATCCCGCAGCGCGACGGCGCTCCGCGGTGAAGATGTCTCTCGCTCGCCCAGTCCGTACTTGGGACCACGGTCACGAGAGAGAGAGAGAGGGGGGAGAGAGAAAATATCAACTGGAGGTCCTCCCCAAAGTGAGAAGACCTTTTTTGATTATTGGTGTATTTAAATTGGCCAAATACCCCCACTATATAGGGGGAAGGGGAGGTACTACCTCCCTCAAAGTCCCGGGGTGGGACTAAAGGAGAGGAGGGGGGAGGGGTGGCCGCCGACCACCCTAGTGGGCCCCCCGCGGGGGGGGGGGCTAGGCCCAGCCGGCCTCCCCCTTTCCCCTTCTCCCTCTCTCCTTTCCCCTAATGGGCCCTCTCCCTCTAGAAATTGGCCCATTAAGCCTTTGACCATTTATTTGATTTTTCTCTTTATTAAATAATTATGAATAAATGATTAAATCAACATTTAACATTTATTCACATATTATTCAATCTCCGTGGCTATGGAACATCTTCCACCTCCACTCCGGACATCCTCCGGACTTACCAAAACCCTTCCGGTTTTCTCCCTACTCTTCTTCGGTGATTCCACTGATCCTATAAACACTCTTTAAGCATCATCAAGCCCTTAAGGTTGATACCCCATGGTTCGGGAACACTCCAGACATGGTCGGGACACTCCCGCACCAATGATCGATAGAGGGACCTAGATGGCCATGTGACCCCTGTGCGTTCCACGAAGATCTTTCGTTGTTTGAACCTGGACAGTCGTGTCTTATTCCCTTTGTCTCTTGATACTTGCATTGCCCGAGATCTGATCAATGACATCACCATGTCGTGTTCAATCTCATTACTGAACAATGCTACTTGACTCGTTCCGACAAGCGATATCCCCGTGATCAAATCACATGCTGCGCAGCTATTGGATATAACCTCTCCGAGTGGGCCCTTGAGTATCTTCCCGTCACATGGATGGACAAATCCTGCTCTTGACATATATTGCCTCTATGGTTTCCTCTGAGTACCTGAACACACCTTTATAACCACCGTATTACCAGATGGCGTTTGATGCTATCTAAGCACTCTCGGGAGACAGTGATTGATATAGCCTCACGGTCTAAGGAATAGTCTACGAGGATCCATTTCTAATCATCGTAACTTGAACTTCATGACATGATCAGTTCACGATGTTTAGGTTGGTATTGGTTCATCATCTCATTCTCAGAATGAGATGACCTCATTTCCAACTGGCATAAATGCCACATGATCAGGAAACATGATCATCTGTTGACCAATGAACCAGTGACTAGAGTTTCACTGGGAACCCCTGGTTGTTTGTATATCACACATGTATTGATGTTTCCACTCAATACAGTTATAGCATGATATAAAACTTAATCATAAACTATATGAAATATGATAATAGTCCTTACTACTATTTGTCTCTAGGGCATATTTCCAACATATACATCCATAGAGATCTTACCCTCGAAGACCGAAATGCTTTATTAACAAAATCTGATTTCGTGGATGATGTAGTCGTTCACTTGCCATTCTCAAGATCGTGATGAAGTCTAGCACCACAAAGCAGCAGTATATCCGTGACCGTACACACGTCTGGTACCCCAACAAAGCAGCGGAAGCAACAAATCCTTGCAGAAAAAGCCACTGGAAACATGTACTTCGCTAATTAGAATCCATGAGAATAATCTAGAGGGGAGAGAGATCCTTCATGAGAAGGTGTGAGAGTGGATAATGGTGAAAGCTCCATTTATAGGAGGAGGGGGAAGCCCCCAAGGGGCCATGCACATGGCATGGTGGTTCCCCCACCTCTCCCTCCATAATGGTGAGTGGAGCTTCCACTAAACCCACTCCCATTAAAACTAACGCCACTCACTTTGCATTAATTTTCCGCCAAATTTAATGAAAGCTCTCATTAAATAAAAACCATTTTTATTTATTTTATTCAAAATTTTGTTAATTAACATTCAAATAAAACCTTTTGCAATATTTTGATATCACATGCAAAACCAATTTCAGCAATTTGATCCAAAACAATTCTGGTGTCCATCAAAATAATTTCAGCGCTTTCATAATCTTTCTATGGTACCATATTTGCTCCAAATGGTGTCGGTATCCTAACTGTGTCACCCTATGGTTTGCGAATAATGCAGACATGATCGAGACCCCTCTCCAATCAATAATCAGCAGCGGGACCCGAAGATCCGTACTAACTCTCACACATTCAACAATGACTCTAGTGATCGTGTGAACCTTTAACATCGTAACTAAATCTCTTTGTCTCACGATATATTACTTATCCAATATTCGATCATCGGTATCCCCATACCTAGTTTGATCTTGTTACCGACAAGTACTCTTTTCTCGTTCCCATGATATAACATTCTATTGATCTTATCACTTACTTGCAAGCTATGTCAATGTGATATCACCGAGAGGGCCCAGAGTATATCTCTCCGTCATCAGGATGGACAAATCCCACTCTTGATCTATGAGCCTCTACATAACATTTTTGGAGTATATGAACCCACCTTTATTGTCACCCTATTACGGTGTGACGTTTGATGTTATCAAGTTACTCTTCTGATGTTAGTGATTGACATGATCTCATGATCTAAGGACTAAAGTTACTTCGCATGATATTATAGCAATGTAAACATAATGATTTTGATCATATTACTATACTTCAGATGAATGCTCATCACATCATTCTACCAATGTTGTGACCTCGTTATTAACAATATTCAATGTCCATGATTAGGAAACCTTGATCATCTTGTTAATAAACGAGCTAGTTTATCTGAGGGGCATAACTAGAAACTCTTATTTATTTATTAAACATAGATGTATTAACGTATCCAATTAGGCGGGATATTCTTTCAGTGGGAGGCGACATTCCCGTCGACAGCGAGGCGGCCGTGGTGACTTCGTCAATCTCAAGACCCGATCCTCCGGCTCGGTCTCTCGGAGGTGCTCAAGGGGTAGGGTGTGCATGTGTGCGTTCATAGGGGTGGGTGCATGTACGTGTTGTGAGCGTCTACGATTGTACTGTATTTCTCAAAAAAAAAATAACATAATTATTAGCATGAGAAATAAACATTTATCATAAATATGGAATAAGATAATAACCACTTTATTATTGCCTCTCGAGCATATTCCTTTCAGTAGCAAAAAAAGTTCACTCTAGAAATAAGAATGAAAAAGACTATCTCACCGGAGACTTCACTAGAGACCTCGCTGAAGACTCTATAAAAATGACTATGCTAATGTAGCAAAAATATATGCTAATGTAGCAGAACCAACATCACACTCGCCGGAGACTCTGCCGAAAGACCTCGTCGGAGACCTGGTAGCAAAAAAATTATGCAAATATAGCAAAACCACAAATGGATGTAGAAAAAAGTTATTGTAATATAGCAAAACCGACATCGACGACAACTCTCGCCAGAGACCTTGTAGCAAACACTATGAGCGGTTGTAGCAATAAAAATGCGAAAGTAGCAAAATAAATAAATGTGTAGCAAAAAATAAGAGCATCCAGCTCTGGCAAGGTCGACTCACACGGTCATAGAAAACACCATCCACCATGGTAGCAATCCCCCGCCTTGATCTCCTGCTCGCAGCAGCTCCACCGCCGGAGCATTGCCCACCGAAAGGTCTCGTAGCGCCGCTGCATGTAGCACTGTTGGATGTCCCGCATCACCGCCGCACATAGCAAACCAAAAAAGCTCAGAGGCCTACGATCCTAGGTGAAGTCCATGGCACGCAGTCCCCAAGGGAAGTCCATGGCGTGGGATCCCCATAGCAGCACATCGGCAACGAAGTCCATCGCTGAAAGGCCCAACTTAGGTTGACTAGAGGGGGTGAATAGGAGACTACCAATTTTTAAAATTTTATCCCACTTTTAAGGCTTAGTACAAAGTAAGGTTCACTAGAGATGCAATTACGTGAACACCCTAAATGACAAGTAACACAAAGGTAAACAAGAGAGTAAATGCAAGAAGTAAAGGAGCAGAGCGAAAGAACCGGCGAGGGGACATGGAGATGTAATTCCCGTAGTTCACTTCCAAAGAAGCTACGTCTACGTTGGAGAGGTGTCGGGGCCACACAAGGTCCCCCGAGCGCCACAAAGTCCTCACCTTCTTCTCCGGTGAGCACCACCACAAAGATGGCCTCACAATCCACTAACCGGTGACCTTGAAGGTGCCAACCGAAAACCTTTATAACGAGGTTGAGGGGAGGCTTCACAACTTAATTGAAGGCCCTCAACGACACCACAGAGCTTTACAACAAATGCCCCAGCTGTCGGTGGACCCAAAACGGGCTGGCCGGTAGTACCGGTCCAAATTCCGCCCTTATTTCCGCCAAATAGGCAGTGCGAGGCAGAAGGTTATCTGACCCGCACTGCCTAGCGTCGGAAATATGACCGGAACTGGACCCGGAACTACCGGTCCCCGATGTTGGCCGGTACTACCGGTGAGGGAGCGCTACTACCGCTCAAGGAGGTAGGAGCTGGTCTGGCCGGTACTACCGGTCCAAGATCCGACGCTATTTCCAACAAATAGGCAAAGTTAGGCAGAAGTCTTAGTGAGCCCAAAAACTCTTCATCGGAAATAGGACCGGATCTTCTGCCGGAAGTACCGCTCGAACAGCCCTGGGAAAACCCCTGGGCGGTACTACCGCTGCCTGGCCGGAACTACCGGTCAGGGCAGAAACCCCTTCAACAGCTCAGGAAACACTCTCTCACTAGAAAACTGGGATGGTTGTGGAGGTGCATATATGGTCTGTGCATGAAATATTGATTTCCCACAACCTTCCTAGATGGACTCCCTCTTGATAGTACGGTAGCCTAAAAGGTAAACAAGAGAAAGTGAAAAATAAAAGCTATCGACTACAAGCTCTTCCTTGAGAGACAACATCCACGAACACGTCCGAAGATAAAACCTGAAACTTGGAAAAACGGTTAAACCACAAAAAGGAGTTGTCATCAACACCAAAAACATAAGGAGAAAAAATAATCCTTTCAATGTCCCCCTTTTTTGGTGCTTGATGACAACCCCACAAGATTGGCACATAAAAGTAAAGGTGAGAGAGGCTCCCCCTGAAGACATGGGAGAGAGCTCTCCCAACCGAGAAAAGAGTGGAGCTCATACCTTGCACCAACACAATTGTGGTGAGACAAAGATTTGACAATCAAGAATAGTCCACCACAAATCCTTAGGAGAATACCACAGAGATACCTTACCACATAGATTCACCAACAAGGTAGCAACCATACAAGAGGTCCACAACCATTACATAACGGAATAAAGTGTGCACGACCATAAAAAGATCAAAGAAAAAGCGAGCTCGTGACACAACCCATGCAAATCCCGAGATCCTAACGGAGCACTTTCTCCCCCTTTGGCATCAAGACGCCAAAAAGGGATAAAGAAGCCAAACTACGCGCCCCACCCACCAATGAACGGAGGAGGCGGCTCGGGGTCCCAAGAGGCATTGTTCCAAGCGGGCGGGAACTGACTAGAGATCTCTGGCTCGTCATCACTATCAGTTCACTTGCAATGTGAGTTGATCCACTCATCCTTGGGCGCGGTGACGGAGCTAGACTCAGGAGACACATCAATATCAAGCTTCCTCATGATGGCCTTCTCCCGGCGAACACTGTGCCTCTGAGCAACATAGGACTGATACTCACGGTCCTGAATGAAGCAGCGAGTCTTCTTCACCTTCTTCAACAGCTTTTTAGCCCAAGAGGGCTGCCTCACAAGTCGGGGTGGAGGAGAAGCCTCAGCACGGTCCCCATCACTAGCATCCGAAGCAGTCCTTTCAGCAGCAGTTTCTTCTTCAGCCTGAGAGCGAGGTAACTTGTGCTTCATCACACGGAGAGTCTTTTCCTCATGAATAGTGAGAACATCCTGAGGGTAGATAGAGCCAGTTGCCTCCCTCCATTTGGCATTGATAAGAGTCTGGATGTAAGGAGCATATGGACAAGACCTCTTCTCAATCATAGCCGACCAGATTTCTTCAAAGATATAATCCATAACATCAAGGGGCTCCTGAGAGTTTCTGTGGCGGTAAGTCTGAAACATGAGATCAATCTGGAAGGCATGAAGCTGATCAAAGTTACCAGCCTTGGGAACAATAGTGTTCTGATAGACCTTGCGCATGATGTCATAGGTGGGAAGGAGATGGGCAACGTTACCAGCAATGCCTCGGCCCTCAAAGAGGCTCCAGAACTTCCGGCTCGGAGGCCCTCCCCCTATGCACCCACCACCCATTGGCACGACGGCCGCCTTACTGAATAGGGTAGCCAAGAAGGGCGGCAAACTCAGACCATTTAGCAGTCAAATACTTGTTTTGAGTCATCCACTTCATGGTTCGATCATTAGGGTCAGTGTCAAAGTAGATTTGAGTAGAACTGAGCAATGGCCCTCTCATCAAAGTTCTCATGGTGTTGCATCAGCTTGATGAGCCCAAACCTCCTGCACATATCAAGAGCTTCACCAAAGTATTCAGGGTTGCTCTCCATCTTTGCAATGTTGATGTACTTCTGAGGAGCACACACATTTTTCTTCTTAGTGGCATACACCTCAGAATAGACCTCCTGTTGACGCACAGTGTGGAAGAAAGGATCCTGAGCCAGGCGGTCACGAGGAATAGCGTAGGGATCAACCTTGCGAAACTCCTCATAGGCAAGCTGTGGCCAAGAGGAAATCTTCTTCTTGCTAGAATCCGGTCCAGAAGTGGTCTTCTTTTGACTTGCCAGAATAGGCCTCTTGCCTTCCGCAGCAGCAACACGACGCTCAGCTGCAGCCCTCTGACGAGCAGTCTGACTGGGAGGGCGCACAACCTCAAGATCATCCTCATCAATCTCTGACGGTCCACAAGAGGGAGCACGAGACCGCTTGGATCTGCCACGGGAACCCCCTTGCCCTGAGAGAAAAGCAAATAGAAAGGAGGAACTAGAGGATAAGTGCACAAGGTCGAAGAAAAACGAAAGCAACTAGACTGAATTGACACGGTACAGAGACAGATATCAGAAATTGGTGCATCGGAAGTTCCGCCTGGCGGCCGGAACTATCGGTCGCATGGGACGCACCGGAAGTTCCGGTCATGCCCTGCCCCTGCTACCGCTGCCTCACCGGTAGTACCGGTGAGAGGACCACGCCGGTAGTACCGGCGGATCCGCACCGGTAGTACTGGTCAGGGCACGAACATGGCAGTTTGAAACTGGGTCCAAATCCCAGATTCGATGAAACTTGATGCACAAATCGATGACATCTAGACTATGTACTGAGGCAAAACAATCTAAAGTAGAATCCTATCCCTACCAAGACTCCCCATAGTAGTTCTAGCCAAAGAAGGGCCCTAGACATGGCATGTCCTACTCAAGCACAAAAGTGACTAGATCTCCATGATTGGAGCATGAGAGGAGCAAATACCAGGGTCCATGGCGGGGAATCGAGGACGGGAAGAATCCCACAGAGCCGATCTCTGGAGGGACGGCTGGAATCGGTGTGGCCGGCGGCGTCACCGTGGAGTGCTCCTTGAGAACTAGGGGTGGTAAGATGGGGTCAAGGGGAGGGAAATGGGGAAGATGACCCCGTGCCCCCCTTGGCCCGTCACTTAACGGGGGCCCCTTTCACCGGTAGTACCGGCCAGAGGCCGGAACTACCGACGACACCGGTAGTTCTGGGAGAAGATACTTCCGACCAATGCAGAATTTCTGAGAGAAATTTTAGCCCTGACCGGTAGTACCGGTTCCGACCGGAACTACCGATGATTCCCAGAAAGCAAACTCCAGATTATAATTGGCAAGGAAAAACAACCTTGTGCAGAAACTAAAAAGAACCGGAACCACCCGAAAGAATAAACTCAAAACAACGACTGCGAGTCAAATAGCAGAAAGTCGGTGGCCTAGGCCACCATATATGAGTATACTTGGCTTGAAACCGCGAAGATGTATCTTGGGTTCATTACCAAAACTCATCATTTAAGCTCAATTTGTCTCCTTGAGAGACCATAGAGAATGAATACATTAATGTGTGCATAATAGGAGGAGTGATGGTTCATTGGAGGAACCACACTCCCCCTAAAACCATGTGTACCTCCAAACAAGATATCCTTTGAGACCCGGGTATGTGCGCAAGATACTTAAGCCACATTGCTTGAATCAATGATATTTAGTTCATGCCTCAGCTCCCGTAACCTTGCTTCATCAAGTGGATTTGTGAAAAGATCCGCAAGATTGGCCTTGGTAGGAACATACTCCAAAGAAATGTCTCCTCTAGCAACATGATCCCGAATGAAATGATGACGAATCTCAATGTGCTTGGTCTTGTTGTGTTAAACTGGGTTGTGAGCAATAGCAATAGCACTCTCATTGTCACACAAGAGTGGCACCTTGTCAAAAGAGAGTCCAAGATCCTTCAAGGTTTGCTTCATCCATAGTAATTGAGCACAATAACTCGCGGCGGAGATGTATTCAGCTCCGGCAGTGGACAAAGAGACGCAGTTTTGCTTCTTCGAGGACCAACACACCAAGGACCTCCTAAGAAATTGACAAGCACCGGAAGTAGACTTTCTCTCCACTTTGTCTCCTGCCCAATCCGAATCAGTGTAACCAATGAGATCAAAGCTGGCCCCCTTTGGGTACCACAGCCCAAAGTTAGGGTATGAACCAAATATCGAAAGATTCTCTTGACCGCCACCATGTGGCTTTCCTTTGGCGCGGCTTGAAATCTTGCACAAATACCCACACTCAACATAATATCCGGTCGAGACGCACAAAGATAGATTAGAGAACCAATCATCGAGCGATAAAGCTTTTGATCCACATCCTTACCCTTGGGATCAAGATCAAGATTAACCTTTGTGGGCATGGGAGTTTTGACTCCATTTACTTGATCAAGGTTGAACTTCTTGAGCATATCTTGGACATATTTGGCTTGGTTGATGAAAGTCCCTTTCCTCAATTGTTTGACTTCAAATCCAAGAAAGAATTCCAACTCCCCCATCATGGACATCTCAAAGCGGTCGGTCATGAGCTTGGCAAAATCCTCGTTAAAAGCTTTGTTAGTAGACCCAAAAATAATGTCATCAACATAGATTTGGCAAATGAACAAGTTTCCTCCAACTTTCTTAGTAAAAAGAGTGGGATCAATGAGGCCTACGTCGAAACCACTGTCTAACAAGAGCTCTCTAAGGCACTCATACCAAGCACGAGGGGCTTGCTTGAGACCATATAGTGCCTTATCGAGTTTGTAGACATGGTCCGGGAAGAGGGGGTCCTCAAAGCCCAGAGGTTGCTTGACATACACCAATTCTTTTAAAGGACCATTAAGAAAAGCACTCTTGACATCCATTTGTTGCAACTTGAAGTTATGATGGGTAGCATAGGCAAGAAGCATGTGAATGGATTCTAGACGAGCAACGAGAGCATAAGTTTCACCATAGTCTATGCCCTCAACTTGAGAGTATCCTTGGGCAACTAACCTTGCTTTGTTGCGGACGACTATACCATTTGCATCCTTCTTGTTCTTGAAGATCCACTTGGTCCCAATCACATTTTGACAATCTTTGGGTCTCTTCACAAGAGTCCACACCTTGTTCCTCTTGAAGTTGTGGAGTTCTTCGTTCATAGCATCGACCCAATCATCATCTTCAAGAGCTTCGAAGACCTTTTGGGGCTCAACATGAGAAATAAAGGCATGATGAGAACTAAAAGAGGTTAGTTGTCTCCTAGTAGTGGAGCCCCTATTGAAATCTCCATAAACATTATCAAGGATATGTCCATCTTTGATGATCTTCGCGAGACGGTATGCTTGACGACGAGCTTGGGTCTCAAGACAAGATTCTTGAGCAACCACTTGATCATCACCACGATTCGAGAGCCCTCCTTGACTATATGAACGAACTTGATCACTATCTTCATCAACATCAACCGAGGGAGAGACATCATCATTTGGCGGAGAGACACTTGCTTGGCCTTGGTCATTGTCACCTTGACAATCTTCAACTTGACCTTGAGAGTCAATGGCATGAGGAGCATCAACAACTTGGAGGGGAGGAGCTTGATCAACTTGAGGTAGACTTGGACTTGAAGAGTCATGAACATGAAGATCTTGAGAGGAGATTGTCGAAGCTTGAGAAGCATTAAGTTGACCTTGAGGTGCAAGAAGGTCATGAGAGAGTGAAGGCTACGCTTGAGTGGAGCTTGGTCCTTCTCCTTCGGCCACAAGGGGATCCTCAATGGGGTGGAAGAAACCCACACCCATTCTTCTTATGGCTTGGGGAGGAATTTCATCACTTGGATCACGAATACCATCTTGCCGCACAAGAGACTCATGATCTTCATCGAACTCGATATTGCTAGATTCTTCAACCCTTCCCGTTGCTTTGTTGTAGACTCGATATGCATAGGACTGATTTGAGTACCCAACAAAGATCCCTTCTTGAGCCCTAGATTCAAACTTTGACAAGCGGACACCTTTCTTGAGGAGGAATCATCTACACCCAAACACCCGGACGTACTTGACATTTGGCTTGTGACCGGTGAAAAGCTCATATGGAGTCTTGTTCTTCTTCTTGTAGATAGAGGCGATTGGTTGCATGACAAGCGGTAGAAATGGCTTCGGCCCAAAAGTTATATGTCAACTTGAATTCCGCCATCATGGTCCGGGCCGCATCCATCAAGGTACGGTTCTTCCTTTCGGCAACACCATTTTGTTGAGGGGTATAGGGGTAGAGTATTGATGTTTGATCCCCTCATCACTAAGAAACTCATCCAATGTGTAGTTCTTGAATTCGGTGCCATTGTCACTTCTAGTGGTGAGGATAGTGGAATTGAGTTGCCGTTGCACTTGATTTGCAAAGACGATGACGGTTTGTTGAGTCTCACTCTTGAACTTGAAGAAGTAGACCCAAGTGTAACGTGAAAAGTCGTCAACAATCACCAAACAATACTTCTTCCCACCAAGACTATCATGAGATGGAGGCCCAAAGAGATCCATGTGAAGAAGCTCCAGGCACCGTTCAGTGGTGATTTGATTGAGAATCTTGTGGGGCTTCTCATGCATCTTCCCTTCTATACATGCCCTGCACACACGATCTTTGGCAAAGGAAATGTATTTTAGTCCAAGGACGTGGCCCCCCGTGTAGCCTTCATGTTAACGTGGGCTAGGCGGCGATGCCACAACCAGCCCACGTCGGCTTTCGCATAGAGACATATAGCATGTGTAGATGGCTTTCCGGAGAAATCCACTACATATAAGTCATGCTCTACGTATCCAACGAAAGCCACCATGAGAGACTTGCTCCACATGAGGACCACAGAATGCTCACTAAAGAAAGATGAAAGACCCATGATAGCAAGAGCACGAACGGAAAGGAGATTGTAGCCAAGGGTTTTGACAAGCATGACATTTACCAAGGCTACATCCGGGGCAGCTACCACCTTACCAAAACCCAATACCTGAGAGCTTGTTTTATCACCATAGGAGACTAAAGTATTGGAAAAATTTGGCCTAATCTCCGACATGATAGACTTGCTTCCGGTCATATGGCTTGTAGCTCCACTATCAAGCACCCATTTTGCACCTCCGGAAGCAAAGTCCTACAAGAAAATCAAGCTTTGGTTTTAGGTACCCATTTTGCAATGGGTCCCCTTTTGTTAGTCACAAGGGTCTTAGGTACCCAAATGTTCCAATGATAATCATGAGTGTAAGATGTTCCAATGTACTTAGCATAAACATGACCATCAAAAGATTTGCAAAGAATGTAGGAGGGATTATTCTTCCCGGCAAAGTTATCACTTTGCACGAAGATAGAATCATGAGAGGATACTAGAGAAAGGTTCTTGCTCTTCTTCCTTTTCTTGTTCCTTCTCTTGTTCTTCCTCTTGATAGTGGCTTCCCCTTTTGCAAGTTGATCTTTCAATGTCTTGTTCTCCTTAACAAGATTCGCATGCTTGCAACAAGGGTTAGACGAACAAGACAAATGCATAATAGGCGTAGTGGAAGACTTTGAATGTTCATTATCTAGTTGCGTTTGGAGTTGCTTATGAGCCTCAAAGATACTTGAGAATTTACTCTCCAAGGCATGATGTTCCTCCTTGAGTTTCTCAAAATCCTTGAGGCATTCATGACCAACACCAAACTCAATCTTTTCATTTTTAAGGACATTCAAAGAAGCAATAGCATGATCTCGTCCTTTAACAAGTTGCGATATAAAGGCATTATGGTCATCAACAAGTTTAGCCACACTTTCCTCAAGAGTTATTCTCATGTTATGTTCATCTTCAAGAGATTGGGATAGAGAGGCAATCTCATCGACGACCTCTCTCTCATTTTTACCTAACATGTCAATAACTTCCTCTTTGTCATCTAGCATTTCCCTAGCATGGTCAAGTTGGTTTACAAGTGTTTCAAAGCACATCCTAGTATCATCATCTAGATGCTCCATGGATTCACACATGCTTACCATCTCTTTCTTAACCTCTAAACCATCTAGATCATGCAAGGGAAGTTCATTTGAGGAGGGCTTGGAAGCGGGAGTTACCTCGGTGGCCTTAGCCATGAGACACTTTTGGTTGCGGTTGGTGATGTTCTCGTTTGGGGAGTCGAAGAGAGACACTCGTGGAGTAGATGAAGTAGCAATAGTGGCAACCCCCACGATCTCTCCACCTTGACCTTCATTCTCAACATCATCATCATCGCCCGAAAAGTACTCTTCATGGACCACCATCGCCCTTTCCTTGTTAGGTAAATTCTTGTTGTGGAAGTTCTTGTTCAAAGGATGAGGAGGTCTTGGCTTGTTCTTGCGAATGAGACGACCTCCATTGTCTTCTCTATTCTCGAAGGGGCATTGAGCTACAAAGTGACTCTTGTCGTTGCAATTGTAACAAGATCTAGTCTTTGGAGTCTTCATGGTTGAGTTGAATCTTGAGTTGTCCCTTGACCTTGACTTCATGCCCGGTTTGTTCCAAAACGCCCTTGATGCTAGAGCCAAGTGCTCATTGAAAGCATATTTGATGTCCTCTTGAGACCACTCACTTGATTTGTCGTCTTCATCAACTTCCACCACTTGTGCTTTCAAGGCAAGGTTCAACTTTTGAGACCCATAAGCACGAGCACGAGCTGACTCCACATTCTTCTTGGCAATGGTCATGGCAATAACTTCACTCAGCATCTCTTGAGAGGACATGGTATGGTAGTTGCTTCTCCCCTTGATAGGGTTGAGTTTTTGTTCCTCGAAGGGAAGAAGAGCTTGAACAAACTTCCTCTTCATGAACTTGTCGTCAACATAGGTAGCTCCAAGGTCCCTCAAGGTACAACAAAGAACCTTGAGCCGACGATACATGTCTTCGGGTGTCTCATCATCTTGCATTGCAAAGCCATCGGACTCATTGTTGGCTTCATCAAACTTGGAGCTTTGAACACTCGCATTCCCAATATACAACTCGGTGAGATGATCCCAAGCTTCTTTGGCGGTGGAGAATTGGCGAATGTGAGCAAAGTCCTTGGGGGTCAACGCCTTTTGAATCATACCCAAGGCGGTGGCATTGAGTTGCTTGTCCACGACCTCGGCCCGAGTCAACTTCTTAGCATCATATGGAGAGAAACCTTCCTCCACAATCCTCATCAATTCAATCGAAGAGCTGGAAATATGAGATTGCATTAGATATTGCCATTTGGCGAAGTTAGAAGTATCTAGTATGGGAGGTGCTCCTTGAGGTATGATGTGTGGCATGGGAATGGGAGGGTCCGGCGTATACTTGAACGGTGGTGGAACCGCCGAGTAATCCTTACCCCTATCTCCCTCTTTGGAGGAGGAGTCACCTAGCCCCTCGGTGCTCTCGCTTGGGAGCTTGGTGGTTTGAGCCACAAAGCCTAGACCCAAGTGTTTTGGGGCTGCCGCGGGAATCACCCCGGGGGCAACCACTTGCACGGGAGCGGAGGGGGCTTCGGCCCCAAGGGATGCATCATGAGGGGTTTCTAGCATGGGGGTAGGCTTAAGGGATTGCAAAAGAGTCATCATTTCCTCAAACTTGGTCATCATGGATGTCTCCAAACGATTGAGGTCATCCATGGAGGCCAAGTTCTTGGTGGCTGCACCCACACTTCCCTCTTCGTCGGCCATAGTCTCTTAGGCGGTTAAGCCCGAAGTAAGAGCCGAGGCTCTGATACCAACTGAAAGGCCCAACTTAAGTCGACTAGAGGGGGGGTGAATAGGAGACTACCAATTTTTAAAATTTTATCCCACTTTTAAGGCTTAGTACAAAGTAAGGTTCACTAGAGATGCAATTACGTGAACACCCTAAATGACAAGTAACGCAAAGGTAAACAAGAGAGTAAATGCAAGAAGTAAAGGAGCGGAGCGAAAGAACCGGCGAGGGGACACGGAGATGTAATTTCCGTAGTTCACTTCCAAAGAAGCTACGTCTATGTTGGAGAGGTGTCGGGGCCACACAAGGTCACCCGAGCGCCACAAAGGCCTCACCTTCTTCTCCGGTGAGCACCACCACAAAGGTGGCCTCACAATCCACTAACCAGTGACCTTGAAGGCGCCAACCGAAAACCTTTACAACGAGGTTGAGGGGAGGCTTCACAACTTAATTGAAGGCCCTCAACGACACCACAGAGCTTTACAACAAATGCCCTAGCTCCGAGGATGCCCTACACCGTCTAGGGTTTCAAGAACCCAAGAAACGAAATCCACGAAGGATGAGTGGGGGAAATCAAATTCCTTTGGTGGAGGTGTAGATCTAGGTCACCTCTCCCAATCCTCAAAAGATCAAGAGATTTGAGTGGGTGGGGAGAGAGATCTAGCAAAGTCAAGCTCTTGTGAAAATGGTGGAGAGAGAGAGAACAAAGAGATAAGGTGGGAGGAGGAAGAAGGGGGCTTAAATAGCACCCCTTCAAACGGGCAGAATCTGCCTAGGCCCGACGCCGTCGGTACTACTGGTGACTGACCGGTAGTACCGACGAGCGAGCCATCACCGGTCCAGCCTAGGCCACGTAACGGTCATACGACTGTCGATGGACCCAAAACGGACTGGTCGGTAGTACCGGTCCAAATTCTGCCCTTATTTCCGCCAAATAGGCAGTGCGAGGCAGAAGGTTATCTGACCCACACTGCCCAGCGTCGGAAATATGACCGGAACTGGACCCAGAACTACCGGTCCCCGATGTTGGCCGGTACTACCGGTGAGGGAGCAGTACTACCGCTCAAGGGGGCAGGAGCTGGTGTGGCCGGTACTACCGGTCCAAGATCCGACGCTGTTTCCGACAAATAGGCAAAGTTAGACAGAAGTCTTACTGAGCCCAAAAACTCTTCATCGGAAATAGGACTGGATCTTCTGCCGGAAGTACCGCTCGAACAACCCTGGGAAAACCCCTGGGCGGTACTACCGCTGCCTGGCCGGTACTACCGGTCAGGGCAGAAACCCCTTCAACAGCTCAGGAAACACTCCCTCACTCGAAAACTGGGATGACTGTGGAGGTGCATATATGGTCAGTGCATGAAATATTGATTTCCCACAACCTTCCTAGATGGACTCCCTTTTGATAGTACGGTAGCTTAAAAGGTAAACAAGAGAAAGTGAAAAATAAAAGCTATCGACTACAAGCTCTTCCTTGAGAGACAACATCCACGAACACGTTCGAAGATAAAACCTGAAACTTAGACAAACGGTTAAACACAAAAAGGAGTTGTCATCAACACCAAAAACATAAGGAGAAAAAATAATCCTTTCAATCGCGATGGTGGCAAACTCCGATGTGGGGCCCATGGTAGAGGAGCATGGCCGCGGGAGGCGCGGAGCCGACGCGTGGTAGGCGGCGGGCGGCCGGTGGCACAAGGAAGGTGCGTGGCCATGGATGTCGAGGAGAAGAGAAAAATAGACGAGGAATTGAAGAGAAGAAGATAAGGTAGACGGACCCCACCACGCCCTGGTGCACGTGCGTGTTACTTTACCCGACGACCCGGGGGATAAAATCACGGGATCCCCGGGGAGGAGCATCATTTTCTAAAAAGAAACTACCGCCTACTTGGCTTACGGGTGCAAATGAACCTATTATGGAAAATACATAAAATAAATTAAATGTTAAAAAAATCTGAACAAAAATGTGGCATGTACACAAGTTTTTAGACAAAATTAACATTTTATGTGGCATATGTAAAAAAGACAAAAAAAATCCGTGAATAGTCATGTTCCAACATGAAATTTTTCTTTTTCAAGGGTAAAAAATGTTCTTTTTTCTCGAAAACTTGTGTACGAACGTCTAGATGTATATGCATATATTTGTTCTATTCTTTAACATTTTGAAATGTGCTTTTTAATGATGGGTTCATTTGCACCGGGGATTTCGGCTACTTTTTCCTTTGCAATTTTTGCCTGGTAGTCAAAATTATCAAAGCCAAGTAATACGATCGGACGGTTGATATCGCATCGGCTCAAATCAAGGTAGCAAGTCTCTTAATCTCTTATCCCCCTATCCGCCGCCCGCCGGCCATCTCCCTCTCCGGCGAGATGCTTACCTGCGGCCGGTACCTCTCCTCGGCCGCTGCCACCACTCCTTCCCTCTCCCCCCTTCGGACCCTAACATGCTCTTTCTTCCGCCGTCATCCTGTCCGCTTTCTCTCCTCGGCCTCCGCCGCCACCGCCACCGCAGTCGAACCCGATACCAGAGGTAAAAATCCCCGAACTCCTAAGATGAAACCATCTTGTTTAATCTCTTCCCGCCAACTGATCTGTGTGGGTTTGGGTACAGGCGGCGGCGGCGGCGCGGGTGGTGGTGCCACGACGCCGCAGTGGAAGGCGGCGATAGACTTCAAGTGGATCCGGGACAACAGGGATGCTGTCGCCACAAACATCCTGAACCGGAACTCCGTTGCCAACCTCGACGTCGTCCTCCAGCTCTACGACCAGTACCTCGCGCTGCAGAAGGTCAGGGACCTGCCTGTTATTGCTACTGTTGCACTTCGGATTTGTTTTTTGGATTGTATTCCATTAGGACGGATAACTTTCACGGGCAAAGAACATGATTTACTAGGTATTGGGTTGCTGTCAGATTATACATGAGTTGCTGTTTGAGCTGTCCTATGGTTGATGATCTGGCCCTTGCTTTCGGACAATGGCAGCTAGCCATGAGTCGTGATTACTGTACCATGTGGTAGCTGTGTGCATTATAGAAGTCGGAACACAATAAATTGTGAATCATGGTTGTTAGTTCGATGTTTGTGTATGTATCCAGGTTATGAAATGTCTGAGTAGTCATCAAGTTAGTATGCCCAGGAACATGTCTAGGAGCTGCCCATCAAAGCAAGTATTCTGGAGATAGCATATATTCTCCTTACACCATAGGATCACTGGAACAACACTCATATTAGTATAACTTGGTAATATACTCCTCTGCGCCTGGAAATATGTGACTTGGATTTGTCTAGATCTAGATGTATCTAGACGTGTTTCAGTGTGTAGATACATACGAATATAGACAAATCCAAGTCACTTATTTCCGGACGGAGGGAGTATTTTGGCTGCTACCCATGAATGTTTGAAGTAGGGCCGGAGGAACTCATACATACTGACCCTGAGCTTTTGTTGAGCTCTTCCAGATATGCCTTGTGATAAGTGGTAACTCATACATCATGCTAACCCTGAGCTTTTTCGTACCCCTCCCAGATATACCTTCTGATGATATTTTATGGCGTGCATTTTTTCTTGCCACCGTCAACATTGAATTAGAAGAGTATGCCCGTATTATGGAAATCTCAATCGTTAGTAGACTTTGGTTGCCCTTAAGTGATTTAAGATTTTCCCGCTAGTCAATTTGTTGTGTAGCCTAGTCGGTTTGCAAAGTTTTTAAGTTCCCTGTGGACTTCGTTCATCCACATTTCAGTACATGCCGCACATTCTATTGCCCTTTAAACTATTCCATTCAAGAAGGTCCTTCGTCCTGTTGAAGCCATGTGTCTTTGCATTCATTAACTGAATACAATTGGTTAACTAGTTCTGGTATATAATATGGTGGTAACAAAAGCATGGCAACAATTCCTAATGATGGCAGATGGCAGGAGGTCGAACGGCTCCGAGCTGAAAGAAATGCTGTTGCCAACAAAATGAAAGGGAAACTTGACCCATCTGTTCGCCAAGCCCTTGTTGATGAAGGTATAATTGATACGTGTTTTGGAAAGTCAAGTATAAGCAAATTGAATGCACAAGTTAATAACTTTTAACTCATTTTTGGGATATTGTAGGCAAGAACCTGAAAGAAAGCCTTATTGTGCTGGAAGAGAATCTTGTTCAGTTAACTGATAAGCTTCAGTTAGAAGCACAAAGTATTCCTAATACCACACATCCAGATGTTCCCGTAGGGGATGAAGAAAACTCTGTCATCAGAAAGGAGGTAGTAGATTTCTGTATAACTTCACCTGCAGTTTTTGTGCTTCTGTTTTGACAAATTATGCCATTTATGTACAGTTTTCTTTCAATGCCGGGCCACGCCCAGAAATTTCCTGGAGTGACATGGCTAGTAGGAATATTAGAGATTGCCGTCTTCGGTGTTTCTTAATTTGTTTCGGTTATGTCATACAGGTAGGCAGTCAGAGAAACTTCAGTTTCACCATCAAAGATCACATTCAGCTGGGAAAGGACCTTGATTTATTTGATTTTGATGCAGCTTCTGAGGTATAGCTACGACAATGTTTTGTTAACTTACATTGTTAAACAGCATGCTATACCAGTCATTGAATAACACAACTAGACGATACACTGTGTGATCCGTGGGATTTATTACATCCTGCAGCAAAAGAAGGGATATAATCATATAAATCAGTATACAATAGATATTTATATAGTGGTACCTAAGCTGAAACATGATACCAATTAGAATTAAAAGCTATGGAACTATTTTTATGCAGAAAGAACATGGATTACAAACTCTTAATGATATTTTGTTACAAATACATGTATGTAACTGCACAGGAGATTTGGCTATGTTGGCCCAAAAAATTGCAACTCTAATTTACATAATAGAGAAAACACATTTTGAAATGCTTGGCTGTAATCAGTTATAGAAATACTGGTGCCAAAGCCTTTCAGTTCTTTGGCTTTGACGAGTAGACTGAATTATTGACTAAACAAATTTACTACATTATATATACACATATATTTAGCTAAGGATCGTATAACCCATGGACATGCAAAATGAATCTGAAATAAATAAATCCGTAATTTTCGAGAAAACGCAATAGTCACCCATGGACATGCAAAATGAATCTGAAATAAATAAATCCGTAATTTTCGAGAAAACGCAATAGACTATTGCGTTTCATTCCATTGCAAAGGTAGAGTTCAAGGTTACAACCCTCCTAAGAGGTACAAGGACAAGACAAAAGAAGATGTTCAGTGGACGTCCCAGGTTGTTGGGCAAACATCTTGCAGACCCTTGGCTCCGGCTGCCACCCAAAGCGCCACTTCCTCCTTGATCATGACGAGCAGGGACTGGGTGGAGGGCTGGGCACCGTTGAACACACAGTCATTCCGGTGCTTCCAGAGCATCCAGGGTGTGAGCAGGGCGATGGTGGCGAATCCTTTGCGCATGGGCTTGGGGAGGTTCCTGTTCGTGTCGCTCCACCAGTCCGTCAGGTCAGCCTCGCCTGTCGGTGGTTGGCATGGTAGCTGAAGCCAGGCCAGAACCTCATGCCAGACCTGCCGAGAGAAGGGGCACGCCATGGTGAGGTGGTGCATCGTCTCTAGCAGCTGGTCACATAGCAAGCATCTAGCATGGTGCTGGAGTCCACGGCGCGCCAAGCGTTCGGCTGTCCAGCAGCGGTCCTGGGCCGCGATCCAGTGATGGAATTTGACGCGCGGTGGCGCCCACGTTTGCCAGATGAGCTTGCAGTTTCGAGAGAGGAGCGAGCCGTGGAACAGGGCTTTGTAGCACGACTGTGCCGAGTATTCACCGTTGGGTGTCCACTTCCACACGAGGCGGTCGCACTCGTTGTTAAGCGCCATGTTCGCGATGGCCTGCCACAGGCACAGGTACTGGCCAACCTCGTGCACCCCGAGCACGCCCTGTATGTCGCGCGCCCAGCTGTTCGCAGCGAGCCCAGCCGCCATCGTGCGTGTTTTGCAATGTCGCTTGGGGATGCAATCATAGAGCTGCGGCGCGATCTCGCGGATGGCGCGCCCGGCGATCTAGCGATCCTCCCAGAAAAGCGCCGTCTGGCCGTTGCCGATCACCATCGTGGTGGATGCGAAGATCTCGTGTTCCACAGCCGGGAAGTGCAGATCGAGGCCATGCCAGGCACGCTGGGTGTCCGTGCGGGAGAGCCACTGCGAGCGCAAGCGTAGTGCGAGGCCAGTTCTCTCCATGTCTGGCACGCCCAGACCTCCGTGAGAGATGGGGCGGCAGACGCGATCCCAGGCCACGTGGCAGCTGCCCCCATTTGCCTCAGTGCGTCCTTCCTAGAGGAAGCCACGCTGAATCCGCCGCAGCTGCTTGAAAATCTTCTTAGGCGGCCCCAACACGAGCAGTTGGTGCAGGGGATAGCGCAGAGAACGGCCTTGATGTAAGCAAACCGGCCTGCCTTTGTCATCAGCTTCGCCTTCTAGGTAGGGAGCCCTGCCGCGACACGGTCGACGAGCGGCTGCAGCTGGGCGGCGAATCGTGAGCGGAATCCCCAAATAGGTGAGGGGGAGCTCAACGATAGGGCATCCCAGGATCTCGATCGCCGGTGCGGCAGTGTCAACGTCGTAGTTGAGGAGGGTGGCAGTGCTCTTGCCAAAGTTGACATGTAGCCCGGAGGCATGGCCAAAGATCTGTAGAGTCTCCTTGATGGCGGTGGCGTCGGTCGCCGTGGGGTGGCAAAATAGCACAACGTCGTCGACATAGAGCGAGAACGTGGGTATGCGGCGACGAGGGTGCAGCTGCTGCAAGAAGCCCAAGTCGATGGCGTGCTGCACGAGCCTGCCAAGGGCGTCGACGGCGAGGACGAAGAGCTGGGGAGAGAGGGGGTCGCCCTGACGTAAACCACGCCGATGCCAGATGGGCGGCCCAGGGTCGCCGTTGATCAGTACTCTAGTGCTCGAGGTCGAGAGCAGGATGGTGAGCCAATCCAAGAACAAGTCGCTGAAGCCGTATCTTTTCAGCACCTCGAAGAGGAAGGCCCACGACACTGTGTCGAAAGCACGTGCGAGGTCAAGCTTCAGGAGACGTGGCTCGCGGAGTTGGTGCAGCAGACGCGCCGATTGCTTGACAAGCACGAAGTTGTCGTGCAGGCTTCTTCCAGGGATGAAGGCGCTCTGGTTGTTGCTGATCAGGCGGTTGAGTTTTGGGGCCAGCCGCAGTGATAGCATCTTCGTGAACAACTTGGCGATCAAGTGGACCAAGCTAATGGGTCGATAGTCGCCGAGGCCAGCCGCGTCAGCACGCTTGGGGAGCAGGGTAAGCAGGGCCTGGTTGAGGCGGTGGAAGCCACGTCCGCGGAGCTCGAAGAGCTGCTGGAAGGCGTCGACGAGGTCCTGCTTAACCGTGCACCAGCATGCACGCAAGAACTCAGCGGTGAAGCCGTCCGGGCCGGGGGCTTTGTGCGCCGGCAACACCTTGACAGTTGCCCATATCTCGTCAGCAGAGAAAGGGGCGTCAAGATCCTGTAGGTTTGCATCTGGCGCGATAAGGTGCTCGAGGTTGAGCGTATGCTCGCGATCCCTGGCTGTGCCTAACAACCCGTCAAAGTGGGAGAACGCAGCCTCTTCCATGTCTGCTTGCTCCGTGAGCAGGGCGTCGCCACTTTGGAGTGCGTGGATCCGTTTTTTCTGCCGTCTGTAGCTGCATTGCTGGTGAAAAAGCGCCGTGTTGGCGTCACCATCCTTCAGCCAGGTGATCCTCGAGCGCTGCCGGGCGATGGTACGCTCCAGCGAGGCGAGCCCCAAATATGCGATCTTAAGCTGCTTGTGCAGCCAAGATTCGTGAGGCGAGAGCAGCCTGGCCTCCTGCGCAACATCGAACCGGAGGATGAGCTCACGCGCAATCGCAAGTTTGTGCCTGATCCCGCCCACAGATTTGGCGCTCCAGCTAGTGAGTGCACGTGCGGTGGCCTGCATGCGCAGTGCTAGCCGCCTGAAGGGATTCGCGTCGTGTATGGAGTGCCAGGCCGTCGCGACCGTGTCATGGAAACCATCGAGCCTGAGCCAGAACTCCTCAAATCTGAACCGCCGGCGAGCGGGCGGGAGCGGCACGCAATCAAGCAGCAGCGGACAGTGGTCCGACACTACGGACGCCAAGCAGCGCAGGTGGCAATCGACGTAGCCATCCTCCCAGTCCGAGGTGCAGAAGAAGCGGTCGAGGTGCACGAGCGTAGGCGGTGACTGGCCATTTGACCAAGTGTAGCGGCGGCCGTTGAGGTAGAGCTCCTTGAGCGCAAGGTCGTTGAGGAAGCGCCGGAAGCGTGCCATCATGCGGCGGTTCACATTACTGTTGTTCTTGTCCTCGTCACGGTATATGAGATTGAAGTCGCCGCATAGCAACCATGGCTCGGGGCACTCGACACGCACGGTACGCAGCTCATGTAAGAACGCGATCTTGTCGGCATCGCTTTGTGGCCCGTAGACGACCGTGATCCACCAAGCGAGAGAATCACGCGTCGTGGCCACCTTGGCAGATAGCGCATTCGTGGAGAACTCGGGGTCGGTGATGGTCACTTCGTGGCTCCTCCAAGCCAACAAGATCCCGCCGCAGGTGCCTATAGCTGGCAAGTACACGTAATCGTCGAAGTCGAGGCCAAGCATCTCAAAGACAATCGACGAGCAAATGAACTCCATCTTTGTTTCTTGAAAACACACTATCGAGGCGCCAGAAGAGCTGATCAGCGTGCGGATGGCAAGGCGGCGAGCACGTGCATTGATCCCATGCACGTTCCAACAGATGATTTTGAGGTTGTGATCCATGAAAACGGGTTCGACAAGGACGGTGCGAGCACTAGGCTAGACCCCTGCTGGGCTGGCCGGCTGTGCGACGCACGTTGTGGGCATGTCCACGCTCTGCGGTAGCTCGCGGTCAACCAACTTGGCGACAGGGGCGAGCACGGAGAGCGGGATCAGCGTGGCAAAGAGGTCATCGTAGGTCTTCATCTCGACGGCAGTGATCTTTTGATTCATCCCAACGATGCCCAGTGTGCGGAGAATCTGCACCTGGGCGCGGCGCTCGGCGGTTGGCGGTGCCACGCTCTTGGGGCGCGGAGCGGACGACCTGCCGCGTTGAGGTGAGAAGTTCAGCGCAGGGCGTTGGCCTGGAGTGGGCAGTACGGCGACAAGACCACGGGTTGCTTCAGCCAGAAAATCCCCAAGCGTCCAGGAGCGTGTGGCGGCGCGGCCAGGGCGGCGGAGCGTGATTGGTGGTGACGCGAAGCGAGCCAGGTTACGTGCGGGAGTCGTTGCTACGTCCTCCTTGTTCCTGGGCTGCAACTGGTTTGAGGGTGGGCTGGCTTGGGCCTCACCCGTAATGCTGTTGCCTTCCCTAGGACCGGCCTTGTCGGTAGCCGTGGTGGGTGGGGTTTCTCTAGTTTGAAACTCGCTGACCAGCTGCGTCAGCGGCGACCGGGCGTCGCATGCGGCCAGGCTGGAAGCAGGCGCATGAATGGGGGAAGCATCCTCGGGGGCCGACATGCGATCGGCAGCGGAGGCTGTGCCCACCTCCCCCAGCATGGAATCAGGCACCTCGCTGGATAAAGGCGTGGAGGCAGTTGGGGAGAGGTCCTGGTGCTCGATCGAAAAGGCTGCGACGCCTTTGTCCTGGACGCTAGGCGACAAGGGCCAGCCTCCCTCCGTCCTCGTTGGGCAAGGACCAGGTGATGGACCGGGTCCTTCGAGGAGAAGTTGGGCGCCACGTGGCGCAAGGCCACTGGGAGCTGGCGAGGGGGCCGATCGTGTCGGAGATGGGTCCAAGGTGTCGCCACTTTCGTTAGGCCCAGCTTTGTCTTTGCTTCCGCTTTGCACATGCCTCTTTTTTCCCTTTCGGGCTCGGCGACGAGGGCGGCGGGGCCCACGCTGGCCAGGCCACGAGTCCATCACCAATTTGGCAGCATCCGGGCGGCGACGTAGGTTCCAGCCGCCATCGACGGCGACGCCGTCGGCACGGAGGCGGCGAGCCTCGATGCCCCA
The DNA here is from genome assembly GCA_910589775.1 of Avena eriantha. Lineage (NCBI taxonomy): Eukaryota > Viridiplantae > Streptophyta > Magnoliopsida > Poales > Poaceae > Avena > Avena eriantha. Next base: position 319,953,656 of record OU342743.1, on the reverse strand, counting down.
GCCACCAGCGTCAACGGCCATTCCATCGGCGCGTCCCTCCGGTTCTGAACCGGTGCGACGTCGCTTGCGGCCGTGCCCCCCGGCGCCTCTGGCGTCCAGGCCGTGACGCGGAGGTATCCTCGTGGCTGCCACCGTCGTTGTTGGCATCGTCGCCCTCGCCAGCCGTGGGGCCAGCCAGCAGTGCCGTGTCGCGGACGGTGGCCGCGGCACCCACCCGGACGTCGATTGGGTATTTTAGAGTGCGGAGTGACGGCGGGTCGGCATGGCGGCGGGCGGGGATAGGCTCCACGATCTCCAGGACGGCACGGCGGCAAATACGAGCCGGGTCGTTGGTGCGCGCCGTCAAGCGGAAGGTGGCGAGGTCGGTGCGCGAGCGTGTGCGAGCGTCGAGCTGCTCGATCCAGCAGCCTGTCCCGAGTATCTGCTCAGCCGTGGAAACGTGCCAGGCATGGGCGGGGATGCCGCGGAGCTTGAGCTCAACACGTTGATCCAGCCCACCCATGTCGGCGTGGGCGAGCTTACACCACGGGCGGAGGAGGAGGGAGAAACTCGGCTCGCTCACAAAATGCTCGCCGGACAGCCGGTCGAAGGCGGCTTTGGAGTGGAACAGGAGGAGGGAGTCCTCGGGGCTGTGGAGCATGACGGAGAAGTCGCCGGCGACCAGCGCGAAGGAGTCACGGACCAGCGCCTCCACCTGGTCAGCAGAGACAGCCGGCCTGGTGCCCGTGATTGTGGCCACGAACGCGCGCTGCAGCACCCTCTCGGTTTCCTCGATTTCGACGGAGCGGGAGATGATCACTCGAACCGGCTCGTCGGGGTCGGAGGCGGGCGCAGCGGCGTGGGTAGTTACCGTCGGCGGCGGGGGTGGCGGAGGTGTCGTCGTGGGCGCCGGTGCGCTCCGCGCGGCCGGCTGCGCGACCATCGGCCTTGCAGCGCCGCTCTGGGCGTGAGGCCTCGCGCGCGCGCGGTCGTGCTCCCGCTGCTCCGGCGTGCAGTTGCGGGTGCAGTGTCCCGAGAGGAGGCAGTTGTGGCAGCGGATCTCATTGGGGCATCCGCGCACCGGGTGGCCAGCTTCCAGACAGCGGAAGCAGAGGCCGGCCTCCAACTCGGGCGACGGGCTTCGCCGGCCCGATTGGGGGTCGTTGCGACGCGGGCGGCGGCGCTGGTGGTTCCTGCGCCTAGGCTGCTCCCACCCGTTGGCGTCCGGCCCGCGCAGCGCTCCGTGGTTTCCGACGCGGTGGACCTCGGAGTGGGGCCCAAGGCGGGTGGCGGCGGGCGCGCGCTGGGCCGCGGACGATGTGGCGGCCGGCGCAGGCCGCGGCGGCGCGGTGGGGGTGGCAGCACGCGGCGGGGAGCGGGCTACAACGCTGTATGAGCGGGGAGCGGAGCTCGAGGAGCCGTCAGATCCTTGCCAGCGGCCTCCGTGCCGGTGGGGAGAGTCGTCGCTGTAGCTGGCGGAGGCCATGGAGAGGGAGGGGAGGCTGGTGGGAGGGCTACCGCGGGGAGTCGTCGGCGGCGGGGCTAGAGGTGGGAGGGTGGGGCTAGGTGCGGGAGGTGGGAGGGTTGCTGCATCTAGAATCGTGGTTAGCCCCTTTCTTCTAAATAAATCCGCAATAATGGAGAAACAAATCTGAAATCATGTATATATTGTATATACAACAACAATGAGAGTTATATCATCACATATTTGTATTGATAGCACAATAGTATCATGATGGGGTCTAAAGTGAAAACCAAAATAAGAATAACAAAACTACTACTAATAGCTCCAATAGATCAGCAACGGTGGTCTCCTTTGATTTTATCAGACGGTTGAAATTATTTCAGTGACATGTTTGAATGATGAGGAATCAGGAAGAATCATTAGTGGGTGCCAACTATTTTAGTTCTAGAGGATACTTGTACTTAATTACTTTATTTTCCCTTGTAATACGAAGTATGAACTCCTAATATGAGTAGATGCCCAGATTTGTCCTACAACTTTTACAAAAATTGTACTGTCCTGCACAGGTCAGTGGTTCAAAGTTCTACTACTTGAAGAATGAAGCTGTTTTGTTGGAAATGGCCCTTGTAAATTGGGCTATTGCTGAGGTCTCAAAGAAAGGTTTCACACCACTCATAACTCCAGAGATTGTAAGATCATCTGTTGTTGAGAGATGTGGTTTCCAGCCAAGGGCCCAAAATACACAGGTATGGAGTCCCTTTGTAAGCATAGTATTTTTACATTTCTTGTTATATAGCCACTCAAGCACTATGTGTCCATGTCACTGGGTTAGTATGAGTATTTTTGTTTTTATTTGATGCATTCTCCATCAATATCTGTTTGCTCTGGCTGATTATTTGATTAACCGCTACTATGCGGCCAGGTTGCTGTGCTGGTCAATGCATGTCCATTACCAATTTCTATTCCATTATTTTAAATTTTGTTAGAGGGAGGTACATGTTTAATTGTTCTTGTGCTTATATTGGTGTCCTGCTCATTGTAATGATCATAGATTGGATTGTAAATAGTAAAGGTATAGCTAAAAGTATAGCAGACAAGACTGTACCATACTACATAGTTAACAACATGTATGACGATGTTAGGAGTTTCAGAACTGGCTCCATTATCAGGTTCTTGCACAGATGTTCACGCAATAGAATTATCTAAGTGCAATTTCTGTAGTATATACTTTCTGTAGTACATATTTTGTGCCGTTGTTTTATGACAGTAGTATACACAGTTGTTGTACTTTCTGTAGTATATAGTTTGTGCTGTTGTGTTATGACACGTTGTATCGGTATCTCTATCTTGTTAGTATTGATAGTACTATGCAAGAATTATATCATACCTTTTGTCATCTTTATGTCCCTTATTATAGATAGAAATTTATTGAATCACTTATGCTATCTTCATGTAGGTCTATTCCATAGATGGCAGTGATCAGTGCCTCATAGGCACTGCAGAAATTCCTGTTGGAGGCATCCATATGAACTCTATACTTCCTGACTCTGATTTACCTATAAAATATGTGGCCTATTCACACTGTTTTCGCACAGAAGCTGGTGCTGCAGGTGCTGCCACTAGGTATCTCTTTTTTCTTCTTTCCTTGAAGACTATCTTGAGGATTGTTGAGTGTGTTTATCGATTTATGAAGTTTCATCATAGTATGTTCATATCGAGGTTTCAAGATTTGTTGATGGATCGTTCAATTTCTGACATTGTATATAGTCTTTCATAAAGTTGCTGAGTTTCAGTCAACCTGTCTTGAATAGGGGCCTCTACCGAGTACATCAATTTAGCAAGGTCGAGATGTTCATATTATGCCGACCAGAGGAAAGTGACAAGTACCATGAAGAACTTATTACCATTGAAGAGGATCTTTATGCATCACTTGGACTTCATTTCAAGTATGTCCTTATCTTGTGAGTTTCCACTTCATAAACATTCCAACACTGATAAGAATATTCTTCTCTTGTAGAACTTTGGATATGGCAACAGGGGATTTGGGCGCACCAGCCTACAGAAAGTATGACATCGAGGCATGGATGCCAGGCCTAGAGCGGTACGGTGAGGTAAGGAACACATATTTGATGCCCCTCTCAAGTTTTGTCTATTTTGAGCAGCCCCGCTGATGTTTTCTGATCAAAATGGGCAGATCTCGAGTGCCTCAAACTGCACGGACTACCAGAGCAGGCGGCTAGGCATCCGGTTCCGTCCAGCACCCTCGGAGCCTCCATCGGCGACAAACCCTAAGAAAGGGAAGGGGGGCAGTTCAGGCCCAACACAGTTTGTCCACACACTCAATGCGACAGCAGTCGCTGTTCCTCGTCTGATCATATCTATTCTGGAGAATTTTCAGCAAGAGGATGGCACTGTGGTGGTTCCGGAGCCGCTGAGGCCCTACATGGGTGGGCTTGGCGTCCTCTCCCACAAAATCAAGTGAAAGTGGCAATGGCCTTGAAGAAGATATTAGCATAATTGGTGCAGAATCAGGATCATTTAGATTGTTAGCTAAAATTTGAGGCATGTGTTGGTGCTGTGGTCAACATATCACGTGAAAACATGATTTTCTATCCATGACCGTCGGATCCTCTAGGACCATCCAGACGCGCTATAGCGAACTTGAGTTTTGTTCAAGACTCTGATATTATAGTGGGCTGATTTAATTTTTTTCTGGATGGCATGCAAGTGAGCTTGCCTGACGTGAATTTCGGACGTGTGTACCTGCGAAAATACATCATTTGGTTCAAATTAGCATCTTTCTTTAGAAAGAAAGTCCTTTTCCATTTTAGCAAAATTCTTTCTTTCTATTTCTACACGCTTAAGGTATTCATCATTTCAGTATAACTGTTGCAGTAGAATCACAACAAACTTGACGTATAGGGAACTAAATTAATTTAGCTACCTATCTAATTTATTGTAGAAATTCAGGGATCCACGATTGGACAAGAAAAATAGAAATACTTTTTCTTGGATAAAGGAACAGATGACTCAGATCGATTTTTGTATCGATCATGCTATACGTAATAACTCGGACATCCATTTCAAATGCATATACCATTTTTGCGCAGCAAGGTTATGAAAAACCCACGGTAAGCAAAGCTAGCAAGCCCATGGATATTGAAGTTCCTCAAACTGTGCTTCCCTATTTGAAGCAGTTCTTCGAATTCCTTATGATATGCAAATGAAACAAGTTCTTGCTAATGAGAAAAAGAGAGGGTTTAATGTGGGTGTTGTTCTTATTTTGCCCGAGGGATTCGTAAACATTACTACTTGATCCGATGTTTCGGTTGTTTTTTATAAGAGTGTCAACTTTTGACAAAATCTAAAGTCCGTGAATATCATCATTCAGAGAAAAAGCAATCTTATAGAAGGGACAAAACAAAATAAAACCAGGGACTGGGTTGGTTAACTTTCAGTCTTTCAAAGCATTTTCTTTGATGATGGTTGTTTTTTTAGGTAGGAGCTGTTCTTTTTCAACCATGTTCTAAAACCGTTACCTTTCGACGTTGCCGACGGTAATAGTTACGCCGACGGCTAAAGATCGGGACCGTCGGCGTAGCCGAGATATGCCCACAACAAAAAAATAACCGTCGACGTAGCTATACTGTCAGCGTAGCAAGCGGATACCGACGGCCACCGTCAGCCTAATATCACGGTCGGCGTAGTATAACCTGACCCGACGGCCACCGTCGGCGTAACACGGCCGTCGGCACAGGTAGCGGCCACGTGGCCTCCCCGTCCCTTTTGGAAACGGAGGGTGGACGGTGTCGCTGCGGAGGCTATGACGACGGCCTTACCGTTGGCACAACGCCTGGAAACATTGATGCTTACAGTATAGCCGTCGGCGTTACAACTGCGCCATCTTCTTGGAAGCAACCTACGCCTACGGTCTAACCGTCGGCATTACAACTACACTACCTTCCTAGAAGCAATGTACGCCTACGGTATTGTTGTTGGCGTTACAAATGCTCCACCTTCTTGGAAGCAGTCTATGCTGACAGTATTGCCGTAGGGGTTACAACTGTGCCACCTTCTTAGAAACAAGATATGCCTACGGTATTGCCGTCGGCGTTACAACCGCGCCACCTTCCTAGAAACAAACTACGCCTACGGTATTGTCGTCGGCGTTACAACTGCGTCACCTTCCTAGAAACAAGCTACGCCTACGGTATTGTCGTCGGCGTTACAACTGCGCCACCTTCCTAGAAACAAACTACGTCTACAGTATTATCGTCAGCGTTACAACTGCGCCACCTTCCTAGAAACAAGCTACGCCCACGGTATTATCGTCGGCGTTACAACTGCGTCACCTTCCTAAAAACAAGCTACGCCTACGTGAAAGTGCATGTGTGCCCCATGTGTGGTTTTGGTAATTAATGACAATCTTTATGGACTTATGTTTTCAAATAGTTTTACCTGTAGGATTTGTCCATAGGCAATGCTTGAACCATATGTTGCCTTCAAGGTTGAGAGAAGAAGAAAGTGAAGAAGATTAAGTGTTGACCAAAGTTTCAATGAGTGATTTGGAGATTGGTCAAGTGAGAGTTGAGCCTATAGCAAGTCTGTCTTGAAGACTAAAGTTGGGGTGATATCTCTTATGATCCTTCAAGACACCAACATAATGAAGAAAGAAGAAATGATGTGCAAGTTCCATATGAGCTATCTCGAAGAGATCATTTGCTTGGAGCTTGCCATCCTATGGTTATCATGGATATGGGAATATGATATGCTCAAGAGAGAAGCTCTACCATAGTGGAGTATGGGAGAGCAGTTTGCAAGTCTTCACCAAGCTAGTGCAATCAAGAAAGGTGTTCCATCTTGAGGTGGACAAGATCGCTATCATCAAGCTCAAGTGGAATATTATCAAGGCAAAGGTATGTTCTTGATAGGGTTTCTTTCTTACTGGTCTCATGGTGTTAGTTGGGGAGACCGGTTTATAGGATAGATAGCCATACTATTAAGAGGGGCTCTCGAGTGAGTAACTTGATCATATCCTTCATGAGAGCTCAAACCTTTGCATACTTGGAATCATCCTTTGTTGGTTGTTATTTGGATCTTATCCATGTGAGGTTCTTGAGCTTGTGGTAATATTCATAACAAGCTCTAGTTCATCGAAAACGGATTTCATATGCATTCTCTATTGCGTTTTCGATATTGGAGGTTTTACCGGTTTGTATTTTTGAGATTGGTAAAACCTTACATCATTTGGTTCTTATCCATGAGAGGATTTATAGCTTGTGCTAATCTTCATGACAAGCCCAAGTTCATCGAAAACGGATTTCATATGCATTCTCTATTGTGTTTTCGATGTTGGAGGTTTTACCGGTTCGTCTTTTTGAGAGAGGTCAAACCTTTCGTCATTTGGTTCTATCCTCCCTTGCTAGACTATGATGGTTCCCTGCATGATCTTGTAGAGTTTGTTGTCCTCTTTAAAACAAGCCCAAGATTGTCAAAACCGGAGTCCGGATGCAAAAGTTATGGGTGTTTCCGTATTGTTGTTTCTGTCAGTTTTGCCCTGGGAATGTCCGGCGTGAATTGGCCGGAATGTCCGGCCCGCGCGCTCCAGGGCTGTAACGGCTGGATTTTGGAGGACCTATATAAAGGGCCCTTCTTCCCCAATGTTGACAGAACCTTTCTTGCAAGTTTTCCCCTCCATTGCTGGCCTTCTTGAGCTTGCTATCTCTCAATCCTTTCTATGATTCTTGCATATTCTTGAAGGATTTGAAAGAGGAAATCTAGATCTACAACCCCACCAATCAATCTCTCCTCTAAGTGACGGGAACATCTTGGGATCTAGATATTGGAGTCTTTTGTGGATTTTCTCCATTGTTCTTCCTCTCTTATTCCCCCATAAGTTTTTGTAGCTTTGGTGGAATTTGGGAGAGAAGGATTTGAGCACTTCTTGTGTTCTTGCCTGTGTATTTGGTGCATCGGTTTGAGTTCTCGGTGAGGATTCGATTGGGTGAAAAGTTGAGAAGCTTTTTACTCTTGGATTCATTGAAACCCTAGACGGTTTGGTGGTTTTGCAGATTTGTGGATTACTTGGGGCCTCCAATTAAGTTGTGGAGCTTTCCCCAAGCTTGTTTGTTGGGAGCCTCCAATTGAGTTGTGGAGAAGTGCCCCAACCTTGTGAGAGGTTCCGGATTGCCACCTACAAGTGTACCGATAGTAGAAGTGTGGATTGATCCTGTTGGGGTGAGATTCACAGGAGAACAAGGGAGGCCTTTTGTGGCGTTGGTGGTTTGATACCACCCCCTCTCCAAACGAGACGTACTCCATGTTGGGAGGAACTCGGTAAAACATCGTCGTCTCTGCGTGCCTCGGTTATCTCTATACCCGAGCTCTTACTTATGCACCTTACTTTGTGATAGCCTTCGTGCTTGAAGTCTATATCTTGCTATCACATAGTTGATTGTCTTGCTTAGCATAAGTTGTTGGTGCACATAGGTAAACCCTAGTATATATAGGTTTTGTGTTTGACAAAGTAAACGCTAGTTTTATTCCGCCTTTGTTAAGCCCATCTCGTAAAAGTTTTGAACCGCCTATTCACCCCCCTCTAGGCGACATCTGTGTCCTTTCACTACGGTATTGTCGTCAGCGTTAAAACTGTGCCACCTTTTTAGAAACAAGCTACGCCTACGGTATTATCGGCGGCGTTACAACTGCGCCACCTTCCTTGAAACAAGCTACGCCTACGGTATTGTCGTCGGCGTTACAACCGCGTCACCTTCCTAGAAACAAGCTACGCCTACGGTTTTGCCGTCGGCATTACAACTGCGCCATCTTCCTCGAAGCAAGCTACGCCTATAGTATTGCCATTGACTTACGGTTTTGCTAGAATCACGGTATAGTTTATGATAATTTGATATGAATATTATATTTGGATTCCTGTCATTTTTTGATCAATTTAGACATATGATTTGTTGAGTTTCGATTTACGGATTTAAAGATATTAAATATTCCATATTAATAAAAAATACAAAAAAGTAATTTTTTTTGAATTTAATAATATTTTTACTTATTCATTATTATTTACTTAAATAATTGTTTGTAATATCAAACAATAAAAACATGTGGCATAATAATATAAGGGTTAATATGATTGATATCATAGTATTCACAACAAGGTACAAATTGCTTCGCGGAAACTGATTTGGAAGGAACGGAGAAGTTAAGCGTGCTGGGGTGGAATAGTGTTAGGATGGGTGACCGATCGGAAAGTTTTACCAAGATTACAATTTGATGAAAGATTAAGTGTAATTAGTGTTAAAAATATTCTAAGTGAGAGATGAGTCAAACAATTCAAATATTAAAAAAATTAGGAAAAAATTGATTTTTTTTTATTTTTTTTACAACCGGCCGCTACAATAGCACATTTTACTGGAAGCAATCTATGGCTACGGTATTACCGTCGGCGTTACAATAGCACACTATACTGGAAGCAAGCTACGCCTACGGTATTGTTGTCGGCATTATAACGACACACCTTCGTGAAAGGAAGCTATGCCTACGGTATTATCGTCGGCGTTACAATATCACGAACTTCTTGGAAGCATGCTACTTTGATGGTATAACCGTCGACACAGCTGCTTGCGACGTTAGTCCCCGTCCGTTAGTTTGCCCGTGCTGACGGCCAGGCTATGCCGACGGGTTTTCTAAACCATCGGCATAGGTAGCTACGCCGACGGTGAACCTGCTACGCTGACACGATCTATGCTGACGCTGCTACGCTGATGGTGGCCGTCGGCACAAGTTACACCTACGGTTCATAGGGCCTATGCCGACGGCAATTGCCGTCAGCGTTATCAACGATTCCCTAGTGAGTAGGTTATATACATAGAGGCGAGCACGACCGATCTGAATAAGACGATGCCGCGAGTTCTTGTTGTGGCAGGACGCTGCTTGACCGGTCATAATCTAATGGTTATACTGGAACGATCTTTGCCTAGCTCGTTATTGGACAGAACGACATACTTTACACTAGAAGCAGGAATTTGCATCACAATGAGGGGTACAAAATAATATAAGACTACGCAATAATTCAGCACTCACACTTGAATTGAAAGACGCAACACTAAGCAATCCAGGCAACTCTCTCAAAGATGAGTAAAACAAAAAACAAAAAAACTCTCAAAGACACATAGCAATTCATCAGCACCAACCATTCTGTGGTTACCAGCCTTCACTCTGGGTGTAAAGGAGGAATGGATCTCCAAGAGGGAACATATGGATGATACGGATTGAACACCATCCCATCGGTGTGACAATTGAGAAGGCCGCGAAGACGAGTTTTCCCACGGCGCCGGCCCATGTCATAGGACATCAACTTCTTCTCGTCTGACACAGCGAAGAAGATGGTGTTGCGGTCAGGATGCATCGCAACCAAAGAAATCTCACGCACGTCCAGGTCCTGCTTGGTGTACAGCTTGTTTCTGAAAAGGGCGTGGGTACTGATCTTGTGTTTGTGGATCCAACTGCCGTCCTCTTGGAACATCCACACCGACAGGGTGTAATAATTGTTGTGGCTGTAGTTGATGTAGTGGAGGTGCCCCTGCGATTTGCCGATGAAGGGCCGAGACGGCACGTCTACGTCCAGGGACTCCATCTTTTCCAGCAGATTGATTTTCTTCCAGCTGGACCCTTGCGTGTCCACAGTGGCGATCGTCCTCCTCATGGTGAGGAGATGCAGCATCCCATGGAGGAAGACGGTGTGGTCAGGATAAACCGGCAAGGCGTCGTGGTCCCAGTGGGCTTCCTTGTGGCTCCAGGCTGTCTTTGGAGGAGTATATGTCTAGTGCCCCAATGTATCCATGGTAGTTCCGCAGCATGGCGAAGACGTGGAAGTGTCCCGAGGCGGGATCAGCGGCCAAATGAAGAGGCATGGAGGACCTGCCTTGGTGGCCGTTGCCAGGCAAGGTGTCGTACTGCTGAGTGGCGGGGTTGCACACCACGTAGTCAGACTCGTGCATCATCGGAAAAACCTTCCAGCACAGACAGAGGACAAGACCATCTGAGCAGTGCTTCGGGTAGATGCTTCTGTACCCCGCCGGCAAGAAGGACAAGGAAGGGGAGGCGACCTGGTGTGCGTTCTCTCCCACTATCGACATGAAATCCGGAACTGATGTTAACCCATCGTCGTCCAATGAGTGGTAGCCATCATCGTCGAGAAAATGAAAATCGTCTTGGTCTTGGTCGCCGTCATCCCAGTCGTCGTCGTCGTCATCCCCCACGAAAGGAAAATCGTCTTGGTCGTCATCATCCCCCATGAAAGGAAGATCGAGGACGCCGTCTTGGTCATCGTGGCCGTCATCCTCCACGATAGGGAAAACCGCAAAAGGAAAATCGAGGTCGATGATTTGTCGGAAGAATCCCGTGAGTCTGTGTGGGATCTTGCGGCGGTGGTCGGGGTGGGTGATGAGGCCATATAGCCAGTGCTTGGAGACACACTTGAACCGTCCGACGGACTGGGCCGGCACACGCGAGAGGATCTCCACGACGAGGTCGTCGGGGAGGTCGGCGGAAGCTGTGTTCTCCGGCCACCCCAACGCAGAGCGCATGGGGAAACCAATCTGGAAAGGTAACGATCGAGGAATCAATATGCAATGCAAGAAAATATAGATCCGGACGGCGGAGGGAGAAGGATCTGCTACTGCTAGAGCCTAGAGGAAGACAACGTACCGACGTAGCATCTCGGCGGCAGTCCGGCGGAGATAAGACACGAACCCACGCAGCATCTCGGCTAACGACGACGGTGCGGCAGTCCGGCGGGGAGATGGATCGATATATACTCAAGCACCGCGGGCGGATAGATGGGGGACTAAATATATAGCCCCCGCCCGGTTGGATGCTACTACGTGATTGCCAAGAATATCAGAAAAAGGAAGTCGATCATCAGGAAATAAATGCACAAATTATTCAGTGCCCAAATATCGAGAGGAAGGGAAAGCATTTACTTGCTGGGCAAGGATCAATGCACAAATTATACGTGAACGACGCAAAGGAATTATTTACCTGAGCGCGAATCAGCAGGAGGATATTCTCTTTCCTTCTTCACACTGATCGGGCGCCATATCAATATGTCCTTCTCTATCGCGGGAATAACGGGATTTGTGATACGGATGCTCTGCGGATTTGGGCCGGCGGCGTACCTAAGCGGGAGGCCTGCAGCACGTCAAGTCTATGCAGCCCGGCCTGGCTCGGCCCTCATGTGCTAACATTTCGTGCTGCCGATGAGCTCGGCCCTCGTGTCGGAGCATTCTCGTGCTGCCGATGATTCTAGGACGATGGTTGTTCTTTTTTTCTAATATACGGCGGCATACATTATTTGTATTTATAACTGTAGCAATACAAAGATGAAACGCATACAAATAACAGAAAACAAGGAGAAAACAAACGGTTGAACAGCTGCAAACCGTCCTCGCCGTAACTACCAAGGACCCAAATCTTTCGCCATCATCGGAGAAGAAGTAGATCACCAGCAGTCGGTCCACACTTTGGCACTGAAGAAACCCCTAGCCATAAGGCGTCAATGAGCCCCAATAACCACCAGCCCCGTAAGACTGGATGTAGCCTGCTGCTATGCAACATCGGCTGGAGGAGTCCTCCAAGCATCTTCAACGCCGGATCCGGGGCCAGCGCCACCCCGCCTATCAAGCGGCCGGATCCTCCACCATCCACCACAAACCAGCAGTTGTCCGCACCGCCACACTCCATGGCCGCCATGACCAGATCGGCGGTGACATCACCACGACACAAAGCCGGAGCACACGCCCGGCGAAGACACAATCCCACAAGCTTCTCGACGCCGTAAACGTCGCCAAGATGGGGTTGAAGCCGGGGTACTATTATTCAATGTAGCGCATCCACCGCCATCTGAGATACGTCACCACGACACCACAAAGACGCTAACATTTGAGACCTTACTGAACGCTGAGTGAAGGTCCTGGGTCCCCACCCCCTCTCGCTCGCGTGAGCGGAAGCGGAGGAGGCGAGGACCCATCAATCGCAGGCGGAGAGGAGACGACGGCTAGGGTTTTTTGAGGAGGAGGATACGGCTGTGGGATCATCGCGAGTTGGGCGGCTGGAAGTGAATCCCGTGAATCAATAGGTGATGATGGATGTTCTTGGATAATCAACACATACCATAGTTGTCTTAGGGCCTTGGAAGTACTGCATTCTGAAGTCAGAATAAATTCCTCCCTGCCCTATGCTCACTCCGGTGGTGCGTCTAGCGTTGTTAGAGGGCGCGTGGAGTCGTGTGTTCGGCGGATCTCTTGGTATCCGGTCGTTTTCTGTATTTGTCGGTGTGGTTTGAGATCAGTCTCTTCCAATCTACGGTTGTCATCTTCGGCGATGTTTGCTGCTTTGGTGCGCTGGTCCTACGGGGGCCTTAGCACGATGACTCCCTGTCTGTCTACTACAACATGCTTTGCCCGGCTCCGGTGATGGAGGGACGAGGACGGTGGCGCGCCTTCGGCTTGTGCTAGTGTCAGTAGTCGTCGCTAGCTGGTCCAGTGACCTATTTATAATTTTTATTACTTTTATCGCTCTTTGTTTGATGATTATAAGTAATAGATTAGTGAAAATTGGCAAAAAAAAAACTACTGAAGCCTTTGAGCGAGGCTACCGATGAGCAGAGGGTCGGGAGCACGTACGTGTGGCTGCTGCCTTCGAGGGACCATGAATCTCACATGTTAAAACTGTTGTAGCCTAGGGTTCTCGCAGACAGTAATCGTTTTTCTTTTTTTACACTAAATAGTGTTTTTTTGCCTTGTGCCACATCGCTACAGTATCATTGTTTTTAAATTCGCGTGAACTTAGCGTGGGTCTTGTGGGCCCTGAAGTTAACGCTTCTTCGATGTCGCAGGGTCAATTGCAGGACCCCAAAGGCCTGGACATTGTGACCCAATCGATCCACCCGTCTACGTTCATTGTTGGAGGGTTACGCAGGCGGCTAGGGTTTATTGTTTCTGCTACCTCTCGCCCATCGCCATCTATGAGGGCTGGCGACGGTATAGTTGCTCCCCTTCTGGCTGCGATGAGCCATGAGGGTGGGCACAACAAATGGAATCGTGGAACCGGTGGAGGTCGAGGCTATGGTCGCTGGGAGGGGATGGTAGCCGTGCAAATTTCTACGAGGGAGGTCCAAGTGGCACTGCTGCAGACAGATAGGAAAATCATGATTGATTTGGATTGCACCAGGGAGGATACATCGGTTTTGATGGGGGACGTGGAGACTACTGTGGCATCCCGCTAAAATCACTATTAGAAAATCGCTGTGTTTTTATGCATTTCATCATCATGACCGCATGCTCATGTCATCATGCCACATTACATTTGAGCATCGTCATCATCTTGCATGGTTTTTGTCTAAACTATTTTCGAAACGTCTAGTTTTGTTTTCTAAATATTTCCGTCTTTATTCAAATTAAAACCCGGGTCTCTGAAATATTTTGTTTCGTCTACCAACGGATTTCAAAAGCGCCGTTTTAAATAATAAAATATTTATTTTATTTTTAGGGGGCAGTCAAACCGGGCCGATCTGACCCAGCCGGCCACCCCCAAAAATTACCCAAAACCAGCCTGTTTAATCTCTAATCTACCCAATCCTATCCTACCCAGCCTCCCTCCACCTCACCCTGACCAATCCCCTCCCTCCACCTCACCGAACCCCCCTCCACCTTATCTCTCTTTCCTCACACAACAGCCGCCGCCATCAGCTGGCCCCACCACGACCACACCTCACCTGCATGCCACCCCAACCCGCCTACCGCATCCCAGCGCACGCTGTCCACTCCACCAGGTCGCCCCGTGCCCCGCGCCCACCTGCACACACCGACGGAACCACCCCGCCTGGCCCCAACCCCCACCTCGCGACTCTCACTTGGTCCCTCCTCGATTCCATCGCCCCGGACCCACCAACGCGTGACAGCCGACCGCGTTGCCCTCTTCCCCGCGATCCCCTCTCGTCTCTCCATCGCCCCACCTACCGCGCCTCCCTTCGCCCCGCTCCTCTCTCTCTCCTCCCGTCGCACGCCTCTGCTCTCCCTTCCCCTGCTGCTTCTCGCTTGCCCCGTCCCCTTCTCGCCTTCCTCCCCAGATCCCACCGCCACCGCGTCAGGTCGTCGCCTCCACGGCCGCCTAGCGCACCGCCAGGACTCCTCTCACGCTGGCCACGCCTTCACCTGCATCCGCGTCGCCACCGGAGCCGCGCCTCCACCGCGTCGTCCCCGGCCGCCGCCGCTCCCCTGCGGTAGCGCGTCGCCGCCGCCTGCAGGTTCCTCCGCTCGGTCGCGACCCTGCCTCCCCGAGCTTCCGCGCTTGCGAGCTTCCTCCCCGTCGCCTCGGCCTCGCTTCCTCGCCGCGCCGGCGGACGCCACCACCAGGCTCCGCGGCTCGTGGAGTCATCATCTCCAAGCCCCATCGCTGGCCTCTGGCCCGCCCAAGCTCGCCGGCTGTCCTTGCTCCACCTCGGCCCAGTGGCGCCCTTCCTCGAGCCCGGCGAGCTCGTGCCCTCGCCGCCGTGTGCCTCTGCGAGCACACCCCCGACCTTCGTCCGGTCGCCGCCCCGTGCTCGTCCCTGCGAGGTTCCTCTCCTCGACCCGCCGTCCCGGCAACCTCGCCGGTGCCGTCGAACCGCCTCTGCCACCGTCGCCCGAGGCCGCCCCTCACCTCTCCTGCAGCGCCGCGACCCCGTCCAAGCCCCGAGCCGCGCAACTGCATCTCTTTTTCCTTCAGAGAATGCCCGTGCAGATGAGGTGCAGGTGGATGCCGTAGTGATGTGCTACATTAGCGTGGATGCGTGTGAATGTGATGTTGGAGGCACCGTGTTCGCCCAAACAACTGACAAGATCTTTGACATGGGGCTTCAAGCCACTTTTGCACAAGTACACAGAGAACTCCTTCCAGGAGCACCAAGAACCCCTACACGAAGACCGACCCGAACGCGGAACTCCAAGTTCAACTTCCGGATCCGAAGACCGATCCTTCAAACGGCAAGTTCTCCGACCCGGGACCCGAGCGACAAGACCTCCTCCCCTGAGACCGAACCCCGGACCCCGGAACCCAAGATCTTCTGAACCCCGATGTGTGAACCTTTTCCCGAGCCCCTATTTTATAAATGCTATATATAAAACTGTCGCATAGTAAATTGTTCATGCATGCATATCTGTCTGTGGTTTGGGGGCATTATGCCGATTCACCTCATAATTAAATATGAAGCGCTTATGCGGGATACTTTTGTCTTATTCCGGACTCCATTTAAATTTGTGTAGCGAACCGATGCCATGTTTTGTTTGTTAATACAACCTTTAAATTGCGGGGTAGTTAAATAACTCGAACCTATTAATTAATTATCGGGACCCCGGTTCCGCTTAATATTGCCTAATTGCACCGCATTTGTGCCATGCCATGCATCATATCATAATCATGCCGGATCTTCTGCCGTAGTATTAAATATTGCATCCGGTGTTTCTTCTAGTGTTTGCTTCTTCGTGGATTAGGCCGATGAGTGGATGCGAGTATCTACAAGTTCTCCGGATATGATCCATCGGCAGTGTTTCCCAGGCGAGCATCCCTTCCCCTTCTACCTATTTTGCATTTTTAGTCTTTATTTCCTCCTGTTGATCTATTGCTATTTGTGTCACGATGCTTTAGTTTTCCGTACACCAGTTATATCCCGTGCAGCCTCTATATTGCCTTGGACACCTCCAATTACCCGTGTTTGGTAGATAGCTGGCCTTGCGAGTCGTAGTTGCTTTCTCAGGTGCGATCTCGTGTAGTCAAGTACCACAGTTGATGGAATACTGGCAGATGTTAATGGTGGAGATGCTTAATGGTGGAGATGATCATGACTCTAAATACAACTATTAAAATGCTAGATATAACTAATGCAGAGGCATCGGTGGGCAATAGATGTTATTTGGTTCTTCCACGCTCACTTGTGTCCCGTAGGACCCCGAGTACTTGATACCTGTTCCTTGATTTTTCGCACTATCCACATCCGGGAGGCCGTGGACCCCGCTGAGCCAGAGCTTGATTCATTTCTATTTCTTGGGGCCACAAACTAGTTTGGGGTTTTATTACTATCATGTACTTATGCCATGTTACTGCTTTATTTACGATTGTGCGTGGAGCACCTGTACTGTTTAGGATCGTGACACGTTTTCGCTGTATCGACAAGCCCAGTCACACTTTCGGGTTCCCAATCGTTTACAGTAGTCCACACAAACCCTGGGTCCGTTCCGGAGCCGGCCAACTTCGTTGCGGGTAGCTTAGTGGGGTGGCCCCCTGAAATATTTTATGAATCCTGTGATTGCTTTGTCGTGAAAGCCTCGTTGGGTTTTGAGTTGGTTTTTTCGAGGTTGATCGAGTGTGTGTTGCTATTTGTGCACCCCTGCAGGGTAAAACTTTCTGAAAGCCGTGTCCGCAGTTATGGACGACTTGGAGCACAGTATCTTGATCATAGACAAGCATAACTAAAGTAGTGTTATAAATTTGACTTAATATGTGACTAGTAATCAGCTTCATTACAATGGAATGGATAATAAAAATGCCAACAACTGGTGGATCTGTGGTGATCTGTGTCATCCTGTACCTGCCTAGTAAGTATTGCAACTCCAACGGAATGTGATAAAAGTGCCAACAACTGCTGGGTTTTAGGATTCCTCAGGACAATTCTATCTGACTAGTAAATGTTCCAACTACAACGGAATGGTGATTAAAACTGCCCACTACTTCTGCAATCAGGATGACTCATGCTATCTATGTCTGACTAGTAAGTGCTTCAACTATAATGGAATGAATAAAACTGCTAACTGTGTGAGTTCCTCGGTTTGACTTCCTCGTTTGGTCTCGAGGCGAAATACCAGGATGGGTATGTTTGTTGTTACTATCAGGTTGGATCCGAATAGGTCTTTCTTATCCCTCTCTAATAGCCGGCAGTTTTATTGAGTCTCTATAGGTTGTTTAGTGCTGCTGCGCTGCCGCTTCAGTCCACCATACCTATGTAGGCGAGAGCCGCCGAATTCTAGCCTCGCCGTGTACTGGCCTCAGTACTGACGCTCCTCTTTTTCCTTTGCCCTTTGTCGGCACCCCTTTTGTTTAGCAGGTACGAGTTCGACGTCGTTAGCAGGGTTACCCTTCCGGCTTGGCCTGGGCAGGGTTATGGACGCCATTGGTTATTCTTCAGGGCTCTTAGCCCCATTTGCATCTTGTCCATAGTCGGACGCTTTATCGTTTTCGAGGTGATTTGGACCTTTGTATTGTATATCTGTATTCTTGACTCATGGAGTCGTTGTTGTACATATATGTTCTGTGGGTCCCATCGAGGACTGTTGTGTAATGGTATTACTTCGTTTTTTCCACCCGCACGAAAGTGCCTGGTGGGCGTCTTTGAATCGTTTCTATGCGGGTTTGGAGGAAAGTGCTAAAACTTGCATAGGGCCGATTCGAGGGTGTTACAGAGTGGTATTAGAGCTCAGAAGTTGCGATACCCCACAAGTCCAGCATGTAGGATAACCTAGCTAACGGCCGAAGTAGAGTGTCAAAACTATTTTGCAAAAATCGGTTGGATAGATCTGATTAGGTCTGCTTTTACTCCTTACCTCTGCTATTCTCCTCTTACCTCTGCGTGTTTTGGATCTGTTCTCTTATCTTTTCTTCGAGTCTAGGAATTCTCGTGGTTGGGTTTCCGTCGTACCTTCAGGGTTTCACTTCCTTTCTTTGGTACCGGTGCTTCTACATCCGTTCTTCGTGCTATCTGAGGAATCCTTCCTCTGTTGGATTTCTCTCTGTTCCTTCTTGTGACTTCCGGTGTTTTCTGACGCGACGACATCATCTACGCCAGATCCGATGCAGAGTCTGCATTCCTCCTTTGTTCTGAACCTCGCTTGTCGAGATCTTCAGTCTGATTTCGAGAATGGCTGCACGCTTTTCCACCGAATGTGCGGAGTAATAGTTTGGGTGCGTGATGGATTGGCCCCATGCCGACTACTCACTCTATTTGCTCACGTACATTGAAGTGGATGAGAATGCGTCGTTTCTCTCCTTCTATCGAAGCTAGAGGTGGCTTTATTTGTTGATACCTCTACCTTCGTCCTTCGTTACCGGAGTGCCCTCTCGACGATAACGGACAACGACCTCTTGTTAGTGGTGTCGCGAGGATCTACATGAAGCGAGAAGATTCAGATTGTCAGCCTTCTTCCCGATACCATGAGGCGGATCTCGAGGGCGAGATCCATTGTTAGTGGTGTCGAATTGTGGCATCCCGCAAAAACCACTACTAGAAAATCACTGTATTTTTGTGCATTTCATCATCATGACCGCATGCTCATGTCATCATGCCACATTGCATTTGAGCATCGTCATCATCTTGCATGGTTTTTGTCTAAACTATTTTCGAAACGCCTAGTTTTGTTTTCTAAATATTCCCGTCTTTATTCAAATTAAAACCTGGGTCTCCGAAATATTTTGTTTCGTCTACCAACGGATTACAAAAGCCCCGTCTTAAATAATAAAATATTTATTTTATTTTTAGGGGCAGCCAAACCGGGCCGATCCGACCCAGCCGGCCACCCCCAAAAATTACCCAAAACCAGCCTGTCTAATCCCTAATCTACCCAATCCTATCCTACGCAGCCTCCCTCCACCTCACCCTGACCAATCCCCTCCCTCCACCTCACCGAAGCCCCCTCCACCTTATCTCTCTTTCCTCACACAACAGCCGCCGCCACCAGCTGGCCCCACCACGACTACACCTCACCTGCACGCCACCCCAACCCGCCTGCCGCATCCCACCGCACGCTGTCCACTCCACCCAGTCGCCCCGTGCCCCGCGCCCACCTGCACACACCGACAGAACCACCCCGCCTGGCCCCAACCCCCACCTCGCGACTCTCACTTGGTCCCTCCTCGATTCCATCGCCCCGGACCCACCAACACGTGACAGCCGACCGCGTCGCCCTCTTCCCCGCGATCCCCTCTCGTCTCTCCATCGCCCCACCTACCGTGCCTCCCTCCGCCCCGCTCCTCTCTCTCCTCCCGTCGCATGCCTCTGCTCTCCCTTCCCCTGCTGCTTCTCGCTCGCCCCGTCCCCTTCTCGCCTTCCTCCCTAGATCCCACCGCCACCGCGTCAGGTCGTCGCCTCCACGGCCGCCTAGCGCGCCGCCAGGCCTCCTCTCGCGCTGGCCTCGCCTTCACCTGCATCCGCGTCGCCACCGGAGCCGCGCCTCCACCGCGTCGTCCCCGGCCGCCGTCGCTCCCCTTCGGTAGCGCGTCGCCGCCGCCTGCAGGTTCCTCCGCTCGGTCGCGACCCTACCTCCCCGAGATTCCGCGCTTGCGAGCTTCCTCCCTGTCGCCTCGGCCTCGCTTCCTTGCCGCGCCGGCGGACGCCACCACCAGGCTCCGCGGCTCGCGGAGTCGTCATCTCCAAGCCCCATCGCTGGCCTCTGGCCCGCCCAAGCTCGCTGGCTGTCCTTGCTCCACCTCGGCCCAGCGGCGCCCTTCCCCGAGCCCGGCGAGCTCGTGCCCTCGCCGCCGTGTGCCTCTGCGAGCACGCGCCCGACCTCCGTCCGGTCGCCGCCCCGTGCTCGTCCCTGCGAGGTTCCTCTCCTCGACCCGCCGCCCTGGCAACCTCGCCGGCGCCGTCGAACCGCCTCTGCCACCATCACCTGAGGCCACCCCTCACCTCTCGTGCAGTGCCGCAACCCCGTCCAAGCCCTGAGCCGCATCTCTTTTTCCTTCAGAAAATGCCCGTGCAGATGAGGTGCAGGTGGATGCCGTAGTGGTGTGCTACATCAGCGTGGATGCGTGTGAATGTGATGTTGGAGGCACCGTGTTCGCCCAAACGACTGACAAGATCTTCGACATGGGGCTTCAAGCCACTTTTGCACAAGTACACAGAGAACTCCTTCCAGGAGCACCAAGAACCTGTACACGAAGACCGACCCGAACGCGGAACTCCAAGTTCTCCTTCTAGATCCGAAGACTGATCCTTCGAACGACAAGTTCTCCGACCCGGGACCCGAGCGACAAGACCTCCTCCCCTGAGACCGAACCCTAGACCCCGGAACCCAAGATCTTCCGAACCCCGATGTGTGAACCTTTTCTCGAGCCCCTATTTTATAAATGCTATATATAAAACTGTCGCATAGTAAATTGTTCATGCATGCATATATGTCTGTGGTTTGGGGGCATTATGCCGATTCACCTCATAATTAAATATGGAGCGTTTATGCGGGATACTTTTGTCTTATTCCGGACTCCATTTAAATTTGTGTAGCGAACCGATGCCATGTTTTGTCTGTTAATACAACCTTTAAATTGCGGGGTAATTAAATAACTCGAACCTATTAATTAATTATCGGGACCCCGGGTTCCGCTTAATATTGCCTAATTTTACTGCATCTGTGCCATGCCATGCATCATATCATAATCATGCCGGATCTTCTGACGTAGTATTAATTATTGCATCCGATGTTTCTTCTAGTGTTTACTTCTTCGCGGATTAGGTCGATGAGTGGATGCGAGTATCGACAAGTTCTCCGGATATGATCCGTCTGCAGTGTTTCACAGGCGAGCATCCCTTCCCCTTCTACCTATTTTGCATTTTTAGTCTTTATTTCATCCTGTTGATCTATTG
This sequence comes from Avena eriantha, assembly GCA_910589775.1. NCBI lineage: Eukaryota > Viridiplantae > Streptophyta > Magnoliopsida > Poales > Poaceae > Avena > Avena eriantha. The sequence continues at coordinate 319,932,531 of OU342743.1, read as the reverse complement.
CTATCCGTGTCGCGATGCTTTAGTTTTCCATACACCAGTTATATCCCATGCAGCCTCTATATTGCCTTGGACACCTCCTATTACCCGTGTTTGGTAGATAGCTGGCCTTGCGAGTCGTAGTTGTTTGCTCAGGTGCGATCTCGTGTTGTCAAGTACCACAATTGATGGAATACTGGCAGATGTTAATGGTGGAGATGCTTAATGGTGGAGATGATCATGACTCTAAATACAACTATTAAAATGCTAGATATAACTAATGCAGAGGCATCGGTGGGCAATAGATGTTATTTGGTTCTTCCACGCTCACTTGTGTCCCGTAGGACCCCGAGTACTTGATACCTGTTCCTTGATTTTTCGCACTATCCACATCCGGGAGGCCGTGGACCCCGCTGAGCCAGAGCTTGATTCATTTCTATTTCTTGGGGCCACAAACTAGTTTGGGGTTTTATTACTATCATGTACTTATGCCATGTTACTGCTTTATTTACGATTGTGCGTGGAGCACCTGTACTGTTTAGGATCGTGACACGTTTTCGCTGTATCGACAAGCCCAGTCACACTTTCGGGTTCCCAATCGTTTACAGTAGTCCACACAAACCCTGGGTCCGTTCCGGAGCCGGCCAACTTCGTTGCGGGTAGCTTAGTGGGGTGGCCCCCTGAAATATTTTATGAATCCTATGATTGCTTTGTCGTGAAAGCCTCGTTGGGTTTTGAGTTGGTTTTTTCGAGGTTGATCGAGTGTGTGTTGCTATTTGTGCACCCCTGCAGGGTAAAACTTTCTGAAAGCCGTGTCCGCGGTTATGGACGACTTGGAGCACAGTATCTTGATCATAGACAAGCATAACTAAAGTAGTGTTATAAATTTGACTTAATATGTGACTAGTAATCAGCTTCATTACAATGGAATGGATAATAAAAATGCCAACAACTGGTGGATCTGTGGTGATCTGTGTCATGCTGTACCTGCCTAGTAAGTATTGCAACTCCAATGAAATATTGATAAAAGTGCCAACAATTGCTGGGTTTTGGGATTCCTCAGGACAATTCTATCTGACTAGTAAATGTTCCAACTACAACGGAATGGTGATTAAAACTGCCCACTACTTCTGCTATCAGGATGACTCATGCTATCTATGTCTGACTAGTAAGTGCTTCAACTATAATGGAATGAATAAAACTGCCAACTGTTTGAGTTCATCTGTTTGACTTCCTCGTTTGGTCTCGAGGGGGAATACCAGGATGGGTATGTTTGGTGTTACTATCAGGTTGGATCCGAATAGGTCTTTCTTATCCCTCTCTAATAGCCGCCAGTTTTATTAAGTCGCCATAGGTTGTTTAGTGCTGCCGCTTCAATCCACCATATCTATGTAGGCGAGAGCCGCCGAATTCTAGCCTCGCCGTGTACTGGCCTCAGTACTGACGCTCCTCTTTTTCCTTTGCCCTTTGTCAGCACCCCTTTTGTTTAGCAGGTACGAGTTCGACGTCGTTAGCAGGGTTACCCTTCTGGCTTGGCCTGGGCTGGGTTATGGACGCCATTGGTTATTCTTCATGCTCTTAGCCCCATTTGCATCTTGTCCGTAGTCGGACGCTTTATCGTTTTCGAGGTGATTTGGACCTTTGTATTGTATATTTGTATTCTTGACTCATGGAGTCATTGTTGTACATATATGTTCTGTGGGTCCCATCGAGGACTGTTGTGTAATGGTATTACTTCGTTTTTTCCACCCGCACGAAAGTGCCTGGTGAGCGTCCTTGAATCGTTTCTATGCGGGTTTGGCGGAAAGGGCTAAAACTTGCATAGGGCCGATTCGAGGGTGTTACAACTACCAACCAGGTTTCAACAACAACGACTTCAATAATGTGTTAATCGGCCTCCCCAAAACTCTGATGGAAATTGGAATAATCGAGGGCATTTCAATCGCCCTCAGTATAATAGGTATAACCGTGGTGGTTACACTATCGGGGTGGAACTTTCGGTCCTTATCGTGGCCGCGGTGGTGGCTCGCACTTATGCAACACATCACAAGTTGATGTAGGAGGCAGCTACAGCATATGCCAAGCAATTTGCTGAATTGACTGCATAGATTCAGGAGCCTTTGGGATCGGCTCATGTGATGCTACGGTTGAGCAGTAGCCAGTTGTGCCAAATGAAGATGTTCTTGCAAGAAGGCCGATTCAACTGATGCGCGCCACGCCTAGACAGGGTTCTTCTCATCGTCAGTAGGTTTCTCCATGTTGGCCGCGTGCCGCTGCATCCCAACGCGCCGACAAGCCCCCGCGGTAGCCTGCCAATGCTCCGCGACAGCCTGCTGAGGCCCTGCGGTAGACGCCGATGCCCTGCGGCAGCCTGTCGTCCACCCAAGACAGGCGTTGGTGGCAGCGACTGTGGAGACTAGTCTGTTGGATCCTATTGATGAGAGAGGCTCGGATGGATGAATGGCTGCTAGAGTTAAAAGGCACGAGGGTCCGAAATGCTATCGATGTGGAGATCCAGGAGACAAGCTAAATGATTGTACTAGAAATATTTGTGCTATTTGCCAGTTGCTTGAACATTCCTCAAAGGGCTGTCCTATTCGTTTAGCTCACAAACCAACAATGATGTATGGTTTTGGGCATAAGAAGCTCATGTTTTGGTAGTTACCTTTGTCTGGAAATATCCGTGTCTAAGAGTGAAGAATACTAGGATTGACAAAGTTACTGTTTTAAATGGCACACTAACCATTCCTGAAATCATATCCCAATTGCAATGGGTTGTTCCTTATGATCAATACTAGTGGGTAGTTAAACAAGTGGAAGAGAATGTGTATCAGGTTAATTTTCCTATCTAAAAGGATCTTGTCCAGGCCTAGCATTTTGGATCTTATAAGGTACCAAATAGTCCTTGTTCTATTACCTTTGATTTCTCGAGAGTGCAAGTGCAACCTGCCTGGGTTTGAGATGAGGTATGGATCAGGGTCTATGATTTACCTGCGGATGCTCTGGATGACGACATTGCTATGTGGTCTCTAGTTTTTTGTGGGGTAAAACTATAAAAATTCACGTCTATGATTTGTTGCAGAGCTCCTGGATGGTCAAGGCAATTGGAAGGAGCAACTTGTTCATGAAACATTCATACTGGTTGATGCTACGGAAATCTTGAAAATAATGTTAGATGATGTCTAGGAGTTTTCTCCTTTTATACTGTATACCATACGACCGTGTATGTGTATACCAAACAATGTATGCTTGTTGCTCTCTAGGCCTATATTAATACGAAACCAGTACAAGGCCAAGTACTGTTCCACGCCAAAATGTCAATATGGTATCAGAGCGAGTCTCTTTCGAGACCTAGCTGCCCTAGTGCCTCCGCCGATCTCATCCGCCGCCGCCATAAACACACGATCGCCGCCACCGCTCCACATCTACATCGCCACTGCCGCTGGTTTGCTGTCGCCGCCGCCTACAACAAAATACAACCGCCGCCACCGTTGAAGATCAGCCGCCGCCACAAGATCTACAACACGACCGCAGCCGCCGCTGCATCTACGACCTACAACATGATCGCTGCCTCTGCTGGTCGACAACCGCCGCCTACACGATCTACATCTGCATCACGCTGTTTGATCTTCTCCGTCGTCGTCATGAGCACCTTGTCATCGACCTCTTCTCTGACCGCCGCCCTAGGTGCACCCCCTGCCCAATAGCTCACCCGCACCAATCACCTCGCACGGAAGGCTCTCATTCTCCCCGCATTCCGCGGTGCTCGCATCATGGGCCTCCTCGATGGCACTAATCGTGCACCATCCGAAACCCTAGAGGCCGAGGACGAGAACAATAAGAAGATCTAGGTGGAGAACCCCACCTATGTCGCATGGATTATGTAGGATCGGCAGGCCTTGCGTTTTATTCTCAACTCGCTATCCCTGGACATCCCGTCCCACGTTCTTGGCATGAACTCCACCGTCGAGGCCTGGTCCACCATGTTCAAGACCGTTGCTCGCTCCAAGGTTTAGCATCTTCGGGGTGATCTCAATGATACTAAGAAACTGGGTATGACTTGAGATCAATACTACACCAAGAGGGTTTTCTTTCGATCTTGTTGCAGTTGGCAAGCCTCTCGAAGACGATGAGTTGACCGGGAACCTGATTTGTGGCCTCGACAAAGGCCACTACAACTCCCTCATCACGTTTTTCATTGGCAACGCTGATATCATGCTTGATGAGTTCTTTGGGCAACTTTGCCCCTACGACACACGTAATGGCCCTTAGTCGGATGCTGAGGAGGGTTTCACCTCCTCTGCAAATCTGAGTCGTCGCTCTGACTATGACCGTCGCCCACGCGGCCACAGCCCTGATTGCTGGCGCTTCGATCGTGGCCGTAAAGATCAGCGAGGAGGAGGAGGAAGTGGGTCCCACGACCGCCATGGCCGCTGTGACGGCCAGTGGCGCCATGATGATGCACACCCACTCTTTGATGGAGGCGGTGGTGACCTCTACCATCAGCGTGATGATGATTGCCGTTGTGATGATGGTGGCAAAGGTCACTCTCGTGACCATCCTGATCGTGCTCCAACACCATTTGTCAATGTCACATGCCAGATATGAAAAATCCATGGCCACCTCGAAAACCATTGTTGGTGGACTTTTTAGGATAATAATGATGATGATGGTGACCATGGTGAGCAGGCTGCACACTTTACATCCTACTGTGTTGCTACAAATTGGTACCCCGAAACGAGTGCCACCGACCACGTCGCCAGCCAGATGAACAAGCTCTCCACATATGACAAGTATATTGGACGTGATTGTGTCCGCACTGCTGAAGGTCTGGGTATGCACATTAGTCATATTGGTCATTCAACTTTTCGCACCCCTCATGGTTCCTTTGCTCTTAAAAATATTCTCCATGTTCCTAGTGCATTGAAAAATCTTCTCTTAGTTCATAAATTTACCCTTGATAATCATGTGTTTATTGAGTTTCATTCTTTCTTATTTTTAATGAAGGACCAAGCAACACGAAGAAATCTGTTTATGGACCTTGTCATGGTGGTCTCTATCCTTTGGTGCCTATGTTCAATGAGACGTCCAAGCTTGCCTACTACAATAAAGCCACCATCCTCTACATGGAATCACCGTTTAGGACATCCGTCTTCATTTGTGGTTCAACAATGTCAACACCCGGATTTTTAATCCCAGATGCATGTTATGCCATACATCGCAATCCTAGGATTACCATTTTTAGAGACATAACAGATTGGCTATCACAGTACATCATCCATTACAAACCATAATAAAGTCTTACACAAATAAATGACCTCATGATCCAGTCTTAATACAACAAGCAGCGGAGATAAAATAATAAGCGTTGCGTTGGGGTCCATCTTCAGTGTCACATGCAATGCTGACGATGGGAGATAGTCCTAGTTATCATAGCCGTCCTGCTGTCCTTCCTCTTGGTAGTCCTTTTCATAGTCTGGCCATAGGAATAGCCAGGTACAAAGCCATGAGTACTCTTTTAAGTACTCGCAAACTATCACTAACAAGTAAGATAGTTCTAGTAGGAATGCTAAGTTTATTTGTAAAGTTAAGTTTAAAACCTAAGCTGAGTTCAGAAACAAAGAAAGATAAAACAAAGTTCTAGAATCACTTATGTTGGGAAGCTAGTCTCATAGTCACAACCCTGTTGTGGTCAAGTCAAGATTCATCATTCATTTCATAAGTTATTTTGAAAACATCTGACAACGGGAGAGTATGGCCACTCCAACTGTCCATAACCGCGGACGCGGCTATTCAAATAGTTTGACACTCTGCAGAGGTGGTGCACTTTCACCACAAAATTCGATACATCTGTCAGGGATAACCCTAAATCATCATACTTAGTATGCATATAATCAAACATAACCTTTCTTTTACACACTCTAGTATAGGCACCTCTCCTATAAGCTTGGCCTCCAAGCCATGACCATCTGTCATCCTGGGCACTGTATAGGTGGACAATATTGAGAGGTAGCCTCAGCTCAAACCTCTCCCACGAGGGAACTAATACTAATGCATAAACTTTCGGCTAAGCCTTACCCAATTCAGGTATTGTGGTTGTACGATAAATTTGGAATGGTATCGCATCCGAACCCAACCATCAGTTTTTTTATAAAAGGGCTAAGGCTCATGCCTTACATTTTCATCATCATAAACCATTTGTGTTTGTCAACACATGTCAAAACATCTCAATAGAATGACTCATCATTCCAAGGTTTTCACAAGTCATTTTCACCAAGTATTCCCATCTAAAGGATCAAGTTTTTGGTTTAGCTCTAAACTATCAAGTTAAGACTGTTCACTAAAGTGGGATGCTAAGATCAATCTCATGCCATAGAACGACATCTAAGTATAACTAGATAGGTCAAGTTTATACTCTTTATGCTACCATTAAACAAAGTAAAGGACTTGGGTAAAGTAAAGAAGGTAAAGCTTGTAAATAAAACTTGGGGTACGTAATAGTCAAATATGTATAACCAAAGCATGCTTAAGGCATCTTGCTTAGGTCATGTAGCTTAATTCTAGCTTGCTAACAATATCTTTCTCAGTTTACTTGAAGTGCTATGCTTGTCTTGTGTAGTGCAGTGGTTGAAATTCTCTTCCTCCTCCTCTTCGTAGAACTCCTCCTCTTCGAAGACTTGGTCAGTACTATCGTCTATAAATACATACGAAATACACAATCACCAAACAATACTTAACTAGTCTACTTAGCACACTAAGGCACACATTTTATGATCTAGTATCATCACAAACATCACAAGGTGTTAATGAACTAGTTTCATTTATTTTATTTGAGAAAAGTAATTTCTACTCATTGGAATTAACTAAGATTTAATATTCTCCAATTAAAATATGGGATCATGTGGACACATGTCATCACCGCATATTATAATGCATGTGAATGTGATTTAAATGTTGGATCACATTTTAATAAGTTTAAGTTTAAAATTTAATGATTTAAAGTGACTAGAAATGCCTATATAGCATTATTTTGGTACTAGTCCAAAGTCACTGCATGCAAACCTTAATATTATTACATATTCAGATAGATATGGTTAAATGTGATGTTTGAGAGTTGAAATCAACCCAAAAGCTATTATAGTTGATTTTAGAAAAAATGTTTGAATGTGAAAAAGCTTCTGTCTTGTTATTTTTACCAGGATAGATCTCTAAATCTAAATGATTTAAATCCAACGGGCTTGGATAGAGATTTAAAATACCTTTCCAACAACATTGGAATCACTTAATTTGGATTTGTAGAACTCTCTGAATTGATTTTCAAACTAAGGGACATAATCTAGTTTAAGTCTAAAAAGAAAAATCCTAATTTGAATCACAGGGCCAACACGGGAAACTAATTGGGCCGGCCCATGTACACTCCATGGCGCAGGGGACAGCTGATAGGAGGGTCCCACCTGTCAGTGGATCATAACACGCGAAGCGGTACGGGGCAGTGTGGACCGTAGGATTAGAACTAGATCAATGGCTCACGGTCATCATCGACGACGAACACATTGCCGACGAGACGGAAACCTAGCTACGCGGCGGGGGTGCAGTGTGGGCATACCAGGGCTCCAGCGAGTGCGGCGAGGCGGGCAAATGAACGAGTCAACAACGACAGGCTCAGGTGAAGTCGCGGCAGAGGCTGGGGTGGACGAAATCGACTGCAGCGTCTCCTCCCCTGCTGCGGCAGCCTCTAGTGAAATTCCGGCGGCTGGATGCTCGAGTGGCTCCGGCGAGAGGTGGGGAAGGACCAGTGGAGAGAGGGGAGTGTGAATGTGTGATGAATTCGTGCTGGGGAGGCTTGCTTATATAGGTGCGGCGAGGCGGCAGAGAGGTGTGGGTGGAGCTCGTCGGTGACGACGATACAGGGTGCTATCGGCATGGGCGACGTAGGCAGACAGTGTCTTGCCTCCTGGTGGTCCTCTCTTGGCTTTATGGCGATGCTAGGGCCAGTGGCTATCGGTCGGGAGCGTCGCACGCTCTTGGAGACAGAGGTGGTGCTCGACGTGGTTCCCGGTGAGTATGGGTCGAGCGGCGGGTTACAACCGTGTCTGGTGGGGTGAGGTGGTCAAGGCGGAGTGGCGCGCGTGGTCTGGTGTCGAGGTGCGGCGTGTGGCATGTTGGCGGTGATGGTGCTCTGGCGTGCTCTAGCGCAGCGTAGAGAGGATAGTGTGGGGCTTGTCCTCGGTGGTCTAGGGCGTGGTAGTGGTCATGGGGTGGACCATGGACGGCGGTGAGGTCACGCCTTGCTTCCTGGAGCGGCGGAGAAGGGCTGGCGGTCTACTGCAAGCTGTGCATGATCGACCGGTGGGCATGGCTTCGGGGTGGCGTGGTACTGGCGCTAGGGACTAGGGGATGGGTTGGTTTCGGCCTGGTTAGAGCTAGGAGGGACAGAGGGAGTAAATGGGGTGAAAATGGGTGGCAATCCCCTGTAGAAACAATGAAGTGACTAGTGTGTTGGTTCTGTGCCTGCTAGGTGTTCGACCAAATGGCCGAAAGAATTCGAATTTCGAATTTTGAAATGAAATTTTGCGGAGTGGTTTGTCACATGCTTAAACATCTGTGGTTGCTAGGCTTTGTCAAATGGAATTCATTTGGATGGTTTTTGAAATAGGGTGATCTAGACATATGAACTAGATTCCATTTTCAATTGTCATTTAAATTTAGAGTTTAAATGTTTTTGGAAGAACACAAAGTGGGCATTGGTACATCACTACTTTTACTAGCAACGGGTGCAGATATCCACAATTGTTTCTGTTGGGATTTGAGTCCTAGGAACACCCAAGGTGGGCTAGTGGATTAAAATGGCAAAAGTGACCATTTCCTTTATTTAATTCTTTTTGATTTGTTTTTCTTTGGAATTTGCTTGGGAATGATCTAGATGATGTGACATTCACCTTAGAATCATTTTACAACCATTAGAACACATAATCATGGCATTTCAAAACAACTCCTATTTAAATGCAACACGCATATGCATGCTTAAATATTTTAAATGGAAAAAGTTTTTGTTACCCCCAAATTGGGTGATTTGGATCTTGATTAAAGATTTGGGATGTTACAAACCTTCCTCCCTTAAACAAAACTCTCGTCTTGAGATTTAAGAAACAAAACTAAGAACTAAAGAGACATGGGAACTCAGTCCTAATGTAATCTTCTCGCTCGCAAGTGGCTTCTTCTTCGGTATGGTTGCTCCAGTGAATCTTGAGAAATTTGATACTCCAGGTTCTGGTAGTTCTGTAGGCTTCTTCCAAGATCGGATGGGCACTTCACGATATGTCAGATCCTTGTTGATATCAACAGCTCGGTTATCGATGTTCTTGAAAACTTCGGTCTTCTCTGGCACTTCTAGGCACTTGCGAAGTAACGAGATATGGAACACATTATGGATGGCCGACATCTGTTTTGGCAGTTCCAGTTGATACGATACTTCTCCCCGGCGATTCAGAATCTTGAATGGTCCACTATACCTCGGGGCTAACTTTCCCTTCAGACTAAAACATTGCGTTCCCTTCAATGGCGAGACTTTGAGATACACAAAATCTCCAACATTGAAAGTCAGGTCTCTCCTTCTCTTGTCAGCATAACTCTTCTGTCTGGATTGGGCGGTCTTGAGGTGCTCACGAACTTTGTGAACTTTCTCTTCAGCTTCTCGTAGAATGTCGGGTCCAAAAATCTGATTCTTTCCGACTTGCGACAAATTCAAAGGGGTACGACACTTTCTTCCGTATAGGAACTCAAATGGGGCCACTTGCAAACTGGCTTGATAACTGTTGTTGTATGCGAATTCTGCGAAAGGCAGGCAGTCTTCCCATTTTGATCCATACTCTAGCACACAAGCTCTTAACATATCTTCTAAGATTTGGTTGACTCTTTCAGTCTCTCCGTCGGTCTGCGGGTGAGAAGTTGTTCTGAAAATCAACTTGATTCCTAATCCTTCTTGGACTTTCTGCCAAAATCTTGAGGTAAATTGGGTTCCTCAATCTGACAATATGGTTTTGGGGGTTCCATGTGGACTAACAATTCTGGCAATGTACAACTCTACTAGCTTCGAACTCTGGTAGGTTGTCTTGACAGGTATAAAATGAGCTACCTTGGATAGTCTATCAACGATGACCCAAATTGAGTCATTTCCCCTAATAGAAGTAGGCAAACCGGTGATAAAGTCCATTCCGATGGAAACCCATTTCCATTCTGGAATCTGCAAGGGTTGCAACAGTCTTGCGGGTCTCTGGTGTTCCGCTTTGACTCTCTGATAAATGTCACACTTGGCGATGTAGCTTCCGATTTCTCTCTTCATATTGTGCCACCAAAATTGCTCCTTCAAATCTTGATACATCTTCGTTCCTCCGGGGTGGATAGAATAAAGAGTATCATGAGCTTCTTGCATGATAACTTGCTTCAGCTCCAAATCTGTTTGCACACAGATATGTCCTTTGTACCACAAAACTCCTTCTTCATCTTCGGTGACCCCTGGTACCTTTCCTGTACCAATACGACGTTTTATTCCGTCGATACTTGCATTTCCCTTCTGGGCTTCCTTGATTTGACTAATCAAAGTGGGTTGAAGTTCGATGCTAGCTAAAAATCCGCTGCTAACTAGCTCAGTTCTAAACTGCTCCAACTCCTCATACAAACTTGGTTGCTTCTGCTTGATCATGGTGTTTAATCTACACGACAATCTGCTAAGAGCATCCGCTACCACATTGGCTTTGCCGGGGTGATAGTGAATGTCAAGATTATAATCCTTGATTAACTCTATCCATCTCCTTTGTCTCATATTCAGCTCCTTCTAAGTGAAAATATACTTCAAGATTTTGTGATCTGAGTAAATCTCACAGCAATTACCCATAAGATAATGACGCCAGGTCTTCAATGCCAAAACTAAGGCTACTAACTCAAGATCATGGGTAGGATAGTTCTGCTCATGTTGCTTCAGTTGTCGCAACAGATATGTGATGACTTTGCCTTCTTGCATCAATACACATCTGAGACCAATCTTGGATGCATCACAATACACATCAAACGGCTTCTTGATATCTGGCATGATCAATATTGGGGCTGAAATTAATCTCTTCTTGAGCTCTTGGAAACTTGCTTCACACTTGTTGGTCCATTCAAACTTCTTGTCTTTCTTCAACAATTGGGTCATGGGTCTTGCGATGCTTGAAAATCCTTCTACGAACTTGCGGTAATAGCCCACTAATCCGAGAAATGCACGGACTTCGGTTTGAGTGGTTGGGGCTTCCCATTCTTCAACATCTCTGATCTTTGCGGGGTCAACAGCGACTCCTCCGGCTGACACAATATGTCCTAGGAATCCTACTTCTTTCAGCCAGTACTCACATTTGCTGAACTTGGCATACAACCGATGCTCTCTCAAGGTTTCAAGGATGATTCTCAGATGTTGTTCCTGCTCTACTTCTGACTTGGAGTAGATAAGGATATCATCGATAAACACAACGCCAAACTTATCTACAAAATTCATAAAGATCTTATTCATGAGATTCATGAAATAAGCAGGGGCATTGGTTAACCCAAAATACATGACCGTATACTCGTATAATCCATAACGAGTAGTAAAGGTGGTCTTTGGAATATCTGTTGCACAAATCTTAAGTTAGTGATAACCAATCCTAAGATCGATCTTTGAGAACACTCTGGCACTAGTCAACTAATCAAATAGATCCTCTATCTTGGGCAAGGGGTACTTGTTCTTGATTGTGACATCATTCAGCTTCCTATAATCTATTCAGACGGTTGCCTCCATCTTTCTTGTCAACGAATAACACGGGCGATCTCCATGGCGATGCGCTTGGTTGAATCAAGCCTGCTGCTAACATAGCATCCAGCTGCTTCTTCAATTCCACTAAATCTGAAGGTTTCATGCTATAGGGTCTCTGAGCTATGGGACCGGTTCCGGGGATTAGTTCAATAATGAACTCAATATCCCTATCTGGGGGCATACCGGGCAATTCATCTGGGAATACGTCGGGGTATTCACAGACTACTCTGACTTGGTCTATGGTGGGTAGGGCTAGACTGTTGTTGCACTTGAATTGACGAGGTAAGGTTTCAGATATATGCTCTACTAATACTCCAGAGCTACTGGTCATGGTGATGGATTTCTTGGCACAGTCCATCAATCCTTTATGCTTTCACATCCAATCCATTCCTAGTACTACTTCCAAACCTTTGGTTCCAAGTACTATTAGATTGGCATAAAAATCTATCCCATGTATTCTGATAGGTACAGCTTTCCAAAATTTTCTAGCTTTTGTAGTTGAATCGGGGATTTGAACTATCATGACATGCTTCAAGTTGGTTGGGTGAATCTTACTAGTGCATGCAAATTCTTCGGTGACAAATGAGTGCGATTCTCCGGAATCAAACAACACTCTGGCTAAAACTGAGTTGATAGAAAACATACCCAGCACTACATTTGGCGCTTCTTGGGCTTCTTCGGCATTCATGTGGAAGAGACGGTCGTTGCGGTTGTGAGGGTTCCCTGGGGCGAATCTTCTTCCGGGCTGAACACGACGCTGCTGTTGAGCTGGGGCATTCACATTGGCAGTAGCAGCAATCTTCTTGGGACACTCATTGGAGTAGTGACCCTTCACTCCACACTCGAAACAAGTGATCTGAGACTTGTCTTTTGCTGCCATGGGCACAACATTGCTTCCAGTTCTGGGTGCAGTGTTGTTGTTGTTGTGCTTGGGAGGTGCACGGTTGAAATTGCTGGAGTTGCCGAGGTTGTTGTTGTTTCCTCCAGACTTCTCATTTCCTCCGCTACGGTTGGGGTAGCTTGGGCGAGACATTGGGGTCGATTGTTCCGCGGGGCATATCCTGCAGACGGGTTGGGACGGTACTTCTGGTGACTGTTGGATCCAGCTTGGTGCATCATCCGACGTTTGCGGTTGCCGTTTGCTTGATTAATATTCCCTTCCATCTGAATGGAAGAGTTGACTAGCTCTTCGAGATCCTCGAAACGGATGTTGACGAGAACTGTCTGCATCTCATCATGCAGTCCGTTCAGGAATCTCTCCTTCTTCTTTGCTTTAGTATTGATATCATCAGGTGCATACTTGGCAAGGGACAAGAATCTGTCACGGTACTCCACTACAGTCATTCTGCCTTGCTTTAACTCTCTGAACTCATATCTCATTCTGGTGACTAGACCCTGCGGCACGTGGGTGTGGCTGAACTTGATTTTGAAGGCTTCCCATGTCATCACTTGACCATGGTTCATCGTGTGGGTGCTATTCCACCATGCTCTTGCATCTCTTGCCAAATAGTGGGTGGCAAAAAGAACTTTCTCGTTGGCATCGACTCCGGCTACTTCTAAGTTGTTCCCCATTGTTTGCAACCAATCATCAGCATCTAGTGGGTTCTCCGAAGTGCTAAAGATTGGGGGATTGGTATTCTGGAAGTTTTTAAGCTTGGATCCTGGATGATCCTGATTTCCATGGTTCTGATTGTTGTGAGCCATCTGGGCGATCTGCTGGGTGGCTAGATTTGCTTGGCGCTCTGCCCTACTAGCTTCACGGTCTGCAATGAGAGTCTGTAGAATCTGCAACATTGGGTCCTGCGATGAGCTGCTCCCTCCTTGGTTTCCACGCGTCATTTGAAGATTGAGGTAGATAAAGGGGTAAGAGGGAAAGTTCTAAGGTTCAGGGTTTTGGTTTCAAAGCTAAAACTTTGAGTTTGACTCAGGTTTTGCAACTAACTTCTTTTCATTCATTCAAGAAAAGCACACGATACAAACTCACACACACCACAACATCAAAGGAAAATAGATGGTTTTAAGAACCATTCTGTGAGCTACGATACAATGGGACCGATACTCCTCACTCCTACGATGGTGCTCTAGTGCATCTACTCATCATCGATGAAGTTGGAGTCATCATCGTCGGTGTAGAAGTCCATGGCATCATCCTCTAGATAATCATCATCATTGCTGAGGTATGAGTCAATATCCCCTTGGATATCTTCACCTTCCTCTTCTTCTTCTTTTGTACCAGCTGAGCTTCTTGCTCCTTGATGATCTTCTCGAGTTCAGCCACCTTCTTGTGAAGACGGTCGATGGTGCGATCCTTCTTTGCGCGCTGACGGCAAAGAGACTGGTGATCCTTGACTAGCAGTGAGAAAGTCTGGGCCTTCTGGGCAGCAATGGCAAGGTTGTGGTTGGCGAACTCTCTAGCATTGTCCAATTCCTTTTGTCTGTCGTACAATAGGAAGTCAAGGTTCTCCACTTGATGCTTCAACTCCGGGTGACTTGGCATCTCCAGGGGCATTCCCATAGAATCATGCCTTGCATAGTGAGCAAAGCGGGTTCCTTGGATCAAGTTGACATTTTGTGCGCAGAGATGAGCGAGAGCTTCATGCATTGCCCTGGCTAATCCATCTAGCCAGTTGTTCTCTCTCAAGGAGAACTAAATCCTCCCGAACGTTGGTGCCTCTATCTTGCCTCGAAGATCAGCAGTTACTAGCCATTGTAAATCTCCTCCTGGGGGACCAGGGAGTTGAGCTCCAAGAAATTCCGGATGAGGATGCTCCAAGTACTCAAACAGTGCATCTAGATCCATCTCGAAGATCAGTTGGCCTCCGTTGCCCACCTGGTAGAACTTGCTGTATTGAGCTTCCATCTATAAGAATTTAGGATGAGATAGTTAGTGAAGTGATCAAGTGTGTCCAGATTTTATGTAGTAATGTAAGAATTTTGAGAAACATGAATTTTTTTGAGAGAAAGAATCCCAAGGGTAAGAGAGGAAATAGTTTTCATAAATACTCACTTTGGTTTTTGAAACTAAGTTTTCATTCGGACGTCCATTCTAACTAGGGTCTCCTATGGTCAGGATGGCTCTGATACCAACTTGTCAACACCCAGATTTTTAATCCCAGATGCCTGTTATGCCATACATCGCAATCCCAGGATTACCATTTTACGAGACATAACATATTGGATATCACAGTACATCATCCATTACAAACCATAATAAGGTCTTACCTAAATAAAGGATCTCATGATCCAGTCTTAATACAACAAGCAGCGGAGATAAAATAATAAGCATAGCGGTGGGGTCCATCTTCAGTGTCACAGGCAATGCTGACGATGGGAGATAGTCCTAGTTATCATAGCCGTCCTGCTGTCCTTCCTCTTGGTAGTCCTCTTCATAGTCTGGCCATAGGAATAGCCAGGGACAAGGCCATGAGTACTCTTTTAAGTACTTGCAAACTATCACTAACAAGTAACATAGTTCTAGTAGGAATGCTAAGTTTATTTGTAAAGTTAAGTTTGAAACCTAAGATGAGTTCAGAAACAAAGAAAGATAAAATAAAGTTCTAGAATCACTTAAGTTGGGAAGCTAGTCTCATAGTCACAACCCTGTTGTGGTCAAGTCAAGATTCATCATTCATTTCATAAGTCATTTTGAAAACATCTCAAAACGGAATAGTATGGCCACTCCCACTGTCCATAACCACGGCCGCGGCTATTTGAATAGTTTGACACTCTGCAGAGGTGGTACACTTTCACCACAAAATTCGATACATCTGTCTGGGATAATTGATGACCCACAAGTATAGGGGGTGTATCGTAGTATTTTCGAGAAGTAAGAGTGTCGAACCCAACGAGAAGCAAAAGGTGCTGGCTAGTGGTATGGATCAGGAATTCTCTGCAAATAATTAGCAAACGAATTTTAGGGGTTTTCGATATAGCAAGTAAACAAAGTACGAGTAAATAAAAGACAGTAGGAATAAATGCAGCAAGTGGCCCAATCCTTTATGCAGCAAAGGATAAGCCGGGTGTATTACTTAAGATGGCCAAGCGTTCTCGAGGACACATGGGAAGACTGTCAAGTGCTTTCGCTTCATATAGTCGATTAATCTTCTTTAGCTTGCTAAGTGTTGTGTGGGTGAACCTATGCTAATGTACCACCCCATCCAAGACTAATACATACTTGTGATTATACCCCTTGCAAACATCCGTAAGTACAAGAAAGTAATTAAGGTAGAAACCTAACCACAACTTTAAACTCTAAGACCCTTACATCCCTTGTGCAATGGTTTCCTAACGGGGGTTCAGGTTTCTGTCACTCCAGCAACCCCTACGATTAGTAGACAAATACACAATGCATTCCCCTAGGCCCATATAGGTGAAGTGTCATGTAGTCGACGTTCACATGACACCACTAGAAGAAGTACACCACAACTTAAATAACAATCTATTGAATCTTTCTCAACGCAACTCCACTACTAACAACAAGACTTCTCCCATGTCCTCAAGAACAAAACGAAATACTCAAAAGACATCATATGGATCATGATCAGAGATGGGATAATGATGTATAACAATCTGAACATAAACAATAATTCAATGGTTCACTCAATAGCATCAACTACAAAGAGTAATCAACACCGGGAAAGTTTCCCCTATGAACTAATGCAAGATTCAACTCAATTGTTACAGCAATATGGAGATGGTGATGAGGGTGCTGATGGTGGTGATGATGATGATGATCCCGATGAAGTTCAGCTTGATGGTGGTGTTGATGGCGACGATCTCCCCTCTCCGAGAAGGAATTCCCTCGGCAGAAATCTATCTGCCGGAGAGATCTTTCTCTCTCGGTGTTTTCCGCCCCGTAGAGCCGGCGGAATCTTTCTTTGGTCCCTCCCTGAGTCTTAGGGTTTCGGGAGGATGATATACGCCAGAGGGGAGAGGTTGAAGTGGGCCAGGGTGGCCACGCCACCTCCAGGCGCGGCCTAGGGCTGCCCGCGCCATGGGGTGGTGTGGGCCCCGTGTGGCCCATCTCCACTCCATCTTCTGGCATCCTTAGTCTTCTGGAAAAATAGGATTTTCTGTATATTTTCCCAGATTTTCTGATCTTCGCGAATTTTTCCTCCAAACAACACCTTTTCCATCAGAATCCTGACTGCAGCGGTCCATGCTCCAAAAGTCATCAACCATGCAAAAATAGATGAAATAACATAAGTATCACCTCTCAATACGAAATATATCAATGAATAATAATGAATTAAGACATAGAATAGTGATGCAAAATGGACGTATCAATAACCCTGAATCATCATACTTAGTATGCAGATAATCAAACATAACCTTTCCTTTACACACTCTAGTATAGGCACCTCTCATATGAGCTTGGCCTCCCAGCCATGACCATCTGTCATCCTGGGCACTACATAGGTGGACAACATTGAGAGGTAGCCTCAGCTTAAACCTCTCCCGCAAGGGAACTACTGGCTAAGCCTTACCCAATTCAGGTATTGTGGTTGTACGGTAAATTTGGAATGGTATCGCATCCGAACCCAACCATCAGTTTTTTTATAAAAGGGCTAAGGCTCATGCCTTACATTTTCATCATCATAAACTATTTGTGTTTGTCAACACATGTAAAAACGTCTTAATAGAATGACTCATCATTCCAAGGTTTTCACAAGTCATTTTCACCAAGTATTCCCATCTAAAGTGATCAAGTTTTTGGTTTAGTTCTAAACTACCAAGTTAAGAGTGTTCACTAAAGTGGGATGCTAAGATCAATCGCATACCATAGAATGACATCTAAGTCTAACTAGATAGGTCAAGTTTTATACTCTTTATGCTACCTTTAAACAAAGTAAAGGACTTGGGTAAAGTAAAGTAAGTAAAGCTTGTAAATAAAACTTGGGGTAGGTAATAGTCAAAGATGTATAACCAAAGCATGCTTAAGGCATCTGCTTAGGTCATCTAGCTTAATTCTAGCTTGCTAACAATAGCTTGCTCAGTTTACTTGAAGTGCTAGGCTTGCCTTGTGTAGTGCAGTGGTTGAAATTCTCTTCTTCCTCCTCTTGGTAGAACTCCTCCTCCTCGAAGACTTGGTCGGTACTATCGTCTATAAATACATACGGAATACACAATCACCAAACAATACTTAACTAGTCTACTTAGCACACTAGGGCACACATTTGATGCTCTAGTATCATCACAAACATCACAAGGTTTTAATGATCTAGTTTCATTTATTTTATTTGAGAAAAGTAATTTCTACTTATTGAAATTAACTAAGATTTAATATTGTCCAATTAAAATATGGGATCATGTGGACACATGTCATCACCATATATTCTAATGCATGGGAATGTGATTTAAATGTTGGATCACATTTTAATAAGTTTAAGTTTAAAATTTAATGATTTAAAGTGACTAGAAATGCCTATATAGCATTATTTTGGTACTAGTCCAAAGTCACTGCATGCAAACCTTAATATTATTACATCTTCAGATAGGTATGGTTAAATGTGATTTTTGAGAGTTAGAATCAACGCAAAAGCTGTAACATCCCAAATTTCGCAATTTCAGATGTTACTAGAGGCATGCATCATATCATTGCATCATGGCATCACATATCAAAAAAACTGCATTAGGTATTTTCTTAAACCCCATAGTCAATTATAGACAAAAGGGGGGTAAAACCTTTTGAACCACCAAAACCTTTGCAAAAGGGTTATTTTATAGTCCTATTCTAACCCTCTTCTTTTTACAAAATTTTAGAGACGAATTTCGTCAATTCGGAGTCAGTTTGCAAAAGTTAGTAAACAAATAGCAAAACAGAAAAGAATAAAAGGAATAAAAAAACAAAAACCTAACCTAACCGGGCCGACCGAGCCAGCCCAGGGCTTATCTGCCGCCCGCCTGGCCGGGTGGGCGACGCGCAGTGAGTGGGCCGCTCCAGCCGCAGCCCGCCAGCAGCCCGTCCCGCGTCCGCAGCCGCCGATAGGCGGTCCCCACCCGTCAGCCGCCACCTCCGTGACCGGCTCGAGCACGCCGCCGAGTCCGCGTCGGCACCAACCGCCGCCGGCGAATCCGGAGCGGATTCCGCGACCCCCGCGCCAAGTAATCGTGCCCATATAAGCCTCGGCACGCCTCCCCAAAAAAACCCTAACTTCCTCTTTCGTTAACTGCCGGCGAGCCGCCGCAATTTCTCGCCGGAGCCCCCGCCGCCTCTGCCGCCTCCGGTCGCCGCCCGCCGCCACCACGGGAAGGAAGAGCCGCAGCCGCCCTCGGGAACGCGACCACGACGAGGAGCCGCTCGCCGTCGTCTATTTCGCTAGGCCGAAGGAGCACCGCCGTGCCACCGTCCACCGTCACCGACGCCGCCGACGCTCCGCCGCCATCCATCGTCGCCGCCGCGGTAAGTCCCTCCTCTCCGACCGTCAGATCAAGATCCGACGGCCCCAATTGGTCAAACGGCCCCGGCCAACCGCGCCGCGCCACGTGGCTCCCGCCGCGTCGTCACCGCGTCGGCGTCATGCGCGCCTCGCTGGCCCAATCTCGAGCCGCCACGTTTCGCCGCCTCACTGGTCGCCCTTTCCTTTTTCTTTTAAAATAGACTGAAATTGCTCCAAACTTGTAAAATCCATAGTAATTCGAGTTTTAGTCCAAAAATTGCGTATAATATACCGTTGGATTCATATTTTCGAGTAGAACACAGATCTACAATAATATTAATTTTTTGACACAGCAATCTTGCAGTAGGATTTAAAGTTTAGATTAGGGTATTTTAATTCTAGAAAATTATCCGTAACTCCGTTTTAGTTGATTCTTGTTGCGTTGGATTTGTTTCGACAAGACCTTCTATAGAAAATTACCATATCATGCTTAGAGTGTTCAGATCTATCTCGAGGAAGAATAGAGTTGTAGATCTAGTATTGAGCTTGGTTATTTAGGGTTTAACCCAAGATCTGTGGGGAATTAATTCTAATGGCATCCCCAACTCAACAACACCCCTGGTTAAAACCCTTGGTCGAAATCAAATCCATCCTTGTATATTACCATGTTGCATGCATGCATAATTGACTTCGTGACTTGTTTTGTGCAATTTGTAATTGGACCCATGTTTGTTTCGTTAGATTGCTCGGAGTGCGCTGAGGAGTACTGTTGTGTAGATTGCTGCTCGGATCAAGGCAAGTTACACCACTTGTTCATGTTTATGCCCCAGTTTTGACTATGCATGTTTTACTCTTATAAAATTCTGTAGTATGCATGTGTAGGATTTTGGTAGATTTTCTTAGTACTATTTTGCAAGTGTGGTTTTGTAGTATGCCATGAGTAGCTCTATGCTTAGGATTTTCCCATCCCAATAGGTTATCCTGTTTTTCTAAGTTATGCTTGCTATGCTATATACTTATATATATATCAAGTACCGTTGGGAGGGTTCGAAAGACTCAAGAATTTTCTAAGTACGAGAGCTCTCTCGAGCGAACTTTTCTTCTCAAAACCCCCTTCAAAATAAAACTAAGTTTTCCTTCTGGGCGGAAATGGCTGTCGGGTCAACGAGTGGGATTTTGGTGGAGGACGGCCGGCTAGGAATCAAAGAAGTCTGCCATGTTTTAGAATTCAGAAGCTTCCCGTGCAACCACAATACATATGGGCTCTGTCTTGGCTTAGTACTTAGTGGGAAACCTCACCAGGGTACCAACATTTGGAGGTTCTTGGCACGGTTGGATCCAGCTGGTAGAGGGGCTACTAAGGGAAGGCTTCGCCATGGCCTTGTCTGTAAAAGGACTTGATCGTGGATTGTGGAGAAAGTGCACAACCTCTCGAGAGTATTGCAATCTGATCGATCAGCCGTGTTCACGGAAACAGAACAACATTGAGCATCTGAAGGATGGAGCCTCTGGAAGATCTTCCTCTCTCTTTTCCAAAA
Organism: Avena eriantha; assembly: GCA_910589775.1. Lineage (NCBI taxonomy): Eukaryota > Viridiplantae > Streptophyta > Magnoliopsida > Poales > Poaceae > Avena > Avena eriantha. The sequence continues at coordinate 319,911,811 of OU342743.1, read as the reverse complement.
TTAACGTTTTATAAACCCCAGGGCGTGAGTAATATTGCCATTGGGTGGGATTTTGGGAACTTGGTGCGTAATATCCAAGTGCTAGGTTGATTTGGGAACTTGGTGAGTAATATCCACGTGTTCCATTCAACCCTATACTATTTATCAAAGTTTACAAAGTAGGGAAAACTTTCTTCCTCTTTTCTTATTACACTGATAAAATTGGCTTTACGCAAATGAACCCCAGAGCCTACTCTTAGCCTTGCATGTAGAGATAGTCTTACTCTTTCCTTAGTGTAATTTGCCAATACATTCAAAGTATTGACCCAACTTGTTGGCTGCACGTCTTATGTGCAGAATCCGAAGATTGAAAGGTGCGTAGGGATCGCGGGTCTTCACGCAGCTAGCCTGAGGCGTTGATGGACTCAAGTTTTACTTAGTTTCCGCTGTTTTATTTGAGCTAGCTATAAGCTATGCAAGTTGTAATAATTATACTCTAGATTATTCGTGTAATAATGACTTGTGTTTTACATGATATTCATCGACTGTGAAGTGCTAGCTCTTGATCCAGGGACTAGCATGTTAATCACAGGTACTTAGGATACTTAACGATCCGAGGTCGCAACAGATGGTATCAGAGCACAAAGTTGCCTGTAGGACGTGACCCCTAGGATTGGAAACCACCTTTACCATGTGTGTTTAGCTTTCTATATTCTTCTAAGTTATTTGTACTCTTCTAGTAATTCTCTTCCTTACCACCTTGTGTCTAATTTTCCTTCTCCTAACCTAAAGATGACGGCCTTCTACTACGACACCGCCGAAGACATCAAGTGCCTGCGCTTCAGAGAGTGCCTTCTGGACATCATCAAGACACTGCAGTTACCCATGCCATCAATCAAGGGAAGCGAGTTGAGGAAGATGCACAAGGAAGGATGCTGGGCAATTGAAGTCATCCAACCAGGGCGCAGTCAGATAGAACCCAAGACAGAAGCCATTGTACTCAACGTCACCAGCGACTCCAAGGAGAAGGGACTTAACAATTGTTTGCAGGATCTCATTGGACGCCTTTGCGGACGCCACCATGAAGAGGTTGAAGGCCACTACATCAAACTCTTTGGAAGACGTGATGAGAGGGGAGTTCCAATCGAGTCAACCCCGGAAGAAAGGAAGACATGCAAGCGTCGAAGAATCCAATATCAAGACTTGGAGTTCCACATCAATGACCTTCAGAAGGGGAGCTGCCTTGAGATCGTAAGGAATGACGAGCTTTGTGCCCTAGTCAAGGAGAAGGACAAGAAGATCGAGGAGCTGGAAGAGAAGATCAAGTCCCTAGGAGGGGAGCTCACCGCCCAAGACAAGAGGTTCGCTAATCAAGAGAAGAGGGTGCAAGATAAGAATAAGAGGATTAGGGAGCAAAGTCTAGTACTCGCAAAGAACGAGCTAGAGTTCAAGAACCTTGCCACCATGTTGAAGGACCTACGAGCAGCCAAGAGGAGCTTGGAGGAGAAGATCACGCCCGTGACTATGGGGTCAAGTTTGATCAAGAAGCTACAGAAGGAGAAGAAGGAACTCCGAGTGAAGCTGGAAGCTGCTACCCAGGAGCTGCAAGAGGTGAAGGAACTTCAAGGAAGGCTCGAAGCTGCAACACCGGAGCCACAGGAGATGAAGGAACTTCAAGAGAAGCTTGAAGCCACGACGAGGGACATGGAGCTATACAAGTCACTGCTGGAAAAGGAAGGCTTCATCATTGAGGATGAGGAAGTGGATGATGAGTAGAGTAGTTGGACCACCTTTAGTTCTATAGTCGAACGTTATTCGCGATTGTAATGAGTACCAAAAATCTTATATTGGTTAGTTAAACTTGGTTGAGTGTGTGGATTTTTGTGCTATGTGTGCCTTGCTTTTCTCGTGTGTTTTCTTCTCTTGTTTACATAAGGGTAGGAGTTTATTCCTTAGGCTTTCTATCTTTCCTTAACTTGCCTCTCAAACCCTCCAGATGGCGAGACGTGGAAACAACAATAACAACATGCCCCCAGAGATAGCACAACTTCTGAACTCCCAGAATCAGCTGATCCAACCCCTCACTCAAAACATGCAAAACAACAACAACAACAACCTACCGCCTCTGCCACCCCCACCGCCCCAACAGGATCGCCTGACTCGGTTCTTGAGGTTGAACCCTCCAACTTTCTCAAGTAGTTATGAGCCAATTGTGGCAGATGACTGGCTCCGCACCATCAACAAGAAGTTAGACACCGTCCTAGTTGCTGGAGCTGATAGGGTGCGCTTTGCCGCGCACCAACTTGAGGGACCAGCTACTGAATGGTGGGATAACTACCAGGTCACCCACCCTGATATTGAAGTTATCACTTGGAACCAGTTTGAGGCAGCCTTCCGTACTCATCATGTAGCCGCGGGAGTCATGTCACTTAAGAGACGCGAGTTCCGCGACTTGAAACAACTGCACCGCTCTGTCTCCGAGTATGGGGACCTTTTCAACAAGCTGGCACGTTATGCACCTGATGATGTATCCACTGATGCCAAGAGATAGGAGGAGTTCTTAAGGGGACTTAACGATGAAATATCAATTCAGCTTGTGGCTCTGAAGTTCGATAACTACCAGGAACTCCTAGACAGGGCAGTGGTGGTTGAAGCAAAGCAAAGGAGTATAGAGAACCGGAAGAGAAAGTCCACCTCACACAAGCACAACTCTGCCCCATATCAGAAGCAACGCACTTCGTCACCACCACCCCACAACCACAATGGCCACAACCACAATGGTCATCGTCATGGAGGACATAACCACACTGGCCATAATCACCGCAATGGAAATGGCAATGGGAAGGATTTGAGTGAAGTGACATGCTTCAAGTGTAACAAGACAGGGCACTATGCGACTACTTGCCCCGAAAAGACGAAGAATGGGAATGGTAATGGAAACAGCAACGGACACAACCATGGCAATGGTAATGGAAATGGGAAGAAGCCGAATCCGTTCGTCAAAGCCACGATGAATCATGTCTCCGTGGAGGATGCTCGTGAGGCACCTGACTCCGTGATTGGTAAGTTCAAGCTTAACTCCACCCCTGCAGTTGTTCTTTTTGATACTGGTGCATCACATTCATTCATATCAAGGGTATTTGTGGATAGAGGCAAGATACCTACGGAGACTATTAGTACTCCCCTAAGGGTAAGTTCTCCTGGAGGAGAAATAGTGGCAAACTCTGGATGCTGTGGGTTAGAACTATGGATTGGGGCGCACTCTTTTCCCACCAGCCTAGTCATTCTAGAATCACAAGGCTTAGATATAATTTTGGGCATGAATTGGATGACCGAATATGAGGGAGTTATAGATTGTGCCAAAAGGACTATCGCACTCATGACTCCGGATAAGAAAAGGATCCGCTTTAAGTCAGCCTTCGTACTCAAAGGAAGTGTGGTGAACTCTCTTAAGGGGGTTAGCTTGGAGGATGTGCCAATTGTGAAGGAGTATCCAGATGTGTTTCAAGAAGAATTGCCAGGGATGCATCCCGACCGAGACATCGAGTTTCTCATTGACTTGATGCCAGGTACTGGACCAATAGCAAAGAGACCGTACAAGATGGATGTGGATGAGTTGAAGGAACTTAAGAAATAGCTTAGAGAGCAATTGGACAAAGGCTTCATTCAACCAAGTGCGTCATCTTGGGGAGCACCTGTCTTATTCGTGGAGAAGAAGGATAAGACCAAGAGGCTAGTCGTGGACTACCGGTCGTTGAATGAAGTGACAATCAAGAACAAATACCCTCTACCCAATATTAACGACCTGTTTGACCAATTAAAGGGAGCTAGTGTGTTCTCTAAGATTGATCTCCGGTCAGGATATTTCCAGCTAAAGATCCGAGAACAGGATGTACCCAAGACAGCCTTCACCACAAGATACGGATTGTATGAGTACACCGTGATGTCGTTTGGCTTAACCAATGCCCCAGCATACTTCATGACTATAATGAACAAGGTGTTCATGGAGTACTTGGATAAGTTTATTGTGGTATTCATTGATGACATACTCATATACTCCAAGGACGAGAAGGAACATGAGTGGCACCTGCGCCTGATTATGGAGAAGTTAAGGGAACACAAGTTGTATGCCAAATTTAGCAAATGTGAGTTCTGGTTGAAAGAAGTGGGTTTCCTTGGTCATATTGTGTCGGCTAAAGGTGTTGCCGTGGACCCAAGTAAGGTAGCTTCCGTGATAGAATGGGAGTCTCCTAAGAATGTGGGTGATATTGGGAGTTTTCTGGGCCTTGCGGGATATTACCGAAGATTCATTGAAAACTTTTCCAAGATAGTAAAGCTTATGACAGAGTTTCTGAAGAAAGAGAAGAAATTCCAATGGACCGAGGCATGTGAAGCAAGTTTTCAAGAGTTGAAGAAGCGCCTAGTAACAACACCGGTTCTGTGCCTTCCTGATATCCAAAAGGATTTTCAAGTCTATTGCGATGCTTCCCGGCAAGGACTGGGTAGTGTTCTGATGCAAGATGGAAAAGTAGTGTCTTACGCCTCTCGGCAACTTAAGCACCATGAGAATAACTACCCCATGCACGATTTGGAACTAGCATCAGTTGTGCATGCGCTCAAGGTATGGAGACATTACCTAATGGGCAAACATTGTGATGTGTTCACGGATCACAAGAGCCTTAAATAAATCTTCACTCAAAAGGAATTAAACATGAGGCAAAGGAGATGGCTCGAGCTCATCAAGGACTATGACTTGGACCTGCAGTACCATCCTGGAAAGGCCAACGTTGTGGCTGATGCCTTAAGCCGGAAGGTCTATGTAAATGGACTTACCGTGGGAGAACTTCCAAATGATTTGTGTGAACAATTCAAGGACCTTAGGTTGGAAATAGTTCCGGAGGGATACTTAGCAACTATGGAAATAGTGTCAACGCTTCTGGACCAAATCAAAGAGGCCCAGAAGGGGGACAAAGAGTTGGAAGAGATAAGAGCTAATATAAGAAAAGGCAAAGCAAAAGGGTTTCATACGGATGAACAAGGAACACTTTGGTATGAGAAACGTCTGTGCGTTCCCGATAACCCTGATATCAGGAAGTTAATCCATCAGGAAGCTCACGATTCGCCTTACTCAATTCATCATGGTAATACAAAGATGTACATGGATGTGAAGGATAGGTTCTGGTGGAACAACATAAAAAGGGAAATTGCTGAATATATCTCTTTGTGTGATGTGTGCAACAGAGTCAAGGCCGAACATCAAAAACCAGCAGGACTGCTGCAGCCATTACCTGTGCCCGATTGGAAGTGGGACAAGGTAGGCATGGATTTTATCACAGGACTACCGCGGACTCGTTCTGGGTATGACTGCATCTGGTAGTGGTCGACCACTTCACAAAGGTGGCCCACTTTATTCCCGTAAAGACCACCTATACGAGTGCTAAACTTGCTAAGGTTTATATGTCAATGATCGTAAGTCTTCATGGTGTACCCATGGGGATTGTCTCTGATAGAGGTACCCAATTCACCTCGAAGTTTTGGCGACAGTTACACGAGTCTCTAGGGACACGATTGGAGTTTAGTACTGCCTTCCACCCACAAACAAATGGACAGACGGAAAGAGTTAATCAGATCTTGGAGGACATGTTAAGAGCCTGTGCGCTAGACTATGGGTCTATTGGGATGATAATTTGCCATATGCGGAATTCTCATACAATAACAGCTACCAAACTAGCATAAAGATGGCCCCATTCGAAGCTCTATATGGTAGAAGGTGTAGGACTCTGCTGCTATGGAGTGGAGTAGGAGAACGTAGTTTGTTTGGACCTGAACTGATCAGGGATGCCGAAGAGAAGGTGAGATAGATTCAAGACAGGTTAAAAATAGCCCAATCCAGACAAAAGAGTTATGCTGATTCCAAGCGCAGGGATGTGACTTATGAAGTGGGAGACCGTGCGTATCTCCAAGTTTCACCACTACGAGGAGTTAAGAGATTTGGAATCAAGGGGAAGTTAGCACCCCGATTCATAGGGCCCTACAAAATCTTGGGCCGTAGAGGGGAAGTTTCCTATCAGTTGGAATTACCCGAAGTGCTAACGGTTCATGATGTTTTCCATGTGTCGCAACTGAAGAAGTGTCACCCAGAAATGGCCGAAACCCCACTAAAGGATATAGTTCCATTGGAAGAAGTCCAACTAGAAAACGATCTCACCTTTGAGGAAAAACCCACCAGGATTTTGGAAACAGCCGAGAGGATTACTCGTACCAAGACTATCAGATTTTGCAAAGTTCAATGGAATCACCATTCCAAGGAAGAGGCCACGTGGGAGCGTGAAGAAGACCTGAAGAAAGAACACCCACACCTGTTTGCTAACCAACCTGAATCTCGGGGACGAGATTCTCCTTAAGGGGGGTAGGTTTGTAACATCCCAAATTTCGCAATTTCAGATGTTACTAGAGGCATGCATTATATCATTGCATCATGGCATCACATATCAAAAAACTGCATTAGGTATTTTCTTAAACCCCATAGTCAATTATAGACAAAAGGGGGGTAAAACCTTTTGAACCACCAAAATCTTTGCAAAAGGGTTATTTTATAGTCCTATTCTAACCCTCTTCTTTTTACAAAATTTTAGAGACCAATTTCGTCCAATTCGGAGTCCGTTTGCAAAAGTTATTAAACAAATAACAAAACAGAAAAGAATAAAAGGAATAAAAAAAACAAAAACCTAACCTAACCGGGCCGGCCGAGCCAGCCCGGGGCTTACCTGCCGCCCGCGTGGCCGGGTGGGCGACGCGCAGCGAGTGGGCCGCTCCAGCCGCAGCCCGCCAGCAGCCTGCCCCGCGCCCGCAGCCGCCAACAGGCGGGCCCCACCCGTCAGCCGCCACCTTCGTGACCGGCTCGAGCACGCCGCCAAGTCCGCTTCGACGCCAACCGCTGCCGGCGAATCCGGAGCGGATTCCGCGACCCCCGCGCCAAGTAATCGCGCCCATATAAGCCTCGGCACGCCTCCCCAAAAAAACCCTAACTTCCTCTTCCGCTAACCGCCGCCGAGCCGCCGCAATTTCTCGCCGGAGCCCCGCCGCCTCCGGTCGCCGCCCGCCGCCACCACAGGAAGGAAGAGTCGCAGCCGCCCTCGGGAACGCGACCACGATGAGGAGCCGCTCGCCGTCGTCTATTTCGCTGGGCCGGAGGAGCACCGCCGCGCCGCCGTCCACCGTCACCGATGCCGCCGACGAGCTCCGCCGCCATCCATCGTCGCCGCCGCGGTAAGCCCCCCTCTCCGACCGTCAGATCAAGATCCGACGGCCCCAATCGGTCAAACGGCCCCGGCCAACTACGCCGCGCCACGTGGCTCCCGCCGCGTCACCGCCGCGTCGTCACCGCGTCGGCGTCACGCGCGCCTCGCTGGCCCAATCTCGAGCCACCACGTGTCGCCGCCTCACTGGTCGCCCTTTTGTTTTTCTTTTAAAATAGACTGAAATTGCTCCAAACTTGTAAAATCCATAGTAAATTCGAGTTTTAGTCCAAAAATTGCGTATAATATACCGTTGGATTCATATTTTCGAGTAGAACACAGATCTACAATAATATTACTGTTTTTCACAGAAATCTTGTAGTAGGATTTAAAGTTTAGATTAGAGTATTTTAATTCTAGAAAATTATCCGTAACTCCGTTTTAGTTGATTCTTGTTGCGTTGGCTTTGGTTTGACAAGAACTTCTGTAGAAAATTACCATATCATGCTTAGGGTGTTCAGATCTATCTCGAGGAAGATTAGAGTTGTAGATCTAGTATTGAGCTTGGTTATTTAGGGTTTAACCCAAAATCTGTGGGGAATTAATTCTAATGACATCCCCAACTCAACAACACCTCTGGTTAAAACCCTTGGTCAAAATCAAATCCATCCTTGCATATTACCATGTTGCATGCATGCATAATTGACTTCGTGACTTGTTTTGTGCAATTTGTAATTGGACCCATGTTTGTTTTGTTAGATTGCTCGGAGTGCGCTGAGGAGTACTGTTGTGTAGATTGCTGCTCGGATCAAGGCAAGTTACACCACTTGTTCATGTTTATGCCCTAGTTTTGACTATGCATGTTTTACTCTTCAAAAATTCTTTAGTATGCATGTGTAGGATTTTGGTAGATTTTCTTAGTACTATTTTGCAAGTGCGGTTTTGTAGTATGCCATGAGTAGCTCTATGCTTAGGATTTTTCCATCCCAATAGGTTATCCTTTTTTTCTAAGTTATGCTTGCTATGCTATATACTTATATATATATATATCAAGTACCGTTGGGAGGGTTCGAAAGACTCAAGAATTTTCTAAGTACGAGAGCTCTCTCGAGCGAAATTTTCTGCTCAAAACCCCCTTCAAAATAAAACTAAGTTTTCCTTCTGGGCGGAAATGGTTGTCGGTTCAACGAGTGAGATTTTGGTGGAGGACGGCCACTCCAGAATCAAAGAAGTCTGCCATGTTTCAGAATTCAGAAGCTTCCCGTGCAACCACAATACATATAGGCTCTGTCTTGGCTTAGTACTTAGTGGGAAACCTCACCAGAGATCCAGCTGGTAGAGGGGCTACTAAGGGAAGGCTTCGCCATGGCCTTGTCTGTAAAAGGACTTGATCGTGGATTGTGGGGAAAGTGCACAACCTCTCGAGAGTATTGCAATCTGATCGATCAGCCGTGTTCACGGAAACAGAACAACATTGAGCATCTGAAGGATGGAGCCTCTGGAAGATCTTCCTCTCTCTTTTCCAAACTTAACGTTTTATAAACCCCAGGGCGTGAGTAATATCGCCATTGGGTGGGATTTTGGGAACTTGGTGCGTAATATCCAAGTGCTAGGTTAATTTGGGCACTTGGTGAGTAATATCCACGTGTTCCATTCAACCCTATACTATTTATCAAAGTTTACAAAGTAGGGAAAACTTTCTTCCTCTTTTCTTATTACACTGATAAAATTGGCTTTACGCAAATGAACCCCAGAGCCTACTCTTAGCCTTGCATGTAGAGATAGTCTTACTCTTTCCTTGGTGTAATTTGCCAATACATTCAAAGTATTGACCCAACTTGTTGGCTGCACATCTTATATGCAGAATCCGAAGATTGAAAGGTGCGTAAGGATCGCGGGTCTTCACGCAGCTAGCCTGAGGCGTTGATGGACTCAAGTTTTACTTAGTTTCCGCTGTTTTATTTGAGCTAGCTATAAGCTATGCAAGTTGTAATAATTATACTCTGGATTATTCGTGTAATAATGACTTGTGTTTTACATGATATTCATCGACTGTGAAGTGCTAGCTATTGATCCAGGGACTAGCATGTTAATCACAGGGACTTAGGATCCTTAACGATCCGAGGTCGCAACAAAAGCTATTATGGTTGATTTTATAAAAATGTTTGAATGTGAAAAAGCTTCTGTCTTGTTATTTTTACTAGGAGAGATCTCTAAATCTAAATGATTTAAATCCAACGGGCTTGGATGGAGATTTAAATTACCTTTCCAACAAAATTGGAATCACTTAATTTGGATTTGTAGAACTCTCTGAATTGATTTTCAAACTAAGGGACAGATTCTAGTTTAAGTCTAAAAAGAAAAATCCTAATTTGAATCACAGGGCCAGCGCGGGAAACTAATTGGGCCGGCCTATGTACACTCCGCGGCACAGAGGACAGCTGATAGGTGGGTCCCGCCTGTCAGTGGCTCATAACATGCGAAGCGGTATGGGATAGTGTGGACCGTAGGATTAGAACTAGATCAACGGCTCACGGTCGTCGTCGACGACGAACACGTCGCCGGCGAGACAGAAACCTAGCTACGCGGCGGGGGTGTAGTGGGGGCGCACCAGGGCTCCAGCGAGTGCTGCGAGGCGGGCAAACGAAGAGTCGACGACGGCAGGCTCAGGCGAAGTCGCGGCAGAGGCTGGGGTGGACGAAATCGACGACAACGTCTCCTCCTCTGCTGCCGCTGCCTCCGGCGAAATTCCGGCGGCTGGCTGCTCGAGCGGCTCCGGCGAGAGGTGGGGAAGGACCATTGGAGAGAGGGGAGTGTGAATGTGTGACGAATTCATGCTGGTAAGGCTTGCTTATATAGGCGCGGCGAGGCGGCAGAGAGGTGTGGGTGGAGCTCGTCGGTGATGACGATACATGGTGCTATCGGCATGGGCGGCGTAGGTGGACGGTGGCTTGCCTCCTGGCGGTCCTCTACGGATTTATGGCGATGCTAGGAGCAGTGGCTATCGGTCGGGAGCGTCGCGCGCTCTAGGAGACAGAGGTGGTGCTCGACGCGGTTCCCGGCGAGTGTGAGTCGAGCGACGGGTTAAGGCCGTGTCTGGCAGGGTGAGGTGGTCAAGGCAGAGCGGCGCGCGCGGTCTGGTGTCGAGGCGCGGCGTGTGGCATGCTGGCGGTGATGGCGCTCTGGCGCGTCGCAGAGAGGATAGTGCGGGGCTTGTCCTCGGTGGTCTAGGGCATGGCAGTGGTCGTGGGGTGGACCATGGACGACGGTGAGGTCACGCCTTGCTTCCTGGAGCGGTGGAGAAGGGTTGGCGGTCTGCTGCGAGCTGCGCATGATCGACCGGCGGGCATGGCTTCGGGGTGGCATGGTACTGGCACTAGGGACTAGGGGATGGGTTAGTTTCGGCCTGGTTAGAGCTAGGAGGGACAGAGGGAGTAAATGGGGTGCAAATGGGTGGCAATCCCGTGTAGAAACAGTGAAGTGACTAGTGTGTTGGTTCTGTGCCTGCCATGTGTTCGACCAAATGGCCGAAAGAATTCAAATTTGGAATTTTGAAATGAAATTTTGCGGAGTGGTTTGTCACATGCTTAAACATCTGTGGTTCCTAGGCTTTGTCAAATGGAATTCATTTGGATGGTCTTTGAAATAGGGTGATCTAGACATATGAACTAGATTCCATTTTCAATTGTCATTTAAATTTAGAGTTTAAATGTTTTTGGCATAACACAAAGTGGGCCTTGGTACATCACTACTTCTACTAGAAAGGGGTGCAAAGATCCACAATTGTTTCTGTTGGGATTTGAGTCCTATGAACACCCAAAGTGGGCTAGTGGATGAAAATCGCAAAAGTGACCATTTCCTTTATTTAATTCTTTTTGATTTCTTTTTCTTTGGAATTTGCTTGGGAATGATCTAGATGATGTGACATTCACCTTAGAATCATTTTACAACCATTAGAACACACAATCATGGCATTTCAAAACAACTCCTATTTAAATGCAACACTCATATGCATGCTTAAATATTTTAAATGGAAAAAGTTTTTGTTAACCCCAAATTGGGTGATTTGGATCTTGATTAACCTTGATTAAAGATTTGGGATGTTACAAACAAATTCTTAGGAGAAATAATATGGCTTACACCCTAGAAAGCACTCCATATGTTTATGACTCTTGTCAACTAGCCAAGAGCCATCAACTTCCATATCCCATATCCACTAGTGTTTTCACTTCTCCTTTGGAGCAAGTGTTGTCTGTTGTATGGGTCCCTACTCCTCTTTCTCTGGGAATATATACATATCATGTAAGATTTATTGATGATTTTAGCAAATTCACTTGGATTTATTTACTTAAAAAGCATTCTAATGTTTATCAAGATTTTCTTAATTATCAGCAGTATGTTGAGCAAAAAATTGGCATTACACATTATGTCTCTTGTCCACCTGCTCACCAACAAAATGGTTCTGCTGAGATAAAACATCGTCATATTGTTGAAGTTGGTCTTGCCTTGCTTGCTAATGCATCCATGCCTCTTAAGTTTTGGGATGAAGGTTTTCTCACTGCCACATTTCTTATTAATATTTTCCCTAGCAAATTCATAAATTTTGAGACTCCCACTGAGCGTCTTCTTAATGTTACACCCAACTATGGTGCTTTACGTGTCTTTGGCTGCGCCTGTTGGCTCAATCTTCGTCCCTGTAACAAACACAAGCTTTCTTTCCGCTCTAAACGATGTGTTTTTCTAGGCTATAGCCCCCTCCATAAAGGTGTCAAGTCTTTAGATGTGTCCATAGACTTTGTCTACATCTCACGCGATGTTTTATTTGATGAAAACATTTTTCCCTTCCAAAGCTCTCCATCCCAACATCGGTGCCCTTCTCAAACAAGAAATCTTGCTTCTTCCATCCTCTGCGCCATCTCACCAAGAGGGTGCACAAAATACTGATGATCATACTATGCCTATTGTTCCTATCACTAATGTGTCACATGGTTGAGAAGCAACCGAAAACTCTAGTGAAAACACCGTCGAAATCAGCTCAAGTAGTGAAGAAAACGGAGAAGATCAACATGCAGAAAATGACAAAATGGACACTGAAAATGAGGAGGAACATTCCTCTGCTCCGCATCATCCTGAGGCATCCGATCCCAAGGCATATCTCCGCTCACCTCTCCGCGTGGATTCTCCCGCGTTCGGTCGCCGCTTCTTCGACCGAGACCGCCTTGCCAGCTCCACGTGTCTATCACCGACTGGCCGGGCACCCACGGCCACACCCCTACATGCCTCCTCGACCATGCCAGGGGACCCGTCGCTGTCGGCAGACTCACTTTCGCCCAGCACGGGTGGATCCTCTAGATCCTCTACGGCTTCTTCCTCTACAACAGGATCTATGGGGAACTCTTCTTCGCAATCACTGGAGCCTCCCTCGCTAGTGCAACCTACTACACCGCCTTCTCCTCCATGCACATGACTCCAAAAAGGTATATGAAACCCAAAAAAAGTATACTGATGGAACCATTGGATACATCATGTTTTCCTCTACAGGTGAAACAAATACTTTGACAGAAGCTCTTGATGACACAAACTGGTGCAAAGCAATGGAGGAGGAATACAATTCTTTGATGGAAAACAATACTTGGCAACTTGTTCCCTCAAGCACAAATAAAATATTGATTGACTGCAAATGGGTATATTGCATTAAAAAAGGGCAGATGGAATAATTGATAGATACAAATCACATATGGTTGCAAAGGGGTTTAAGCAAAGGTATGTCATTGATTATGTGGATACTTTTAGTCCTGTGATTAAAATTGCTACCACCAGGACTGTTTTGGCTCTTTTCGTTTCTTGTGGATGGAGCCTATGATAGCAAGATGTCAAGAACGGGTTTCTTCATGGTGTTCTAGAAGAGGAAGTATACATGAGACAACCTCTAGGTTTTGAAGATTGTCACGCTCCGCATCACATTTGCAAGCTTGATAAAGCTTCGTATGGATTGAAGGAAGCTCCTCGAGCCTGGTATTCTAGGCTGAGTTCCAAGTTGTGTGATCTTGGTATTACACCTTCGAAGGCTGGTACTTCATTATTTCTTTACAGCAAGTCAAATATCACTGTGTTTGTTCTGATTTATGTTGATGATATCATAGTAACAAGCTCGTATGATCATGCTATTTTTGCCCTACTTCGAGATCTTAATGAGAATTTTTCAATCAAGGATCTAGGCGACTTACACTTTTTTATTGGTATTGAGGTTAAGAAGACACAAATTGGCTTGCTTCTGACACATGAAAAGTATGCTATAGAGTTACTTGACAAGGTTGGTATGCGGGGCTGCAAATCAACGCCAACTCCATTGTCTCCCACTGAGCCACTATCCCTCACTGGTGGTACACCTTTGGGTCCTGATGACATCACTCAATACAGAAGCATTGTTCGAGCACTATAGTATTAGACTTTGACATGTCCAGACCTATCCTATTCAGTTAATAAGGTTTGTCAGTACCTTCATGCTCCAACTAAAGAACATTAGACAACAGTCAACCGCATTCTCAGATATGTAAAAGATACTCTAAATGTTGGAATTACATTTGCAAGATCTTCTTCTACACTCCTTAGTGCATTTTCAGATGTAGACTGGGAAGGTTATCTTGATGATAGGTGATCCACTGGTGGGTTCTCCATATTTGTTGGACCAAATTTGGTCTCATGGAGTGCTAGAAAACAAGCTATAGTTTCCCGGTCTAGCACTGAGGCTGAATATAAAGCCTTGGCCAATGCTATAGCTGAGTTAATATGGGTTGAAGCTCCGCTTGGTGAATTGAGAGTAAAGTTGCAAGAAAAGCCATGTCTTTGGTGTGAAAACTTGGGTGCTACCTATTTGTCTGCTAATCCTGTGTTTCATGCTCTTACTAAGCATATTAAAATTGATTATCATTTTGTTAGAGAAAGAGTTGCAGATAATTTGCTGGAGATCGGGTTTATTTCAAGCAAAGACCAGATATCAGATGGTTTCACAAAGTCACTTCTAGTTAAGAAACTAGATGAGTTTAAGTGTAATCTTAACCTATCCAAATTTTTAGATTAAGGGGACGTGTTAGATGATGTATATGATTTTTCTCCTTTTATATTGTATACCATACGGCTATGTATGTGTATACTGAACCATGTATGCCTGTTGCCCTTTGGGCCTATATTAACATGCAACCAGTACAAGGCCAAGTACTGTTCTACGCCAAAATGTCAATAAATAAAACCCTCAAGAAGGGCGATGGATGATGTCATAACATGGCAATTGGAGAAGTCAGGCATATTTTCTATCAGGAGTGGAGTGGGTACAAGCTGGCTCTCAATGAGTCACCCGAGCAGAGATCCTTTTGCACGTATAGCAATCGTCCAGCTGGGGATGACCCAAGTTTATCAAGAATATGGCATGCCAATATCCCCCAAAGGTGAATACATTTGGCTAGAAAGCTTCCTCAAATGCGCTGGCCATAGAGGTTAACAAACTAAGAAGAAATTTTGCAACTTACTGGGATCTGTAACATATGTGGGATGGAGATGGAAAATGAGACTCATGCCTTATACTACTGCCCTCATGCATTTAGGCTTTGGCGAACCATGAGACAAATCTGGAATTTTCCACCGAATAAGGATGTGCAGCTCAATTCTGCAACTTGGTTCAAGTCATTGTTGGCCTCTGTACCTGAACAGATGGTCGATGCCATACTTCTTGTAACATGGCGTGCCAGGCATAATCGCAACGAAGTCACACATGAAAAGGATCTACAGATATTTTTCTGAATATGCACTCAACGCACACTTTCCATTACTCAAAGTCAGGGTACATATACAACATGAGGAGGGCATCGTGCCCACGCTCAAATGCGATTTGAGCGTGCCACGAGAAGCGTTCATGTCCTAAGGACTAGTTTCTATCAGTTTATAGTCGTTAAAGATATTACAAGAGTTTGTACATCAAAATATAAAGGTTTGTCACGTATCCTTCAACAACCCCCCGCGGTCTAAACATCGGTGGTGACGATGTTCAGGCTAGATCTAAACTCCATGAACACCGATGGATATAGTCCCTTGGTGAAGACGTCAATTAACTGTGATGTGGTGGGGATGTGCAGAACCTTGGCCTCGCTGAGTGCAATTCGATTACGGACGAAATGCAGATCGATTTCCACATGTTTGGTCCTCTGATGCTGGACAAGGTTCGACAATAGATACATATCACTGATGTTATCACAGTAGACGATGGTTGCACGAGTGGGTGGAAGGTGCAACTCGATGAGAAGCTAGCGCATCCAACACGATTTGGCGATGCGGTTCGTGACCGCCTGGTACTCCGCCTTCGCACTCGATCGAGAAACGCTAGGCTGGAGTTTCGAGGACCAAGAAACAAGGTTGCTCCCAAGGAAGACACAAAAGTCTGAAGTGGATTTGCGAGTGTAGGGACACCCGGCCCAATCGGCATCACTATATGTTGTGATTTCATGGGTGGATGAGCGGTAGAATTGGAGCCCAAGATGAGATGTTCTGCGCAAATAGCGAAAGACGCACTTGATCAACTGAAAGTGGGAGGTTTTCGGTGCATGATGAAGAGACATATCTGTTGGACCGCATAGACTATGTCAGGTTTGGTTAAAGTGTGGTATTGGAGGGCTCCTGCGAGGCTGCGGTAGAGGGAAGCATCATGGAGTGGAAGGCCATCGCTGGCAGTTTTGCGCGGGTGTCGATGGGAGTAGAGATCGGATTGCAGTTAAACATATTGGCACGGTCCAAAAGTTCAAGCGCATACTATTGCTGTGAGAGAAAAGCCTGGAGGAGTTGTGGTGCACGTTGACACCAAGAAAATGGTGAAGTTCACCAATATCAGACATGGAGAACTCAGACTACAACGAGGAAATAATGGAACGAAGGAGGGTTGTGGTATTGACTTTCAAAATAATGTCATCGACATACAAAAGTAAGTAGGCAATGTGTGTGTCACGACGAAGTATAAAGAGTGAGGAATCACAGCGTGAAGCGACAAAATCGATAGAGAGGAGGAAGGTGGTGAATCATTGGAACCAGGTATGTGGCACCTATTTAAGGCCATACAAGGATTTATTGAGGTGGCACACATGATTTGGAAAGGTGGCATCCGAAAAACCAGAGGGTTGATGGAAGTAAACAGTTTCTTGGAGGTGGCCGTGCAAAAAGGCATTTTTCACGTCAAGTTGATTGATACCCCACCAATGAGATGTAGCAAGAGAAAGTACCACTCGGATGGTTGCCGGTTTGACAACCGGGCTAAATGTCTCGTCGTAGTCGACCCCGGTGTGTTGAGTGAAGCCGCGGAGTATCCACCAAGCCTTGTATCGTGAGAGGCTGTTGTTGGGTTGGTTTTATGACAAACGATCCATTTTACCATCACCAGGTCCACACCTGCAGGACAAGGAACCAGCGACCAAGTGTCGTTCCGTAACAAAGTGTTAAATTCATCAAGAATTGCATGGTGCCAATTCGGGTCTTTAAGAGCTTGTTTGTAGGAGGAAGGTATGGGAGAAACAATAGTGGTGGCGCAAGAGAGATTAAATAAACGTTTTGGTAAAAAAACAGTTTTGGCTCGGGTGTGCATCCTATGTCCATTTTCGGGTGGCTCTACCGGAATGGCGTGGGGAGGCGGGTTCTGGCGACGTGGCTGCAGAGGAGTTGTCAGAGGGGAATCTGGTGCGGGGACCGGTACAGTGGAGCTGGTAGAGGGGGATCCGATCGACACGGTTTTTGGCGCGGGGGAGTTATGTGGTGGAGAGCCCGAGGGAGATCTGGGCGACACGTGCGCATGGGCGGGAGAATCTAGTGGCGGTGATCCCGAGGCGGATGCATGCGTAGAGGATGTCGGAAGGAGGCGGATCCCGATGGGGATTTGGGCTAGATCGTGTGTGGCTAGCTGAACGTTGACTCATCAAATGTGACATGTCTATAAATGATAACACGACGCGTGGCAAGGTCAAAGCAGCAATACCCTTTTTGCTCCCATGGCTAACCGATGAAGATGCATCGTGTGGATCGTGGGGCAAGTTTATGTGGCGAGGTGGCATATAGGTTTGGGTAGCACAAGCATCCAAATGTGCGAAGGTGGGAGTAGTCTGGGTGTTGGCTGAGGAGGACGTAGTGAGGTGTTGCGTGATGGATGACACTGGAAGGGTATAGGTTCAGGATGTGCGTGGCGGTGTGAGGAGCTTCGACCCAAAAGTGAGGGGCATGTTGGCTTGAACCAAAAGCGTGTTGATGATGTCATTGGTTGTACGAAGTAATCTCTCGGCTTTACCATTCTGTGGCGACATGTGTGGACATGTGAGACGGAAGGAGACACCATTGGCAGAAAGAAATGGAAGTTCATGGTTAATGAATTCTTCACCGTTGTCTCATTGAATGCAGTGAATGATCACACCGAATTGGGTTTTAATAAAGGCAAAGAAGCGTTGCAGGGTGGGAGACGTGTCAGATTAGTTTTTGAGAGGAAATGTCCAAGAATAATGTGAATAATCATCTAAAACAACAAGATAATATTGATTTCCTGAGAAACTTGACACGAGTGAGGTCCACAAATCACAATGAATAAGCTCAAATGGTGTCGTAGTAAAACTAGAAGATGTGGAGAAAGGAAGTCTTAGTTGGCGGTCTAATTGGCAAGCCTCACAAAGAGGAGATAATCTGACACCATTATTACATGATGATTGCAAGCAATCAGTGGAAACAATTTTGGAAAGACTACTATCGATAGGGTGACGAAGCCGTCGATGCCATAGATCACGTGTCGTGGTGGAGACCGAAAGAGTGGCAACTGAAAACATTGAGTCGGCATAGAAGGGGTAGAGGTCGCCACGACTATTGCACCTCAGAAGAATTTTCCCCGTTGCCAAATCCTTCACAGAGAAGCCATAAGGGTCAAAAGCGACAATACACGATTTATCGGTGGTAAATCTACGGACAGAAATCAAATTTTTAATGAGGGAGGGGGAGACAAGAACTTGACTAAGAGAGAAGGGAGTAGAGGGAAGAACAGTAGAGCCAATGTAATATATATTGGAATTTTAGAACCGTTTCCAACAACAATGCAATGAGAATTAAGTTTGTAGGGGAATGAAAAGAGGTGAGGTTACCTGAACTATTGGTGATATGCGTGGTAGCACCAGAGTCCATGATCCACTCGGGGGCAAGGTGTGAGTTGTTGAAGCTGGCCGCGCTCTGGAACATGGCGGGGTAGTCGAAGGAGTTTGGCATTGGTGACATGTACAAGGGTTGCATGGGAGGCGCTGATCCTGAGGAGAACATCACATGGTACGTCTGGGATTGCATGCCGGGATGAGGTCCGAGCAATCCGACAGAGTTGGGTGCCACCCAGTGAGGGTGGGGCTGTTGCTGCTGCTGACCATATGGGGCACCGCCGTACCCCTGCTGCTGATGCCTGGAGCCGAGATTGTAGCCCCTGCGCCCGCCATTGTCGTTGCATCCGTGTCCACGGCTGTAGCGGCCGCCGCGATCGTCACTCTTGTAGCCTCCATGATAGAAGTTACCGCTATAGCCTCCCCATTGCTGGCCATAGCCCTAGGCGCCACCGCTGTGCCCTTGTTTCTGACCGTGGCCACCTCCATGGCCCTGGTTCGGACCGTAGCCACCGCGCTCGCCCGTCAGGCAGTTCCTGGCCGGGTGGCCGACCTCTCTACAAGTGTAGTAGTTTCCCCAGAAGTGTGGGGCAGAGGTGCTGTTGTTGACGTTGAGGATCTACGGGGTGGCCTTCTCCTTGGACTTTTGTTTCTCCTCTGCAAGCTGCAACCTTGACTGCACCTGCATGAATGAAGGGAACGGTTCAACCTCTCTAGGAGCTCACCTTGCATCTTGAATTTGTCCCCAAGGGAATCGATTAGGCGCATGGTGAGCTTCTTTTCGGACACCGTAGCGCCGATGTCGTCCTTATGGTTGGCAACTCCCTTCAGTGCGCGGCAGTAGGCGACGATGGACATGTCGCCCTAGGAGAGGTTCTTGAGCTCATTGTTGAGCAGAATATCATGCCCCTCGCTGTTCTTGGTGAAGAAGTGTTGCACCATCTGCCACGCCATGAAGGAGGTGCTGTCCTCCACCAGGATGACATCCTGAAGCTCGCCAGAGATCGTGGAGTAGATCCACAACATGATGTCAATATCCGTAGAGCACCACTCATCGGCGGCGAGGTGCGGCGAGGTCTCCTCCTCGACGTGATCGCGTGCGTTGTACTTGGAGAGGACGAACAAAAAGAGGTTTCTCCACTTGTGGTAGTTCCCGGAGGTGGCATATAGATGGAATTTGATGTATTTGATGATATTAACACCGTTGGTGGTGGGAGGGGATGGTAGTAGCTGAACTTTGGAAAGTTGGGAAGAGAGGGGCTGAACATCGGAGACGCCATTGTCGATAGAGTGGGAGGTTTGTGATGTTAGGATGAATCACGCTGCACGCCGACACGACGTCATGGTTCCGTCGTATACGACTGGTATACATATGAGGTCCTGGTGTTTCCGAAGAGCACACATGTGTGTCCGTTCTATATACTTGCATGTAACCTAGTAGGACTAGAAGTTAGTCACCGAGTAGTATTGCAAGATGTGCTATATATGCATGTAACTTTGATCCTGTACCACTTTAACGTGTGAGACAGAAGCAAAGAAAAGAAAGAAAGTCGCGCGTATAGCTATCAATCTATTTTTCCAGGTTCGTGAGCTGTGCTGCTAGCTAGATAAATCAATCGCAAGGCTAGATAACTTCGTTGTTGTGGTGTACGTGCATGTCTCTAGGAAGCGTCTCGTCGGATCTTCGTCGTCAGCGTCGCCGAAAAGTACTCAGCGGCAGGGGCTGTTGCGGGTCGTCGTCCCGACGAAAGTATTGTCGGGGCTGGGCCAACAATTGGTATCAGAGCCTCGTGGAGGATCTCCTAGTAACGGAAGGTCATGACGAAGGAGGTGGGCGAGTATTCCGGTGCGGCTAAAGGATTTGCCGCGCCGGTGATGACGCAATACCCACGGTACAGCCGCAAGAACTTCACGGTGTGGGCGATCGAGATGGAGTGGGCGTTAGAAGGCGCCAGACTCTAGGAGGCTGTCGATCTAGGCGGAGACGAGTTTATAAAGGGAGCATTGAAGTACCACGTGGACCGACAGGCACTCACGACCATCTGCTCGGTGATGCCGATGGATGTGAAGCAGCACCTGATCTCAAAGAAATCTGCAAAGGAGGTGTGGGATACACTCAAGACGCTAAATCTTGGGCACGAGCGCGTCCGTGAGGCGAACCTACAAACCTTACAGAAGAAGTACGAGAATCTGGAGATGGGAGGAGATGAGACGCTAGACGCTTTTGCTTCAAGGGTCGCTACACTGGTCAATGGGATTCGCGGACTTCGCGAGAAGCTGGAGGAGATCTCTATCGTGAGGCGTTTCCTCCGCGTGGCGCCGCCGCGTTACTCGCCCGTTGTCTCGGCGATCGAGCAATGCGTTGATCTCAAGACTCTCACGATGGATGATCAAGTTGGACGGTTCAAGGCTCACGACGAGCGGATGAAGATCACCTATGGTGACGAGAAAGTGGATGAGAATCTCATGCTTATGACTCGAGCATTGTATGCCAAGGAGAAGAAGGGCGATAAAGCATCCGACAGCAGGAGTGATAAAGAAGATTCTCGCCCAGTGAAAAAGTATATCACAGGGGAGGATGAGGACGAAGTTCCGCCGCGGAGGAATTTTGACATAAATAAAGTAAGGTGTCATAACTATAACAAGCTCGGTCACTTCAAGAAGGATTGCAAGAAATCGTCGAAAGAAAGGGATCTCATCGCCCATGAAGGAGATGATGGACCGATGATGCTGATGCTCGAAGTAACTGAGATGAAGGATGAGGAGGATCCTCCATTACTGGCTACGGAGATTGTGGAAGAAGTGGATCACGATCTACCGTATGTGGATCACAAGGAACAGAGTTCCCCGTTGCCACGTGAAGCCATGGTTCAGGTAAGTGAAGCTTTGGGACTCGTTCATGGCAGTGTATGCGGTCAAATTTCACCGGTAACCCCGTCTGGCAATGAATTCTTCATGCTTGTGGTGGATGATCATAGTCAATACATGTGGATTGTGTTGCTAAAAAGTAAGGATCAGGCTCTACATGCATTCGAGAAGATCAAGGAAGCCGGAGAGATCGAGGCAGAGGGGAAGCAAAAATCCCTACACACAGCTTGGGAGCGTGAATATAAAACCGTGGTGGCCTTGGCGAGGAGCATAATGAAAAGCAAAGGCTTGCCAGGAAAGTTCTGGGGTGAGGCAGTCAACACGGCGGTCTATTTGCTGAATAGGGCACCAACCATGAGTATGCTTGGTATGACTCCATATGAAGCATGGTATTGGAGAAAGCCCTCGGTTGATCATCTTTGCACTTTTGGGTGCTTGGCGCATGTCAAGACGGCATCCAACCATAAGAGTAAATTGGCAGAGCAGAGGACTCCAATGATCATGACGGGCTATGAAGGCTCAAAGGCATACCGTCTATGCAATCCTTATACCAATAAGGTGGTTGTCAGGGGCGCTGTAATCTTTGAGGAAGGCGATTCATGGAATTGGGTCTACAACGAACTGGGATATCCAACTTTTCACGTCACGTGGGATCTTGAGTATGAAGAAAATATGGATCAACCAAGCTTATCCTTGTCAGCAAGTTCGGGCCCAGAAGGTGTTGAAGGCCTAGGAGGTGCTCCAGGCGTGGACACCAGGCCAAAAGCACTAGGGATTTTTCTAGAAGATAAAAAGTTTGAAGAAAAGGCTAGTCCATGGCCAGAAGATACGGAACTGGAAGGGGTGCACAGATGCATG
Source organism: Avena eriantha (assembly GCA_910589775.1). Lineage (NCBI taxonomy): Eukaryota > Viridiplantae > Streptophyta > Magnoliopsida > Poales > Poaceae > Avena > Avena eriantha. Next base: position 319,889,715 of record OU342743.1, on the reverse strand, counting down.
CGCAGCGATACCTACACTTGTTTGCCCAACAATTATAAGAGTAGGGCGAGTTGAACCAAGCCCAGCAAACATGCCAGCAAGGCTAGAAGGCGACGGTCCAAGAGTGTGGATTGGTGGCTAGACAGATGGAGGAGACCCAACAATAGCGGGTGCAGATCCATCAAGAGGCTTTTCACGTGGTATAGAGAAGCTAGAAGGAAACATGCCAGAAAGAGATTCAAAAGGAAAAGATGAATCACTACATGTAGGCAACATGTGCATTGCTACTCCGGATGAGCCCGAAGACGATGTTGATCAGGAGTAGGTAGAAGTTAGAATTGCTAGTCACGGTAGGAAACTAGCTTTGCTAGTCAACCAACGTGAGCTAGCTCCTATATATTTGTTCTATTGCATCCAAGAGTACCGGCAAGCAGAAGATCAAATATGCGAAGCATCGATGAGAAAGTACTTCATCGAACCAAGTATAATGTCTCAAGACGCGGACAAAAAGGACAGTCGGCGTAAAGGCGTGGAGAAGGGCGCGGACAAAAAGGATTGTCGGCGTGAAGCCATGGAGAAGCCGACAAAAGCAAAGTCGATGACATGGGTACCGAGGAAGGGGACGGCGAAAGCAATGCCGTGGATGACACCCGCGAGGAGGAGCTGGCGCATTTGGGATCTAGGATGTGAAAATGAGTGCATCGTGCTTAGGGGGTGATTGTTAGGATTAATCACGCTGCACGCCGGCATGACATCATAGTTCCGTCGTATACGATTGGTATACGTATGAGGTCCTGGTGTTTCCGAAGAGCACACGTGTGTATCCGTTCTATATACTTGCATGTAACCTAGTAGGACTAGGAGTTAGTCACCGAGTAGTACTGCAAGAGGTAGCTAGCATGTGCTATATATATGCATGTAACCTTGATTCTGTACCACCGTGTGAGACAGAAGCAAAGAAAAGAAAGAAAGATGCGCGATACGCGCATATAGCTATCAATCTGTTTTTCTAGATTCATGAGTTGTGCTGCTAGCTAGATAAATCAATCGCAAGGCTAGCTAGCTTCGTTGCTGTGGTGTACGTGCGTGTCTCCAGGAAGCGTCTCGTCGGATCTTCGTCGCTGGCGTCACCAAAAAGTACTCGACGGCAGGGGCTGTTGCGGGTCATCTTCCCGACGAAAGTATTGTTGGGGCTGGGCCAACATGGGAGACGGAAGCAGATTCGGTGGTCATCGGAGGGGAGGGAGACGAAAGTAGGCTCTGATACCAAGATAGTTTTCTGAATATGCACCCAATGCAACTTTTCATTACCCAAAGTCAGGGTACATATACAACACGAGGAGGCCATCATGCCCACGCTTAGATGCGATCATGCCACGAGAAGCGTCCACGTCCTAAGGACTAGTTCCTATCAGTTTACACCCGTTGCAGATATTACAAGAGTTTGTACATCAAAATATACAGGTCTATCACGTATTCTTCAAAATCTACCGCCTTTTGAGTCATCAAAGAGGTTCCTATGCTATGCAGCTATATGAAGATTTTGAGAAATTTTGATGAGCCTACAAAAGTGATCATTAAATGGAAACAAGTGTCGGTTGATGCTGTCTCGGTTCTCCATCATGAGCGGCCCATTAGACCCTCCCGTTTAAAATCTGGTGAAATCCCCCTATTGGTTGGGTTAAATTATCTATTGATGGCTCGTTTAAATCGGTGGATGACGCAGCAGGTTGTGGCATGGCGCTCAGACGCGCTTATGGGAGGATCATTTTTTCGGCATGCCAATTCTTGCCGCGATGTGTTGAAGCTGTAGAAGCTGAGCTATGGGCATGTCGAGAGGGGCTGGAGCTAGCCTTGGTGCACAACACTTTACCTATCATAGTGGAATCAGACTGCTCTCATGTTATCCTTGCAGCTTCTGAGAGGAACCTAGTCCGCTCACTATTTTTGCATTTCATCTTTGACGTTAGATTTTTATCTACTCAAGATAGATTTTTGTAAGTTTGTAAAAGTGGATAGTTCGGAGGTTAGGGTTAGTCACTACCTCACAAATTTTGCAAGATCAGAAGAGAGAACTGTTTTCTAGCTCAGATCAGGCCCCGATGTTTATTTTCCGAGTACTAATAGGAGATTTATGCGTTTTGTATTAAGCTCGAAGGGGTGGACAAGGTCCGACAAAGTTACAGATAACAGTGTGTTGGGGTGAAACCCTCTAGCCGGCAACCACTTAGGGTACCGAAGAGATACCCATTTGCAGGTCTACATGACGCCTCGTGCACTCCCACCTCTACCTCTACAAGAGTTTCAAGAGTGCCAGACTACCGCTTATAACACCTGATGGGCCGGAGTCTCTCTAGCGTCGAATACATGTTCGTTCCTCTCAAGCCATAGGATCCTGAATACTAACATGACGAGAGAGTTTGCTTCCTGAAGCCAGAGGCCACCAGTCAGAGAGAGATGGCATGGTGGGGGAAGGTTGGCACCGAGCATACTGTTGACACCATGCTAGATATGCAATGCAAAGGGGCACATCATGGTGATGTGGTCAAGTGTCTCAGCGTCCACTTTGCAGAGGGGACAAATGGTGTGTGTGGCGAGCCCGTGCCCCAACTGCCGGTCAGTTGTCCAGCAGCGGCGTCAGAGCGCAAGCCAGGCGTGCAACCTGTAGGCCATGGGGGTGAAGGAGTACCATACATGGGTGGTACCGGCTAGCCTCGTGGATCCCTCAAAAAGAGCAAGGTAGGTCGAGCGGGCGAAGAAGACCCCATCATTGGTCCATTTCTAACGGTAGGTGTCGAGACCACCTTCCACCTAGACCACGACCACCTTGTTCTAGAGCAAGAGGTACTGGACAATGTCATCAACCGAGAGTTTCCCAACGACGTCGTGGGCCCAAGCATGGTTAACAATGCCCTCCTTGATGGATTGTTTGCTTATGGTCCGCGCCTTGACTAGATTGAAGATAGCGGGAGAAATTTCTTCGACCGCCAGCCCGTCAATCTAGGGATTAACCCAGAAAAGCACACCGGAGCCATCACCAACGGTAATATGGATAGAAGCGTTGAAGAGAGAGGTAGCCTGGTACTGGACTTGGAGCTGAAGGCCATTCCATGGACAAGCCGAGTCGGTGATCTGGAGCCAAAGCCACTTGGTGCACAAGCCAACGTTCAGGAATTTGAGGTTGTGGAACCCCAGCCCTCCCAAGCGCTTAGGTTGACACGCAAGGTGCCAGGCAATAAGACAGTTGCCGCCCTGCGCGTCACAAGAAGCCCCAACGAAGCTTGTCCACCGCTTGGATGAACCAGACATCCATGTCCAAATCCATCAACTGGTAGATGACAGACACCATCATGACAGTCTAAACATAGGTAACGCTCCCCTCTCTCTCGCCAATAGCCACATTTTCCAAAGAGAAAGCTTGTTAGCAAGCTTGTCGAGGATGAGTTGCAGTTCCCGCTTCTAGAGGCGCCGCAAGGAAAGTGGCATCCCAAGGTAGGTGTCAGGGAATGACATAGTTTGACATTGGAGGGCTGGAGCAATATCCACAAGGTTCTTAGGTGAGCACCTGATAGGAGTCACTACACTCTTAGTGTAGTTGACATGAAGCCCTAAAGCGTCCCCAAAACACTTGAGGATGTCATGCACCACTCCATGATCCTGAGTGGTAGGCCGCGTGGAAACCACAACATCATCATCATAGAGGGAAACTCGGTGCTTGATCCTTGCCACCGAGAGATCAGCCAATAACCTGCTGCCCTCAGCTATCCTAAACATGGCAGCGAGAACGTCCATGGACATGATGAAGAGAAGAGGAGAGAGTGGTTTGCCTTGTCATAGCCCACGGCTATGGCGGAAGGCTGCACCGGCACCCCCGTTGATTAGGATCTTTGTCTTGGCAGACCGAAGGAGAAGCATGATCCACCGGATCCAGCGAGATCCAAAACCCCGTTGCCAAAGAATATTGATCAAGAAAGGCCAAGCTAGGCTGTCGAAAGCCTTTGGCACGTCGAGCTTTAGGAGAAGGGAAGGCTCCTTGCGGCGGAACAAGGTTACCGTGGCTTGCCGCACCATGCCAAAGTTATCCTGGATACATCGGCCTTTAATGAAGGCACTCTGGCTTTCGTGCACCAGCTCTGGCATCTTAGGAGGAGAATATCATTTTGCAGCCCGAAAGTTGAGACGCTAGTGCATCGCGGTACCCAAGTTGATTTTAGTCACGCGATTCGAAAAGTTGGGGCGCCAATTGCTGAGAGGGATGTTTCGAGTGAATGATGACCAAACCCAATATTTTCAAATCGCGCCCGTTAAGTCAGGATATTCCGTTAAACTAGTTCCTGTTGTGCCCCTTCTTCGCCGGTATCTCTTCTTAGCCACCCTGCATGTGTTGTAGGGGCAAATCCATTACTCTACTTTCATAACTCTCGACACTGAATCTGGCTGCGGTGGTGGTGGTGGTCCTTTTTCTACCCTTCCTCGACTCTAAATCTGTCGGCGGTGGAAGAAATTTTTTCTCCCTTCCCCTACACTAAATCCACCAATAACGGCCCAGCATGTGTTGCAAGGCGAAGGTTGTAGCTACGTCGGCGACTGATTCGGGTCCGTCGGGGCCAGATTCTGGGGCTCAACACGAAGCAGCGGCGAGGTCTTTAGCCCCGGTTAGTGAGGAGGTCGGCAAGGATTCTGCTCCCAAGGTACCTACGAGCAGCGGGTTGAAGAGAAAAGCATGGCCTGCAGCGGATTGTTCGGCTCCGGTGGGCGGATGTGGCACCCAGATCTCGAAGAAAAAAACCCAGGAGAAGAGCGAGAGGTGATTTTTTCTTATCTGTGTCTTATCTTACAAGTAGATTAGCTACGACATAATAGAATCGAATGAACTGAAAAGTTCCCCTTTTTAATCAAATTAGGCACAACTTTGATACAAGAGACCTATATGACTTCATAGTTCATGTTCGCCAGTACACTGCAAAACTAGATTTTGGTTGCGAGAGGGTTGTGTTCGGGCAAGATGTGCATCTGCTTGTGAATTGCAAATAGGTTGTGTCTGTTTCGCAGCTGGTACATATGCTTGCCTCTAGGATTCCCTGGGGTTCTAGACAGAGGACAAAATTGGTGTGGCGCAACATGAATGATATCTATATGCAAATTGAGCAATTCCATGAGCTTCATATGGTTTGGGAGTGTTGCGCAGCTGATCATAAGGTGAAAGTTGAAGCGATGATTGATGATGTGTATGCAGATGCTGGAGATCTTGCTTCCAGAGCTTCGGCTCCTAGAGACTACGGATCAATAGATGCTGATCTAGATAAGTTTAGTATACACTTAGAGGTGGATTCATACAATGCAAAACTTGATGAGGGAGTTAATAAGCCAGTTTCGTCATGTACTGTGGAGATCACTATCGGTTCCAAAAACATAACTCTTAATGAAATGATAGAGATGATCAGTAAGGAAATCAGTATTGGCCCTAAGCAGATGGCGCAAATCTGGTGGTGGCATCATAAGAAGCAGCAATTCATAGAGGTTTTGGATAGTAAAGATCTTATGTAGATTATGCAACGAAAGAACCGAACCAGGAAGGTGTTCTTCCTTGGTACCATTTCTGATGTTGTTGAACAGGTTATAGTGGATGTAGAGGCCCCTATAGTGGCTGAACAAAATGAGGTGGTCGACGTTGATGAGATCTCATGAGAGCTGCTACCCTAGGCTTGTCATATGGACCGCGGGTTCCCCTGCCTGCATTTGTAACATTGATTGATGTTGCATTTAGACCGTGTTTCTGTGATTATGTTTGTGAGAAATAATGATATAATGTTGTGCGAGCTGTTGAGATTTTTGGACATGTCACTCTCCTCACTGAAACCATCGTTGTTGTAATAAGACATAAGTACATTGTAGTTGACATGATTATGTTTCTTGAGATGACGTACTATACTTGTTTCTGTTATTATGTTGGGAGATTGTAATGTAATGTTTTGTGATACCATGACTAGACAAGTGATGCATAGATACATTGTAGTTGACATGATTATGTTTCTTGAGATGATGTACTGCACTTGTTTCTATTATTTTGTTTGTTGAGAGATTGTAATGTAATGTTTTGTGAAACCATGACTAGACAAGTGATGCGTAAGTACCTTGTAGTTGACATGATTTTGTTTCTTAAGTTGATGTAATATACTTTTTTTCTGTGATTATGTTTGTTGAGAGATTCTAATGTAATGTTTTGTGAAACCATGACTGAACAAGTGATGCATAAGTACCTTGTAGTTGACATGATTTTGTTTCTTGAGATGATGTAGTATACTGGTATGTTTTCCTTAGGCAATGAAATTGGGATGGAGGGAGTACATGTTTAATAATTGAAATAAGAATGTATGAAGAGAAACCATATTAGGTAGGAGACAGTAATCCAGGGAAAGGGCATGGTATCCATTAAACTATAGTAACATGCCAATTTAGTCATTGTTGCAGCGGTGACACACTTCACTGTCACCTCTCTCTCTCTCTCTCTCTCTCCCCTCACCGACGCCGACGCCGTTGCCGTCGCTGGCTATGAGGCATTCACCATGCTGTCCTGGAACGACGAGGACAACTAGTCGAGCAGCGACAGCCTTCTCTCCGACATCGAGTATTCCTTCCATGATGTGAGTTCCTCTGTTTTCTCGGGCTAGGGTTAGGCATTGGTAAATCCCTCGATCCGAGCTCCATATGTGCATGCAATCCTGTTCAATTCCAGCTTTGTGTTTACATATAGGTACCATAGATGATCTACGACTCTGAATGGGAGGGCCTAAATCTCGATGGAGAAGTACCATGTGACCATGGGCTAAAACTGAGGAGATATGTTGCATTCGAAGGTAGTAACACTAGGCAAAGGTTTTTGGCTGTAAAAATCAGGTTTGTTTACATTATGTGCAACAGTGACATGAAGAAAAATGTATCGCGTATGTTCATAACACGATAGTGTGTGTTTTTTTTAGGTTGGCCCGGTGTGTAAAGCAGTAGAGTGGGTGGATCTTGAGTTGCCAGATGCACTTAAGAAATGTTTGGCACAGTTATGGGAGATGTATGAGTTGGAAAGGTCAGGGAGATTTACTAGTTCTTGTGATGCAGCTGAAAAAAATACAAGCTATCGGTACGAAATAAGGAGCTGGAACAAGAAATCGAGAATTTGCAGTCAGAACTAAGTGACAGAATCAATGGGAGCTTGGTTGTTGGAACTGCAAAGAAGCTTCAGGATATTCACAGGTTGCTGATTCATAATGCAAAAAAGGAGAGGGATCAGCTTAGGGAAGACAAGAAGAAGCTAGAGTACTGCATTGCAGATCTGTTGAAGGAAAAGAAGAAGGCGCGTGAGGGTGAACAAGGACATACTACAGAGGATAAAGGAAATTCGAGATGAATAATTTATGTTGTGCCAATGCCTGAAACTAGTTAACTGTAAGACTTGTAGTTGCGCTTTCTTAACTAAGCCAAACTCAATCCTCGAGCAAATTAATTTCAGATGAACACACATATCATGCATAGAGTTAAGTTCACGTTTACAAAACCACCACTGCAGAGGATAAACCAGGAAGTTCAGTACTAAATAGACATATGTTGGGTTCAAGCGAGCCTGGCCTGGAGCTGCTTGTTTTCCTCCCTAAGATTAGACAGCTCCTTCAGTACTTTGCCGTGCGCCAGCTGCAGGTTCTAGCACTCTGTCACGGATTCGAGAAGTTGGTCCATAGCCATACAATTTTCCTTCAAGATCCCTTTCATGATCTCCATCTGCTTCCTAGCCGAGGTGCAACCTTCCCTATGAAGCTTCACCCAGCCGGCGTTTACCTCCTTCAGTTCCTGGCACTTGTCAAAAAGGACCGCGACTTCAGCACGCAGGTGGTCAAAGGCCAATTTTCGGGAATTCTGCTTCTCCCTTTGGATGGTTATCTTGTCATTTAGCCAGGTCGCCAGGTCCTGGTTGAGCTTTCACCTCTTTCCTTGCAATAAAAATACATAGTATGATTTGTTCAGTTCAATAGGACAAGCCGGTTAGTTTCCATAATTAACTGAATCGACTAGTGGCACTGTCATAATTTCAAGGAAGAAGCAATCTAAGACTAATCACATTTTATGAATCGACTAGTGGCACTTCATCATTTCAATTTCAAAGACAAATAAGGTTTATATGTAGTTTAGTGTGCTGTGGGTTTTTTCCAATGTCACCAAATAGTAGTGGCTAGTGGCAAACTCATAATGCAGAAACCCATGTCCAGATACATAATGGAAAGAGCGCATGGTGTCCATTCATGAACATGAACACCTACACATGTCCAGATAGATAAGGAGTTTCCCTAGGATTCTTATTGCACCCTATAATGGGAAACAGACTTGGGCATTGCTCCCTAAACCCTAAATATTACAAAAAGAGTGGAGCATGAACTGATATTCGTGCCCCTCTAACGGGAATCATACTTGGGCATTGCTCCGATACACCTCCAGACAAGCCCTTAGCTCCTCGTTCTCTTTCCGAACATCCTCGAGTACAGTGATCCCTCTCCTCATGTCCTCCTTCATCTCTTTCACTGCATCCAGGCAACGATTCCTATCATGGTAGGCTCAGATGACAGCCTTGGTTTCCTCGACGCATCCTCTGAGTGCCTCGGTGACTTCATCCTGCAGGAGGGTGCACCTTTCCACGAGATTCTTCTTTTCCTCCATGAGCTCGTTGATTATCTTGATGGCCTGTTCTTGCATGTTCAAGTTACGATCAAGCACTTTTGCAGCCTCATGATGTCACGTGCAAAATCTAGCGAGATCTCCTTCTACACAGATAATTGCTTGCGTAGGCTCTCGTTAGGTTGGGTGAGGGAGCATGAAAGCTCATGTTGGTTGTCAATCTTGGCACTGATCGTGGCCACCTTGTCACGGTACTTGGCCTTCGATCGCTGCATCGTTCATGTTAATTGAAATAGAAATTCTATAATTACACTCCAGGTTCCAGGTGAATACTAATACAGATCCAAAAATCCCCATTAAATCTATGGACAGTAGTGTTAAAATGGACCTAGAGATATATTCATAACCACGATAAACTAATCATAATCACAAAAAATCCATATTGAATCTATGAACATTGTTATTAAGGAAAGACCAAGAGATCCAGTCATAATAATGAAAACTAAAACAACTCGCAAAAGAAAAAAATAATGCGGGGCGGACACGATCTAAGAAATCCATATCACAACTCAGAGAAATAACAGTGTGGAGATTTGCTACCTCGCTGAGACGTGGAACGGGACCAAACGGGTCCTACAACGCCTCTGTCGTGGTGGATTCGGGCTCCACGACTGGCCTGTAATATGTAGAAGAGGAAGAGAAAGAAGAATAAAAACAAGAAGAAGCAGAATAAGATCATGATGGAGAAGGAGATGGAGAAGAAGTAGAACAAGAAGACTATTGGGTTCACAGCATATAAAACAAAAAATTCCTACGATGGGAACTATACGCTAAGATCTATCTACTAGATAGAAGCAACGGGTGGATATACATCCATAGAGAACTTACCCTCGAAGACAACAAAGCTTTGTTAACAAATTGGAACTCATGGATGATGTAGTCATACACTTGCCGAACTCAAGATCATGATGAAGTCCTTCAGGTCCAGCAGCTCCAGCACCATCAGGTCCAGCACCATCAAGTCCAGCACCTCAAAGTAGCGGTGTATCTGTGATCGCACACACGTTCGGTCCACCGAACAACCTCCGCCTCCTCGCTCCAGCGATGCAGCGGAAGCAGCAACTCCTTTCCAGATAAAGCCACCGGGAACATGTATCTCGCTAATCCGAGACCATGGGAAATAACTAGAGGGAGAGAGAGATCCTTCACGAGGAGGTATGGTTTGTGAGGAGGAGAGGGGGGCCTTTTATAGGGGAGAGGAGGGCACCCAAGGGCCATGGCGTGGTAGCCATGGTGGTGCCCCCACCTCTTCCACATTCATGTGGGTGGAGCTCTCACTCCCATAAAAAGCCTCCACTCAAAATTCCACTCACACATGCATTAAATTTCCACCAAATTTAATGTAAGCTCTCATTAAATAAAACTATTTTATTTATTTTATTCAGAATTTTTTCAATTACATTAATTAACAAACATTCAATAAAACCCCTTGCAAAATTTCAATATCACATGCAAAACCAGTTTCTGCAATTTCACTCGAAACAATTCCGGTTTCCATCGAAATGATTCCAGCCCTTTCTTAAATCTTTATCTGAAACATATTTGCTCCAAATGGTGTCGGTATCCCTTTAGTGTGTCACCCTAAGGTTCGCGAATAATACAGACATGATCGAGACCCCTCTCCGATCAATAATCAGCAGCGGGACCTGGAGATCTGTACTGACTCCCACATATTCAACGATGACTCTTGTGATCGTGTGAACCTTTAACGTTGCAACTAAATCCCTTTGTCTCGCGATATATTACATGTCCGAGATTCGATCATCAGTATCCCAATACCTAGTTTGATCTCGTTACCAACATGCACTCTTTTCTCGTTCCCGTGATATAACATTCTAGTGATCACATCACTTGCTTGCAAGCTATTTCAATGTGATATCACCGAGAGGACCCAGAGTATATCTATCCGTCATCGGGATGGACAAATCCCACTCTTGATCCATGAGCCTCAACATAACACCTTCGTAGCACTGAACCCACCTTTATAGTCACCCTATTACGGTGTGACATTTGATGTTATCAAGATACTCTCATGGTCTAAGGACTAAGACTACTTCGTATGATGTTATAGAAATATAAACATAATGACTTTTATCGTAATGCTATACTTCGGATGAATGTTCATCACATAATTCCACCAATGTTGTGACCTCGTTATTAACAACATCAAATGTCCATGATCAGGAAACCTTGACCATCTTGTTAATCAACCAGCTAGTTTATATGAGAGGAATTACTAGGAAATTTGTATTTTGTTTATTAAACACACATGTATTAACGTTTCCAATTAATACAATTATAGGATGCAAAATAAACATTTATCATAAACATGGAATAAGATAATAACCACTTTAGTATTGCCTCTCGGGCATATTCCCTTCAAAGACCGTACCGTAAGGAGCCCTCACCTGCTAAAACATTCAGCGCCATTTTTAGGAGAGATTGGGCCTTAGTGAGAGGGGGGCTTGAGGCGCTAGTAGAGCAAGAATTGACTCGCGGCAAGCTCTCTCTTTTTTTTCCGCGAGGATGGTCGACCAGCCTCTCCTCAGGGGAGCCATGGCTTTGCAGGGGAGGGAGGTGGCGGCAGGAGGAAGAAGATAGTGATTAGTGTGGAAGAAGAGTCAAAGAGTACAGGCCGTGGTCCAGTAGTACTACTACTATTATACAATACCACCGTGTACGGTCTACCTTCTCAAAGAAGCAAGGGAAGCAGGGATAGGGAATCGATGGGACTTGTCCTTATTGCAATGGACAGTTCAATGGTCTTGGGCGCCACTTAAAATCCAGTGTATAATAAGAGGAGTGCGAGCTTACCCTTAAAAATGAGTGGAGCTGGGTGGTAATCATGGGCATCGGCATGCCTGTCCCGCTTGCGTGTGTCACGTGTTGATGGGGCAATGACGCGCTTAACTACTGCACGATCACGTTGGCACGTCGAACTCCATTGAACTCCACGTCGACATACACACACGGGATATTTAAGAGTCTAGAATACGCTGTCCCACTTTTATTGTGATCAAATTATTTTCAGTACGCGAGATATTAAATTTTTTAATAATCGACAAATGCATGCGTGTACATGACGCACGAAACTGTTGCTCGTCCTTGATCAGATCGGCACCCAAGTCTGTGTACCCGCCACCGACCATTCCAAACAACTTCCTCGAGCATGATGCCCCCTCGTCGTGGCAATGGCAGGTCCAAGCCATCCACTGACCATCCTGCGTCCCCTGCTCTTCGCTACATCGTTCGCGCTCACGAGTCGTCTACTAAGGTAGCACGTCGTGTCCGACCACGCTAGGATCCATCGACATCGGCACCTGAGGACACCGCGATGTTGAAGCTCGTACCGGTCGCGCAAGAGGAGCGTGGGGTACCTGCAACGACGGACGAGTGCAAAGCAGCAGCCAGGACGGGGGCACGTGTTGCACCGGCGAGTACGGACATGAAGAGGAACAAGAAGAAGACCATGAAGAAGAGAGGAGACATCTATTTGAACGAGTCCGACTTGGCCAACGAGGAGGCGTTCATCAATCAGTTGGAGGCAGAAGTGGAGGAGAGTGACGTGGACTAGTGGGACTACGAAGATGAGGAGGACTCCGATGAGGAGATAGCACACTTATACGAGGAAGGGGCGGTGTTGAATCATCAGAGGAGGACACCGATGGCAAGGACCATGGTGTTGACGAAGACGAGGACGAACCAGAAGACGAAGACGATGGCTTCTTCGAAATATGATCATTTATTTTATTTAGATGGATTTTCACTTGTTTATGGAGGTAAAGTATCGGTGGCACGGATAGACCCTGCATAAAAAAAGTGGAGAAGGGAGGGGTTATTCTGCCCGTTGGATCACGGAGGATCAACGATTGGTGGGCACGATCCACGTGACATCTGTGTCAGCCAATCAGGGTGTAGCACCCAGAGTGAGCACACATTTGGGCTTTTGTGAGAATTTGTGACTGAGAGAGAGGGAAAAACTGAGTAGTATCAAAAAACCAAGGGCAAGACAGAATAAGGGATTCAAATAGAAAATAGAAAGAGTAGGCATGTGTGTTCTTTTCATAAACTACATATGGATCCACCAGAGTCATTGCATGTGTGTTCTTTTCAAGAACCACATGGATCCACCAGTGTCATTGCATGTGTGTTCTTTTCATTAACCACAATTAGAATCATTGAATGTGTGATCTTTCCACAAAACACATATGGATCCACCAGAGTCATTGCATGTCTATTCTTTTCATAAACCACATGGATCCACTAGAGTGATTGCATGTGTGTTCTGTTCACAAACCACATATGGATCCACCAGTGTCATTACATGCGTGTTCTTTTGATGAACCACATATGGATCCACCAGAGTCATTGGATGTGTGTCCTTTTCAGGAACCAGATATGGATCCACCAGAGTCATTGCATGTGTGTTCTTTTCATGAACCACATATGGATCCAACAGAGTCATTGCATGTGTGTTGTTTTCATGAACACAATATGGATGCACCAGTTTCATTGCATGTGTGTTGTTTTTATGAACCACAACTAGTCATTGGATGTGTGTCCTTTTCATGAACCAGATATGGATCCACCAGAGTCATTGCATGTGTGTTCTTTTCACAAACCACATATGGATCCACCAGAGTTATTGCATGTCTGTTCTTCTCACAAACCACATATAGATCCACCACTGTCATTGCATGTGTGTTGTTTTCATGAACCACAACTAGAGTCATTGCATATGTGTTGTTTTCATGAACCACAACTAGAGTCATTGAATGTGTGTTATTTTCACAAACCACATATGGATCCACCAGAGTCATTGCATGCCTATTCTTTTCATAAACCACATGCATCCACCATTGTGATTGCATGTGTGTTCTTTTCACAAACTACATATGGATCCACCAGAGTCATTGCATGTCTGTTCTTTTCATAAACCACATGGATACACCACTGTCATTGCATGTGTGTTCTTTTCACAAACCACATATGGATCCACCAATATCATTGCATGTGTGTTCTTCTCATAAACCAGCACTAGAGTCACTGCATGTGTGTCCTTATAAACCACATATGGATCCACTAGAGTCATTCCATGTGTGTTCTTTTCATTAACCACAACTAGAGTCATTGCATGTGTGTTGTTTTCATGAACCACAACTAGAGTCATTGAATGTGTGTTCTTTTCACAAACCACATATGGATCCACCAGAGTCATTAAATGTATGTTCTTCTTATACAGCACATGGATCCACCACTATCATTGCATGTGTGTTCTTCTCACAAACCACATATGGATCCACTAGAGTTGATTGAAAGTCTGTTCTTTTCACAAACCACATATGGATCCACCAGAGTCATTGCATGTCTGTTCTTTTCATAAACCACATGCATCCACCCCTATCATTGCATGTATATTCTTTTCACAAACCACATATGGATCCACCAGTGTCATTGGATGTGTGTTCTTTTTCACAAACCACATATGGATCCACTAGAGTCATTGCATGTCTATTCTTTTCATAAACCACATATGGATCCAGCAGAGTCATTGCATGTGTGTTGTTTTCATGAACCACATATGGATCCACCAGTTTAATTGCATGTGTGTTGTTTTCATGAACCACAATTAGAGTGATTGCATTCGTGTTCTTTTCACAAACCACATATGGATCCACCAGACTCATTGCATGTTTGTTCTTCTAATAAACCACATGGATGCACCAATGTCATTTCATGTGTGTTCTACTCACAACCCACATATGGATCCACTAGAGTTCGTTGCATGTGTGTTCTTCTCATAAACCAGCACTAGAGTCACTTCATGTGTGTCCTTTTCATAAACCACATATGGATCCACTAGAGTCATTGCATGTGTGTTCTTTTCATAAACAACATATGGAACCAACAGAGTCATTGCATGTGTGTTATTTCAATGAACCAGATATGGATCCACCAATTTCATTGCATGTGTGTTGTTTTCATGAACCACAACTAGAGTCATTGAATGTGTGTTCTTTTCACAAACCACATATGGATCCACTAGAGTCATTGCATGTATGTTCTTCTCATAAACCAGATGGATCCACCACTATCATTTCATGTGTGTTGTTCTCATTAACCACAGCTAGAGTCATTGCATGTTTATTCTTTTCACAAACCACATATGGATCCAATAGGTTTCATTGCATGTGTGTTCTTTTCCTCAACCACATATGGATCCACCAGTTTCATAGCATGTGTGTTGTCTTCGTGAACCACAACTAGAGTCATTGAATGTGTGATCCTTTCACAAACCACATATGGATCCAAGAGAGTCATTGCTTGTCTATTCTTTTCATAAACCACATGGATCCACCACTGTCATTGCATGTGTGTTCTATTCACAATCCACATATGGATCCACCAGAGTCATTGCATGTATATTCTTTTCATAAACCACATGCATCCACCACTGTCATTGCATGTGTGTTCTTTTCACAAACCACATATGGATCCACCAGAGTCATTGCATGTCTGTTCTTTTCATGAACCACATATGTATCCACCAGTGTCACTGCATGTGTGTTCTTTTCATTAACCACAACTAGATTCATTGCATGTGTCTTGTTTTCATGATACACAACTAGAATCATTGAATGTGTGTTCTTTTCACAAACCACTTATGGATCCACCAGAGTCATTGCATGTCTGTTCTTCTCATAAACCACATGGATCCACCACTATAATTGAATGTGTGTTCTTCTCACAAACCACGTATGGATCCGCTAGATTTCATTGAATGTCTGTTCTTTTCACAAACCACATATGGATCCACCAGAGTCATTGCATATCTGTTATTTTCATAAACCACATGCATCCACCACTGTCATTACATGTGTGTTCTATTCACAAACCACATATGGATCCACCTGTGTCATTGCATGTCTGTTCTTTTCACAAACCACATATGGATGCACCAGAGTCATTGCATGTCTGTTCTTTTCATACACCACATATGGATCCAACATAGTCATTGCATGTGTGTTGTTTTCATGGACCACATATGGATCCACCGGTTTCAATGCATGTGTGTTTTGTGTTGTTTTCATTAACCACAACTAGAGTGATTGCATTCGTGTTCTTTTCAGAAACCACATATGGATGCACCAGAGTCATTGCATGTATATTCTTCTCATAAACCACATGGATCCACCACTGTCATTTTATGTGTGTTCTTCTCACAAACCACATATAGATCCACTCGAGTTCATTGTATGTGTGTTCTTCTCATAAACCATCACTAGAGTCACTACATGTGTGTCCTTTTCATAAACCACATATGGATCCACCAGAGTCATTGCATGTGTGTTCTTTTCATTAACCACATATGGATCCACCAAAGTCATTGCATATGTGTTGTTTCCATGAACCACATATGGATCCACCAGTTTCATTGCATGTGTGTTGTTTTCATGAACCACAACTAGAGTCATTGAATGTGTGTTCTTTTCACAAACCACATAGGGATCCACCAGAGTCATTGCATGTCTGTTCTTCTCATAAACCACATGGATCCACCACTATCATTTCATGTGTGTTGTTCTCATTAACCACAGCTAGAGTCATTGCATGTCTATTATTTTCACAAACCACATATGGATCCACTAGAGTTCATTGCATGTGTGTTCTTTTCCTAAACCACATATGGATCCACCAGTTTCATTGCATGTGTGTTGTTTTCATGAACCACAACTAGAGTAATTGAATGTGTGTTCTTTTCACAAACCACATATGGATCCACCAGAGTCATTGCATGTGTGTCATTTTCATAAACCACATGGATCCACCACTATCATTGCATGTGTGTTCTTTTCACAAACGACATATGGATCCACCAGTGCCATTGCATGTGTGTTCTTCTCATAAACCAGCACTAGAGTGACTGCATGTGTGTCGTTTTCATAAACCACATATGAATCCACCAGAGTCATTGCATGTGTGTTGTTTTCATGAACCACATATGGATCCACCAGTGTCATTGCATGTGTGTTCTTTTCATCAACCACAACTAGAGTCATTGCATGTGTGTTGTTTTCATGAACCACAACTAGAGTCATTGAATGTGTGTTATTTTCACAAACCACATATGGATCCACGAGAGTCATTGCATGTCTATTCTTCCCATAAACCACATGGCTCCACCTCTGTCATTTCATTTGTGTTCTTCTCACAAACCACATATGGATCCACTAGAGTCCATTGCATGTGTGTTTTTATCATAAACCACATGGATCCACTAGAGTTCATTGCATGTGTTTTATTCTCATAAACCACATGGATCCACTAGAGTTCATTGCATGTGTGTTATTCTCATAAACCACATGGTTCCTCTAGATTTCATTGGATATGTGTTATTATCATAAACTACATGGATCCACTAGAGTCATTGCATGTGTGTTCTTCTCATAAACCACATGGATCCACTAGAGTCATTGCATGTGTGTTCTTTTCATTAACCACAGCTAGAGTCATTGCATGTGTGTTATTCTCATAAACCACATGGTTCCACTAGAGTTCATTTGATGTGTGGTATTGTCATAAACCACATGGATCCACTAGAGTCATTGAATGTGTGTTCTTCTCATAAACCACATGGATCCACTAGAGTCATTGCATGTGTGTTGTCCTCATAAACCACATGGATCCACTAGAGTCATTGCATGTGTGTTCTTTTCATTAACCACGGCTAGAGTTATTGAATGTCTATTCTTTTCACAAACCACATGGATCCACTAGAGTTCATTGCATGTGTGTTCTTTTCCTAAACCACATTTGGATCCACCAGAGTCATTGCATGTGTGTTCTTTTCATAAACCAGATATGGATCCACCAGAGTCATTGCATGTGTGCTATTTTCATGAACCACATGTATCCACCAATGTCATTGCATGTGTGTTGTTTTCATGAACAACAAGTAGAGTCATTGAATGTGTGTTCTTTTCACAAACCACATATGGATCCACCAGAGTAATTGCATGTCTGTTCTTTTCATAAACCACATGCATCCACCACTGTCATTGCATGTGTGTTCTTTTCAGAAACCACAGATGGATCCACCACTGTGATTGGATGTGTGTTCTTCTCATAAACCACATATGGATCCAATAGAGTCATTGCATTTATGTTATTTTCATGAACCACATGGATCCACCAGTGTCATTGCATGTGTTTTTTCATGAACCACATATGGATCCACCAATGTCATTGCGTGTGTGTTGTTTTCATGAACCAAAACTAGAGTCATTGAATGTGTTTTTTTACTAACCACATATGGATCCACCAGAGTCATTACATGTCTGTTCTTTTCATAAGCCACATGGATCCACCACTATCATTGCACGTGTGTTCTTTTCACAAATCACATATGGATCCACTAGTGTCATTGGATGTGTGTTCTCATAAACCAACACTAGAGTCATTGCATGTGTGTCCTTTTCATGAACCATATATGGATCAACCATAGTCATTGCATGTGTGTTCTTTTCATAAACCACATATGGATCCGACAGAGTCATTGCATGTGTGTTGTTTTCATGGACCACATATGGTCCACCAATTTCATTGCATGTGTGTTGTTTTCATGAACCACAACTAGAGTCATTGAATGTGTGTTCTTTTTACAAACCACATATGGATCCACCAGAGTCATTGCATGTTTTTTCTTCTCATAAACAACATGGATCCACCACTGTCATTTCATGTGTGTTCTTATCACAAACCACATATGGATCCACTAGAGTTCATTGCATGTGTGTTCTTCTCATAAACCGCATGGATCCACTAGGGTTCATTGCATGTGTGCTATTCTCATAAACCACATGGATCCACTAGAGTTCATTGCATGTGTGTTCTTCTCATAAACCGCATGGATCCACTAGGGTTCATTGCATGTGTGCTATTCTCATAAACCACATGGATCCACTAGAGTTCATTACATGTGTGTTCTTCTCATAAACCACATGGATCCACTAGAGTTCATTGCATGCGTGTTATTATCATAAACCACATGGTTCCACTAGAGTTCATTGGATGTGTTTTATTTATATAAACCACATGGATCCACTAGAGTCATTTCATGTGTGTTCTTCTCATAAACTACATGGATCCACTAGACTCATTGCATATCTGTTCTTTTCATTAACCACATCTAGAGTCATTACATGTCTGTTCTTTTCACAAACCACATGGATCCACAAGAGTTCATTGCACATGTGTTCTTTTCCTAAACCACATATGGATCCACCAGAGTCATTGCATGTGTGTTCTTTTCATAAACCACATATGGATCCACTAGAATCGTTGAATGTGTGTTATTTTCATGAACCACATGGATCCACAAGTGTCATTGCATGTGTGTTCCTTTCATGAACCACAACTAGAGTCATTGAATGTGTGTTCTTTTCACAAACCACATATGGATCCACCAGAGTCATTGCATGTCTGTTCTTTTCATGAACAACATGCATCCACCACTGTCATTGTATGTGTGTTCTTTTCACAAAGAACATATGGATCCACCGGTGTCATTGGATGTGTGTTCTTCTAATAAACTACATATGGATCCACCAGAGACATTGCATGTGTGTTATTCTCATAAACCACATGGTTCCACTAGAGTTCATTGTATGTGTGTTATTGTCATAAACTACATGGATCCACTAGAGTGATTGCATGTCTGTTCTTTTCACAAACCACATATGGATCCACTAGTGTCATTGCATGTGTGTTCTTTTCATAAACCACATATGGATCCACCAGAGTCATTGCATGTGTGTTATTTTTATGAACCACATGGATCCACCAGTGGCATTTCATGTGTGTTCTTTTCATGAAACACATATGGATCCACTAGTGTCATTGCATGTGTTTTTTTTTCATGAACCACAACTAAAGTCACTGAATGTGTGTTCCTTTCACAAACCACATATGGATCCAAGGGAGTCATTGCATGTCTGTGCTTTTCATAAACCACATGGATCCACCACTGCCATTGCATGTGTGTTCTTTTCACAAACCACATATGGATCCAGCAGTGTCATTGGATGTGTGTTCTTCTCATAAACCGGCACTAGAGTCATTGCATGTGTGTCCTTTTCACGAACCACATATGGACCCATTAGAGTCATTGCATGTGTGTTCTTTTCATAAGCCACATACGGATCCAGCAGAGTCATTGCATGTGTGTGGTTTTCATGAACCACTACTAGAGTCATTGAATGCGTGTTCTTTTCACAAACCACATCTGGATCCATCAGAGTCATTGCATGTTTGTTCTTCTCATAAACTACATGGATCCACCACTATCATTTCATGTGTGTTCTTCTCACAAACCACACATGGATCCACTAGAGTTCATTGCATGTGTGTTCTTCTCATAAACCACACGGATCCACTAGAGTTCATTGCATGTGTGTTATTCTCATAAACCACATGGTTCCACAAGAGTTCATTGGATGTGTGTTATTGTCATAAACTACATGGATCCACTAGAGTCATTACATGTGTGTTCTTATCATAAACCACATGGATCCACTAGAGTCATTGCATGTGTGTTCTTTTCATTAACCACAGCTAGAGTCATTGCATGTATGTTCTTCTCATAAACCACATGGATCCACTAGAGTTCATTGCATGTGTATTCTTCTCATAAACCACGCGGATCCACACTAGAGTTCATTGCATGTGTGATATTCTAATAAACCACATATGGATCCACTAGGGTCATTATATGTGTGTTATTTTCATGAACCACATGGATCCACAAGTGTCATTACATGTGTGCTGTTTTATTGAACCACATGGATCCACTAGAGTAATTGCACGTGTGTTCTTTTCATTAACCATGGCTAGAGTCATTGCATGTCTGTTCTTTTCACAAAACACATGGATCCACTAGAGTTCATTGCATGTTTGAAATGTCTACGCACTTCTATTCTTGTAGATAGTTGTGGGCCTCCAAGTGCAGAGGTTTGTAGAACAACATCAAGTTTTCCCTTAAGTGGATCACCCAAGGTTTATCGAACTCAGGGAGGAAGTGGTCAAAGGTATAACCTCTCAAACAATCCTGCAATCAAGATACAAGAAGTCTCTTGTGTCCCCAACACACCCAATACACTTGTCAGGTGTATAGGTGCACTAGTTCAGCGAAGAGATAGTAAAATAGATGTGGTATGGATATAAGATAACGGTGCTAGAAAATAGCTTGATGGTGTGGAAGAGACTAAAGGAAAACTGAAATAAAGATGGAAGCAAGCAAACATGTAACATATCTAGTAGCAAACGGTCTTTCAATGCTTAGAAACAAGGCCTAGGTATCATACTTTCACCAGCGAACACTCTCATATAAATATCTTCTTTTTATGATACTACCCTTAACTACTCTCTGGTTGAACACTCTAATCGATGGTAGGGCTATAGCAGCACTCCTCAAAGTTCACTTTCCCCATATAGATAACCCCACGGTGTCACCTTGAGTACTAGATGGTTCTAACAAACACCACAATTTCATAAAGACATCCAACTCCAAATATAACTCATAACAAGTATTTGTAATCTCTAGCCTAAGTGCCACCATGGTGTGCACACTGTCAACTTCACACACATGGGGAGAGGAGAGATCTATTAAAGCACTTGAGTAGCAAGGTAGATCTACTTGATTACAAAGCTCATGATCACAATATGATCATGCATAGAGAGAGAGAGAGAGATGAACACATAGCTACCAGTAGAACCCTTAGCCTCGAGGACGAACTACTCCCTCCTCATCTTGGGAATCAGCAACAGCGATGGAGATGGTGGTGGAGATCAATGGAGATGGCTCCGGGGGCACTTCCCCGCCCCGGCAGGGTGCCGGACCAGCGAATTTCTGTCCCCCAAATCTCCCCTTCGGTGGCGGCGGCGCTGCAGAACTTTTCGTGGCTGGAGGCTTGACGATTTAGGGTTTTAGCATCGGAAGGAATATATAGACGAAGGGGCGAGGTCGGTGGCCAGCCAGGGGGCCCACACTACCTGGTGACGCGGCCAGGGCTGACCCGCACCACCACATGGTGTGGCCGCCCTGTGGCCCCTCTCCGTCTCATCTTCTAGCTCAGTGAGTCTTCCGGTAAAATATCGACTTTGGCTTTTGTCCGGTCCAATTCGGAGAATATTCATTTTATGACTTTCTTGGAACCAAAAATAGAAGAAAACATGCAACTGGCACTGTGGCATTTTGTTAATAGGTTAGTCCAAGAAATTGTATAGAAATACTATAAAGTGTGGACAAAACATAAGAAAGTAGATATAAAACAAGCATGGAACATAAAAAATTATAGATACGTTTGCAACGTATCAACATCCCCAAGCTTAACTCCTGCTCGTCCTCGAGCAGGTAAGTGATAAAAAGAAAGAATAATTTTTGAGGTGACATGCACCATCATAAACTTGATCAAAGTATTTGTAAAACATTGATAGCTGGGATCATAGTACTTCAACATAGCATGAACGACAAAGTTCTAACAATAAGACATAACAACTATGTTGCAACATGAAAAGGCACAAACAAAATATTCATGAATAAGAATGCTTTGCAAGACATTTTTTTGTTTCACATAAAGAAAACATAGCATAGTGGCATTCAGCTTGTCCCTCATAGAGTAGAAAACATAAATGCATAGGGCACCTTCAAAGTTCATAAGAGTGACTAGATACAAATAGTTTAAGAACAAGCAATATCAAAGTTATGCATCAATCAACAAGTCTTGGGACAATGCACATAGAACTAAGAATGTCCACTATGCTCTCAAAGTAGGTGCATAAAGATAGAAGATGGAGACTTAACATAAAAGTAAAAGAAAGGCCTTCATAGAAGGAAGTAGAGATTCAAGTTTCATAAAGAGCTTCCAAAAATTATGGTACTTGTTAGCTTTCAGCTCTCATTGCCCCTATCATAAGCATCTTTAAGTGATTAAGGTTAAAGTGACACAACTAGGAGGATATTCTTGACAAGTTATAAGCTGAAACCTCATGCCCCTTACTTACGAAGACCGAACCTCATGCTACTCAACTTTAGTCACAAGTAAGCTCTTTTCATTGTAAGTACATATGTATCATAAAGAACCGCCAACGGGGTACCCCTTACACATGATACATGAGCTATCCCATAATCAAAATGACAAGGCAATCAGACAATGAGCATCTCAGCGATCTTTTTATTTGCTATTTGCATAGGTTTTTATTGAGGACGCTTCATAGAGTGCTCATTATGGTGATGCTGCAAGTTTCCACCATGATTAGGCATGGCTTAAGCTAGCGGCCCAGGCATTTCTCTAACACACATACAAACTCCATGATCTTACAAGTTCCACTTTTATTTCACACCGCCGGGATCCATAAGCAAAAGAACATGATATCAACGGGGTACAAAGTACAAGTGCAATGTTGATAGCATTCCCCATGATACATGGTTCTGCTAATTTCAACTTATAAGGCGCAAGCATATATGCAACAAAGAAGGACCCAATGGTTCAAGTTTATTAAATGAAAGAAAGTAAAGTGTGCCATCAAGTTCGTGAGAGCTTTAATCACTAGTTTTCTCGTAACAAGTTTAATTTGGAAGATAAACAAAAGAATGAATATACTTGGAATAGAATCTGCTAGTAGGTAGGTATGGTGGACTCTTTGGAATAACTTGGTTTAAGGAGTTGGATGCATGAGTGAAACTCATACTTGGTTATGGAGGCTAGCAAAAGACTGGGAGCGACAAACTAAAGGAGCAATAATGGCCATAATCATGCAGAGCAACAAAACATCATTAATCAAAGCATAAAGTGATACTACAAGTTGAAAACTAAAGGATCATAAAGGCTATGGTGACTTTGGATAGTCATAACATGGTGTGAGCATGCGCCAAGTCAACCAAATAAAGCATTAATGGAGAATACCACAATACTATGCTTTAATATGCTAAAACAACGCATGATTTATCCAAAGCACATTAAGCAATCTCAATTGTTTATAAAATTTCATGCTACATCAAAGAATACTAAGCATAAAGCCAAAACAATATCAAGCATGACATGACAAAGCATAGGCCATAGTCAAAAACAAGCTCTCTTTACCACTTAAGCATGAGCTTTCCTACTCTTTTCTAAACCAAACCAAACTATTTGAAAACCAATGTATGAAAGAGGGGTTACAACCAATGTATTCAGCAAACTAAGCAAACCAAGCACACGAAAAACCAAAACGAAAAAAAAGAAGACGCTCCAAGAACAACACAATTGTGCATGAAACAATAAAAATGAAGTGTTTGGAAGAAACCTGGGATTTTTATTGATGAAGAAGGGGATGCCTTGTGCATCCCCAAGCTTTGACACTTCTAATTCCTGGATATTTATTGGGGTGACACGTGTGGCATCCCCAAGCTTGAGGTTTAGTCCATCCTTTATCTCATTACTCATTCCTTCCATACACCTGAAATTTTTGCTTCATAGAAAACTTCACACAATCTTTATTAGCAACATTAGTGCACTCAAGATAATAAGTCTTTAGGTTCAGTTCTAACACCAATAAAACTTCCATTAAAACACTAGCTACTGTAGCACTTCCCTCCAAAAGCTCAATTCCCCAAAAGAACTCAAAAAGGAACCAACAAGAAGCAAATGCAAATAAAGGCAGAAATCTGTCAAAACAGACCAGCAGAAAAAGACGAATTGTTTCGAAGACCTTCTGTAGATCAAATCGAAAAGTGTTGAACTAACGAAAGTTAGATAACAACCTGGGGCAGAAGCACAAAAATTCACGCCTCAAAAGGACGTACAGAGATTTTACACGAATTTTTACGGTGAAGCACAGAAATCTGTTTCGGAACAGCAACTTTGCCAATCATTACTTCTCTCTCATTAGAGGTTACTCTTGGCACAAAAAGCAAATAAAAAGGATAAGGAGTGGTTATTACAGAGGTAATAACTTCCAAGACTCATCTAAAACTTTTGGGTTATCTCCCAGTAAGTACTTTTCTTTAACGCCTTTAAGTTAGGCATGATAGTTTGAGAAAATGCTCACATAAGAAATATAAATTGAAGTAAAAGAGAGCATCAAGAAGCAAATTCAAAACACATTTAAGTCTAACCCACTTCCTATGCATAGGAATCTTGTAAAGAAACAAGTCGTGAAAGCACAAAGAAATAAGCATAGTAAAGCAAAACAAGTGCAACTTCAAGACTTTCAACATAAAGAGAGGAAACTTAATATTGTTGAGATACATAAAACCATGTTTACCTCTCTCATAATAACTTTCAGTAGCAACATGAATAAAATTAACAATATGACTATCGCATAAAACATTCTTATCATGAGCCACATGCATAAAATGATTATTACTCTCCACATAAGCATAGTCATTCTTATTAATTGTGGTGGGAGCAAATTCAACAAAATAGCTATCATTATTATTCTCATCACCATAATTATCAAATATAGGAGGCATATTGTAATCATAATTAATTTTCTCCTCAATAGTAGGTGGACCGAAAATATCATACTCATCACTGTAATCATCATATATTGGAGGCATAGTATCATCATAAGCAATAGAATAGCTATCTTCCAAAGCTGGAGAACTAAAAAGATCATTTTCATAAAAAATAGCTTCCCCAAGCTTAGACTTTTCCGTAGCATTAGCAATAATGGTGTCCAAAGAATTCATAGTAACAACATTGCTATTAGCATGCAAATAAAGTTCCATAGGTTTTTTAATTTTCTCTTAAAACACTTCATGTACTAACTCAAGATAAATACTATAAAGCTCTCTAATTTTGTTGTTGTTTTCCATTAAGCCTAACTAGTGAAAACAAGAAACAAAAAGACAAAATCGCAGAATCTAAAGAAAATAACTTTGAGCACTCACACCGGAGGATGTGAGTACCTTTTACCTTACCTCCTCGGCAACGGCGCCAGATAATAGCTTGATGTCTACGCACTTCTATTCTTGTAGACATTTGTTGGGCCTCCAAGTGTAGAGGTTTGTAGAACAATAGCAAGTTTTCCCTTAAGTGGATCACCCAAGGTTTATCGAACTCAGGGAGGAAGTGGTCAAAGGTATCCCCTCTCAAGCAATCCCGCAATCAAGATACAAGAAGTCTTTTGTGTCCCCAACACACCCAATACACTTGTCAGGTGTATAGGTGCACTAGTTCGGTGAAGAGATAGTAAAATACAAGTGGTATGGATATATGATAACGGTGCTAGAAAATAGCTTGATGGTGTGGAATAGACTAAAGGCAAACGGAAATAAAGATGGAAGAAAGCAAACATGTAACAGATATAGTAGCAAACGGTCTTTCAATGCTTAGAAACAAGGCCTAGGGGTCATACTTTCACTAGTGAACACTCTCATATAAATATCTTGTCTTTATGATACTACTCTTAACTACTCTCCGGTTGAACACTCTAATCGATGGTAGGGCTATAGCAGCACTCCTCAAAGTTCACTTTCCCCATCTAGATAACCCCACACTGTCACCTTGAGTACTAGATGGTTCAAACAAACACCACAATTTCATAAAGACATCCAACTCCAAATATAACTCATAACAAGTATTTGTAATCTCTAGCCTAACTGCCACCATGGTGTGCACACTATCAACCTCACACACATGGGGAGAACAGAGATCTATTAAAGCACTTGAGTAGCAAGGTAGATCTACTTGATTACAAAGCTCATGATCACAATATGATCATGCATAGAGAGAGAGATGAACACATAGCTACCAGTATAACCCTTAGCCTCGAGGAAGAACTACTCCCTCCTCATCATGGGAATCAGCAACGGCGATGGAGATGGTGGTGGAGATCGATGGAGATTGCTCCGGGGGCACTTCCCCATTCCGGCAGGGTCCCGGAACAGAGACTTTCTGTCCCCCGAATCTCCCCTTTGGTGGCGGCGGCGCTATGGAACTTTTCGTGGCTGGAGGCTTGACGATTTAGGGTTTTTGCATCGTGAGGAATATATAGGCGAAGGTGCGAGGTCGGTGGCCAGCCAGGGGGCCCACACCACCTGGTGGTGCGGCCAGCGCTGACCCGCGCCACCACATGGTGTGGCCGCCCTGTGGCCCCTCTCCGTCTCGTCTTCTGCCTCTGTGAGTCTTCCAGTAAAATATCGACTTTGGCTTTTGTCCGGTCCAATTCCGAGAATATTCATTTTTTGACTTTCCTAGAACCAAAACAGAAGAAAACAGGAATCTGGCACTATGGCATCTTGTTAATAGGTTACTCCAAGGAAGTGTATAGAAATACTCTAAAGTGTGGACAAAACATAAGAAACTAGATATAAAACAAGCATGGAACATCAAAAATGATAGATACGTTTGCAACGTATTAGTGTGTTCTTTTTCGAAACCACATATGGATCCACCAGAGTCATTGCATGCCTGTTCTTTTCATAAACCACATATGGATCTACCAGTGTCATTGCATGTGTGTAATTTTCATGAACCACATGGGTCCACCAGTGTCATTGCATGTGTGTCGTTTTCATGAACCACACCTAGAGTCACTGAATGTGTATTCTTTTCACAAACCACATATGGATCCACCAAAGTCATTGCATGTCTGTTCTTTTCATAAACAACATGCATCCACCACTGTCATTGCATGCGTGTTCTTTTCACAAACCACATATAAATCCACCAGTATCATTGGATGTGTGTTCTTCTCATAAACCACATATGAATCCACCAGAGTCATTGCATGTGTGTTATTTTCATGAACCACATGGATCCACGAGTGTCATTGCATGTGTGTTGTTTTCATGAACCACCTATGGATCCACCAGTGTCAATGCATGTGTGTTGTTTTCATGAACCACAACTAGAGTCATTGAATGTGTGTTCTTTTCATAAACCACATATGGGTCCACCAGAGTCATTGCATGTCTGTTCTTCTCATAAACCACATGGATCCACCACTTTCATTGCATGTGTGTTCTTCTCACAAACCATATATGCATCCAATAGAGTTCATTGAATGTGTGTTCTTTTCACAAACCACATATGGATCCACCAGAGTCATTGCATGTGTGTTCTTTTCATAAACCACATATGGATCCACCAGTGTCATTGCATGTGTGTTGTTTTCATGAACCACATATGGATCCACCAGTGTCATTGCATGTGTGTTGTTTTCATGAACCACAACTAGAGTCATAGAATGTGTGTTCTTTTCACAATCCACATATGGATCCACCAGAGTCATTGCATGTCTATTCTTTTCATAAACCACATGGATCCACCACTGTCATTGCATGTGTGTTATGTTCACAAACCACA
The DNA here is from genome assembly GCA_910589775.1 of Avena eriantha. NCBI lineage: Eukaryota > Viridiplantae > Streptophyta > Magnoliopsida > Poales > Poaceae > Avena > Avena eriantha. Next base: position 319,861,669 of record OU342743.1, on the reverse strand, counting down.
TATGGATCCACCAGTGTCATTGCATGTGTGTTCTTCTCATGAACCAACACTAGATTCATTGCATGTGTGTCCTTTTCATGAACCACATATGGATCCACCAGAGTCATTGCATGTGTGTTCTTTTCATAAACCACATATGGATCTAGCAAAGTCATTACATGTGTGTTGTTTTCATGGACCACATATGGATCCACCAGTTTCATTGCATGTGTGTTGTTTTCATGAACCACAACTAGAGTCATTGAATGTGTGTTCTTTTCACAAACCACATATGGATCCACCAAAGTCATTGCATGTCTGTTCTTCTCATAAACCACATGGATCCACCACTGTCATTTCATGTATGTTCTTCTTAGAAACAACATCTGTATCCGCTAGAGTTTGTTGTATGTGTGTTCTTCTCATAAACCACATGGATCCACTGGATTTCATTGCATGTGTGTTCTTCTCTTAAACCACATGGATCTACTAGTGTTCATTGCATGTGTGTTATTCTCATAAACCACATGGTTCCACTAGAATTCATTGGACATGTGTTATTGTCATAAACCACATGGATCCACTAGAGTCATTGCATGTGTGTTCTGCTCATAAACCACATGTATCGTGGTGTGGAACACGACAGTACCATCGGGGATGGCATGAAGGGGATAGCTTATAGGGTGTGTTCTAGGGTTTACTGTTTGGATTTGGGCCTTACAAAGTGGGCTGTCTGGACAGGGCCAAACGGTAGGCCGGGTCTAGTCAAGCCTCCAGTACAGAGGAGGTCCACGCTTTAGTGTCCAGAGGCCATGCTTTACTTGTTATATGGCTCTTTATCCCTCAGTCGGTTCTTTATGCGTAAGCCGGGGCTTTCCTCGTCATCCCTTGCTTTGCTCGTCAGCCTCCAGCTTTGGCACAGTTGTCCAGTAGCGCCGGCCAGGCCAGCCAGCCAGTCTGGTCAAGGGTGTGCTCAGCCAGGAGCGTCATCCCCACCGTACCATGTCCAATGGATCCGAGGCGGCCGGCTAGGAGCGGCCTCCTAGCCGGTTCTTCTGGCTACCCGGCTAGACGGGCCAACCGAGGAAACTTGAACGCGGACCGGGTGGGAATTCCACCCGGCTGTGGTTCCTTGATCTGGGTCCAGACGGCATGTGCTCCTTGGAGCCGGCTGGTTGGTCCCGTCTTAGCCTACCCGGGGGTCATCCCCCCGACATTAGTCCCGAGCGCGTTACGACTTGGCCCCGTGGAGAAGTTCTTGCGTGCTCATTTGAAATGATTGATGATGCAGATGCTTTGTTGCTTTCATTTGTCTTGTAGTCTTTGTCCTGTACCGGCTTGAGATTCTGTGTTGTTTCCCAGCTGGGGTTCACTGGCTACGGAGCCAATGGTCCCACCCACAGGGTGTTCCTTTGTAGTCAGTACTGATTACTGTTTCTTTTTCCGTCCATAGCTTAGTATCCTGTGGCGATAGATCAGGCGTTGTGCCGGATTCCCGAGACAGATCCGGAGCAGGATCTTCACCCGGGGGAGCTGGTGGCCGTCGTCAGCGAGGAGGCAAACCGGCTTCGTGCCGTAGCTCTTGAGGTCTTCGACTACGTCTGGCCTGAAGCCGGCCCGCCTGCCACCATGGATGCCTTGGCCAAGCGTCTTTTGGGCGCTACGGACCTCATGAATGTGGCCCGGGAGTGGCTTGCTCGTGGCGGCGCGGAGATGGTGCTGGCGCTGCTAAAGTTCTGGTACCCGGATGTGGATCCGCGGAGCCTTTCCCGCGGATTTCGCCAAGGGACTAGTTTTGAGCAGCTTCGCGCCGAGGTTCCTGACATCCGCTCCTATGGCGTGACGATCGGGAGCTTTGTTGCACTGGACAGGGACTTCAGTGACCCAGCCGTCACGGAGTTGTACTATCATAGCCCGGATGCGCCACGCACTGACGCTCTGGCTGCGCCGCAGACCGCCTCGACGGACGTTGCCTCCAGCAGCCGAGCTCCAGCTGATGCCTCCGGCCCTTCTGGTCCCTAGTGAACTTGATCCCGGTATGCCGGGAGTATTTGTGATTTGAAGCACTATCTTTTCTTTGTGCCGTGTGAAAATTGTCCATCCTCTGGTTATTGAACTTTTGTGGGAGCATCGGCTCCCTTTGTATATTTGTTCTTGCTCTTTTGCTTGCACTTTCTGCTTTGCATTTTTTGCATGCATGTTTTTGTGTGGGGGCGCGTGAGCGCACCCATAGGGTGTAGTCCCCGAGGTTCGGGCCGGCTGGAGAATACAGCCGGGTCGAAGCTCCTTTGTGTTGTTTGTTTGCAGGTTTCTGTGTGGGGGCGCACGAGCGCACCCACAGGGTGTAGTCCCCGAGGTCAGGCCGGCTGGAGAATACATCCGGGTCGAAGTTCCTTGACCTGCTCTGCTGCCGCCTGGAGGTTATCTTCCTCTGGATTGGGTGCTCATCGTTAAACTTTGGCTCATGCAAACATAGAAACAAACAAGTTGTTTGCCTGGTTAAGCATATGCAAGTTCGAACTGTAATCTTAGGTTAACTAGTTTTGAAATTTTTGCTGTTTCACGCAAATCCAATGTCTTTGCCCTTTTCTCAGTGAGCATTGGCCAGTTTTGATGCCATTCCCTTGTTGGCTTATAGCCGAAGTCAAAGGGGTATCTTAGTAGGTGTATTGCACGATACTTTGGGTTTGGGTCATTGTGTTTGAGCGAGCGAGCGGAACCGGGTCGTCCAGACATTTTTGTTTTCCTCGTGGATTTTTCGTGTACGGGCCATTGAGCGTTCTGCTCTTGCCGGATCTGTCAGCCGGCTTGCGGTCTGCAGCTGGAACCGAAGAGGAAGCCTTAGGAACCATGTACAATACTTTTCCGCGTGGGTCGCGGAGCTGTCTGGGCCAACCGGCGAGTCCCCGAGATGGATCGCCGGCTCCGGGGTTAAAGTAATGGAGCTGGAAAACCAACTTGTGCAGCATGACTTGTTTATTTATTGTGGAGTCCCCGAGTCTGTGTCGAGGCTCCCATGCTTGTTCGTTACATGAGGGTAAGATACATACACTTCTTGCTCAAGTGTAAAATGGGTGAAGCAGGCTCGCGTTCCATGGGCGTTCAGTTTATTCGCCTGAGCAATCCATCTTGTTCTTTTCCGGCTTGCAGGCGTCGATGAGGTAGTATGAGCTGTTCTGTAGTGCCCGGCTAATGATGAATGGGCCCTCCCAAGGCAGAGACAGCTTGTGCAGCCCCTTGCTGTCTTGAACTAGCCTTAGCACCAGGTCGCCCTCGCGGAACAAGACGCTGCCTATCCGGCTGGCGTGGTAGCAAGGCAATTTTTGCTGGTAGATGGGGGATCTAGACAAGGTCAGCTCGCGTGCTTCTTCAAGGAGATCGACACTGTCTTCCCATGCTTCTTTGGCTTGCTGTTCTATGTAGAGCAGTTTGTGGGGTGCGTCGAACTCGATGCCAGTGGACAAAACTGCCTCCGCCCTGTAGACGAGGAAGAAAGGGGTATAGTGGGTGGACCGGTTTGGCGTGGTGCGATGGCTAGAGTACAGCTGGCAGCTCCTTAATCCAGCAGCCGGGGGGTCGCATCAGTGGTTCGATCAGCCGGGGCTTGATTCCGGCTAGGACTAGGCCATTTGCTCGCGCGCACTGCCCGTTGGACTGGGGGTGTCCCACAGATGCGAGGTCCAGGTGGATGCCCTTATCTCCGCAGAATCGCGCGAAAGCTCCCTTGGCGAAGTTTGTGCCATTGTCGGTTATGATGCTGTTGGGGTAGCCAAAGCGTGTAATTATGTCTGTGAAGAACTTGACCACTGTTGGTCCATCCAGCTTCTTTATTGGCTTTGCCTCTATCCACTTGGTGAACTTGTCCACCGCCACCAGCAAGTGGGTCATGCCGGATCTAGCCATCTTGAAAGGGACAACCATGTCCAGCCCCCAGACGGCGAACGGCCAGGTGATGGGGATCGTCTTGAGTGCTGTGGATGGAGTGTGCTTCTGCTGGCTGAACCGCTGACACCCGTTGCATGGTTTGACGATCTTCTCCGCATCTTCCAGTGCCGTGGGCCAGTAAAACCCATGGTGAAATTCCTTTGCCACTATGGCTCGTGATGATGCGTGGTGTCCACATTCGCCTTGGTGGATGTCGACCAGCAGCCGAATTCCATCCTCTTGGCTCACATCGTTGATAGATGGCGCCAACACTGTGCTTTTAGAGCTCGTTGTTGATGATGGTGTATGCGTTGGCTCTGCGCTTCACCTGTCTTGCCTCTACCTCTTCTTCGGGCAGCTCTCCTTTGGCTAGGAAATCCATGAACGGCTTTGCCCATGTTGGGGTTTTACCGGATGGCGTACACCGCCTGCATCAGTAGATTCACTTTTGCCCGGATGACTGGGTCGGGCTCGTCCGGAGGCCGACCGGGTGGAGCAGCAGAGCGGGCAGCCTCCAGGCTGGAGGTGGCACTTCCCGGGTGCGGTGAAGCCGTCACAGGGATCTTGGAGTCGGCAGTCCCCGGGTGTGGCGAAGCAGTTCCCGGGTGTGGTGAAGCCGTCGCGGAGGTCCTGGAGCCAGCAGTCCCCGGGTGCTGTGAAGACGTTGCGGAAGTCCTGGAGCTAGCAGTCCCTAGGTGCGGTGAAGCATTCCCTGGGTGTGGTGAAGCCGTTGCGGAGGTCCTAGAGCCGGCAGTTCCCGGGTCCGCGTCCAACATTATGGAGTCGGATTCAGAAGACGGTGTGAATGATGGCTTGCGCAGGTGCTCAAGGGAGACTCCAGGCAGAATTGCTTGTCTTGTTGACCCAATGCGGGCGAGCGTGTCTGCGGCCTCGTTGTTTACCCTGGGAACATGGTGAAACTCGCATCCTTCGAAATAGGCGCATAACTGCTGTACGAAGAAACGATATAGAGCCATGTTCGCATCTCTGGCGTCCCAATCGCCTGAGACTTGCTGCACCACCAGATCAGAGTCGCCAAAGCACATGATGCGTCAGATGCCTATTTCCTTTGCCATCTTGACACCCTGGACGAGCGCTTCATACTCAGCGACGTTGTTGGATGCGCGGAAGTGGATTTGTAGCATGTATTCCAGCCGGTCTCCTTTTGGAGAGGTGATGACCACTCCGGCTTCGAGCCCTCCATACATCTTGGAGCCGTCAAAATGCAGCTTCCAATGCGTGGAGTCAGGGCAAGGTGGCAGGTACTGCGTTTCTTCCCAGTCGACCAGGAAATCCGCCAAGGCCTGAGACTTGATCACCGTTCTTGGATCATACTGTATGTTGTGGGCGGCGAGCTCTATGGCCCATTTCGCCACCCGTCCTGTGGCATCTCTATTGTCGATGATCTCCGAGAGTGGCGCTAGTGCCACCACCCGGATGGAATGTTCTTGGAAGTAGTGCTTCAACTTCTTGGCAGCCATGTACACGCCGTACACCAGCTTCTGGTAATGAGGGTAATTCTACTTTGAGAGCGAGAGTACCTCACTCTGGTAATACACCGGTCGTTGCACCGGCTGCGCCTTTCCTTCTTCCGGCCTCTCCACTACTAGTACCACACTGACAAGCCTGTTTGTTGCCGCGATGTACATCAACATGGGTTCCTTTGCTGCTGGTGCTGCTAGAATAGGTGGTGAGGTGAGCATATGCTTGAGGTCGCAGAAGGCTTCATCCGCCTATGATGTCCAGACGAATTTGTCCGTCTTCTTCATGAGTTGGTAAAGTGGGAGTGCTTTCTCGCCCAGCCGGCTAATGAATCGGCTGAGGGAGGCTAGGCATCCAGTGAACTTCTATACATCTCTCAAGTTCTTGGGCGGCTGCATGTGCTCGATTGCGCCGATCTTCTCCGGGTTCGCCTCGATTCCTCACTCAGATATGCGAAAACCGAGGAGTTTGCTAGCTGGGACACCGAACACACACTTCTCCAGGTTCAGCTTCATCTGGCACCAGCGGAGGTTGGTGAATGTTTCCTTCAGATCTTCAAAGAGTGTCCTGCGCTCCTTGGTCTTGACCACCACATCATCCATGTAGGCATGCACGTTTCTGCCAATCTGAGTCTGCAAGCACTTCTGCATGTAGCGCTGGTATGTTGCTCCAGCGTTCTTCAGTCCGAACGACATTGTGGTGTAGCAGTAGGCTCCGTAAGGAGTGATGAATGTTGTCTTTATTTGATCAGCATGGTTCAGCTAGATCTGGTGGTAGCCGGAATACGCGTCCAGAAACGACAACAACTCGCAGTCGGCCATGGAATCGATCACTTGGTCTATCCTTGGTAGGTCGAATGGATCTTTAGGGCATGCTTTGTTTAGACTGGTGTAGTCAACATACATGCGCCAAGTCTTGTTCTTCTTCAGCACGAGTACGGGGTTTGCCAGCCATTCCGGGTGTAAAATCTCCATGATGAATCCGGCTGCGAGCAGCCGGGTGATCTCCTCCCCAATTATTCTTCTTTTTTCTTTCGTGAAGCGGCGCAGTGACTGTTTGACCGTCTTTGCATACGGCCTGACATGTAAAGAGTTCTCGGCGAGCTCCCTCGGAACACCTGGCATGTCCTTGGGGGACCATGCGAAGATATCCCGATTCTCACAGAGGAAGTCGACATGTGCGCTTTCCTATTTGCTGTCAATGCCGTCTCCGACTAGGATGAACTTGTCCGGCTCGGCCTCGTTCAGTAGGATCTTTCTTGTGCCCTTGGATGGCTTGAACTTCGCCTCTCCGACCGGCTTGGGCTCGCTAGCCGGCATGTCCTTCTGTAGGGTCGCCATGTTCTGCATGATTATGTGTTTTTCTTCCATGATGATCATGGCTTCCACTATTTTGGACCTGTCTATGGCACATTCCACAGACCGTCTGTAGCAACCGGGCACGGTGATGACGCCCTTGGGCCCTGGTAGCTTCAACTTGAGGTATGCGTAATGTGGTACCGCCATGAAGTTGGTGAGCGCTTGGCATCCTAGGACTGCGTGGTACGCGCTGCAGAGGTTGACCACCTCGAACCAGATGGGCTCGCGGCGGAATTTGTCCTCTATGCCGAAGATGACATCCAGCCGGATCTTTCCGATTGGGGAGTGCGATGAGCCTAGGACGGCTCCGTGGAAGGAGGTGCTTGACGGCTCCAGCTGCGACTCACTGATATCGAGCCAGTCGAGCAAGCTTTGGTACATGAGGTTGATGCTGCTCCCTCCGTCTACGAGGACGCGGGAAAACCTATAGGAATGCTTCTGGGAGACAATGATAGGATCCAGAACCATTGATACATTGCAAATGTATCTATAATTTTTGATGTTCCATGCTTGGTTTTATCCTCTTTCTTGTGTTTTGTCCCAACTTTGGAGTACTTTTCATATGATTTCTTGGACTAACCTATTAACAAGAGCCACAGTGCCAGCTGCCTGTTTTCTGCTGTTTTTGGTTCTAGGAAAGTCAGAAAATGAATATTCTCGGAATTGGACGGGACAAAAGCCAAACTGCCTATTTTTTCAGAAGTCATCAAGTGCCAGAATACGAGACGGAGAGGGGCCAGGGGGCCACCACACCACCTGGCCGCGCGGCCAGGCTTGGCCCGCGCCAGGGGTGGTGTGGCCGCTCCCGGCACCCCATCAGCCCCCCTTCCGCCTATAAGATGCCCTCGGGACGAAAACCCTAAGGACCCGATCAAAAATCCACGAAAGAGTCTCTAGCCGCCGTCATCTCCATCCCTAGATCAGGAGGGATCTAAAGCTCTTCCCGGCACCTTGCCGGAGAGGGGAATTCACCCTAGAGGCCTTCTTCATCACCATGCAAGCCTCCGGTGTGATGCGTGAGTACTTCATCCTTGGACTACGGATCCATGTGGTAGCTAGATGGCTGGTTCTCCTCCTATGTGCTTTCATGTCTAGATCTTGTGAGCTCTGTTCATGATCAAGATCATCTATTTGTAATTCTGCATGTTGTGTTTGCGGGGATCCGATGGATATTGAGATGCTATTTCAGATTGATTATTGATTCTATCATGTCTTTGTTATTTGTGATCTTGCATGCTTTCCATTGTTAGTAGCTATCTTGGCCAAGTAGATGCTAGCAACTCCAAGAGTTAGTATTTATGCTCGATAGTGGGTTCATGCCTCTGGTAATCTAGGGAAGTGACAGAAATCTCTAACGTACTAGATGTGCTGTTGCTACTAGGGAGAAAACAATAATCCTTTGTTCATAGAACAATCGTATTGTTTACTTTACACGCAGTTCGTAAAGTAATCATCTGTTTCTTGCAACTTAATACTGGAGGGGGTTCGGATGATAACCTGAAGGTGGATTATTAGTCATAGATGCAGTTGGATGGCGGTCTATGTATAATGTTGTAATGCCCAATCGAATCTCAAAGGAGTCAAGATGATTAGTATATGCATGTATTGCTTTCTCGATGTTTGTCAATTGCCCCGCTGTAATTTGTTCACCAGCATGTTATCTATCTTAAGGAGACCCACCTCTAGTGAACTATGGATCCCGGTCCTTGTCTTTTACATACAATCTAGAATCTTTTACTTCTTTGTGTTTACTTTCTGCAAACTATTACTTCTTTCCATTCGATACGTTTAATCCTTTGTTTTCCGCAAAACACGGTGAGATTGACAACCTCATTGCAAGTTGGGGACAAAGTTCTGTGGTTGTGTTGTGCAGGTCTCCACGTTGCTACTAGCACCGGTAGTGCACCCTGCCAAAGCTCAGCTAGTAACACCTTTGGGGTGTTTCCTTGCTCCTACTGGTTCGATTAAACCTTGGTTTCATAACTGAGGGAAACTTGCTGATGTGCTCATCATACCTTCCTCTTGGGGTTCCCAACAAGCTCTACATCATCATTGCTCCAGCATTTTTCTGGGCACCATACTCAGAGCCATCAACCATCATGTAGGTGCCTAGGTTAGGCAGCTCAGCTGGCTGGTCCTTCCGGCTCCATGCAACTTCTTGTTCTGACCAGTTGAGGTACTGGGGAACGGGAGGAACAATTGAGTTCACTTCCGCCTTGCGACTCCTCTTGTTGTGCTTGGTCTCCGGCTCCGTGGTGAAGATGTGGTAGTTTCCCACCTGGCGGGGGTAGTTGTTGTCATCGTCTTCCCTTCGACGCTGGTTATTGCGATCGCCTGGCAGCCCACCTGCTAGAGGAGGCGGCTCCTGTCTAGCCGGTGCGCCAGCAATCTCCGCCATTTTCTTCGTCTAGGTGCACTGGCATGTGGTATGCGTGGCCGGCTTGTTGCCCCCGCTATGGAACTTGCATGACCCATCAAGCATCGACTCGATGGTGTACTTGGGCCTTGGAGGCCGCTCATCAGGCTTCTATCTCCGGCTTCCGCCTGCAGCCGGATCCTCCTGCACTGCCGCCACCTGCCTGGAGCCATATTGGTTGTCCGACTGGTTGTCCTTTCTTTTGCCGTGGTGGTTATCGTGCCACCTAGAATTGTGGCCATTTCCCTTCGGCTGGCGCCGATCTACGGGAACGTTGATGATTATTTTCCCTTGGTCGTCCACCTGGATGGATCTTTTCATTGCTGCGTCGGCCGTGGCGTACTTGTCCGCGATGGACATGGTCTGTGCCATGGTTGTGGGTTCCACCCGGCGAAGCTTATGCTTGAGCATAGTGCCGTCTCTATAGGCGTTGATGAAGAAATCAACTACCTGATGTTCACGTACCCCCTCACAGGAGTTGTGCATGGTCGTCCATCGGGTGATGTAGGAGCGATCAGATTCATCCGGGCCCTGCACGCAGAGAGCAAGCTCGCTAGGCCATCCTAGGCACTTGTAGGTGCTGGTGAAGTTGCGAACGAATGCCTACTCAAAATCTATCCAAGCATTGATGCTGTTGTCGGGGAGGCTGTTGAGCCATGTCCTGGCTGAGTCGAGGATCATGAGAGGGGCGTAGCGTACTGCTACCTAACGGTTGCCATTGGCGATGCCTACGGAGGTGGTGTAGTCCACCAGCCAGCCCTCCATCTTGACCGAGCCATTGTACTTTGGCGTATCCCTTGGGAGCGAAAATCCCTTTGGAAATGGCTCGTTCCGGATGCGCGGTCCGAAGCATCTTGGACCGGCTGGACGTTCTTCTTCCAGCGCGCGTGATTGGACCAGCAGGTCGATCCACGTGCGTGCGTCTTGCTGTTCATCTGACTCGAGCGGTCCCAACCAGCCAGATAGGCGGGACTTGGGTAGCGCTTGGCCTTTTCTGGCCTCGTCGGCCGGTTCGCGGTTTTTTCTGGTAACAGTTGTCGCGTCACGGGCATTGTGCCCATGGCCTGTAGATCCACCATGTGGGCGGTTGCTCTGCCTTGCTCCGTTTGGGGAAGATGCCTTGCTGCCACCTGCAGCCATATTCGCCATCCTGCGAGCCGGTTGGGTTCTGCTATTGCCAGCCATGCTGAGTTCTGCCTTGGCCTACTACTTGTTCGCTGTGACCACGAGGAGCTGGACACGCACCTGTTGACGGAGCAGTTCCTCGCCCTCCAGGTGGCTTAGCTCTGCAACTGCCGCCTCTGCGGCCCTCATGTTTTTGGCGGGGTTGCTATAGATCGGCTGCACCGCTGGCGTGCGCAGATCAGCGGCGTGATCCATCTCCGAACCAAGGTTCTGGCCTTGTGGCTGGTCCAGGCGGCTGGTGGCAGGCAAGCGCGCGAAGCCGTGCACGATGTTGTACTCCTGCATGGTGGCGTTCATCCGTCGCTGGGCGGCCACCACCTTGTGAGCTTCCTCCAGAAGGTTCTGGCGGGTAGTCTCCAAGGCTGCCATAGCTGCAGTTGGATCCGCCTCGATGGGGGTGATGGGGTTACGGAGGTGCTCGATGGACGCGTTGATCAAGTCCAGGTTTGGGAGGCGTGAGTTAGTGGCGCGGCCGTCCACGTTGCACTCCAAAGGTGGGCGGCGGTTCCTGCCATCATGACCTCGACGCTGTCGCTAGCGATGCGCGAGGTGGAGAAGCCAGGAGGCGCGACGAAGATGGTGACGACATCACGAGGGAAGGCCTCAGGGACGGTGATGACGTAGATGCGGTGCTCGCCGAAGTGCATGATGGAGCCCCCGCTTGGGAAAACCCCCTCAGCGAAGTATGACGCGTTGTCGAGGACGCAGTCATAGGAACCAAGGGTGACGACGAGGTCAGAGGCGACTCGCTCACCGGCGACGAGTGGAAGTCCTGTGCGAAAGATGATCCCAGTCGAAGCGTTGTGCCCCACTGTGGGCGCCAGCTATCGTGGTGTGGAACACGGTAGTACCATCGGGGATGGCATGAAGGGGACAATCAGGATGCTATCAGTGGCTACTCGCAACGGGTTTGGCACAGATACTGCAAACACAACGATGTACCCAGGTTTGGAGCCCTCTTGGCGAGGTAAAACTCCTACTCCTGCAAGGATCTACTATCAAAGGGGGCGAATTCTCAATACAGATGCTCCTTGAGCAGTTTCCTTAGCTACTTCTTGCTTGGAATTGTCTAAGTCCTTCTTCTTCTGTCTATTTTCTGCTTACCTAGAACCCTAGCACTACCCCCTTTATATACAAGTTGAGGAGGTAGCTTACAGGGTGGGTTCTAGGGTTTACTGTTTGGATTTGGGCCTTACAAAGTGGGCCGGCTAGACAGGGCAAAACGGTAGGCCCGGGTCCAGTCAAACCTCCAGCACAGGGGAGGTCCACGCATCAGTGTCCAGCACCCTGCTTTACTCGTCATCCGGCTCTTTATCCGTCAACCGGTTCTTTATGCGTAAGCCGGGGCTTTCCTCGTCAGCCCTTGCTTTGCTCGTTAGCCTCTAGCTTTGGCACAGTTGTCCGGTAGCGCCAGCTAGGCCAGCCAGCCTGTCCGGCCAAGGGTGCGCTCAGCAAGGAGCGTCATCCCCACCGTACCATGTCCAGCGGATCCGAGGTGGCCGGCTAGGGGTGGCTTCTCAGCCAGTTCTTCTAGCTACCCGGCTAGACGGGCCAGTCGAGGAAACTTGAATGCGGACCGGGTGGGAATTCCAGCCGGCTGTGGTTCCTTCATCTGGGTCCAGACGGCATGTGCTCCTTGGAGCCGGCCGGTTGGTCACGTCTTGGCCTACCCGGGGGTCATCCCCCCGACAACATGGATCCACTAGAGTCATTGCATCTGTGTTCTTTTCATTAACCACAACTAGAGTCATTGCATGTCTGTTCTTTTCACAAACCACATGGATCCACTAGAGTTCATTGCATGTGTGTTCTTTTCCTAAACAACATATGGATCCACCAGAGCCATTGCATATGTGTTCTTTTCATAAACCACATATGGATCCACCAGAGTCATTGCATGTGTGTTATTTTCATGAACCAGATGGATCCACTAGTATCATTGCATGTGTGTTGTTTTCATGAACCACAACTAGAGTCATTGAATGTGTGTTCTTTTCACAAACCACATACAGATCCACTAGAGTCATTGCATGCCTGTTCTTTTCATAAACCACATGCATCCACCACTATCATTGCATGTGTGTTCTTTCCACAAACCACATATGGATCCACCAGTGTCATTGGATGTGTGTTCTTCACATAAACCAGCACAAGAGTCATTGCATGTGTGTTCTTTTCATAAACCACATATGTTGTTTTCATAAACCACCACTTGGATCCACTTCATGTCATTTCATGTGTGTCCTTCTCATAAACCACAACCAGAGCCCTTGCATGTTTGTTCTTTTCATAAACCACCACCTGGATCCACCAGAGTCAGTTCATGTGTGTCCTTCTCATAAACCATAACCAGGGTCACTACATGTTTGTTCATTTCATAAACCACCACCTGGATCCACCAGAGTCACTGCATGTGTGTCCTTTTCATAAACCACCATTAGTGTCATTGCAACGTGTGTCCTTTTCATAAACCACAACCAGAGTCATTGCATGTTTGTTCTTTTCATAAACCACCACATGGATCCACTGCATGTCATTTGATGTGTGTCCTTTTCATAAACCACCACTAGTGTCATTGCAATGTGTGTCCTTTTCCTAAACCATAAAAAGAGTCATTGCATGTTTGTGATTTTCATAAACCACCACTTGGATCCAGTACATGTCATTTCATGTGTGTCTGTTTCATAAACCACCTGGATCCACCAGAGTCAGTCCATGTGTTTCCTTCTCATAAACCACATGGATCCACCGGTTGTCATTGCATGTTTGTCCTTCTCATAATCCACATGGATCCACCAATGTCATTTGCACGTGTGTTCTTTTAAATGAAAGCCGTTGGCCACAAAAATAGAGACGCATAGCTAACCAGCAACTGCTACGAGCTTCTAGAAGACCCGATCCCCAATTGTTAGGCGCCGTTGGATCGGGGTGCGTGGATGATAAGGATTTCCTTCATGACGGCAATCAATGAGAAGTCTGTTCTGCGAACTAATTGGCAGTGGCATCCACGACTAGGCCTACGTCCCTGCCCTTATCCCCTTAACCTTGGGGCCGAAGCTCAGATCGTGTTCCTTCATTGCCATGGAGAGGGAGAGGCCCAAACTTAGCTTGCACGAGGATCATATTGATACGTTGCAAACGTATCTATAATTTTTGATGTTCCATGCTTGTTTAGTATCTACTTTCTTATGTTTTATCCATACTTTGGAGTATTTTTATACACTTTCTGGGACTAACCTATTAAAGATGCCATAGTTCCAGTTGCCTGTTTTCTGCTCTTTTTGGTTCCAGAAAAGTCAGAAAATGAATATTCTCGGAATTGGACTGGACAAAAGCCAAAGGTGATATTATACCGGAAGACTCACGGAGCTAGAAGACGAGATGGAGTGGGGCTAGGGGCTGGCCACACGACCTGGTGGCGCGGGCCAGGCTAGGCCGTGCTAGGGGTGGTGTGGTCCCCTCCGGCACCCCCTCGGTCTCCCCTCTCGCCTATAAGATGCCTCCGATGAGAAAACCTTAAATTGAACACAACCTCCAACCACATAAAGTTTCGCAGCGCCACCGCCACCAAAGGGGAGATTCAGGGGACATAAAGTCTCTGCTTCGGCACCCTGCCGGGATGGGGAAGTGCCCCCGGAGCCATCTCCATCGATCTCTACCACCATCTCCATCGTTGTTGCTGATTCCCATGATGATGAGGGAGTAGTTCTCTCTCGAGGCTAAGGGTTCTACCGGTAGCTATGTGTTCATCTCTCTCTCTCTCTCTCTATGCATAATCATATTGTGATCATGAGCTTTGTAATCAAGTAGATCTACCTTTCTACTCAAGTGCTTTAATAGATCTCTCCTCTCCCCATGTGTGTGAAAGTGACAGCGTGCACACCATGGTGGCACTTAGGCTAGAGATTACAAATACTTGTTATGAGTTATATTTGGAGTTTGATGTTTCAATGAAATTGTGGTGTTTGTTGGAACCATCTAGAGCTCAAGGTGACAGTGTGGGGTTATCTAGATGCGGAAAGCAAACTTTGAGGAGTGTTGTTATAGCCCTACCATGGATTAGAGTGTCCAACCGGAGAGTAGTTAAGAGTAGTTTCATATAGAGAATATATTTATATGAGAGTGTTCACTACTGAAAGTATGATCCCTAAGCCTTGTTTCTAAACATTGAAACACCGTTTGCAACTAGATCTGTTACATGTTTGCTTGCTGCCATCTTTATTTCAGTTTGCCTTTTGTCTCTTCCATGCCATTAAGCTATTTTCTGGCACCGTTGTCTTATATCCATACCACTTTTATTTCACTATCGCATTGCCGAACTAGTGCACCTATACACCTGGCAAGTGTATTGGGTGTGTTGGGGACACAAGAGACTTCTTGCATCTTGATTGCAGGGTTGCTTGAGAGGGATACCTTTGACCACTTCCTCCCTGAGTTCGATAAACCTTGGGTAATCCACTTAAGGGATACTTGTTGCTGTTCTACAAACCTCTGCACTTGGAGGCCCAAGAATTGTCTACAATAACAGAAGTGCGTACACATCAAGCTATTTTCTGGTGTCGTTGCCGAGGAGGTAAGGTAAAAGGTACTCACATCCGCCGGTGTGAGTGCTCGAAGTTATTTCCTTTAGATTCTGCAATTTTGTCTTTTTGTTCCTTGTTTTCACTAGTTAGGCTTAATGGAAAACAACAACAAAATTAGAGAGCTTTTAGTATTTTTCCTTAGTTAGAACATGAATGGTCTGAAAAGACAATTAAAAAACCCATGGAACTTTCTTTGCATGCTAATAGCAATGTGATTAGTATGAATCTTTTGAACACCTTTGTTACTAATGGTATGGAAACGTCTAAGCTTGGGGAAGTTATTTTTTATGAAAAGGATCTTTTTAGTTCCCCAGCTTTAAAAAAGAAAATTTGCTCTGATGATACTTTATCTCCCATATGTGGTAATTCTAATGATACTTGTGATATTTTAAATCCACATACTGAAAGCAACCCTATTAAAATACCTATAAAAATTGTTGAACATGTTATGAATAACTGTTATTTTGGAGATGGAACTGTCCATCCTGGTGATCATTTACTCTTTATACACGAATTATGCGAGTTGTTCAAGTGTGCAGGTATTTCAATGAACCAAGTTAAGAGGAAGCTATTGCCTTTTTCACTTAAGGGCAAAGCATGGGAGTGGTATGAGCTACTAGATGATCCTCATCATTTGGAGTGGAAGGAACTTGAATCTCTCTTTTACTCTAAATTTTATCCTCCTTATGAAATTCATAAAGATAGGAATTACATTTATAATTTTCATCCACATGATGGAGAAAGTATTGCCCAAGCATGGGGGAGATTGTAGTCACTAGTGCTCAAATGTCCCATTCATGAGCTCCCTAGTAATATTGTTATTAATAATTTCTATGCAAGGCTTTCAGGACATTACAAGGACTATCTAGATACTTGTTTATAGGGATCCTTCATGAGTAAGGAGGTCAAAGCTAAGTGGGGTATTCTTGAAACAAGTCAAAACAATACCGAAGATTGGGATAACAACAAATGTAAAGAACCAGGTATAAACTATGAGTATGATTGCATTAAGTCTTTCGCTGAAACTGGTGATTTTCAAGAGCTTCGTGCTAAATATGGTCTTGATCCTCAAATTCTTATTGATTGTTTTAGAACCTTTGCTTCTCATATTAATGCTCCTAAAGAAAAATGGGACATGTATCATGAGCCTTTTAAAGACACTTGCAGGGAAAATGAAATTGTTATTAATGATAGTAATAAACATGCTCAAACCTCTGAAAGTACTATTTCTTATAAGCATGTTAATTTTTCTAGAATACATAGACCTTGTGAGAATAATCAAATTGAAGAAGAATATTGTATCACCCACAGGAATGCAAAAACTAGAACGTGGTATAGGGCTCTAAATGATCTTGGTAAAAAAGTTTGTGCCCTCTATCCTTTTATTTGTGAACTTTGCTTTGATGTGGGTCATTTCAATTTTCAATGCTCATGCCATAATAATAGCTCTTCTAATCCAATGAGTACTGCAATTTTGTATTGTGATGACATGATCACTCCTAATCAACATGATGAACTTACTTTATTTTTGGAGTGTGAAGAGTTATCAAGAAAAACCTCTTTGGTAGATATGGGTGCTTTTGATATGAATAGTGTCATGCATGGTTGTCATCTTTATTGTGTTGATAATTGCCACACAAATACTTACATACAAAATATTATAAAAAGATTTGGTTTTACCAAGATATGACAAGACTAATATGTGTTTTGATCTTATTAATGAAAAGGAGGAATCCTCCAAAGTTTCTTCTATTGTCTCTAACAATAAACAAGGGTATATGGAGAAGCTTCCTTTCAAGCCTCTCCCTCCTAAAGAGAAGAAGAAAAAGAAGAAAAGGAGGAGTAAAAGGAGAGAGGAAACAATATTTTCCCCTAAGCATGTTGCTCCTATTATAGTTTTTGATGAGTCTGAACTCGATGATGTTCCTATGCCTGTTACCTATAGTAGTGATCATGATTGGGAAAAGCACACTTCTTTTGATATTGAAAATCTCTTCGGTACCAATTCTGAAAATGATGATATTAATAATTGCTATACTATTAGTGCTATCCATTTTCCTTCCAATGATGATATGTTTACAAATGAACACACTTTGGAAGATAATTATTCTATTGCTTATGATGATACTACACCTCCAATATATGATGATTACAATAATGAATATAATATTTTCAGTCCACCTACTATTGAGGAGGAAATTAATTATGATTACAATATGCCTCCTATATTTGATGATTATGGTGATGAGAATAATAATGATAGCTATTTTGTTGAATTTGCTCCCACTACAGTTAATAAGAATGACTATGTTTATGTGGGGAGTATTAATTTTTTTATGCATGTGGCTCATGATAAGAATGTTTCATGTGATAGTTATATTGTTAATTTTACTCATGATGCTACTGAAAGTTATTATGAGAGATGGAAACATGGTTTTATGCATCTCAAAATATTAGGTTTCCCCTCTTTATGTTGAAAGTTTTGAAGTTGAAGTTGTTTTGATTTCCTATGCTTGTTGCTTTGTGCTTTCATGACTTGTTTCTTTACAAGATTCCTATGCATAGGAAGTGGGTTAGACTTAAATGTGTTTTGAATTTTATTCTTAATGCTCTCTTTTACTTCAATTCATATTTCATATGTGAGCATCTTCTCTAACTATCATGCCTAACTTAAAGACGTTAAAGAAAAGTACTTATTGGGAGATAACCCAAAAGTTTTAGTTGAGCCTCTCCTTATAATAACCTCTCCTTATCATTTTTGTGTGGTTTTTGTGCCAAGAGTAACTTCTAATGAGCGAAAAGTAAGGCTTGGGAAAGTTGTTGTCCCGAAACAGATTTTTATGCTTCGCTCTAAAAATTCGTGAAAATCTCTGTAAGTCGGTTCGAGCTGTAATTTTTTATTCTTTTGCCCACGGTTGTTATCCAACTTTCGTTAGTTCAACACTTTTCGATTTGAGCAATAGAAGGTCTTCGAAAAAATTGATTTTTACCTGCTGGTATGTTTTGACAGATTTCTGCCATTATTTGCATTTGCCTCTTAAACTCTTTCTCTTTGAGTTCTCTTTGATCACCTGAACTTTTTAAAGAAAGTGCTACAGTAGCTTGTGTTTTAATGGAAGTTTTACTTATGTTGAAACTGAACCAAAATACTTATTATCTTGAATGCACTAATGTTGCTAATGAAGATTGTGTGAAGTTTTGTATGAATGAAAATTTTCAAGTGTAGGGAAGAACAATGTGATAAGATGAAGTATATACAAAAGCTCAAGATTGGGGATGCCACCCGTGTCACCCTAAGAAATATTCAAGAACAAGCGTCAAAGCTTGGTCTTCATCAATAAAAATCTCAGGTCTTTCTAGACACTTCGTTTTTATTGTTTCATGCACGGTTGTGTTATTCTTGGAGTGTCTTTGTTTTTGTTTTTAGTTTTTTTTGCTTAGTTTTCTTGAATAAGTTGGTTGGATCGCAACACTTCTTTTGGAGAGATACACACCTCGTTATTCATTGCCTAGAACACTCTAGTTTTCATTCTTATTGTTTTGTGAGTGTCCTCTTTTGCTAGTACTGTGTTTAGCCTTAGTTTTCTTGTGCTTTCAGCTTAGAACTTTTTAGTTCTTCTTTTTGGATTTGTGAGGCAAGCTCATTGATCTTTATTTATTATTATCTTCGTGAGTTCTTGCAAATAAGTTGGTTTGATTTGGAAAAGAGTAGGAAAGTTCATGCTTAAGTGGTATAAAAGGAGTTTGTTTTTGACTGTGACTTAGACTTTATCATGTCATGCTTGATATTGATTTGGCTTTATGTTTAGTGATTATTTCTGTAGCATGACTTGTTATAAACAATTGAGATTACTTAATGTGCCTTGAAAGAAGCATTGTTTTAGCATATTAAAGCATAGTATTGTGGTATTCTCCTTTGATGCTTTATTTGGGTTGACTTGGCGCATGCTCACACCATATTATGACTATACCAAAGTCATCATAGCCTCGATGATCATTTAGTTTTCTACTTGTAATATCACTTTATGCTTTAATTAATGATGTTTTCTCACTTTGCATGATTATGGCCATTATTGCTCTCTTAGTTGGTCGCTCCCAGTCTTTTGCTAGCCTCCATAACCAAGTATGAGTTCCACTCATGCATCCAACTCCAAATAAAACCAAGTTATTCCAAAGAGTCCACCATACCTACCTATTAGCATTTTCTATTCCAAGTATATTCATGTTTTTATCTACCTTCCGAATTAAACTTGTTATGTGAAAACTAGTGATTAAAGCTCTCACGAACTTGATGGCACACTTTTATTTTCTTGCACTTAATAAACTTGAACCATTGTGTCCATCTTTGTTGCGTATATGCTTGCGCTTTATAAGTTGAAGTTAGGAGAACCATGTATCATGGGGAACGCTTTCAACATTGCACTTATATTCCGTTGATATCATGATTCTTTTGCTTATGGATCCCGATGGTGTGAAATAAAAGGGGAACTTGTAAGATCATGCAGTTTGTATGTGTGTTAGAGAAACGACTTGGGTAGCTAGCCTAAGCCATGCCTAATCATGGTGGAAACTTGCAGCATAACCATAATGAGCACTCTATGAAGCATCCTCAATAAAAACCTATGCAAATAGAAAATAAAAAGATCGCTAAGATGCTCATTGTCTACTTGCCTTGTCATTTTGATTATGGGATAGATACTGTATCATGTGCAAGGGGTACCCCGTTGGCGGTTCTCTATGATACATATGTACTTACAATGACAAGAGCTTACTTGTGACTGAAGTTGAGTAGCATGAGGTTCAGTACTCGTAAGTAAGGGGCATGAGATTCCAAATTATAACTTGTCAAGCATATCCTCTTAGTTCTGTCACTTTAACCTTAATCACCTAAAGATGCTTATGATAGGGGCAATGAGAGCTGAAAGCTAATAAGTACCATAATTTTTGGAAGCTCTTTATGAGACTTGAATCCCTGCTTCCTTCTATGAAGGCCTTTCTTCCACTTTTATATTGAGTCTCCACATTCTATCTTTAGGCACCAATTAAGAGAGCATAGTTGTCATTCTTAGTTCTATGTGCATTGTACCAAAACTTATTGATTGATTCATAATGTTGATATTGCTTGTTCTTGAACTATTTGTATCTAGTCACCCTTATGAACATTGAAGGTGTCCTATGCATTTATGTTTTGCTACTCCATGAGGGACAAGCTAAATGCCACTATGCTATGTTTTCTATATGTGAAACAAACAAACGTCTTTCAAAGCATTGTTATTCATGAATCTTTTGTTTGTACCTTTTCATATTATAACATAGTTACTATGTCTTATTGTTAGAACTTCATCTTTCATGCTCATGTTTAGAGTACTTTGATCCAAGTTTTCAATGCTTGCAAATGGTTTGATCTTGATTGTGATGGTGCATGTCACCTCAAAAATTATTCTTTCTTTTTATCACTTACCTACTCGAGGACGAGCAGGAGTTAAGCTTGGGGATGTTGATACTTTGCAAACGTATCTATAATTTTTTAGGTTCCATGCTTGTTTAGTATCTACTTTCTTATGTTTTGTCAATACTTTGGAGTATTTTTATACACTTTCTGGGACTAACCTATTAACAAGATGCCATAGTGCCAGTTGCCTGTTTTCTGCTGTTTTTGGTTCCAGAAAAGTCAGAAAATGAATATTCTCGGAATTAGACCGGACAAAAGCCAAAGTTGATATTTTATCGGAAGACTCACGGAGCTAGAAGATGAGAAGGAGAGGGGCTAGGGGCAGGCCACACCACCTGGTGGCGCGGGCCAGGCTAGGCCATGCCAGGGGGTGGTGTAGGCCCCTCCGGTACCCCCTCGGTCTCCCCTCTCACCTATAAGAAGCCTCCGATGAGAAAACCCTAAATTGACACAGCCTCCAGCCACGTAAAGTTCTGCAGCACCGCCATCACCGAAGGGGAGATTCGGGGGACAGAAAGTCTCTGTTCCGGCACCCCGACGGCACAAGGAAGTGCCCCTGGAGCCATCTCCATCGATCTCCACCACCATCTCCATCGCCGTTGCATATTCCCATGATGATGAGGGAGTAGTTCGCTCTTGAGGCTAAGGGTTCTACCGGTAGCTATCTATTCATCTCTCTCTCTATGCATGATCATATTGTGACCATTAGCTTTGTAATCAAGTAGATCTACCTTGCTACTCAAGTTCTTTAATAGATCTCTGCTCTTCCCATGTCTGTGAAAGTGAAAGCGTGCACGCCATGGTGGCACTTAGGATAGAGATTACAAATACTTGTTATGAGTTATATTTTGAGTTTGATGTTTCTATGAAATTGTGGTGTTTGTTGGAACCATCTAGAGCTCAAGGTGATAGTGTGGGGTTATATAGATGCGGAAAGAAAACTTTGAGGAGTGCTGTTATAGCCCTACCATGGATTAGAGTGTCCAATCGGAGAGTAGTTAAGAGTAGTATCATAAAGAGAAGATATTTATATGAGAGTGTTCACTAGTGAAAGTATTATCCCTAGGCCTTGTTTCTAAACATTGAAACACTGTTTGCAACTAGATCTGTTACATGTTTGCTTGCTGCCATCTTTATTTCAGTTTGCCTTTTGTCTCTTCCACACCATCAAGCTATTTTCTGGCACCGTTGTCTTATATCCATACCACTTGTATTTCACTATCTCTTCGCCGAACTAGTGCACCTATACACCTGACAAGTGTATTGGGTGTTTTGGGGACACAAGAGACTTCTTGTATCTTGATTGCAGGGTTGCTTGAGAGGGATACCTTTGACCACTTCGTCCCTGAGTTCGATAAACCTTGGGTAATCCACTTAAGGGAAACTTGTTGTTGTTCTACAAACCTCTGCAATTGGAGGCCCAACAACTGTCTACAAGAATAGAAGTGCGTAGACATCACATATGTTTGCCCACTATGACATACTCGTACCACCGTTCGCGAGGCTTCCGGCTGTCTTCGAGCTTAGCTACGTCGAGGTTCCTGTCGTGCCGCTCTTGCACGACAACGTGTTGGCTAGGAAGATCGAGGAGCGCTGCCGCCAGCTGCCAGAGCGGAAGAGGGCAATGGTACGGTACTCACACACGAGCGCTTACAGTTGAAAGCTATTCAAGAAGGAGCGGGTGGTGTTGATTGAGTTGCGCGGAATCCACCGGCAGGAGATCCACCCGAATATGCACAACCCCGAAGGGAGGCAGCGCTTCTAGGAAGTGCCTGGGCGTACGACCTCCACCGTTATTGATGCGGAGTGCCGTGAAGAATCCATGAGGAGGAGGAACGCTGCTGGGAACATCGACATCGATTCCGACACGGAGGAGGCTGATGGCGATGTGAACAATGTCGTCGATGATGGGGACTGCGGGAGCTTCATAGTCGATTAGGGCCATTTAAGCATAAATTAAATCTTTGTACGGTATCTTAATGCCCTCTTTGGATCCGGGTCACTTGAGTCATAGTCGATTAGGGCCATAATCTATATATGTTGGCCATGTTTTATGTGTCTTTGTCTTTGAAACTAGTCGAAACTCATCCGATCCTGAAAATAAAGTTCGCGCGTTCCTGGCATATTGGATGGGACAATACGCTGACTCTGCTCCCAGCACTTGATGGCACAACCATAATTTGGAGTGCGCTAGAGGAGAAGGGGTTGAGCGTGTTGTAATAGTGTACTACTTCTGTCCAGATATAGCTGACTTAGCTTTTTTATATATTTAAATGTATCTATACCAAAAACATGTCTAGATACATACGAATCTATGCAAATTCAAGTCACTTAGTTCTAGACGGAGGGAGTAATAATATTTTTTGAGGAATAGTTTCTGATGGCATATATTGGCCATGTTTTAGGTTCCTCTATCTTTCAAACTAATCAAAAGCCATCAAATTCTGAACAAACAAAGTCATTGCGTTCACATCTGATGGGACAATACGCTGACTCTTCTACCAGCACTTGATGGCACAACCATAATTCTGGAGTGTGCTAGAGGAGATGGGAATCCAAGGGAGATGGGAACTAGTAGTTGCGTCCATACGCAGGTAAAAAATTGATGTAATAATATTTAAAAAATTGTAATCTGGTCCACATGACCCCATCACAGACACATTGCACGCGCCAGATATAAATAAAGACGACACAACTAGTTTAGTTTTAATAATAATTCAACATATGACGTTACTATGCCCGCTTCTTTCTGCTCCTCTTATTAGTCTGCTAGCCCACGCTGCATTAAGCAACAGTTGATGAGGATGACAAAAATGATAAAATGGCAAATAAAACAAATTTTAAGCTTACCTTTCATCTGGAGAATCGTACAAAGATGAAATTGGCAGGGACTTATTATTTCTTCTGCAGTTAGCTGAAAGATCCTCAAGAACATCCTCAATCACCCCTGAAACTTCTTCATATTCTAATACACCTCCATTATTTTCCCTTTCCTGCCTGTTCCGCTTACCCTTTTGTTTTTTTTCACACCCTTTTCTCACTGGAACCTCCACTTCTTCATAAATTTGTTGCTTACCTACGTTTTCCTCTGAGTGCTCGTCACATTTTTCCTCCACCTGCTGCACTTCCTCAAGTTCTTCGTCTTCGCACTGCTGTTCCTTCAGTTCTGGCTAAGAAGCCTCATTTTCTGGCACCGGGGTGTGAACAGGGACAAGATCATGCGTAACTAGGTTTTTGCACAACCTCTTGATATGGCCGAATCCTCCACAACGTTTGCATTTCCTTTTCCTAGCTCCCAGCCTTGACCCTTTATCGGTGGAGGCTTCGATCGTTAGCTTTCTAGGCCTCCCAGGTGGCCTCCTAAGAACTGGTGATTGAAGTTCAAACCCTGGATCGACAATCTCCCAATCATTTTCATCAGCCATAGGTGGTATATTTTCTGCATAAGTTGTAGCAAACTTGTCCACGAAGAAATAGTTGTCAACATAGTTCTCTATTTCAGCTCCGCTACCTCTAATCTTAAGATGAAGTATGGTGCATGGTGACATGGCAGACTAGTAATCTGCCACTGCCTGCATGAACAAGTCTTGTTTCCAATGTCTATAGTGTACCTCCGTTCAGTTCCACGCTTATATTCTGCATAGACCTCAGCCAATGTTCTGGAACTTCTGACCATCCTTATCTTTATCGTTCTCATTGCCCTGGTTCTTGCATTCAGTAACATAACCACCTTTGGAACTATTTTATGGCCTAAAAAAATTCTTGCACAAATTCTTTGCCTTAAATCTATCTTCACCATTATGCACGGTCTTATTGCATCCAACAAAATAACAATTCCGAGTGTCTTCATGCCTGAAATCTTATCATTGAAACTCTCTGCCAAATTATTGCAAACAAAATCCACCTTGCTTAACTCACCAAACTTGCTTCTGGCCCATAGCTTGGTGTGATGTTCTTCAAGGTATTTTTTCACCTTTGGCACTACATGCATGTTCTGCAAGCAAGTAACATGCGTGCTTGGGGTGTATGTGTATGCTGATCGCCACAAGTCCTCTTCAAAGATCTTTCCTTTGAACTTCTTCATAAAGTTAGTAGCGAGGTGCCGCATGCATTCCCTATGCTCAACCCTAGGAAACACAGCATCAACAACATTCTCAAGACCCCATTGCATGCACTAGTGTGTATCACCAAGCCTTCAGGGTGACCAATTACTGCCTGTAGTCTCTGCATGAACCATGTCCAGCTTTCATTTGATTCACCCTCAAGAACAGCATAAGCTATGTGTAGAAGCCAATTATGCGCGTCCAAAGCACAAGCAGAAGCAACATGTCCCCTGAAGTTCCTTGTTAAAGAAGTTGTGCCTATTACCAAGTATGGCCTGCATCCGTCTAGGAACCCCTTCCAGCATGCCTTTAGGTAGACAAAACATCTCCTGAAGCATTTCTTATCTGCCTGCTTATACCTAACCCCCCTCGAGACCTTTTATCTTCCTTTCACAACCTCGTAATCGATGTCAACAACACTACCATATGATGTTTTCTCTACCTGAGCTTTGAAACTGTACAACATGTGAAAACTGTCATCCCACTTGCCTTGAATGAAGTCTAGAGCCATCTCCTTCCCATCATAGACTCTGTGGTAAGGAATCAGAACGTTAAACTTTTTGCTAATCTTTGCTCTGAGTTCAATAGGTCCAATGCTATGATCCAGCCTCACCCAGTCAAGTATAGTAGAAGAAATCCACTTGGTAGTCACCGGTCTAATTTTATCACTTAAAGAAGTATTAGGGGAGTTGTGTTTCTTCATGTTTACTTTGATCTGCATTCGATAAGAATCCAAAGAATTCAGAGCTAATTATCAGCAGAATAAATATGAGAAAGACTAAAACTGAATGTAGCTATCGCAACCTGAAATGGGTGTCCACCCTGCATTGGAGATGCATGTAAACTCCATTTACACACATTACTTTCCCTACAATGCACCCTAAATCTCTTTTGGTCGCTCTTTTCAATGATAAATTCGAATCCAACTCTAATTGCATAGGTTGCAACTGCATATCTGTAGTCATCCACATTCTCAAAGCCAGTCCCCTCATCAATTGTAGGATTGTCCCTGTCAAAGTGTATCACTGGCCTGTCCTCGTCTTCGTCGTCGTATCGACATCCCATTTCCACATCTTCACATTCCTCTTCCTCATCAGTCCCATAGTCAGGATTAAAGTTCGAATCAACCAAATATTCCCTACTCTCCATCCTATCAGGGTCAACAGCCACGTCTTGATATGCTTTCTCATCATCATCTACACTGCCACACATTTCAGTGTCTTCACGCTCGCTTGACAAAGCATCATGCTCAAGGACAAGCTGTACAGACGTCCTACGGTTACCAACACATATCCTTGCCATCACCACGAGACTAAAAACGCTAATTGGGGTATGCAGAAAAGGAATCCTAGTTCTTACCCTTCAATGGGGACGTACGTCACCTTCTCCGAGCTCCATACCTCCAAAGCTATGCACCCCACTTCCTCTTCCCCTGTTTCGGTCTCCTCTATGCTCTCCAGACTTGAATGAGATTCCGTGCCCTCGAGTCGCACATGACCCATTTCCGTGTTCTCAAGCCTCACAGGATCCATCTCTAAGCGTGATCCGGATCACCAGCGTTGTTGGGCGCCTAACCCAACTGTGGACTCTCGGTTTTTGTTTCTAGACGCGCCTGGGCGGTGGCAAGGAGACAGGGCAGGGAGGGGAGGGGACGCGAGGGGATGGAAGGGAGGTGAGGGCAGGAGGATGATGGCCCAAGGGGAGGACGAGAGCGGTGCACGACTGAATGGAGTGGCGGCGGCAGGAGTAGAGGAGCGGAGCGGAGCTGGTTGCGACAAAACATGAAAAATTGTACAATAATGTGTTGGTGGGCGGCACTAGTCCTCGAACCTTGGATGCGCACCGTCGAAGGTGGAGGAGGTGGGACCGCCTGTCAGAAAACATGCCACGTCGCCTTCCTCTATTTTTGATGCCCTTTAAAAAAAGAAAATATTCCATGTCATCGTCCCCTGTTTCTGATGGTGTTGCTACAATTCGACGGTACATAGTGACATAAAAATAATATCGTATAAACATAAGGGTACAGTCGTCAACATTTCTAAAATGGAACCCGGTCTCCTACATGTCCTGGTACATTGCCCGATGAGGTGGATAGCCACGACCGATCTTTTTAATACGTTCGCACTCTTATGCTGAGAAGGGAAATAAAGATTGAGTGGTTAATTCAACGATTGTCGAATTATTACCCTCTGAGGAAATGGGAGATGATTATTTTCACGCGTGCCCGTAATCCAAACCTACTGTCAGTCTGTCACTCCCCTTCTCGGACAATCCGCAGTTCACCTTGTGCAGCTCCACCACGCCGCACCACCTAGGGTAACATGGCCCCGCCTAAGCAGCCGCCGCCACTGTGACAGCCACCGAAACTGGGGTATTTAGCCCTCTAAGGCAGACCATGAATCTGTAGTTCAAGGCCGGTCTCCCATTGCCCTGCAAGGCGGATGATTTTGCCAAATGTGCTGAATCAGCCACGGCGGCGGCGCTGGCGTCGTTGGCGCTGGATGCGGCGAGCAGGGCCAAGAGAGCGATGTGGAGAAATCACGCGACGGCATTACGGCATGCTCTAGGCAGGGGAACAAGGTATGTATCAAATGGTTCATGAGAGCATGCCGCCGAGGGTACACACCCTCGAACAGGACAGTGCCAAGCTCTAGGAACTCTCGCGTCCATGCTTTAGCGCGAGCTACCTTACCGTAGTGGGGGAGGCTAGGAACACAATGTCTGCGGCAAAGACGCTCCATCCAACACACCGTCGGAGGCCATACCACGGCGGTGACCAAGTGTCTACACTCAGCATGCTGGATTGTTCGACAGCTGGAGCCGGCAGAGGGAATCAGCTCAGTGCCGGAATTCAGGTTCCAGTTTACACAGACCTACGATCCCAAAAAGAAGATGCCAAATTTCAGTTTCGAAGAAATCGTTGCGGCAGGGCGAATGTTCCTACTGAACCGGGACTGGCGCACGCAAAGCGGTTGTGCATGAACAATGCAGATTTCTTGTAGTTTGGCAGGAAGGCAATAGATCAGTTTGGGTTAAATAATCAAAGAACTTACGTCCTCTCAAGGGAATTGGCTAGCCAGCTTTTCTAGTGGAGATCTGTAGTTTCTTTAGTGTAGAATAGTTAAGTTCAGACTGAAAAATGGCTTATGTAGATGAAATGCTGACGAATTTTTCTATAAACTAGTAGGAAGTTTAGCCCACTTTTGTGCAGGTATAAGACCCTTTTGTATGAAAGTACTACTGTTGTAAACAAATACAATCAAGTATCTATTTCCTTTAATTACTAGTCGTGGTTAAATCCAGTTAACTGGCATTTTTATCCTAGACAGATAAAATTCAGATGATAGTTTATGTACAGATTTTGCGTCTGTTGTATGTGATGTAAACTATTTTTCCTTTGTCTTGTGCTGTCTGCAAAATGGTCATGCAGTTCAATGTGTTACAAATCTAACTACCTTATACTTGAAGAGGAGATGGACTATATTTTCATGGCATCCATAGAATTGACATTGCTCATTGCCAGACCACCCTCTTTTCATGAGATTGTCCTTGGTTATTCACAGAAATTATAAAGCACGGTGTTCAACACAGATGCATTAGACACACATACTTCAAATTCATTACCCACACATACTACATCGATTCAAACTATTACACAGTTTTAGTCGATGCTAACTTCCTGCAATGCTCTTCATACTACAAATTCATTAACCACACATACTACAACAATTCACTAGAGTTTTGTCTTCACTCGAGGGAAATTAGAACCACTAGCTTGTCCAAGCCCAGTTCCCCACCGAAACTGTGTGCGCTGTCGTGAAACGGTGGTGATCCTGTGTCATCGATCCTTCCAGGACAACACTGCAGGCGACGAGGATGCTTTTTGGACGCCTCTTCGGGGTCCTAAATGCCATGTACCGATACCAAAACCTCCTCTAGGTGGATGATGACCGGGTGCTTCTAGCAAAGCTGTTGCCCTATCCTTCTTGGAATCTGCACCTTGTACATCTTAGGAACGGCATCAGGATCTTTCAGCCACGCCTTTACCTCGATGACCCATCTGTCGCTCGGTGGCACGATTTCCACCAGCTCGCTGCCAAGGCTACTGACAACCTGCTTGAGGGTCTCCGGCTCCCAAGCATCCAATGGGAGGCCGTCAAAGCCGAGTTTAGAGAAGAAACGAAGCTACCCCAAGCGATCGTCCCACCCACAAGCGCGATGCCAACGCATGAAGCTCATTTTCTCCCTGCAGCACTCGAAAGAACGGGAAGAATGCAGAACACGCTCGGTGTCTGAGCTGTGCTCGAACCAGATGAAAAATCGAATGGCAGCGTGCATACCTCAATCTTGACCTCATTTTGTCTGATCCCAAAACGAGACCTGAAAGCCGACATCAACTCTACCAGCGACACGGCAGGATGTTCGCCCAGCATGGTGGCCACGAGAGTGTGGTCGTCGAACTGTTGTGCCAGGGCTACCATGCCTGGGGTGCGCGGCAGCACGCAACTGCCCGAGGCCGGTCGCAGGCCAGGATCGCCCGACGGGACATGCTCCACCTTGCGAGAAGGACTAGTCAGAGGCAAGATATTAGTCCGGGGACACGAAGCTCCGATACGACGGATGATGCGACTACGACGGCTGCGAGATTTGATTAGGGGCATGGGAGGTTGACCGGACATGGCGAGGACGCAAATTAGAGCAAGTGCGAGCTCCGATCTGAGACGAGTAGCCGAAGCTAAGCAAAGGTTATGGGGACGGGAGCAGGGGAGAAGAGCAGAGCAGAGCAAAGAAATAGATCTGGTCCACACAGGGGTAAACTAGTCCACGACCACAAAAGATAACGGGAATACTGATTAGGCGGGCTAAGAAGAGTTGACCTGATGGCGGTATTTGAGTTCAACCGTTTTTCGTCTGGTTTAAACGACTGTTTGACCGTTAGATTTTTATTCACCCCCATTTGGCCCTTCTGGACAATTGGCGATTCTACTACAGCCCCTCCGCGAGATTGATGCCAAATCGGGTACCACGATGCACTCACCCACGAACTTTCGGGCCGCAAACCAACAATCCCTCTTAGGAGAGAGCCTGGACGCAAGGAGTTTTGTGACAAGCTTACCAAAGCTGTGAACAAGGCTAATGGGGTGAAAGTCTTTGACATCAGAAGCGCCGTAATTTTTTGGAATTAGGGAGATGAATGCCGAGTTAAGGCCATCAAAGAAATGGTCGTGCCCACAGAAGACCACGTGCAAGACATCCATGATGTCCGCTTTCATAATGGGCCAGCACAAGCGGTAGAAGTCCCACGAGAAGTTGTCCGGTCCAGGTGACTTGTTGGATGGCATGGAACAGACCACGTCCCACACCTCGTCCTTGCCAAACCTAGCTTCGAGCCCATGCAGGTCCACGGTAGGCAGCCCAAGGGGAGCCAGGGAGATATTGTGCGCTCTGGCCTGGCCTACGCCAAGGAGATCTGAGAAGAAGTAGGTTGACAACTCCTCCATCCCCTACTAATCGGCGCCGATCTGCTTGTTGGAGCGCATGTTAACGATGCTAGTCCGTCGGCTACGCTTAGCAGCATAGATGCAGAAGAATTGCGCATAGGCGTCGCCTTCCTTAATACCAGCCACCCGAGCCCGTTACCTGGTGATAGTTTGCTCTAGTGAGCCTAGCCCAAGGACTCAATGTTTGAGCCCCTTGCACAAGGAAATTTCGCAAGCGGAGAGGTCCCGGGATTCCTGGGTAGCATCTAGAGGAAGGATCACCTCATGGGCGACCAACAGCTGGTCCTTGATGCTACCGATATTTTGACAGCTCCATCTTTGTAACTCCTCGCTCAGCTTTCGGAGTTTGAACCCAAGGCGATGAAGGGGGTCGGAAGGGGCGCAGGTGCTGCTCCAACACAAGGATTTGGATACTGGTCGGTAAATTCGGTTACCGTCCGGTAACCGGATATCCCGAGCACCCGCAGGAAACCGACTTCCCGAGCAAAAAATCTCGATATTTTTGAATTTAAATGCTCTATAATTTATATAAATAGGCATCATTTCACTATCTATCATCTTCTCACTACGTGGCGCACTGGCAAAGCTGCTGTAATTCACTGCGTAGATCCCTGGTTCGAGTGCTCTGGCTGTAATTTTTTGTTTCGACGATAATTATCGATGCAAATACCTGCCAACGAACTCGATCTCAAGACCCGAGAGGACGAC
This sequence comes from Avena eriantha, assembly GCA_910589775.1. NCBI lineage: Eukaryota > Viridiplantae > Streptophyta > Magnoliopsida > Poales > Poaceae > Avena > Avena eriantha. The sequence continues at coordinate 319,830,978 of OU342743.1, read as the reverse complement.
CATGCTAGCAGCAAGTGCAAACCACTGCCACACCATCAAACGTGTGAACAAGTGCAGTTCGGGAAGCTATAAATGTTTTTGTACAAATTTCAAATTCGAAATTAGATTTTGAAATTTGTCCGGTAACCACTCGGGATTTGAATCCCAAGCCCCCTGGGGAAATTTTTATTTTCAGGAACCAAAATCTCCAACAAGACTCGACCATGTCGAGGAAACCCTCCATATTTGTCCAGAACCGCTCAAAGCGGTACCGCCTCTTAGCGTGTACGCGAGTGGTCTGAGAGGGAGGAGGAGAGGGCGGTCAGGGAAGAATCCGGGTAGAGCTCGTCCCATTCCACAGAGCAAAACCAGCGATCCAACCTCTCAAGGGTCGGACGATCCCTCTCGTTGCTCCAGGTGTAGTAGTGGCCAAGGCGGCCAGCCTCCTTAAACTCAAGACCACTGAGGAGGCGATGGAACATGCGCATGGATCAACGGTTTATTCGATCGTTGTTCATATCCCTGGCGTCAACAATCAGGTTGAAATCACTGGTAATGGCCCACGGCCCAAACAGCGCGGCGTGTAGGTTCTTGAGCTTGTCGAGAAGTCCGGTTTGAGGGCGTCCATGGTTGGGCCGTAGACTGCCGTAAGCCACCAGGGCTCATTAGTAGAAAGATTGATGGAGACCGAGAAATAGCGGTACAGGTGCTAAGGATGGTGACCTGCTCGGACGTCCACACGACCAGGACCCCACAAGCAGAACCGACAGCAGGCAAGTACTCGAACCCGTCCTAGCAGGGGCCATGTCTGGGCAATAGTAAAACAGTCTAGAACTTAGAGCTTAGACTCCGAGACGCACACAATCGATGCAATGGCGTCAGCAACTAGACCTCTAACCACTAGTCTATGCATCGGGTTATTCAGACCCCGGGGGTTCCACGCTGATGACCCACAAGTATAGGGGGTGTATCGCAGTATTTTTGAGAGAAGTGAAACCCAATTTATTGATTCGACACAAGGGGAGCCAAAGAATATTTATAAGCCTTAACAACTGAGTTGTCAATTCAGCTGCACCTGGAAACAATCTTGCTCACAACAGTTTATCAGTAGCAACAGTTTTGTAGTAGAAATAGCAAAGTAGCAACAGTAGTAAAGTAAAGACAGTAGTAACAATAACAGTAAACAGTGGGATTCGAGTGCGGTAGGCATAGGGATGGATGGACGGGCGTTGAGACAATTCACATAGCAATCAAAACATAGGGCAATTGTAGATAAATAAGATAAAGCATCCAAGTACTAGACAATCCTAGGCATGTGTTCCATATATAGTCATACGTGCTCGCAATAAGAACTTGCACAACATCTTTTGTCCTACCAGCCCGTTTGCAGCGGGGTCTCTAGGGAACTACTAGCAATTAAGGTGCTCCTTTTAACAGAGCACCGGAGCAAAGCATTAACACTCCGTGAACACATGTGATCCTCACATCAAAGCGATTCCCTCCGGTTATCCCGATTTCTGTCACTTCGAGGCCATTGGTTCCGGACAACAACGTGTGTATACAACTTGCAGATAAGACCATAAACAATACTGTCATAATGAATCAATAACATGTTCAGATCTGAAATCATGGCACTCGGGCCCTAGTGACAAGCATTAAGCACAACAAGTCGCAACAAAGTCATAAAGCACTAATAAAAGATACTAGGCACCATGCCCTAACAATCTGATGCCATTACATGAATGATCTCATCCAATCCCTACCATCCCCATAGCCTACAACGGGGGATTACTCACTCATAGATGGGGGAAACAGGGATGGTCGATGGAGAAGTGATGGTGATGATGATGGCAATGATCTCATCCAATTCCCCATCCCGGCAGGGTGCCAGAACGGAGTTTCTGGTGCTGTTTCGTGGAATCTGGTGGTGGTGGCAGAGCGGAACTCCTTCTGGAAAAACGTCGAACCCCCTTTAGGTCAGAAGGATCCTTATAGGCGAAGAGAGAGGCGGAGGGGGTGCCTGGGGGGCCCACACCACCCCTGGGCCCGGCCTGGCCTGGCCCACGCCAGCAGGTGATGTGGCCACCCCCTAAATCTTCTCCGTCTCGTATTCTGGCTCCTGGAGTCTTCGGGTGATATAGGATTTTTGGCATATTTTCCCGGATTTTTCCTGATAGTTGGTTTTCTGCAAAAAAAAGTAGACACCAAGGCAATTCTGCTAAAAACAGTGTCAGTCTGCATTAGTTGCATCCAAATCACACAAGTTTAGAGGAGAAACAATAGCAAAAATGTTCGGGAAAGTAGATACGTTTTGGACGTATCACATGCAATGATGTTTATGTTTGCAGCATCCATTGATAGAAGACCACCGCTCCACCAACTGCACTACTTAGATAACTCGTGTATCCACCAGGGCCTCACCATCCCTGCTGGCTTACTCGAGGCGAAAGAGAGCAGCAATGGTGCTCATCTGCTCGGTGCCAAGAGGGGAGGAGAAATGGCCGCGTATTCTTCTAGCTGATGGGCCGAGAGGTGCTCCTCTTCTTGACTTGTCCCTAGCTTCTGCATGAGTATTCTCTGCGCTCGCTTGACAATTGACCTTGGTAGCCCCTTGCGTCTAGCTGCGATCCGCTGGCTTCACTGGGCGGTCGGCTAAACAACAATAAAGAGGTGGTGACACATCAACTGCGGTTTAGGGAGCGGTAGCAAGGGGTCTTTGAGGTGCAGCTTTAGATGGTGGACAAGCAGAGAGAGAGGGAGCCTGCATCCGCCAGTGAGGTTTGATCAGCTGGCATTGCATGTAGGGTGGGACCGCTCGGGGATACCAGCTCACCGGTTTGGCACGTGCGATCCCGCCCAGAATCCGTAGGTGCAGAGCGGCCATCCCCATCATATGGGCCCGCAGACAGAGCCAGAGGCGTGACGAGACCCCTGTCCATGCTCTGGTTATGTGACGAAGCGATGCGCACAGATGCGAAGGTCAAGGGTAGCACGGGACCGGGACCAGGTGCTGAGGCAGATGGGAACGGCAAGTCAGCCGCCTCCTTTCCAGCCCCACTTTCCCCTCTGCGCCCTGCAAGGAAACTTTCTACTGCCGCGAGGGCCACGCAATTGCCGGACAAACAGGAAGCGACGCAAGTCTGTGGGACAGACATCAGTGCAAAGCCTGTTTGCTGGCCTCCGACCGCGCTGCGCCCGCTGACCGCAGCAGCAGCATTCCCAAGGGATTGGACACACGCGAAGTGGGCTCCACCAGTGCCATGCTTAGGCCACCACCTAGAGCCTGGATGATGGAATGGTGCAAGCAGGCCCGCTGGCGGTGAGGCCACCTGCGGTTGCACCAGACGAGACAACATCGTCGGCTGGACCTGCCCTGCCACAGCCGAGGGCTCTGGAGTGACCACAGTCACATGTGCGACGCCTCCTGGGTGCATGGCGACAGTGCCTCCTTCGGTTTAGACCACCGGTGTTGGGATATACCTTTCGGGTATACCCACTGTGACTCGCTGACTAGGGTGGCCCACTTTGGGTTAGAGCTTTACTTCACGAGCGGCCCATTTAGAGAGAGAGCATGCAAGCCCATCCGGCTACAGATAGGCCCAGAAGACATACCGACTTAGGCCTATATAGTTATTTGTAGTCAAGGATGTAGTCTGTAACCGATTATGTATCGTACCCGGATAGGTATCTCCTGTAACCCTAAGCTGGATATCTATATAAGCCATCCTAGGGACCAGCCTTTAGGGCACCCACAACTTATAACCTCAACTCGCATAGGAAAAACCTCTCTTGTAATCTATATTCTGGCTCTGTCGTATTACTAGATTGCTAGAAAGAGTAGGATCCGTCCACCGTTGGCGGATTCGGACCCGGGTAAAGCTTGTGTGCTCACCATCCCAAAATACCGTCATCTCACACCCCATATTTCTCCACGCCTCGAGGATGTCAACACCCGGATTTTTATGTCCAGATGCCCGTTATGCCGTACATCACAATCCCAGGATTACCATTTTTGCGAGACATAACAGAAGTGGTACCACAGTAATCATCCATTACAAACCATAATAAAGGTCTTACAAATAAAGGATCTCATGATCCAGTCTTAATACAATCAAAGCAGCGGAAAGTAAATGTAGAAGGCTCCATATTTAGGGTCACAGGCAATGCTGACGATGGGAGATGATCCTAGTTGTCATAGAGCTCATGTTGTTGATCTTCCGGGTAATCCTCCTCATAGTCTGGCCATGGGAATAGCCAGGGACAAAGCCATGAGTACTCTTTAAGTACTCGCAAACTATCACTAGTATAAGTAAAAGTAAAGCTAGTAGGAATCATAAGCTCTAGGTTTGTTTGCACAAAGCAAGGTTTATTTTCATAAAGCTTCAAGAGTAAAGACCTAATTTTGTTCTCTACCTCACTGAAGTGGGAACTTAGATCTCCTTGTTGGGTCTACAGCATTGAAAACAAAAAAATTCCTACGATGAGAACTACACGCCAAGATCTATCTACTAGGTATAGAGCAACGGGTGGACATACATCCATCAAGAACTTACCCTCGAAGACAACAAGTTTTATTAACGAGTAGGAACTTGTGGTTGATGTAGTCGTACACTTGCCGATCTCAAGATCGAGTGGAAGTCCGAGCGCCGCAACTCAGCAGCGCATCCGTACTCGCACACACGTTCAAGCCATCGGACAACCTCCACCTCCTCGCTCCAGCGATCCAGCAGAAGTAGCAACTCCTTCCAGACGAAATGCCACCGGGAACATGTATCTCGCTAATCCGAGACCATGGGGGTTATTCTGGAGGGGGAGAGAGATCCTTCACAAGGAGGTGTGAGGAAGAAGGAGGGAGAGGGTGGCCTTTTATAGGAGGAGGGGGGTGCCCCTTCACCTCCTCCATTCATGTGGTGGTAACCCCTGCACATTAAAATGCCTCTTCACATTCCCTTTTAAAGTCCCCACTTTAAATGCATTAAAATTCTCTAAGTTTAATGCTCTCTCATTTAATAAAAATCTTTTATTAAATTTATTCAGAATTTTATTAATTAATTTAATTAACAAACATTCACATATAACCCCTTGCTATATTTCAACATCACATGCAGAACCACTTTCTGCAATTTCACCCGAAACAATTTCCGGTTTCTATAGAAACAATTCCTACACTGTGCAATTCTATCGTCTGAAACATATGTGCTCCAAAATGGTGTCCAGTAACTCTTAAGTTTATCACCCTAGGGTTCGCAAATAATGCAGACATGATTGAGACTCCTCTCAGATCAATAATCAGAAGCGGGACATGGAGATCCATCCCGACTCCTGCATATTCAATGATGACTCCTATGATCGTGAGAACCTTTAACGCTAGTAATTTAATCCCTTTGTCTCATGATATAATACATTTCCGAGATTCGATCATCGGTATCCAAATACCTAGTTTGATCTAGTTACCGACATTCACTCTTTTCTCGTTCCCGTGATATAACATTCTAGTGATCACATCACTTGCTTGCAAGCTATCTTAATGTGATATCACCGAGAGGGCCCAGAGTATATCTATCCATCATCAGGATTGACAAATTCCACTCTTGATCCATGAGCCTCAACATAACACCTTCGTAGCATTGACCCAATATTTATAGTCACCCTGTTCCGGTGTGACGTTTGATGTTATCAAGATACTCTTCCGGTGTTAGCAATTAACATGATCTCATGGTCTAAGGATAAAGATTACTTCGTATGATGTTATAGCAATATAAACATAATGACTTGATCATAATGCTATACTTCGGATGAATGTTCATCACATCATTTCACAAATGCTATGACCTTGTTATTAACAACATGCAATGTCCATGATCAGGAAACCTTGATCATCTTGTTAATCAACAAGCTAGTCTATAAGAGAGGCATAACTAGGAACCCTTTTTGTTTATTAAACACACATGTATTGACGTTTCCGATCAATACAATTATAGCATGGAAAATAAACATTTATCATAAACATGGAATAAGATAGTAACCACTTTATTATTGCCTCTCGGGCATATTCCCTTCAGTCTCCCACTTGCACTAGAGTCAATAATCTACTTTGAAAAACTTTGCATATTGAACAACTATGGCTTTCAGGTGTTGCATATACGCGATTTCTAGTGGTTAACATAATCTCCAGAGCTGACAGTTTCAGGTCCGTGTGTATTTGCATGTCTTTGCGTCTCTACGCATCACTCATTCTCAAATGAGATGGCATTGTATAAATTTGGTCCTTTGGTGAGACCTTTAGTTCGTTCGGGTTAAAATATGTTGATATTATTGTCACAGAATATATCTTCATAGTATTAGCCCACTTTGAACCACACCTAGTTTGATAACAAACTACTTAACACAAATGCCCTCCTTTGCTGCTACTATAGCAGTTATATACTTAGCCTTTTGTGGTAGTATCCGTCACAATGTCTCAACTTTGGAACTCATCCAAATCCATCATGGAACATCCTTTCCATTACGTTGTGCCACCCATAGTATAAATTGAGATAAATTTAATTTGTATCTTGTGACAAAAATAGTATCAATGTAACACTTTACAATGAACTACCTTTAACTATTTGTCACTTATACATGATATATTCTTAGTTCTTCCAAAGCTCATAAGAATATCTTTACTATGGTCCAATTATCATCTTATGAATCATTCTGGTATGTGCTCATAACATTTAGAGCATAGGACATTTTGGATATATACATATCATGGTATAATCGATCAAAATCTTCATGTGATTTTACTCACCAAGTGTTGAAACACTTGAATCTTGATACAATCCTTTCCATGCAGCAAGAACCTTTCTTGTTGTTTCCATATTGAACCCTTTCAATATCTCGTATATGTATGTCTGGCACAACCATATTGGCGCCTCAATCTATCCATATAGATATTGATGCCAAATATTCCGGTTTTGCCCAAGTCTTTCATCGAAATCTTATTTTAATGAAATTCTTAACTTGTGTTAATACAAGATACATCATTTCCAATCAACAATATGTCCTCTACATAATGTATTAGAAATATGTCTCACCGCTCCCACTTAATTTCTTGCAAATGCAAGCATCTTCATCATCTCCGATGAATTTAAACTCTTTTAACAGTTTCATCATGGTGAAGATTCCAGCTCCGCTATGCTCACTTCAACTATTGAAGTTTGCATGCCCTTTTAGCACCCTTTGAATTAACAAAACCCTTCGGACCATGTCATGTACATGTCCTAGGCAACCGTTCTATTAGAAGAACATTGTTTTGTTTGTTCAACTACCATACATCAAATTATATCTAGTGGTTGCTACATTAATCCGTCAAGACTAAATATCGCTATGAAAGATCAAATCTTGTCATAGTAAACTCCTTGAACATTGTCGTAAACTTCTTTCCAACATGTCGACTATTTCATAGATGTTAAATATCCATGTCTTATTTCTTTATAGATCCAAACACGACCGATAGGCTTCACGCCTTTCCGGAGGGTCTTCCAAGTTTAGAAACTTGATTTCTCGTGTATGGATACTATCACGGATTCTATGACTTCTAGTCATTTTATGGAGTCAGGGCCCATCATCGCTTGTTTGCATGTAGTCGATTCATCATTGTCAAAACAATAACGACTTGCTTATCAAATCACACTATTTGATTCTTACCGACCCACACGGTTCAATAGGAACTCTAATCTCCGAGATCACACCCTTTGTAATCAAGGGAGCCATGAGAATTGTGGCCGCCACTGGGACACTTTCCGGCGCTGCGCTACTTAGCACATATAGCTAAGGTTCAACAACCTTATCAAAGTTCTATTGTCCTCCCACTTAACTTTTCACGAAAAATTCCTTCTCAAGAAACTTGACGTTCCAAGTAACAAACTCTTTTGTCCTCGGTGTTATGGAGGAATTCCCAACAAATTCTTTAGGATAACCTACAAAGACGTGCTTATCCGAATTTGGTTGTAAACATTTTACTTATGCATGGCATACCAAAATTTAAGAAAAGACAATTCGGGTTTTATCCCAAACCATAACTTATATGGTGTCATTTCAACGGATCACGATGGTGCTCTTTTCAGTGTAAAAGCGGTAGTCTCTAATGCTTCAATCCTTAAAACATAATGGCAGTTTTATATATGACACCTTTGATCTTACCATGTCAAACATGGTTTGATTTCATCTCTCGAATATGCCATACTCCTATGGTTTATCCGGAAACACAAATCATGGAACAATTCCTCAAATCTTAGGTGTTTTTGCTAAACATGTAACTCAAATATCTTCCTTTATGATTGAATCATAAACTCTTTTTTTCTTGTTACAATGATTTTCCACTTCATCTTGAAAGTATTTGAACAATTTTCAAACGTTCCATACTTCTTCCTTATTAAGTAAATATATAGATATATTCACTCAAATTTCTGGAGAAAGCATATGAAGCAAAAAGATCCATCGCATATGGCTACACATAATGGACTATGCACATCAACATGCACAATTTCCAATAAGCTAGTCATCCGTTCCTCTTTGGCCTTTGAACGGAGTTTCAATTATCTCGAGGAAAGTCTCACAAGCGTCAATTGATCAAAATCAGAGACTCCAAAAATTCATCAACATGGAGTTTCTTCATGTTTTCTTTCCAATATAATTTAAAACAACGATGTCACTTCATAAGTGATATTTTAATCATTTGTCTTGCGACATTCTAGCAATAGTGTTTATGGATGCGATTTCTCCCACTAGGCTTGTAAAAGTTCATTCAATCTTTATGGAATACGGTATTTATTTGAACAACCATTGTTCTTGTAATACCGGAACAAAATAACAATTATTAAAATAAATCTTGAAGGCTAGGTTTGACGACAACAAAAAACACAATAACACTTTATTTGTTTTCGATGAACATCATCACACATTCTTTTGCTAGTTACTTTGGACATTGCAGTTCCTGAATTGTGTTCTTCTGTATGACACTTCACACCAACCAATTCGGTATCCAATACCTAAGAACCACATTGTATAACAAGCAAAAAATACTGCCATAACATGTATATCTTCTATATACCTAAGTTGGACATCTCCAACCTTTTCTTTTCGGCCAAATATTTTATAGATTCTCTTTCAGCAATTCCTTTTCTTTTAAAAGAATCTATCAACATCAATAGTGGTGTCATTCACATGACACATAGTACAAAGCGTATATATTCAAACACTAATACCTTTGGACTTGCACTTTGAAGTGGATCACCATCATCAAATGTTTGGCATTCTTTCAAAAATCTATTCTTTAGTAATCTTTTAGTGTAGTAAACATTTTACTTACATCTTCTATTCATCCTTATCATGAAAACTTTCATGATCAAGCTACTATAGCCTATAAGGAAGAATCGCGAGTATAGTATTAGTTCCCAAAACCTTTTTGGTAGATTAGGACGCCTAGCGTCTCTAACCTTCACAAATTCTCATACAATATGAGAACGTGTATTTTGTTAAATTATACTCTATCATATTGAAACCATAAACATTGTTTCAGATATCACAATATCTTCCACACATGATGGTTTCTGAAACAATTATTTTAGCTCCTAGATAACCTCGATATTAAAACAACTTTTGAATATCAAGAATCATGGAGGCAAACATGATACTTTAGATACTAACATTGGAATTCTTACTATTGATTTAATACTACTTATTAAACTTCATGGAGTAAATAGAGTTTGCTGAAAGTTTGCAATAGGACTTATAAACTTTAAATTGACATTCAAAACAATACGATACTAGTTTGTAAATTAAATATCCAGAATTCTATAGTTCTATTATCTCAATTAAAACTAAGCATAAGGTAGTGAACAGACACCAATGACTACAAAAAATTATGCAAATTCACTTTGATTTAGTTTATGACAAATTGAGTTCAATTAATCCAAATTAGAAATGAAATCCCACTCAAAAACGACATCCCTCGTGCCTTTTTGGTGATTACATGAACCAAATCCACTACACCAAGTCCGATTATCACGTGAGTTGATGTATCTTCAAAGGCGAGCATCTATATGGGCATATATCAACTATATGACTCATGCTTAACCTTTCGGTCCATGTTCCGAGGCCATGTTTGTACATGCTAGGCTCGCCAAGTAAGAACCTTAGTATTCGCGTGTGTAAAACTGTCTTACACCCGTTCCTATGAAAGCATAGATTCGAGTACACCCGATCATCACGTGATGTCTCGAAACACGATCCACAACACGATGCATACTTAAGGGAGAACAAATTTTTATCTTGATATCTAAATGAGGGATCATCTTACAATGCTACAGAAAGCACCAAACTAGCAGTATAAGATGCTAACATCTAATGTGTAAAGTGAGATGATATGGTCCATGCATTTGATCTCTATCATTTGCATCGTGGTATGATCTCTATCATTCCTTTGTGTGTAAGGCCAAGGTCTATGGAACTTACACATTGAATGTGTTGTAAGAGTATCTATCATACATCTACTTACAACAATACCATATCAATACACTAGCCCGGCAACGATCTAAACTAGACGCCTCTAATTTATCAATTGCAAGTTTTACGTGGCTTAGGGCTTTCGGAGATATAACCGTTCTTACCTACGAACATGAACCACAACGAGGATAACCAAGTTATTAGCAACTCGTTGTAAATCAGATATTGACTATAGTAGGAGAGACAGACACCCGCCAGCCACTTATGCAAAACAAGTTGCATGTCAGTCGTGGAACCGGTCTCATGTACGATGACATGTAAGGTTGGTCCAGGCCGCTTCATCCCACTATGCCACCAATATCCAAAATACATAGAAGATGCAATAACATGATCATCACCGCCCACATATAAACATATGTGTACTACCCGTGCAAAGCACCTACGCATAGATCAGGCTCTGATACCACTTTTGGATCCGCAGCATAGAAAACAAAAAATTTCCTACTATGAGAACTATACGCCAAGATCTATCTACTAGGTACAGAGCAACGGGTGGACATACATCCATCGAGAACTTACCCTCGAAGACAACGAGTTTTGTTAACGAGTAGGAACTCGTGGTTGATGTAGTCGTACACTTGCTGATCTCAAGATCATGTGGAAGTCCGAGCGCCGCAAATCAGCAGCGCATCCGTCCTCGCACACACGTTCAAGCCACCGGACAACCTCCACCTCCTCGCTCCAGCGATGCAGCGGAAGCAGCAACTCCTTTCAGATGAAATGCCACCGGGAACATGTATCTCGCTAATCTGAGACCATGGGGGAATAATTCTAGAGGGGGAGAGAGATCCTTCACGAGGAGGTGTGAGGAAGAAGGAGGAAGAGGGGGGCCCTTTATAGGAGGAGGGGGTACCCCCTCCATGGCCGGCGCCTCATGGAGGTGCCCCTTCACCTTCTCCATTCATGTGGTGGTTACCCCTCCACATTAAAATGCCTTTTCACATTCCCTTTTAAAGTCCCCACTTTAAATGCATTAAAATTATCTAAGTTTAATGCTCTCTCATTTAATAAAACTCTTTTATTAAATTTATTCAGAATTTTGTTAATTACTTTAATTAACAAACATTCACATATAACCCCTTGCAATATTTCAATATCACATGCAGAACCACTTTCTGCAATTTCACCCGAAACAATTTCCAGTTTCTACCGAAACAATTCCTGCGCTTTGCAATTCTTTCGTCTGAAACATATGTGCTCCAAAATGGTGTCCTATAACTCTTAAGTGTGTCACTCTACGGTTCACGAATAATGCGGACATGATTGAGACTCCTCTCAGATCAATATTTAGAAGCGGACCTAGAGATCCATCCTGACTCCTACATATTCAACGATGACTCCTGTGATCGTGAGAATCTTTAACGCTAGTAATTTAATCCCTTTGTCTCATGATATAATACATGTCCGAGATTCGATCATCGGTATCCAAGTACCTAGTTTGATCTTGTTACCGACATGCACTCTTTTCTCGTTGCCGTGATATAACATTCTAGTGATCACATCACTTGCTTGCAAGCTATCGTAATGTGATATCACCAAGAGGGCCTAGAGTATATCTATCCGTCATAGGGATTGACAAATTCCACTCTTGATCAATGAATCTCAACATAACACCTTCGTAGCACGGAACCCATCTTTATAGTCACCTTGTTACGGTGGGACGTTTGATGTTATCAAGATACTCTTTCGGTGTTAGCAATTAACATGATCTCATGGTCTAAGGATAAAGATTACTTCGTATGATGCTATAGAAATATAAACATAATGACTTGATTGTAATTCTATACTTTGGATGAATGTTCATCACATCATTTCACAAATGCGCTGACCTTGTTATTAACAACATCCAATGTCCATGATCAGGAAACCTTGATCATCTTGGTAATCAACAAGCTAGTCTATAAGAGAGGCATAACAAGGAACCATTTTTGTTTATTAAACACACATGCATTGACATTTCCGATCAATACAATCATAGCATGCAAAATAAACATTTATCATAAACATGGAATAAGATAATAACCACTTTATTATTGCCTCTCGGGCATATTCCCTTCATCTCTTTCTTCCGCCCTAGCCGGACTTTGAGTCTTGCTCAATGTATTGCCTTGCAACATAGGTAAGAACCCCTTCTTACTTCTGTCTATATTAAACTTCTTTAATATCTTATCAAGGTATGTACTCTGCGATAGCCCAATTAGGCGCCTTGATCTATCTCTATAGATTTTAATGCCCAATATATATGACGCTTCACCAAGGTCTTTCATCGAAAATTTGTTGTTTAGATAACTTTTAACACTGTTTAAAAGATCTATAGCATTTCCAATCAATAATATGTCATCGACATATAATATCAGAAATGCCACATTTCTCCCACTCACTTTCTTGTAAATACAAGCCTCTCCATAAGTTTGGACAAATCCAAACTCTTTGATCACCTCATCAAAGCGGAGATTCCAACTCCGGGATGCTTGCTTTAGTCCATAGATGGATTGCTGAAGTTTGCATACCTTATTAGCATACTTAGGATTGACAAAACCCTTAGGTTGTATCATATACAACTCTTCTTCAATATTACCATTGAGGAACACAGTTTTGACATCCATATGCCATATTTCATAATCGAAATATGCAGCAATTGCTAACATAATCCTAACCGACTTAAGCATCGCTACGGGAGAGACTGTCTCATCGTAGTCAACTCCTTGAATTTGTCGAAACCGCTTTGTGACAAGTCGAGCCTTATAGATGGTCACATTACCATCAACATTAGTTTTTCTTTTGAAAATCCATTTATTCTCAACAGCCTTTCGATCGTGAGGTAAGTCCACCAAGGTCCAAACTTGGTTCTCGTACATGGATTCCATCTCGGATTTTCATGGCTTCTAGCCATTTGCTGGAATATGGGCTCATTATCGCTTCTTCATACGTCGCAGGGTCATCCATTTCATCAACCATGAAATTCACAACAGGATTGCCGTATAGTTCAGGAGCTGCACGTGTCCTACATGACCTGCGAGGTTTGGTAGTGTCCTCTTTCGGAGTTTCATGATCAATATCATTAGCTCTCTCTTCATTAGGTGAAGTCAACTCCGAAACAATTTCTAGTGCTGTGTTACTCGCCATTTCATGAAGAGAAGGTTGAATAACCTCTTCGAGTTCTACCTTCCGACTACTCACACCTTTCGCGAGAAACTCCTTCTCAAGAACGGGTCCATTCTTGGCAACAAAAACCTTGCCCTCGGATCTGTGATAGAAGGTATACCTAATCGTTTCCTTAGGGTATCCTATGAAGACAAATTTTTCCGCTTTGGGTTTGAGTTTATCTGGCTGAAGTTTCTTCACATAAACATCACATCCCCAAACTTTAAGAAATGACAGCTTAGGTTTGTTTCCAAACCGTAATTCATACGGTGTCGTTTCAACGGATTTAGATGGTGCCCGATTTAAAGTGAATGCAGCTATTTCCGTTGCATAACCCCAAAATGACAGTGGCAAGTCAGTCAGAGACATCATAGATCGAACCATATCCAATAAAGTATGATTACAACGTTCCGACACACCATTACGTTGTGGTGTTTCGGCAGGCGTGAGTTGTGAAACTATTCCACACTCTTTCATGTGTGTGCTAAACTTGTAACTTAGATACTCACCTCCATGGTCAGACCTAAGAAATTTGATCTTTCTGTTACGATGATTTTCCACTTTATTTTGAAATTCCTTAAACTTTTCAAAGGTTTTGGACTTGTGTTTCATCAAATAGATATACCCGTATCTACTTAAATCATCCGTGAAAGTCACAAAATAACGATATCCACCTCGCGCCGACACACTCATTGGTCCACATACATCAGTATGTATGATTTCCAATAAATCTGTCGCCTGTTCCATTGAACCAGAAAACGACGTTCTAGTAATCTTGCCCATAAGGCATGGCTCACATGTATCAAATGATTCAAAATCAAGTGATTCCAAAAGTCCATCAGAATGGAGTTTCTTCATGTGTTTAACGCCAATATGACCTAGACGGCAGTGCCACATATATGTAGATATATCATTATCAAGTTTAATCCTTTTAGCATCAACATTATGAATATGCGTAATACTACTATCGAGATCCAATAGAAATAAACCATTCAACACAGGTGGATGACCATAAAAGATATCATTCTTATAAATCGAACAACCATTGTTTTCAGATTTAAAGGAATAACCACTTTGCATCAAACACGATCCGGATACAATGTTCATGCTCAGTGCAGGCACCAAATAACAATTATTTAGGTTTATAACTAATCCCGATGGCATATGGAGAGGTAGCGTCCCGACGGCGATCACATCAACTCTTGATCCATTGCCGACTTGCATCATGACCTCATTCCTTGCTAGTTGTCGCTTGTTCCGCAGCCCCTGAACCGAGTTACATATATTAGCAACCGATCCCGTATCAAATACTCAGGTGCTACTGCGAGTACTAGTCAAGTACACATCAATAACATGTATATCACATATACCTTTGTTTGCCTTTCCGGACTTCTTGTCCGTCAAATACTTGGCACAATTGCGCTTCCAATGGCCAGTCGCCTTGAAATAGTAACACTCGGTGTCAGACTTAGGGCCAGCTCGGGGTTTCTTTTTAGGTGCAGCAACAGATTTGCCACCCTTCTTTCCCTTGTGCTTGCCTTTCTTTTCCTTCTTGAAACCGGTGGTCCTATTGATCATCAACACTTGATGTTCTTTCCTAATCTCCACTTCTGCAGTCTTAAGCATTGACAGAAGCTCGCGAAGAGACTTCTTCATGCCCTACATATTATAGTTCATCACGAAGCTCTTGTAGCTAGGTGGCAGAGATTGGAGAACACGATGTATGCCTAAGTCAATGGGAATCGTTATTCCCAAGGACACAAGCTTATCGGCGTACCCAGACATTTTCAGTACATGCTCACTAACGGAGCTGTTCTCCTCCATCATGCAGCTAAAGAACTTTTCAGTAGCATTATAACTCTCTACGGCAGCATGGGTATCGAAAATCATTTTCAATTCTCCCATGGTATCAAAGGCATTGCCATTTTCGAAACGCTTTCAAAGTTCTAGCTCTAGCCCATACAGTATGCCGCAATGAACTAAGTTGTGGTCCTCCTGACGAGTCATATAGACATTCTTTTCCTCGTCAGGGGCATCAGGAGCTAGTGGGGGGCCTAGCGGCGCATCTAGCACATATTGCTTTTGTGTAGCAGTGAGGAGAATCCTCAATTTCATAGCCCAGTTGGTGAAGTTGCTACCATTCGCAGCAAGTTTCTCTTTCTCCATGAACACATTGAAATTAAAAGTAGGTGGTGCCATCTACAACAGAATTTGTAAAGTTTATTTAGACTAAGTTTATGATAGAGTGAGTTCAACTAATCCAAATTACCAATGAACTCCCACTCAAAAACGACATCCCTCGTGTCCTTTTTGTGATTACATGAACCAAATCCACTACACCAAGTCCGATCATCACGTGAGTTGATGTAGCTTCAAAGGCGAGCATCTATATGGGCATCATATCAGCTATATGACTCATGCTTAACCTTTCGGTCTGTGTTCCGAGGCCATGTCTGTACATGCTAGGCTTGCCAAGTAAGAACCTTAGTATTCGCGTGTGTAAAACTTTCTTACACCCGTCCCAATGAAAGCGTATATTCGAGTACACCCGATCATCACGTAATGTCTCGAAACACGATCCACAGAACAGTGCATACTTAAGGAAGAACACATTTTTATCTTGATATCTAAATGAGGGATCATCTTACAATGCTACAAAAAGCGCCAAACTAGCAGTATAAGATGCTAACATCTAATGTGTAAAGTGAGATGATATGGTCCATGCATTTGATCTCTATCATTTGCATCGTGGTATGATCTCTGTCATTCCTTTGTGTGTAAGGCCAAGGTCTATGGAACTTACACGTTGAATGTGTTGTAAGAGTATCTATCATACATCTACTTACAACAATACCATATCAATACACTAGCCCAACAACGATCTAAACTAGATGCCTCTAAATTATCAACTGCAAGTTTTACGTGGCTTAGGGCTTTCGGAGATAGAACCGGTCTTACCTACAAACATGAACCACAACAAGGATAACCAAGTTATTAGCAACTCGTTGTAAATCAAATATTGACTATAGTAGGAGAGACAGACACCCGCCAGCCACTTATGCAAAACAAGTTGCATGTCAGTCGTGGAACCGGTCTCATGTACGATGACATGTAAGGTTGGTCCGGGCCCCTTCATCCCACTATGCCACCAATATCCAAAATACATGAAAGATGCAATAACATGATCATCATCACCCACATATAAAAATATGTGTACTACCCGTGCAAAGCACCTACGCATAGATCAGGCTCTGATACCACTGTTGGGTCCGCATCATAGAAAGCAAAAAAATTCCTACGATGAGAACTACATGCCAAGATCTATCTACTAGGTACAGAGCAACGGCTAGACATACATCCATCGAGAACTTACCTTTGAAGACAACGAGTTTTGTTAATGAGTAGGAACTCATGGTTGATGTAGTCGTACACTTGCCGATCTCAAGATCGAGTGGAAGTCCGACTCAGTAGCGCATCCATACTCGCACACACATTCAAGCCACCGGACAACCTCCACCTCCTCGCTCCAGCGATCCACCAGAAGCAGCAACTCCTTCCAGACGAAATGCCACCGGGAACATGTATCTCGCTAATCCAAGACCATGGGGGAATAATTCTAGAGGGGGAGAGATATCCTTCACAAGGAGGTGTGAGTAAGAAGGAGGGAGAGGGTGGCCTTTTATAGGAGGAGGGGGGTGCCCCTCCCCATGGCCGGCGCATGGGGGATGCCCCTTCACCTCCTCCATTCATGTGGTGGTAACTCCTCCACATTAAAATGCCTCTTCACATTCCCTTTTAAAGTACCCACTTAAAATGCATTAAAATTCTCTGAGTTTAATGCTCTCTCATTTAATAAAACTCTTTTATTAAATTTATTCATAATTTTGTTAATTACTTTAATTAACAAACATTCACATATAACCACTTGCAATATTTCAATATCACAACCAGAACCACTTTCTGCAATTTCACCCGAAACAATTTCCGGTTTCTATCGAAACAATTCCTGCGCTTTGCAATTCTTTCGTCTGAAACATATGTGCTCCAAAATGGTGTCCGGTAACTCTTAAGTGTGTCACCCTATGGTTCGCGAATAACACAGACATGATTGAGACTCCTCTCAGATCAATAATTAGAAGCGGGACCTGGAGATCCATATTGACTCCTGCATATTCAACGATGACTTCTGTGATCGTGAGAACCTTTAACGCTTGTAATTTAATCCCTTTGTCTCATGATATAATACATGTCCGAGATTTGATCATCGGTATCCAAATACCTAGTTTGATCTCGTTACCGACATGCACTCTTTTCTCGTTCCCGTGATATAACATTCTAGTGATCACATCACTTGCTTGCAAGCTATCTCAATGTGATATCACCGAGAGGGCCCAAAGCATATCTATCCGTCATCGGGATTGAGAAATTCCACTCTTGATCCATGAGCCTCAACATAACACCTTCGTAGCACTGAACCCATCTTTATAGTCACCCTATTACGGTGTGACGTTTGATGTTATCAAGATACTCTTCCAGTGTTAGCAATTAACATGATCTCATGGTCTAAGGATAAAGATTACTTCGTATGATGTTATAGCAATATAAACATAATGACTTGATCGTAATGCTATACTTCGGATGAATGTTCATCACATCATTTCACAAATGTTTAGACCTTGTTATTAACAACATCCAATGTGCATGATCAGGAAACCTTGATCATCTTGTTAATCAACAACCTAGTATATAAGAGAGGCATAACTAGGAACCATTTTTGTTTATTAAACACACATGTATTGATGTTTCATTTCGATACAATTCTAGCATGCAAAATAAACATTTATGATATATAAGGAATACATAATAACAACTTTATTATTGCCTCTCAGGGCATATTTCCTTCACTCCTGTCCACAACTCCGTTGTGGTCCAGTCAAATTCATCTTTCAAGTCACTCATTTTGAAAAGATCTGACAACGGAACACTATGGCCACTCCAACTGTCCATAACCATGGACGCGACTATTTCGAATAGTTTGACACTCTGTAGAGGTGGTACACTTTCACCACAAAATTCGATACATCCGTTAGGGATAACCCTGAAACATCATACTTCGCATGCGAATAATCAATCTTAACCTTTCAATTACACACCCTAGTATAGGCACCTCCCCTATGAGCTTGGCCTCCCAGCCATGTCCATCTACCATCCTGCGCACTGCATAGGTGGACATTCATCACGGGGTAGCTTCAGATCAACCTCTTCCACAAGGGAACCCATACTAAGACATATAAACTTCCAGTCAAGCCCTACCCAACTCAATTCTTGTGGTTGTATGGTAAAATTAGAATGGTATCGCAGCCGAATCCAACCATCAATTTTTATTAAAGTCAAGGCTCATGCCTCATCAGTTTCATCATCAAACCATTGTGTTTCACAACACATGTCAAAACATTTCAATAGAATGAATCTTCATTCCAAGGTTTTCATAATCATTTTTTAGCAAGTATCCCCATCTAAAGTGATCCAGTTTTATGCTTAACACTAGCCACTAGTATTGAGGGTATCACTATTGGGGGTGCTAATAAAGTATAAGTATCCAAGACTAATCCTATGATCTTGATAAGATCCAATCTAGTTTCCACTAATCACAATTCATTAACTAGGTAAGACCCGTAGTAAAGGGGAAAGTAAAGCTTCGAGTAAAACTGGGAATTGGTAAAGTTGCGTAACCAAGCATGCCTATTGCATCTAGTATAAGGGGTTTGCACAAATAGCATGCATAGTTCCAGCTTGCACTGATAGCTTGCCTTGAGCAGTGCAGTTGTTGTAGTTGTTGAAGTTCTCCTACTCCTCCTCGAAGTACTCCTACTCGTTGTAGCCCGGGTTGGTACTAGCGTCCATAAATACATTCAATGTACACAATCACCAAACAACACTTCACTACTTCTATTTAGCACACAAGGGCTCATACTAGATGATCTAGCATCTTCTCAATCATCATATGGAATATTGACATTTTCTTAATCTTCTTATTTTAGATAAGTAATTTCTACTCATTTTAAATCCTTAAGCTTTAATATTCTCTAATTAAAATAGTGGATCATGCTGACACATGTCATCACCATCTATTCAAATACTTGGAAATGTGATTTAAAATGGTGATCATATATTACCAGATTTAATATTACAATTTAATAATATTAGAGTGACTAGAAATGCCGATATAGCACTGTTTTAATACTAAGCCATGTTTCACATTTGTAAAACGAAATATTTTTACATATTCATGTATAACATGACAAATGTGATTTTTGAGAGGTGGAATCATCTCAAAAACATTTATAGTTTATTTTAGAAAAAAGTTTGAAGTGTCAAACGTCTCTATCTTGTTATTTTTGGTATAGGTGATCTATAATTCTAAATGTTTTGAATCCAATGGGAGTGATTAGAAAATTTCAATACCTTTCCAACAAAATTGGAATCATGCATTTTGGTCTAGTGAATCTTTTTGAATTGAATTTTGAATCTACTAATAGAATCTGGTTTTAACTAAAATGGTAAAATCCTATTTGAATTCCTAGGCTATGCACGGGAAAAGACATGGGCAGGCCCAACTGCACGATGTTGGCGCAGCGGGATGCTGATAGAATGGTCCCACGTGCCAGTGACTCATCTAAACTGAAACGATATCTTTCAATCTCAGTTGCTGACAGATTAGACTAGGATCTACGGCTATGGTTCATCGTCTCCGTCGAACTGCTCCGGCGAGAGTCGAACCCTAACACGGCGGTGGGGGTCGCTGGGACTTACCAGGGCTCCAACTAGGGTCGACGATGGGGGCGAATGGGGTTGTCGACGACAACGGTTTGATTGGCGGTCACAACATCTCCTGGGGTGGCCACAATCAACAACTTCCTTCCTCGACTGCAGCGGCAGACTCCGGCCAAATTTCCGATGTCCCGGTGCTTGCCTTGCTCCAGGGAAGGGTCGGTGAGGTTATTGGGTGAGTGGGGAGTGGAATGGTGTGGAGAATGAGGTCTGGGGTGGCCTCTATTTATACCCCAAGGGTGGAGGAAAGGCGGCATGGTCTGGCTCCTCCGGCGACGCTACTACAGGTATCGTTGAGCATGGTGGAGGGCATGGTTTGGTGCGGCGGACTATGGAGATCGTCACACGAGTGATGACACGGTAAGGGGCGGTCTCTGTTGGTCGGGCAACGTCGGCGCTCTGTTCTAGTACGCGGGTGTTCGTCACTCAGTACGGCGGTCATGGGGAGCGCGGTTGTGAACGATCATGTCTGGGAGGTCACTGGTGCCACATCGACGGCGGGTAAGAGCGGAGAGAGCGAGGCGCGGTGTGTGCGTGTGAGGCATCTGCGGCGCTCCGTCGTGCTCTCGGCATGGCAGAAGCTCAAATGGGCGTGCGATTTCCAGCGTCTCCACTTCTTGCCTTGGGTCAAGAGGTGGACAGGGGGTGGCAGTGAGGTCATGGCTAGCTGCTAGGTGTCGTGGGAGTGGGCGGCGCGGCGTGCAGCGAGTGGTTCGTGCCCGACCGGCATGCCTGGCTCGGTACAAGTATGGCACTGGTCAATGTGGCTAGTGATGCCTCTCCTTTGCATGGCCAAGTACCAGGCATGATCATGGACAGTTGAATGGGTTGATTGCAGTACAAGAGATGATCAATTGATAGCTCAAAACAGTGTATAGTGGTTGAGGTTGCACTGTGCCTGTCAGGTGCTTGATCAAATGGCCGCATGAAATTTACTTTCATATTTTAGAGTGAGTGATCTTGTTACTTGCTTAGTAGTCTATGGTTGCTGGGAATGGTCAAGGGGAATTGGTTTGTATGGTTTTTGAAAAGTGATGATCTAGGCCTATGTACTTGATTCAATTTTGCAATGCCTCTTAAATAGATTTGAAAATAGTTTCTACCACTTTGTAAAGTTTGCTTGGATTCACTTGGAGTTGGTCTAGCAAGGGGTGAAAATAATTGTAATTGTTTCTGTTGGAAATCTTTTACTAGCAAAACTCAAAGTGTCTAGTGGATAAGTTTGGCCAAAATGACCATTTGATCCTATGATCTATATTTGATTTCCTTTTCATTTGATTCTGTTTGTAAGTGATCTAGATGATGTAGTATTCATTTTTAAACTAAGCCTTATCATTTGTAGCAATCAATCATGGCAATTTCAAGCATTCATACATTAATGCAAAACACACATGCACTCATATTAAGTTTAATAATAAAAGTTTTTGTTAACCCTAAACTTGGGTGATTAGAGCATGATAAGCTTGATTAATATTTTTTTGGGATGTTACAAACCTTCTCTCCTTAAATAGAATCTCGTCCCAAGATTCAGGAAAACTAGGAACTAAAGAGATTTGGAAAATTAGTCCTAATATAGTCTTCTCGTTCTCAGGTGGCTTTTTCTTCGGTATGGTTACTCCATTAGATCTTGAGAAACTTGATACTTCTGGTCCGGGTGGTTCTAAATACTTCTTCCAAAATACGGATGGGCACTTCACGATAAGTTAGATCCTTGTCGATATGATGGCTCTGTGAACGATGTTCTTGAAAACTTCAGTCTTCTCCGGAACTTCTAAGTATTTGCGAAGTAACGAGATATGGAACACATTATGCATGGCTGACATCTCCTCGGGCAGTTCTAGTTGATAGGATACTTCTCCTCGGCGATTCAAAATCTTGAACGGTCCAATATATCTGGGGGCTAGCTTTCCTTTCAGACAAAAACACTACATTCGCTTCAAGGGTGATACTTTGAGATAAACAAAATCTCCGACATTGAAGGTCAAGTCTCGACGTCTTTTATCTGCATAACTCTTCTGTCTGGATTGAGCGGTCTTGAGGTGCTCACGGACTTTGTGAACCTTCTCTTCAGCTTATCGTAGAATGTCGGGTCCGAAGATCCGACTCTCTCCTACTTGCAACCAATTTAACAGGGTACGACACTTCCTTCCATACAGAAATTCAAATGGGGCCATTTGCAAACTGGCTTTATAACCATTGTTGTAAGAGAATTCCACGAAAGGCAGTCAATCCTCCCATTTAGATCCATATTCTAACACACAAGCTCTCAACATATCTTCTAAGATCTGGTTGACTCTTTCAGTTTGTCCATCGGTTTGCGGGTGATAAGCTGTGCTGAAATTCAGTTTGGTTCCTAATCCTTCTTAGACTTTCTACCAAAATCTTGAGGTAAACTGGGTTCCTCGATCCGACACTATGGTCTTGGGGGTTCCATGCAAGCTGACTATCCTAGCGATATACAACTCTGCTAGCTTTGAACTTTGGTAGGTTATCTTGACGGGTATGAAATGGGCTACCTTGGACAATCTATCTACTATGACCCAAATAGAGTCATTTCCCCTACTAGATGTAGGCAAAACTGTGATAAAGTCCATTCCGACGGAATCCCATTTCGATTCCGGAATCTGCAATGGTTACAAAGGTCCCGTGGGTCTCTGATGTTCCGCTTTGACTCTCTGACAGATATCACACTTGGCTATGTAGCTTCCGACTTCTCTCTTCATTTTGTGCCACCAAAATTGCTTCTTCAAATCCTGATACATATTCGTTCCTCCTGGGTGGATAGAGTAAACAGTATCATGAGCTTCCTGCATAATTACTTGTTTAAAATCTGAATCTGCTGGAACACAGATACGTCCCTTGTACCACAAAACTCCTTCATCTTCGGTGAATCTGGGTACCTTCCCTATTTTGATACGACGCTTGATTCCATCGATACTTGCATTTCCTTTTTGGGCCTCTTTTATCTAACTAATCAAAGTGGGTTGGAGTTCTATGCTATCTAAGAATCTTTCGCTAACTAGCTCCACTCTGAAATTCTCCATCTCCTCATGCAGACTTGGCTGGGCTTCCTTTATCATGGTGTTTAATCTACACGGCAATCTGCTAAGAGCATCCGCTACCACATTGGCTTTGCCGGGGTGATAGTGAATGTCAAGGTCATAATCCTTGATTAACTCAATCCATCTCCTTCGCTTCATATTTAGCTCCTTCTGGGTGAAGATATACTTTAGACTCTTGTGATCCGAATAAATCTCACAGCGGTTACCCATAAGGTAATGACGCCAGGTCTTCAAAGCTAACACTACAGCTGCTAGTTCGAGGCCATGGGTAGGGTAGTTCTGCTCATGCTGCTTCAGTTGTCTAGACAAATAGGATATGACTTTGCCTTCTTGCATCAATACACGACCAATCTTGGATGCGCCACAATACACATCAAAAGGCTTCTTGATGTCCGACATGATCAAAATTGGGGCTGAAATCAATCTCTTCTTGAGATCTTGAAAACTTGCTTCACATTTGTCAGTCCATTCAAACTTCTTATATTTCTTCAAAAATTGGGTCATCGGTCTTGCGATGCTCGAGAATCCTTCCACGAACTTGCGGTAGTATCCGGCTAATCCAAGAAATGCGCGGACTTCTGTTTGGGTGGTTGGGGCTTTCCATTCTTCAACATCTTTGATCATGGTGGGATCGACAACAACTCCTCCTGCCGACAAGATATGGCCTAGGAATCCTACTTCTTTTAACCAGAATTCACACTTGCTGAACTTGGCATACAGCTGATGCTCTCTAAGGGTTTCAAGGATGGTTCTTATGTGTTGCTCATGGTCCTCTTCTGACTTGGAGTAGATCAGAATGTCATCGATAAAAACAATGACAAACTTATCCAAAAAATTCATAAAAATCTTATTCATGAGATTCTTGAAATAAGCGGGGGCATTGGTTAATCCAAAAGACATGACATTGTACTCATACAATCCATATCTGGTGGTGAAGGCAGTCTTTGGTATATCTATGGCACGAATCTTCAGTTGGTGATAACATGTTCTAAGGTCAATCTT
Organism: Avena eriantha; assembly: GCA_910589775.1. NCBI lineage: Eukaryota > Viridiplantae > Streptophyta > Magnoliopsida > Poales > Poaceae > Avena > Avena eriantha. The sequence continues at coordinate 319,806,412 of OU342743.1, read as the reverse complement.
AGAAAACACTCTAGCACCAGTCAGTTGATCGAACAAATCTTCTATCTTCAGCAAAGGGTACTTGTTCTTGATGATGACGTCATTCAGCTTCCGGTAATCCGTACAAATACGGTTGGCACCATCCTTCTTATCAACAAACAAAATAGGTGATCTCCATGGCGATGCACTTGGTTGAATCAGTCCTTTTCCCAGCATATCATCAAGTTGCTGTTTCAGATCCACTAGTTCAGATGGGTTCATACTATAGGGTCTCTGAGCTATGGGTCCGGTTCCAGGGATTAGTTCAATGATAAACTCGATATCCCGATCTAGGGGCATACCGAGCAATCATCTGGGAACACATCGAGGTATTCACAGACTACTCTGACTTGGTCAATCGTGGTTTTGGGCTAGACTCTTGTTGCACTTGAATTGACGGGGCAAAGTCTCAGATACATGTTCTACTAATACTCCGGTGCTACTGGTCATGGTATGGATTTCTTAGCACAATCGATTAATCCTTGATGTTTCGACATCCAATCCATCCCTAGCACTACTTCCAAACCTTTGGTTCCAAGTACTATTAGATTGGCATAAAAATCTATCCCATGTATTCTCATAGGTACGGCCTTGCAAACTTTTCTAGCTTTGGTGGTCGAACCAGGGATTTGAACTATCATAACATGCTTCAGATTTGTTGGTTGAATCTTACTACTGCATGCAAATTCTTCTGTAACAAACGAGTGCGATGCTCCAGAATGAAACAACACTCGGGCTAATACTGAGTTATCAGAGAATATACCCAGCACGACATCTGGCACTTCTTGGGCTTCCTCAGCATTCATGTGGAACATACGGCCATTACGGCTGTGCGGGTTTCCTGGGGCGAATCTCTTTCCAGGATGGACACGGCGTTGCTGTTGGGCAGGTGCATTCACATTGGTTTCTGCGGCAAGCTTCTTGGGGCACTCGTTGGAGTAGTGACCAGTGACTCGGCATTCAAAGCAAGTTATCATGGATTTGTCTTTCCCTGCGACAGGCACAACATTGCTTCCAGTCCTTGGGGCAGTATTGTTGTTGTTGTTGTTGTTGTTGGACTTTGGCCGTGCACGATTGAAATATTGGAGTTGCCGGGGTTGTTGTTGTGGTTTCCTCTAGGCCTTGGGTTTCCTCCTCCACGGTTGGGATAGTTCGGACGGTTCATTGGGGGTCTGTTGTTTCTGGGTGCATATCCTACAGACGGGTTGGGGCGATACTTCGGGGTATGGTGGGGTCCTGGTTGATGCAGCATTCAATGCTTGCGGTTCTCACTGGCCTGGTTGATCTTGCCTTCCATCTGGATTGCAGAATCCACAAAGGCTTCAAGGTCATTGAGGGAATGTTGACTAGCATTGTCTGCATCTCATCATGCATACCATTCATGAATCTTTCCTTCTTCTTGGCTTCATTGTCAATCTCATCAGGTGCATACCTAGCTAGTGACAGAAATTTGTCACGGTACTCAACCATAGTCATCCTTCCTTGCTTCAAGTCTCTGCCGAACTTGAGTTTGAACTCCTCCCAAGTCATCATCTGACCTCGGTTCATCGTACGGGTACTATTCCACCATGATCTGGCATAGCCGGATAGATAGTGGGTGGCAAAAAACACCTTCTCATTAGCATCAACTCCTGCAATTTCTAGATTGTTCTCCATGGTTTGCAGCCAATCATCAGCATCTAGAGGCTCCCTGGACTTACTAAACATGGGTGGGTTGGTATTATGGAAGTTCTTAAGGTTGGATCCATGGTGATCTTGGTTTCCATGGCCTTGATTATTGTGGGCCATCTGGGCTATCTGTTGAAGAGTGGCCAAGTTCGCTTGACGTCCATCTCTACCAGTTTCACGGTCAGAAACTAACGTTAACAGAATCTGTAGCATTGGGTCCTGAGATGAACTGCTTCCTCCGGGATCTCCGCGAGTCATCTGAAGATTGAGATAGATAGTGAGACAAGAGGGAAATTTCTAGGGTTTATGGGTTTGTTTCAAAACTTTAAGCTCTGAGTATAACTCAGGGTTTTGAAAACTAGTAACTTTCTTTTCATTCATTCATGCCAAGCATAGCTACAAACCCATACCACAACAAGGAAACTGATGGTTTTAAGAACCATTCTGTGAAGCTACGATACAGTGGGACCGGGTACAACTCACACCTACGATAGTGCTCAGGTACGACTAATCATCATCAATGAAGGCAACATCATCCTCATTAGTGTTGTCCTCCATTGCTTCGTCCTCTAGGTAGTCATTGTCATCACTGAGGTAAGAGTGAATATCCCCTAGATGTCTTCACCCTCCTCCTCCTACTATTCCTCTAGCTGAATCTCCTGGTCATGGATGGTCTCCTCCAAGGTGGCTATCTTCTGACGAAGACGGGCGATGATGCGATCCTTTTTGTCGTGTTGGAGATGAAGTGACTTGCGTTCCTTGGCGAGTATGGCGAGGGTTTGCTTCCTCTCAATAGATTCAGCATTGCTCTGGTTGGCATGATCACGGGCATTGTCCAACTCCTTCTGTGTCTCATGTAGAATGAAGTCCATGTGATCCATGTAGTGCTTCAACTCTGGATGGGCTAGCATGGATAGAGGTTGTTCCGTAGAGTCACGTCTTGCATAGTGAGCAAAACGGGTGCCGATGATCTGGTTGATGTTCTGAGCAGACAAGCGAGCGAGAGCTTCTTGCATAGCCCTAGATAATCCGTCTAGCTAGTTGTTCTCCTGAACATTGAACTGAATCTTGTTAGAAAGAGGTGGCTCCATTTTTCCTATCAGGTCGGCAACAATCAGCCACTGTAGCTCCCCTCCAGCGTGGTCCTTGAGCTGTGCTCCGAAGAACTCCGGGTGCGGGCATCCAAGATACTCTATGAGCGAATCCAGATCCCTCTCAAAGATAAGCCATCCTCCATTGCCCAACTGGTAAAACTTGGTGTATTTGACCTCCATCTATAAGAAATTAGGATGAGTAAGTTAGTGAGGTGATCAAGTGTGTCAAGTTTTAGGTAGCCTTGTAAGAGTTTTGAGTAATAAGTGACCTCTTTTTGAAAGAATCTCAGGGATAAGAATGAGAATAGGTTTTTGTAAATACTCACTTTCTTTGTGTTGAAACTAGGTTTTCAAGGCGTCCATTCTAACTAGGGTTTCGTATGGTCAGGATGGCTCTGATACCAACCTGTCAACACCCGGATTTTTAAGTCCAGATGCCCGTTATGCCATACATTGCAATCCCAGGATTGCCATTTTTACGGCACATAATAGAAGTGGTACCACAGTACATCATCCATTACAAACCATAATTAAGGTCTTACAAATAAATGATCTCATGATCCAGTCTTAATACAATCAAAGTAGTGGAAAGTAAACGTAGTAGGCTCCATCTTCAGGGTCACAGGCAATGCCGATGATGGGAGATGATCACATTTGTCATAGAGCTCCTGCTATCCGTCTTCCGGGTAATCCTCCTCATAGTGTGGCCATGGGAATAGCCAGGGACAAAGCCATGAGTACACTTTAAGTACTCGCAAACTATCACTAGTAGAAGTAAAAGTAAAGCTAGTAGGAATCATAAGCTCTAGCTTGTTTGCACAAAGCTAGGTTTATTTTCATAAAGCTTCAAGAGTAAAGATCTAATTTAGTTCTCTACCTCACTTAAGTGGGAACTTAGATCTCCTGTCCACAACTCCGTTGTGGTCCAGTAAAATTAATCTTTCTAGTCACAAGTCATTTTGAAAACATCTGACAACGGAATAGTATGGCCACTCCAACTGTCCATAACCACGGACGCAACTATTCGAATAGTTTGACACTCTGCAGAGGTGGTACACTTTCACCACAAAATTCGATACATCCGTCAGGGATAACCCTGAATCATCACACTTAGTATACGAATAATCAATCTTAATCTTTCAATTACACACCCTAGTATAGGCACCTCCCCTATGAGCTTGGCCTCCCAGCCATGGCCATTTTCCATCCTAGGCACTCCATAGGTGGACATTCATCACGAGGTAGCCTCAGCTCAACCTCTTCCGCAAGGGATCCCATACTAAGACATATAAACTTCCAGTCAAGCCCTACCCAACTCAGGTATTGTGGTTGAACGGTAAAATTGGAATGGTATCGCATCCGAACCCAACCATCAGTTTTTATTAAAGTCAAGGCTCATGCCCATCAGTTTCATCATCAAACCATTGTGTTTCACAACACATGTCAAAACATTTCTATAGAATGAATCTGCATTCCAAGGTTTTCATAATCATATTCACCAAGTATTCCCATCTAAAGTGATCTAGTTTTATGCTTAGCACTAGCCACTAGTATTGAGGGTATCACTATTGGGGTGCTAATAAAGTATAAGTATCCAAGACTAATCCTATGATCTTGATAGGATCCAATCTAGTTTCTACTAATCACAATTCATTAACTAGGTAAGAACCGTAGTAAAGGGGAAAGTAAAGCTTGGAGTAAAACTGGGAATCGGTAAAGTTGCGTAACCAAGCATGCCTAGTGCATCTGGTATAAGGGGTTTGCACAAGTAGCATGCATAGTTCTAGCTTGCCTTGAGCAGTGCAATTGTTGCAGTCGTTGAAGTTCTCCTCCTCCTCGAAGTACTCCTCCTTGTTGTAGCCCGGGTCGGTACAAGCATCTATAAATACATTCAATGTACACAATCACCAAACAACACTTCACTACTTCTATTTAGCACACAAGGGCTCATACTAGATGATCTAGCATCTTCTCAAACATCATATGGAATATTTAACTTTTTCTTAATCTTCTTATTTTAGACAAGTAATTTCTACTCATTTTAAATCCTTAAGATTTAATATTCTCCAATTAAAATAGTGGATCATGTTGACACATATCATCACCATCTATTCCAATACTTGGGAATGTGATTTAAAATGGTGATCATATATTACCAGATTTAATATTACTATTTAATAATATTAAAGTGACTAGAACCGCCTATATAACACTCTTTTAATACTAAGCCATGTTTCATATGTGTAAAACCAAATCTTTGTACATATTCATGTAGAGCATGGCAAATGTGATTTTTGAGAGGTGGAATCATCTCAAAAACATTTATAGTTTATTTTAGAAAAATGTTTGAAATGTCAAAAGTCTCTGTCTTGTTATTTTTGGTATAGGTGATCTATAATTCTAAATGGTTTAAATACAACGGGAGTGATTAGATAATTTCAATACCTTTTCAACAAAATTGGAATCATGCATTTTGATTCAGTGAATCTCTTTGAATTGAATTTTGAATCTACTGATAGCATCTGGTTTTAACTAAAATGGTAAAATCCTATTTAAATCACTGGGCTCTGCGCGGGAAAAGACATGGGCCGGCCCAACTGCACGGTGTTGGCACAGCGGGCTGCTGATAGAACGGTCCCACGCGTCAGTGACTCATCTAAACCGAAATAGTATCTTTCAATCTCAGCTCTACGATTAGACTAGGATCTACGACTGTGGTTCATCGTCTCCGTCGAACTACTCCAACGAGACTCGAACCCTAACGCGGCAGTGGGGGTTGCGGAAGACTTACCACGGCTCTAGCTAGGGTCGGTGATGGGGGCGAATGGGTTAGTCGACAATGGAGGTTCGATTGGCAGTCACGACAACTCCTAGGGTGGCCGCAATCAACGGCTTCCTTCCTCGACTGCAGCGGAGGACTCCGGCCAAATTCCGGCGTCGTGGTGCTCGCCTTGCTCCGGGGAAGGGTCAGTGAGGTTCATGGGTGAGTGGGGAGTGGAATGGTGTCTATAATGAGGTATGGGGTGGCCTCTATTTATACCCTAAGGGTGGAGGCAGGGCGGCATGGTCTGGCTCCTCCAGTGACGCTGCTACAGGTCTCGTTGAGCATGGCGGAGGGCATGGGTCAGTGCGGCGGACTATGGTGATCGTCACGCGAGTGACGACACGGCAAGGGGCAATCTCTTTTGGTCGGGTGACATCAGCTCTCTGTTCCAGTACGCAGGTGTTCGTCACTCAGTACGGTGGTCAAGGGGCGCGCGGCGGTGAACAATCATGTCTGGGAGGTCAATGGTGCCATGGTGACGGCGGCTACGAGCGGAGAGAGCGAGGCACGGCGTGTGCGTGTGAGGCGGCTGCGGCGCTCCATGGTGCTCTCAGCATGGCAGAGGCTAGGTGTCGTGGGAGTGGGTGGCATGGTGTGTAGCGAGTGGTTCGTGCTCGACCGGCATGGCCGGCTCGGTACAAGCATGGCACTAGTCAATGTGGCTAGTGATGCCTCTCCTTTGCACGACCATGTACTAGGCATGATCATGGACAATTGAATGGGTTGACTGCAGTGCAAGAGATGAGCAATTGATAGCTCCAAACAGTGTATAGTGGTTGAGGTTGTACTGTGCCTGCCAGGTGCTCGATCAAATGGCCGCATGAAATTCACTTTCAAATTTTTGAATGATTTTTGGTGAGTGATCTTGTTACTTTCTTAGTAGTCTATGGTTGCCGGGAATGGTCAAGGGGAATTGGTTTGAATGGTTTTTGAAAAGTGATGATCTAGGCATATGAACTTGATTCAATTTTGCAATGCCTCTTAAATAGATTTGAAAATAGTTTCTGCCACTTTGTAATGTTTGCTTGGATTCACTTGGAGTTTCTCTAGCAAGGGGTGAAAAGAATTGGAATTGTTTCTGTTGGAAATCTTATACTAGGAACACTCAAAGTGGTCTAGTGGATAAGTTTGGCCAAAATGACCATTTGATCCTATGATCTATATTTGATTTTCTTTTCATTTGATTCTGTTTGTAAGTGATCAAGATGATGTAGTATTCATTTTTAAACTAAGACTTATCATTTGTAGCAATCAATCATGGAAATTTCAAGCATTCATACACTAATGCAAAACACACTTGCACTCATATTAAGTTTAATAATAAAAGTTTTTGTTAATCCTAAACTTGGGTGATTAGAGCTTGATAATCTTGATTAATATTTTTTTGGGATGTTACAGAGGACCCCCTACCGGTATACATGTCATCAATCCGACGACATTTGGCACCCACCGTGGGGCAGGTGACCTTTGGATCTACGTTCCAGGCAGAATTAGCGCGAATCTGAATCGGTGAGACAATCACGTCGGTCGGGTCCTCTATGCTAGCAACGTCCCTCTTATCCTTCTTAACGAGACTTGGATTCTGGCTAGGAAACATGTGACCAGCTACACAATCATGTCCTTTGGCGAGATCGATGTCTATCTCGGTTTTGTTAATCCTGCCCAACCCACCCCAGTGGTGATGATAGAGGTAGAGGAAATTTCGGGATCCACTTTGTCCAAAAAGGTGGCAGAGTTCTGGGTCTCAAAAACCCCTAATCCCACCTAGCCCGCACCTAGAGTGGAGATAGTGGAGAAGATCGAATCTGAAGATCTTCCCAAGGAGGTCGAATCTCAAGAGGATCTCCCCAAGGAGGACGAACCCTAGGAAGATCAGAAAATCAATAGCTCTGGATTCGGCTCTGCCGATGCTGGAGTAGTAAAATCACTTCTGACACACACGTTGAGGCGAATGATGCTGCGCAAAAATGCCAGTATGGAGCAAATCCTTGAAACCATCAGAAGATTCGAGGAAGCTAATGAAGAAAGTCGCAACTACCTCAGGACGCACATGTCGCATTTTGTCGGATATGTTGGATCCGGATCCGGCTCTACCGATGTTGGTGATGACAATGACTCGATGCTTGATGCTATTGGAACAAACACTGGCATACCGGCTTCCCTTGAGGATTCCATGACATTGGTAGAATTCTGAAAATTTGAAGCAGAAATTGAAGAGGAGAACAACTCCACATCTACGGGAGGAGAAGCTATGGATGAAAGCCCCTACAATACTATGGATGAAGGATCCGGAGAAAACTTACCCGAACCGCATAATGATATGGATCTCGGAGATAATCCTGACATCCAGATGTCCAAGAGTACTAATAGAAGCTTGACTCCAGGAATCGGACCCAAAGCCGTCTTTGCTACGGGTGCCAATAAGGCTAACAAGGCAAAGAAGAAGAAAACTCCGGTCAAGGATCCTCCGGTTGAGGAGGTGATCGCCGAGGAATATGAGGAGGACTCAGATGGTGCTCTGATCCTCTCAGACCCAAAAACATCTTCGGTGGATGGACATGTGGTTACCCATGGTGCCCGAGAATTCCTCGGAGAAGCACTTACAACGCTAATCCCAACCGTGGCAGATCTCAATCCGGATGAGTTGGAGGAAAGAGCCATAACTCTAAAGGCGTATCATCAAAGACTCTTAGATGAAGCAACCAATCTCATCGAGGAGAAGCAGTGCATTGCGGTAACAGGGAAGTTTAACTCCCTGCAGCATCAGAAGACCCAAAACAGCCCTAAGTTGGCTAATAGGAATCCGAAGGTTCACAAGACCCTTTTGGAAGGAGACGCAACCATGGGAAAACCTCGGATCGATAGCAAAGGAAACCGTATGTACAACACGCTGGTAGAAAGCATTGCTACGGTTCGAGAAATCATGGCAAATAATCCAAGCCCAGACCAAGTCCGGTTAAGTGTGAAGCTGATCACCAAGGGCCTAGAGCAACAGAAGGTTGCCATGTTCGGCAGTGGAAAGCTGGTCTCCAAATCTGACCAATGCTGCACAAACACTATTCGACACAAAGATATAATACCCCAACGGGAACCGGATCAGCGCTACCATTCCGACCCTCGAGAAGACAACTACTCAAGAACCATCTCTTTAGGACAGCAGCACAGACCTGCACGTAGTTGGAGCAACGTCACCCCAGCCGCAGAGCGAGATGCTCTGGCAGCATTGGTTCAACAATAACCTCCTCGGCAGCAATTGGATAACCGCAGGAAAGATGAAGAAGCACGACATCGAGTGCAGGACCAGCAAAGAATGCCCCATCCTAGACATACAAGCCATTCAACTGAGCCTCGTCACAATGACGACAATGACGGACGAAGGAATGAGGAACACCATGCTGGATCAAGACGGCATGGTGGTCGTCACCATGAAGACCCGGCTGGAGGAAATAACCCACTGGCACCACCCTCTCCACCAAGCAGCGCCCATAATGGCTCCCATGGAGGACAAGGAGGGAACTGCGATGGAGGAGGTAGTGGAGGAAACAGAAATCCGGCTCCATAGCACCGTAGCCGCAACAAACATACAAGAGGCCATTCTCTGTCACCAAGTGATGCCAGGCAACGGATCAACTCAAACATAGAAGCACGATGCTACAAGTCGGATAATATACGTATGCCCAAAATGCTTCGGGCCACGCATCCGACAGGCATATTTCCTAGAGAGATTTGCTAGCTCAAGGCATATTCAACCCTACCATGGTGTGGCTCGGCCAGACACTTGGCCCCAGGACTTCTTCTAGGCCTGCTGCATCACCAAAGGAGGAAAACGCTTGGCCGTGACCTGATATCTCCCACTTATGATGAGGAAGACGGCTCGATCATGGTTCAGTGAACTCCTAGAAAACACCATCCACAACTAGTATGATATGCAAAGTGCGTTCTTTCGAAACTTAGAGGGTACATACAGGAGGCCCTACACGATCGGAGATCTGCAGCAGCGCACCGAAAAACCCGGAGAAACTTGTCGGGATTTCGTCGGACAATGGATCAACACGAAGAACTCATATGAGGGAGTAAATGACCAGACTGCAATCAAAGCCTTCATCGCGGGACTCCTAATCGGATTACTACGTCATCGCTTGAAGTGTGACAAAGTTACGGATTTGGGGGAGTTAATAGAGACAGCGAGAAAATATGTAGACGCCGATGATGATTCAGAGGGCCTGCTAAATGTACTGGTTGTGCCACAGTCAGCCAAATAGCCAAAGCAGCAGCATGCTCAGAAACACAAGAGCACCTCGAAAGAGAAACCCAATCCGGAGATCGCGAGTATCAACACAACATCTGGGTCTGGAGGACCAGGAGGCCACGGAGGCGGCCGAGGACGAGGCCGTGGAACTTACCGAGTCCAAGGTAGAGCAGAACAACAACCCGGTAAAACCTACTATTTTGACGACATCGCCAATAATCCGTGCGTGCATCACCTGGATGGCAACATGGGATCGTCCCACACCAATGTTGAGTGTCGTTTCAACGACGTCATCAAGAAAGACGAATCCGCTGGCTACAAGGCCAAGCGACGAAAAGGACATAAAATTCCTACAAAGAGAAGGAGCCCAAGAAAGATTCCGACATGGAGGAGGCAGATGCCTCGAATCCCAAGTCACATGGAAAGAAGGCCTTCCCAACCAAGAAAGACACCTACATATGCTTCCTTGGATCCCAACCAGCTAAGGTCAAAAAGGCAGTAATGCACGAGCTCATCGCAACTATTCCGGCTATCCCTTAGGTTTTGGACTGGTCGGAAGTTTCAATTACCTTTGACCAAAGTGATCATCTGCTTAAACCTCAGAAGCAAGGAAAGTACGCCCTGGTCGTTAATCCATTGAGCGAAGGCTATGGTTTCTCCAAGACCCTCATGGACGGTGGTAGTAGCATCAACATCATCTACGTCGAAACACTGCGCCGCATGAGGATATCGGAAACACAGATGAATCATAGCTCCATGGTTTTCCATGGAGTTGTCCCGAAAGACAAGCAAACTCTCTGGGAAAAATCACTTTGGATGTTACTTTTGGAACTCTAAATAACTATCGGACGGAAGCACTATATTTTGAAGTGGTCCCGTTCAAGAGAGCATACCACACTATCTTTGGGTGCTCGGCTTACTGGACTTTCATGGCTCTCCCTTACTATATTTACAACATGATGAAAATTCTAGGTCCCAATGGCGTCATCATGATCCGGGGAAACCCGAAAAAGGCATGAGAATGCAGGGACGGAAATGTCGCCTTTGCTGAAGCCGTACTACACGCCAAGGAGTACCAGGAGAGCAAGAAGAACATCGACCCATCCGAGATGCCTGCAATGAAGAAGGAGGTGACGAAGCTGACTCAGGAGTTCAAGGCATCAGAAGAGACGAAGACGATTCTGTTGAAGGATGATGACCCCTCCAAGATGACGCAGATAGGCATAGGTTTAGACCGTGCATAGGAAAGCGCGCTCGTCGAGTTCCTCAAAGCTAATAAACACATCTTCGCATGACAACACCTGACATGATAGGAGTACCTATGGAACTTGCCGAGCACTCTTTAAACGTGTATCCGAATGCTAAACCCGTCAAACAGTCGTTATAATGTTTCGATGGTAAAAAGCGCAAAGTAATAGCTAAGGAACTAGCTCGACACGAGTTAGCCGGATTCATAGCAGAGGTCATCCACACTGAGTGGTTAGCCAATCTTGTAATGGTCCCTAAAAAGGACACCACTGATTTAAGGATGTGTGTGGATTATACTGTCTTAAACAAGGATTGTCCCAAAGATCCATTCGCTCTACCTAGAATCGATCAAGTTATCCACTCGACAGTAGGCTCAGAACTCCTATGTTTTCTCGAATTCCAGTTATCGCCAAATATGCATGAAGGAGTCAGACAAATTAAAGACTTCATTCATCACCCCTTCGGAACCATCTGCTACATAGTGATGCTTTTGGGCTAAAAACGTAGGAGCTACGTACCAGCGCACTATGTTGTGTTGCCTCCACAATCAAATCAGATGCAACATACATGCATTCATGGACGACATAGCTGTGATGTCAAAAAATAAGGCAACACTTATTTCCGACTTGGAGGAGACATTCGGTAATCTACGAAAATACAATATAATGCTTAACCTGAAGACGTGTTTCTTTGGAATGCCAGTCAGAAAATTATTAGGTTTCATTGTGTCTTAGAGAGGCATAGAGGCGAGCCGGGACAAAATAAAGGCTATACTCAATATTACCAGGCCAACTCGCCTGAAGGACGTACAACGGCTTACTGGTTGTATTGCTGCATTTAGTCAGTTCGTAAGTTAGCTCGGTGAAAGAGCCGCACCATTATACAAACTCTTGAAAAAGACCAAGAAATTCGTTTGGACTGGCGAAGCTGGGGCGGCACTCCTAGACCTGAAAGCCGTACTTTCATTTTCCCCTATCCTTCTAGCACCTGAACCACATGAATCGATATTGCTCTACATGGCTATGACAAATAGAGTCGTCAACGTCGTAATGGTGGTGGAATGGCCGAAAGAAAAACATGCACACCTGGTGCAGCTTCTGAATTATTATCTTAGCGAGGTCCTGAGTGAATCAAAACAAAAGTACCCTCATTACCAAAAGTTAGCCTATGGTGTATTCTTTGCATCCATAAAGCTACGACATTATTTTCAAGAGCACCAGATTACCATGGTGTGCACAACTCCCATGAGAGACATAATGAACAACAACAATGCCACAAGACGCGTTGATAAGTGGGGAATTGAGCTAGAATCTTTTGACATTGAGTATAAACCTCATACAATAATCAAATCCCAGATACTTGCCGATTTTTTCGCTCATTGGACAAAGACAGCAGAAAACACAAGTCTCCCGGAGTCGGAATATTGGACCTTGCAATTTGACGGGTCGAAAGCGCTCAGGGGCTGGCGTGGTACTCAAATCACCCCAAGGAGACAAATTATTCTATGTGTTGTAGATTCACTTCATGGCGATGAATAACATTGCCGAATATGAAGCCTTGCTACATGGATTTCGAATTGCAAGAGATATTGACATCCGCCGACTCATGTGCTATAGAGATTCGGATCTAGTTGGTCAACAAGTATCCAATGTCTGCAAACCCAATAAGCACATGGAAGCATATCGAGCTATCATGGATGAACTAGAAAAATCGTTCAAAGGGTTTGAAGTCCAACACATTCCCTAAACACAAAACGAGGAATCAGATGCTCTATCAAGAATAGGCTCTGCATGGAAAAAGGTGTCGGATGGTGTTTTTCTAGAGCACTTAAGAGTTCCCTCTATCATAGGAGTTGACGAGGAGTATCCTACAAAATTGGACTCTCCGCTCATAGCAGTTCTGGCTATAATTTCCAACTGAACAAAACCCTACCTTGATTTCCTGGTAGACAGAAAATTACACAAAAATGAAGTTCTGAGCCGAAAGACCGTCTGAGGAGCAAAATCCTACATTGTAGTCAGTGGTGAGATCTATAAGAGGAGTGTGTCTGGGGTCTTTCAGCGCTATGTTTCTCCAGAAGAAGGAGCGGAAATCCTTAGGGAAATCCATGAAGGTGAATGCGAACATCACGCCGTAACCAAATCTCTAGTAGAAAAAGCTTTTAGACACAATTTTTTTCTAGCTTACAGCTAAGGTATATGCCAGTAGGCTGGTCAAGACATGCAAAGGTTACCATAAGTACGCTAAACAAGCCCATGTTCCAGCTGATCAGCTGTAAACAATTCCGATTAGATAGCCCTTTGCGGTTTGGGGGCTTGACATGGTAGGACCATTTAAACGGGCTCCAAGTGGATTTACTCACCTCCAAGTGATAGTGGATAAATTTATGAAATGGATTGAGGCTAAACCCATCACAAGTTGTGATGGAGCAACAACCAAAAGATTCGTCGAGGACATTATAATCCGATTCAGATATCCGCACAGTATTATTACAAACAACGAGAGTGACTTTTCAATGGGAGAACTTGGCGATTTTTGCAAAGATCAAGGGATTCGACTTGATATTGCATCTGTCACACATCCACAAGCCAATGGACAAGTCAAAAGGGTAAATTGTTTAATTCTTCAAGGCCTCCATCTCAGACTCGACGCACCACTTCATCGTGCTGCGGGGGCTTGGCCGGATGAGTTTCCGTCTATTATATGGAGCTTAAGAACTACTCCAATAGGTCAACCAAATATACACCTTTTCTTCTTGGTCTATGGTGTAGAGGCAGTTCTTCCAAGTGATCTTATCCATACTTCTCCCCGAGTCGCCGCATATATCGAAGAAGATGCCGAAGTTGCTCGACAAGATGACCTCAATATACTTGATGAAGTATGAGTCATTGCTGAACAGAGATCTACAACCTATCAGCAGAAGTTACAGAAGTAGGATAGTCAGAGAGTCAAAAATTGATCTTTCAAGAAGGGTGATCTAGTTCTCTGACTAGTGCAAAAAATAAAGCACAAACTTTTGCCAATCTAGGAAGGGCCCTTTAGGGTTAGTCGGGTATTACAAAATGGTTCTTACTATCAAACTGACATGAGGCTGAAAAAAGAAAGACTTGCTACTAAGAAGAGAAAGAGAGCTAGAGGCAATACATACCCGGATGAATTAGACCATCCTTGGAATATTGCTCAGCTACGTCCCTTTTATTCTTAAAATTTCTTTCTTTGTAATCATGTCAATGGACATATTCAAAGTGAAATAAAGTATTGGTATCCTCAATGTTTTTTCTGAGATGTTTTTTAAATCATGTCATAGAAGAAATCCCATAATACTTGAATGTACCTTATGCTCATGTTTGTTCTGGTTAGATTTCTGGTTTTAAAAATGCTACCTTCGGGTATAATTCTAAATTTCTGTTTGTACTTTGGTTTTTTGTCTGATTGCTAGACACGGGTATTTTTCGAGTAGTGATTTGTTGGTACTAGAGGCCGGCTTTGTTTCCGAGTTTAAATTGGTTTAGCAATTGAGCTCTATTACTCGACAAAAGTTCCGTGCTAAAAGTTTGCCGGCTCGTGAAAGGGACGAGACAGAAAGCCAGACTAATGATAAGTATAAACAACAAAAAGTGCTTAAATAATTTTTCGAGCACTAAAACAAAAAAGTATGCGTGCTAGATTAAAAGCATTAATTTTACACAACAACACCTTAAAATAAATAATTTAAAACCATTATGTCATAAGATTGTTTCAGAATAATACAAATTTCTTGCAAATTTTTCATGTTGTAGGAGAAGGATTTTCCGGCTCACTGGTGTCGTCACCCAAGCTGCCCTAATCTTTTTCCGAGATGCAGACGTCAGACTCTGTCTCTTCTTCATCTTCTTCGGGTATTTCTTCGTCTTTGGCTGGAGGGCTTGGAGGAACTTTGAAGGATTGGAAAAATTGCATCTCATAGCTGGTTAACTCGGCTACGCAACAGACATATCTGGCACATGAATCCCAATTTTCACCAATATTCTGAAGCTTTCCATCTTCATCAAAGTCAAATATCCTTTGGTAACTTACTAGATTTTGATGTTTCCATGGTGGCTCATTACCATTGTAAGGGCATTCTGTGCCGCCGTACGGGCATAAGAAATTTTCCAATCTTCAATAAGCTTGGGAATTTCCTTCGCCTTATCAGGCACTTTGAAGGCAGACACTTTGTCCAGGTCGGAGAGCTTGACGGCTTCAATGATTTCCTCCAGAGATTCGCGGAAATCATGAAGCAAGTCCCCGACTGAAATAAGCCGACTGGTGTGCGATTCACATGTAGAGGCATCTAGGATATTGAGCGGACCTAAAAAGAGAAAAAGTTAGCAAAAATCTGACTAGATATAGTTAGAAAAAAAAATAAGTTGGAGATGGTATGGAAGCAAAATTACCAAAGATAGCATCATCTACTTTGGTATTTTCCTCCCGAAGACTTCGGAGTTCACCCCGAAGGGCTTCGGTGGTATCCTTCTGCCTGTCCATCTCAGCCTTCAAGACCGAGGTAACTTTGTCTTGGAGAGCTATTGTTCAATCACGCTCTTTAGTAGCGTGATTGCTGGATAGAACAACGATCTTGATACTGCCCTCATGATCTTCCTTAAGCTTATTTAGCTCAGATCGTAAGTTGGCATTTTCTACCTCCAAGACTTTGAAATCTTCGGCTTGTTCAACAAGCTTGTAGGACTATTTTAGCATACGTGAAGCAACAATAGAGAAGTTGAATAAATATTTAGAACAAAATTACTAAAACTAGGAAAATGAAGTTGGAAATGCTTACCTTCTGCTTCATCTTTTTCAACTTTAAGTTGAGCATTTTCAAGTCAGAGAGCTTTTACCTCTCTCCACTTGTTGCAGATATTCTTCAACAGTTCCTAGTTGTAAACATTAACTTTCTGTAAGTCAGAATGGTAACCAGAGTCAGAAGTCTACTAAGACACGGGCAGCTATTTTAACTGAATTAAATATCAGCACAAGCCTTGGGGGATATACTACTTCATTCTTTGGCATCCTATGTAAGCATAAATTTGGATTCCTATCCAACTTCATGCTTGGGAGCTAGAGGATATGATATAAAATATAATAAAAAGAGTCAAAAAACGACTTACAAAATGTTCATTCTTCAATTTGTTGAGGTTGATGTTTACTTCAGCAGAAACCTTCTCGGTGAGGGTTAAAGGAATGAATGGTGGGGTGGAGCCGCATTGGCCTTTAACTTCTCGTCGTGAAGACGAACTTCATCAAGAAGCTCCACAAGTTTAACATCTTTGGCTTCTTGAGCCTCCTCCTCAGTTGTGATATTCCGGGTCTCCAAACAGTAGAGGGCTAGCTTCCGAATTTCTTCTGCACTTTTCTGAGTGAGGCCAAGTTTGGCAACGACCGAATTTTGCAGAAGGTTCCCCACGAAGGTTTCAACTGAGGGATCATTACCCTTTGAGGGTTCACCCTTATCAACTCCCGAGTCACTCATGGTGATGTCGGGTTGCGAACCAAGGTTCCCTGGCTCTTCAGACTGAGCCGTAACATCTTCAGCACATGGAGACGAAGTATCCTCCGGCTGATGATGGGTTTGGGGTAGGAGTCAGTGGCGGGGCAGCTGGTCAAACCACAATCAACTTTTGCTAGCACAATCAACTTGATAATTGTTTTAGCTCTGGATCGTAACAGATCAAGATCGTTACAATTCAGAAAATAATACGAATTAAGACAGAAAACCTCATGAATGAATTTACCTCTTCACAATTGGTACCTTCTATGTGCCCATAGATATAGTCACAGTTTTGCGCTTCAGGGTAAGTGCCTCCTGCAACAACTCAAGATCTTCATCCTCCTGAGGAACCAGATCCTTAGGTGGATATCTCTCGAGAGGAGCAAGCTCTAACTCGGGGAGGTTGGCAAGCTGAAAGACAAACTATCTCAGCATCACAAATAAAATAAATATAGATGTGCAAATAAATGAATATGGAAGAACCAGTCCGAAAATCTTACTGGTGTCAATGGCGTCTCGGCTATGAACATGTCTAGAGAGATCTATGGAATCTTCTCGTCCACCTGTTCCTTGATCAACCACTTAATCTGAGACTTGTAATCCTTGTTGTGAATCAAGAACTAGCTAATCCTCATGCTGTGTTTTTCTCTTGGTGATCGTGTGCATGAGACGATCTCCATGGTACTAGGGTTGAATCTGGTGTGCTAGCCAGCAGTGGACTAATGTGGATCCCTTTAGGCCTTTATGCTTCATCAGGTATTCAATCCGCCTCTTGGCGTGGATCAAATCTCTAGTGATAGCCATTGCGTCCGCATCCCAAGACTCTTGGGGAGCGGCGACACCATCGACGAAAGCTGGCAAAGCCTCTTTCTTGCCGGGAGTAGGCTTATCCTTATGGTAGAAAAAAGTGGAGGGCCATATTTTCACCGAATTGCTGGCTATGACTTTAGGATAGACTCGGTCTCTCCTAAGGGTTAGACTCAGTGTACCAGTAATGTATGGAACACCGACGCTGATAGAATTTTTCCGAGTACTGAAATAGTACCGGAATAAAGTAAGACTCGGTGTGATTCCTAGATAACCCTCACAAAGGGATGCATGGGTGTGCTAAGCTCTAGAATCGTATTGGGAGGAAGATTCTGAAGTTGAACGCCGTAGTAATCAATCACCTCGGAGATGAACTCCGAGGGAGGAAAGCTCAAACCTCGGTCTAGATGGGTGCCAAAGTGGACTCTCTCGTCAGCGCGAGGGGCGGGAATGGTTTCGCCGGAGCTGCTCCGCCAATCGTCGGCGTGAAGAAGACCCTCCTTCTGAATGCCACGAAGATTCTCGTCATCTAGAACATAGGGGATCTAGACCCCACAGTAGTTCTCTGTCGTAGCCGCCGCCGTTGTAGCCGCGGTGCCAGAACAGGAGGCGTCAACCATCTCGCCGGAGGAGATGACCTTTGGTGGGCGGCGCTATGAAGATTGTGGGTAGAAGGAAGGGAGGCTAGGGTGCTAGGTCATTTGGAGGATAAAGGAGGCAAGGGCACTGGTAAGAGGAGAATGAGAAAATATCAACCCCTTATAGACCACAACTACGGCAAGATTCGTCTGAACATACAGTAGTTTGCGTCACGCGTCGCAGAAGGAATAGGGCAACTTCCCTGAGAAGATTACGCCTCCTCGATATCCATGCGTGCATTAAAACGGCGCCTCGGTTCCACGCAAAGAAGATCCACCAAGGGTCACACTGACAGAATAATTTTCAGTGATGAGACTTGACATTGACTGATGTCAAGTTGCGTTAGAGACCAGTTTTTGGCTCAGTTTGAAATCGAGCAGGGAAAATTGTAATATAATACTAACAGGTCCGACTCATTTTTGAGACTCGGATCCTACTTTTGTTTTGGAGTTTCAAGAACCCTTCAAGACTTTACGGCCGAAGAAGAATGAAGCTAGACGATGAAATCCGACTTTGGATCTTGGAGGCTTTCGGGGCTACTGTTGGGGATATACTTTCTGGTTATACCCACTATGACTCACTGGTCAGGGTGGCCCACTTCAGGTTAGATCTTTGTTTCACGAGCGGCCCAATCAGGGAGAGAAGATGGAAGCCCATCCTGCTACGAGAAGGCCCAGAAGACTTACCGACTTAGGCCTATGTAGTTACTTGTAGTCCAAGATATACTCTGTAATTGACTCTGTATCGTGGCTGGATAGGTCTCTCCTATATCCCTAGGCCGTATATCTATATAAGCCCTCCTAGGGACCAGCCTTTAGGGCACCCACAACTTAGAACCTCATCTCTCACATGCGAAACCTCTCTTGTAATCAATATTCTGGCTCTGCCGTATTATTGGATTGCTAGCAGGAGTAGGATCCGTCCAACGCTGGTGGATTCAAACCTAGGTAAAGATTGTGTGCTCACCTTCTTGGAATACCATCGTTTCACACCCCATGTTTCTCCACGCCTCGAGGACCCCCTCCCGATGTACATTTCATCAATCCGACAACAACCGGGGTCACCACCATTGTCATCGGCACCCAAACCACCATCACCTTCACGAGGCCGGTCAGGAGCATTAGGATCAGCGTCGGAAGATGGCGGCGACCCGGATATCACCCAGCTGCTCACCCAGAAGGGATGCGGTACCACAAGACCTTGGATGATGAGGTGCGCAGCCGGCGCCGCCCGGCGAAGACTTGGAGGCGCATGCTAGAGCCTGGATCGGGAACGATGAGCCACCTGACGGCCGGAATAGATGCCACATCATGGGTCCAAGCGGGGAAGCAAGACATGTCATTGCGGTTCACCATCGGAGGATCCACAACGTCGGCAATGCCGCTTCCCTCAAGGAGTTTGATGGCGATGCGCTCGGCCCGGGCATGCACCAAAATGTCGCGTAGCTCGATCTCTACAAGGAATGACATCTCGCAGAGCACCGTGTTGGCAAGATGAGACCAGGGCGCGAGAAGGAGTGTCCACCTGGGCGAGTCCACCGGCCCGGTGTTCACCATCTTGTCCCTCACCTCCATGTTAGAGCAAAGCACGAGGAAGTCCGATGTCTCAAAGGCACGGATGGAGAAGTCTTAGGGCGTTACGTTGAGCTGGGCATGAATGGTGGTGGCGACCATGTCCAGGGAGATCTCAGGCCTGGTCCCGGACACCCTAACCATGATGGCACAGTTGAGGTCCACCTCAAGCTGAACCATGCCTATGGATGGGTCTAGGTAGCAGAGATCTAGATGCTCCGGAGAGGCAGGCCGCGGAGCAGGAACAAATGAGGAGGCCGCCGAGAGTTCATCTTGAAGGGGGCCGAGAATCCGACCGGGCTGCCACCGCTGTTGGGGCCACCCCCTCTGCTCACCACATCTCGCCACGAGCGTTCCGCAGCGGGGGAAGCAGCGCGGGGAGGGGCAGCGACATTCATCCGGGACACACCATCCTGGAGGCCGTACCTGGAAGCGACGGCGCCAGCTGCCTTGGAGGGGAGGTGTCAAACTTGCTCCTCGCCCTCTTGCAGTCCCGCGAGGTGTGCTCTGAGCCACCGCACCGCATACAGACAATGGGTTTGAGGCACTCCCTGGCGATGTGGTCATCTTCGCCACAGTTGTAACACCATCGTGGAGCAGGGCAGGGACACGGGAGCCGGCGCCGCCCGCCGGGGGCCTGGAGGCAGGAAGGGTGCCTCGTATTCGCTACGGGGCATGGAGGGCGCGTGCCTGGGAAGCGGCGGGGATTGCGGTTGCGCCTCATCTGCCAGGGGTGGGCAACAAGTTCATCGCCAGCAAGCTGCTCGGGGGCCACCGCGGCGGTGCGGCTGGGGCCTGCCCCCGCGGCCCACCCCCTCAACCCGAGGCCCAGGTTAGCCGGATTGACGACCATGGAGCGAAGGGGAGGCGGTGGAACATGGGAGGTCACCGACGGAGCGCTCAGATCAGAGTCGGACAGCACCACGTGGCTGGCCATGGGCCACAGGGAGGGGAGATGAAGAGGCAGGGAGAGAGAGGCTCTGGAGCCGGAGTGGCGTCCGGTGAGAGGAGGCGGACGTTGACGCCGGAGAGGCGGACGACGGGCGCGCTCAGCTAAAGCGAGGAGACTACTTGCATCTTAATGCGCCACTAAGATTACTTTTATGAACTGATCAAGAAAAACATGATCCAAATAGGCAAGCTTGATGGCCGTGGCCATGTGGGTGCACGGCATAATGCTTGACTTCATCATAGTGAAGTCCGCAGAAGAAAACTTGGTGACTATAGTAAAAAAATTGAGTAAATTCTAGTTTTTACCCTCTTGTTTGAATCTTTTGATACCAATTATCCTATTTAACATATTTTTATCCGTATTACCCCATTTAGCGAAAGTTATGCTATTTTTTACACTCTGTAAGATTTTGCACATGATTTGTCAATCGACACTTTTTTCTCTAGTTTTTTCACACAGCTGAAAAAAAATCTTGAACCCAAAAAACATGTACATAATTACCATCTTGTTGTAAAGCATCACGAGACACCCAGCGTGTCTTAGATTCATCACTGAGTACTATTGTCTTGCCTTAGCTATGCAAATATATAATGACGTGAACTGGTCATGTAATCTTGATAAGTCCCAAGAAATACAAAGAAAGAAGCGCACACGATTACTTGTATGTGGTTAAGGGTCACCTACCAACCACACCCAACTAGCAGATGACTATCAAATTTTTAAAGGGGGTAAACCTTGATATAACTTTTACTAAATGGGATAATATGGATGAAACAATATTAAATGGAGTAATTTATGCCAAAAATGTGAAACTACGGGGTAAAAACTGAAATTTACTCTAAAAAATCCGGTGGGCCGGAGAGCATGAACGGGTGCATGAAGGTTCGCCGGTTGTCATTCAGGAGCTTGAACTTGAGCTAATTGCGAGAGCAGAAGAGACAACTGTAGTTTGAACACAATAGTATACTAGATCATAATGGTGCGCGTTGTCACACCCGTCCATTTTATATAAACGATATAATTTTTTGCAAATATATGTGTATATAAAGTATGGGTGTTCCTGATTTTCAATTAATATATATGATTGGTTAACTTCCATAGTCAATGTTATCAGATAGTATAGAAGAAACAATGTATATGTTGAGCAACTTGCTTGCCATTTTATTTTTACTATGTGTGTGCGGGGGGGGGGGGGGGGGGGGGGGGGGGGGGGACACATATAGCCTTGAGAAAAGATCCATTCAAGAGGGTACTTAGGACTGTCCAAAAATATTTCCGAGGCCTCTTTCCATTGTAATTGTTTCTCATTGAAGAACACAATCAATTACTGATCACGGTAAACATTCCAAGAGACCAATAAGCTTATAAGATAGTCGGATCATTGACAATAGCCATACAAAAGATTTCGTATGATCGTCCAAGAAAGTTTCAGATCAAGAACCACATAGAGCATAAGTTTATCTGCATAAGAGGAATACGAATCAGTCTCAATACCATCCTTGGAAGATTTAGACTAAAATCTTGGAATATGCTTATAGTTGCCCTTCTGATAGGTAGGAATGCAAAATAAACAAATCAGCTCCACGATAACTAAATGGTCTAGTGTGTTGTACTCCTGCCAAAGAACAAACTTATACACAATTTTCTAGGAGAAACAAACCATGCACGAGATTTTTTTGTAATCATAAGAGAGGGGATTTACACCGAGCAGAGAGATAAGGTGAGCAGCTAGGACCAGCGAGTAGGGTTGCAAGTGCGTGTCCCGCATAGTCCCGCAAAAATAGATTTTGTGCAGTTTTCCTTGTCGAAAATTTGAGGGAGGAAACACGAAGGGTAAGGCTCGAGCTGAGAAAATCCGTCCCGCAAATTGTCCCACCCTGAAACCCCACCAGCGAGGCTGCGCGCCTGCACCATGTTCACTTGGCTTGGCAAGATGTAGTTGTTGCTGCTTCCTCAATATCCTCCTCTCCGCCCGCCCACTATCGAAAAGAAGGCCACGAACCAGCAAGCTTCTCTGTCGACCTGGACACAAAGTGGGCCTCTCCCGTGCTTAGCATTGCCTTGCCAGATTCAATGCCAACGGGTTACTCTCTCATTCTTATGAGTAGCTTATTGACATTCTGCTTAACATTATATTAAGCACGATGTTTAAAATTTTTCCCTTGTTATCTTGTTTCTTATATGTACCAAATAATACATGGACATCATTGATATTTTTGTAACCAGATCGAATACTTAAACTTGACCTAAAGATCTAACTATAGGAAGGGAGCAACTCCAACGTACCTGTCTGATTTGCACCACGGCTTGAGGCTGCTACAGAAAGGTGCAACTATTTGGTGCGGTGCAACTATTTGGTGCGGGGATCAAACCTCAGAATATTGAGGAATCCATGGCCGCACTTTAGCCTCACCGCGGTCCTCCTCGCCACTGCAATGCTCGAACCTAATCATCCATTATAAACCATATTAAAGGTCTTACAAATAAAGGATATCATGATCCAGTCTTAATACAATCAAAGCAGCGGAAAGTAAACGTAGTAGGCTCCTTCTTCATGATCACATGCAATGCTGACGATGGGAGATGATCCTAGTTGTCATAGACCTCCTGATGTCCATCATCTGGGTAATCCTCCTCATAGTCTGGCCATGGTAATAGCCAGGGACAAATCCATGAGTACTCTTTAAGTATTCACAAACTATCACTAGCATAAGTAAGGTAAAACTAGTAGGAGTCATAAGCTCTACGTTTGTTTGCAAAAAGCCAGGTCTATTGCATAAAGCCTTAAGAATAAAGACCTAATTTTAGTTCTCCACATTACTTAAGTGGGAACTTAGATTTCATGCCCATAACGCTGTTGTGGTCAGGTCAAAGTCATCCTTCAAGTCACAAATCATTTTGAAAACATCTGACAACGGAACAATATGGCCACTCCAACTGTCCATAACCGCGGACGCGGGTATTCGAATAGTTTGACACTTTGAAGAGGTGGTACACTTTCACCACAAAATTCGATACATCCGTCAGGGATAACCCTGAATCATCATACTTGGTATGCGGATAATCAATCCTAACCTTTCAATTACACACCCTAGTATAGGCACCTCCCCTATGAGCTTGGTCTCCCAGCCATGGCCATCTGCCATCCTGGGCACTGCATAGGTGGACATTCATCATGAGGTAGCCTCAGCTCAACATCTTCCGCAAGGGAACACATACTAAGACATATAAACTTCCGGTCAAGCCCTACCCAACTCAGGTATTGGTTGTAC
Source organism: Avena eriantha (assembly GCA_910589775.1). NCBI lineage: Eukaryota > Viridiplantae > Streptophyta > Magnoliopsida > Poales > Poaceae > Avena > Avena eriantha. The sequence continues at coordinate 319,782,561 of OU342743.1, read as the reverse complement.
GGTAAAATTGGAATGGTATCACATCCGAACCCAACCATCAGTTTTTATTAAAGTCAAGGCTCATGCCTCAATCATGTTCATCATCAACCCATTGTGTATCATAACACATGTCAAAACATTTCAATAGAATGAATCATCATTCCAAGGTTTTCATAATCATTTTCACCAAGTATTCCCATCTAAAGTAATCAAGTTTAGTTTTAGCACTAGCCAGTAGTGTTGAGGGTGTCACTATTGGGGGTTCTAATCAAGTATAAGTATCCAAGACTGGTTCTATAATATTGATGGTAATCCATCCTCCTCTTCCACTAATTACAATTCATTAACTAGATAAGAACTTCAGTAAAAGGAAAAGTAAAGCTTGGAGTAAAACTGGGAATGGTATAATCAAAGTTGCATAACCAAGCATGCCTAGTGCATCTGGTATAGGGGGCTTGCACAGATAGGATGCATAGTTCTAGCTTGCCTTGAGTAGTGCAGTTGTTGAACTTCTCTTCTTCTTCCTCGAAGTACTCCTCCTCGTCGTATCCCGGGTCGGAACTAGCGTCTATAAATGCACACAAGGTACACAATCACCAAAAAACACTTCACCACTTCTATTTAGCACACAAGGGCTCACACTAGATGATCTAGTATCATATCAATCATCATATGGAATATTAACATTTTCTTATTCTTCTTATCATAGATAAGTAATTTCTACTCATTTTAAATCCTTAAGATTTAGTATTCTCTAATTAAAATATGGGATCATATGGACCATGTCATCACCACATATTTCAATGCTTGGAAATGTGATTTAAAATGGTGATCATAAATTACAAGATTTAATATTACTATTTAATAATATTAAAGTGACTAGAAATGCCTATATAGCATTCTTTTAATACTAAGCCATGTTTCATATTTGCAAAAACCAAATATTTTTACATATTCAAGTAGGGCATGGAAAAAGTGATTTTTGAGAGTTGGAATCAACTCAAAAGCATTTAGGGTTTATTTTATAAAAATGTTTAAAGTGGCAAAAGCCTCTGTCTTATTATTTTTAGTATAGGTGATCTATAGTTTCAATTGGTTTGAATCCAACAGGAGTGACTAGATATTTTCAATAACTTTCTAACAAAATTGGAATCATGCATTTTGGATCAGTACAACTCCTTGAATTGAATTTTGAATATAGCTACTGAATAGGATTTTAACTAAATAGACAAAATTCAATTTGAACTGCTGGGCTCTGCGCGGGAAAATAAATGGGCTGACCTAACTGCACAACGCTGTCACAGCGGGCTGCTGACAGAATGGTCCCACGCGTCAGCGGCTCATCTAACCTGAAATGGTATCGATCAATACTAGCCCAACGATTAGAACATGATCTACGGCTGAGGTTCGTCGTCTCCATCGAACTGATCCAGCGAGATACGAACCCTAACACGACGGTGGGGGTCGCTGGGGACTCACCGGGGTTCCAACTAGGGTTGGTGATGGGGGCGAACGGGCTTGTCATTGATGACGGGTCGATTGGCGGTCACGACGGCTCCTAGGGTGGCTCCAATCGATGGCTTCCTTCCTCGACTACAGTGGCGGACTCCGGCCAAATTCCGGTGTCGTGGTGCTCACCTTTCTCCGAGGAAGGGTCAGTGAGGTTCCTGGGTGAGTGGGGAGTGAGATGGTGTGCAGAATGAGGTCTGGGGTGGCCTCTATTTATACCCTAGCGGTGAAGGCAGGGCGGCATGGTCGGGCTTCTCCGGCGACGCAGCTATAGGTCGCGCTAAGCATGGCGGAGGGCATGGGTCTGCGGGGAACTGCGGCGATTGTCACGCCCGTGATGGCACGGCACGCGGCAGTCTTAGTTGGTCAAGCGACATCGGTGCTCTGTTCAAGTACGCACGTGTTCGTCACTCAGTAAGATGGTCACGGGGCGCGCGGCGGTGAACCATCGTGTCTAGGAGGTTACTGGTGCCACGGCGACTGCGGTACGGGTGGAGAAAGCAAGGCGCGACATGTGCGCACGAGGCAGCTACGGCGCTCCGTCGTGCTCTCGGCATGGCAGAGGCTTAAATGGGTGTGGTGATTCCGGCGTCTCCACTCCTCGTCGTTGATCAAGGGGTGGATAGGGGGTGGCGTTGAGGTCACGGCTATCATCTAGGTGTCGTGTGAGAGGGCGGTGTGGCTCGAGGAGACCTATCCGTGGTCGACCGGCATGGATGGCTCGGTACGGGCATGTCACTGGTGGAACGATGGAGATGAGCTCTTCTACTGCATGGCCAAGTACTAGGAATGATCATGGGGGAGTAGTGGAGTAGAATTGAGGTACAAAATATGATCAATTGATTGATCACAAATAGTAGATAGTTGGTAGATGTACTGTGTCTGCCAGGTGTTCGACCAAATGGCCGCATTAAATTTATTTTCAAATTTTTGAATGATTTTTGGTGAGTGATCTGGTCATATGCTTGGTAGTCTATGGTTGCTGGGATTTGTCAAGTGGAAGTTGTTTGAGTGGTTTTTGAGAAGTGATGATCTAGGTATATGAACTTGATTCAATTTTGAATTGCCTCTTAAATAGATTTGAAAATAGTTTCTCCTATTTTGTAAAGTTTGCTTGAATTCACTTTTACTTATTCTAGCAATGGGTGAAAATAATCGGAATTGTTTCTGTTAGAAATCTTTTACTAGAGACACCCAAAGTGGGCTAGTGGTGAACTTTTGCCAAAATGACCATATGCTCATATGATCCATATTTGACTTTCTTTTCATTTGATTTTTCTTGGAAATGATCTAGATGATGTGGTAATCATTTTTAAACTAATCCTTGCCATTGGTAGCACTCAAACATGGCAATTGAAAGCATTCATGCATTAATACAAATCACACATGCATTCATATAGATATTTTGGAATAACAATTTTTGTTAACCCTAAACTTGGGTGATTAGAAATTGATAAGCTTGTTTAATATTTTTGAGGTGTTACACTCGGCATCAGCATGGACGGGGGGAACTCCTCCGCCAACACCGATGCCCGTGGACGAGGCAGACGCAGGGGTGGCTGAGGTGCACCTCGCAGCCGCGGTGGTGGTGGCCGTGGCTATGGTCGTGGCCATGGTCGTCTATAGCAAGGAGGAGGCAAAGGCCGTCGCGGTGGAGGCAACGGCAAGGGCAAGGACTGTTGGAATTTTGCCTAATAAAGGCCCATCCCATTTATACTATTCAACAATTCCTGAAATCCTAGAGGCCCACTTGGCCCATTCATGCAAGGCAAGAGGTGGGACAAAAGTTTAATCCCACATTGCTAGTTGAGTGGAAGTTGTACCAGCTTATAAGGTGAGATCTTGCACCACTTGTACGAGCTTGAGAAGAGAAGACATATACACGCGCGCTCCTCCTCCTCCGCCGCTCGCCACGCCACGCCTCGCCTCGCCTCGCCTCGTCACGACGCGCGCGTGTGCGCCCGCCGTGGGTTGCGGGAATGCCTCGAGCCGAGAGCTTCTCTCTCTTTTTGCCACTCATGAATGGATAATAATCTGAACATTAATTTACTCGTGCCTATAAGAGTGAGAGGTCGCTCCTCTCCTCAGACACACCAACGCACAACCTTGCGCCTCTAGTTCTAGAGCATTGCGCTGCTTAGATCTTCCCCATGCCGGCTTGCGGAGTGCACCGCGAGCTGGGACAGTAGGCCTCCGAGACCCCGCTGCTTCGAGTCCTGTACGGGAGAAGGGTGATAAGCTTTTTGGGGAGCGCTACCAGCATGACTACTGGCTTTATCACGGACTCCTTCACGGATAGCGACTGCGCCGACGTCTTCCCCAACGAGGATTTCTTCCCTGACATCAACAACCTTTTCCTCGACAACATGGCTGGCGATGGTGCCAATGTTAATACAAACACCGGCAGTTCCTCTACTATGATGTATATCATCTTCCTTAGTCTTGTTTACCATATTTAGATTGTCTATCGTATATTCTGGTATTTTTCTATTATTCTGCATGTCTTTTATCTGTCTTTTACTATGGTTAAATCTCTTGGAAAATTGCTCTTTTACTCAACAATCCAAAAACCTTATTATAGGCAATTTGCTCCAAGTTGTTTTGTTGCTTCTATGAAGCCACCTATTTTTTAGGGTACACATTATAAGAGGTGGCGCGTGAGATCAGTTCTCTTGTTTCAAAACATGAACTTCTATGACGCCACTCTTGGCAAGCCTGAGGGAGAGCTTACTCCTGCTCAGGAACAAGTTTTTCGGAAAACCGATACCCTATTCAAGGCTGCTTTGCTGTCTATTCTAGGGGAGAACATTGTTGAACCCTATATGTCATTTGATAATGGCAAGGACACGTGGGCTACACTCGAGGCTAAGTTTGGGGTCTCGGACAGTAGCAATGAACTGTATGTCATGGAACAGATCTATGACTACAAGATGACTGATGAACGCTCCGTGGTTGAGCAGGCTCATGAAATACAGTATCTGGCCAAGGATCTTGAGCACTTACCTTGTGTGTTACTAGACAAGTTCATAGCCAGGGGCATCATTTCGAAGCTTCCCCCTTCGTGGAGGAACTTTGCTACTTCCTTGAAACACAAGAGACAAGAGTTTTCCGTATCGGGTCTCATTGGAACTCTTTATGTGGAAGAGAAGGCGAGAGTAAAAGACACACGTGCTCGAGGTGCCAAGGGAGGTTCAAGTGCCAACCTGGTACAGAAAAAGAACTTCTAGTCTCACAAGTTCAAGAACAAGGGAAAGTTTGATGGAAAGAACAAAGAATCACAGTCTACTAGTTTCAAGAAGAAAACTGATAAGAAGAAAGGTGCTTGTCATGTGTGCAGTGATCCTGATCATGGGGCTCCTGCATGCCCCAACCGCTTTGACAAGCGCCAACATGGAAAAGGAAGCAAGACTGCTAATGTTGTCATGGGCGACGTTGAGATGAAAGATGTTGGGTATGGTATATTACCTACTATTCTTTCATTATGTCATTCTCCTGATTGCTGGATTGACACGGGTGCTAATGTACATGTTTGTTCTGATGTTTCCTTCATATCAGGTTAGAGGGGCTCAGTCTGTGCTGATGGGGAACGGCTCGCATGCTTCTGTTCATGGTGTTGGTATGGTCGATCTGAAGTTCACTTCGGGAAAGACCGTGAGCCTGAAGAATGTGCATCATGTTTCCTGAATAAATAAGAATGTTGTTAGTGGATCACTTCTATGTCGTGATGGCTAGAAGATTGTGTTTGAGTCCAATAAATTTGTACTGTCTAAGTTTGTAACATTTATTGGTAAAGGCTATGAGTGTGGAGGTTTGTTCCGTCTGTCACTATCAGATGTGTGTAATAAAGTCGTGAATCATGTTTCATCTAATCTTATATCAAATGTCTGGCATTCACGTCTTTGTCATGTTAATTTTGGTTGCATGACGCGGCTAGCTAAAATGAATGTAATCCCAAAAAATCACTACTATGAAGGGATCTAAATGCGAAACTTGTGTGCAAGCCAAGCAACCTCACAAGTCACATACGACTACAGAGATGAAAGACTTGGCACCACTAGAGCTCATACATTCAGATCTTTGTGAGATGAATGGTGTGTTCACAAAAGGTGGAAAGAAATATTTAATGACATTGATCGATGACTCTACGAGATATTGTCATGTGTATCTTCTGAAATCAAAAGATAGGCTTTGAGTTACTTCAAAATCTATAAAGCTGAAGCGGAAAACCAACTTGATCAAAATATTAAGAGGCTTAGGTCTAATCGTGGTGGATAGTACTTTTCCAACGAGTTTGATTCTTTTTGTGTGAACCATGGTATAATCAATGAGAGGACGCCTCCCTACTCGCCCCAGTCAAATGGGGTAGCCGAAAGAAAGAACCGTACTCTAATAGATTTGGTTAACACCATGTTAGACACATAGGGTCTCTCCAAGCAATGGTGGGGGAGGCATTACTGACAGCATGTCATGTCCTAAACCGAGATCCCACTAAGAACAAAGAGATTACTCCATTTGAAGAATGGGAAAAGAAAAGATAAAATCTTTCTTACTTGTGAAATTGGGGCTGTCTGGCAAAGGTTCATATGCCAATCCCAAAGAAGTGCAAACTTGGACCAAAAACCATGGACTATGTTTTTCTGGGATATGCTTTTCATAGCATTGGCTATAGATTCTTGATAGTAAAATCTGGAGTACCAGTGCATGTTGGTACAATCATGGAGTCAAATGATGTGACTTTCTTTGAGGATATCTTTCCCATGAAGGATATACCTAGCTCATCAAATCAGGAGATACCTAACTCATTGAATCAGGAAATACCCACAATTCCTGAACATACTATTCCTATTGAACACTCGGAAAAACCTGAGGAGGATGATAATGTCATTCCCAAGAGGAGTAAGAGAAAGAGGACTGCAAAGTCTTTTGGTAATGATTTCATTGTGTACCTTGTGGCTGATACTCCTACTTCTATTTCAGAAGCCTATGCATCTCCTGATGCTGACTACTCGAAGAAAGCCATTCATAGTGAGATGGATTCCATCTTAGCGAATGGAACATGGGAGATCACCGATTGTCCTTATGGGTGCAAACCTGTAGGAGGCAAATGGGTGTTTAAGAAGAAACTTAGGCCTGATGGTACTATTGATAAGTACAAGGCAAGACTTGTAGCCAAGGGTTATACCCAAAAAGAAGGTGAAGACTTATTTGATACTTACTCACCCGTAGCCAGATTTACCACCATTCGCGTACTATTATCTTTGGCTACGTCACATGGTCTTCTCGTTCATCAAATGGACGTTAAGACTGCTTTCCTAAATGGAGAGTTGGACGAGGAATTTTATATGGTTCAGCCAGATGGATTTGTAGTGAGTGGTGAAGAAGGAAAAGTGTGTAAGTTGTTGAAGTCTTTATATGGCCTTAAACAAGCACCTAAGCAGTGGCACGAAAAGTTTGAGAGAACCCTAACCACTGCAGGTTTTGCTATAAACGAAGCACACAAATGTGTGTACTATCGCTATGGTGGGGGCGAGGGAGTAATTCTATGTTTGTATGTTGATGACATACTGATTTTTGGGAGCAATTTTAATGTGATTAAGGAAGTCAAGGATTTCTTATCTCAGTCTTTTGAGATGAAGGATCTAGGAGTAGCTGATGTTATTTTGAACAACAAGCTATTGAGAGATGATAATTGTGGGATCACACTGCTTCAGTCTCACTATGTGGAAAAGAACTTGAGTCGCTTTGGGTACTTCTCCAACACCGTATGATCCTAGTGTTTTACTTCGAAAGAATAGAGGTACTACTGGAGATCAATTGACATACTCTCAGATTATTGGGTTGCTTATGTATTTAGCTAGCGCTACGAGGCCTGACATCACTTTTGCTGTGAGCAAACTCAGTCAATTTGTTTCAAATCCTAGAGATGATCATTGGCAAACTCTTGAGAGAGTCATGCGCTATCTAAAAGGCACTGCGAGCTACGACATTCACTATACTAGGTACCCAAGGGTGCTGGAGGGATATAGTGATTCAAATTGGATATCTAATGTTGATGAGATAAAGGCCACGAGTGGATATGTATTTACAATTGGTGGTGGCGCTGTTTCTTGGAAGTCTTGCAAGCAGACCATCTTAACAAGGTCAACTATGGAAGCAGATTTCGCAGCATTAGACACAACCACTGGTGAAGCAGAGTGGCTTCGAGAACTCTTGATGGACTTACCTATGGTTGAGAAACCTATACCCACAATCCCAATGAACTGTGATAGTCAAACTGTGATTGTTAAAGTGAACAGTTCTAAGGATAACATGAAGTCCTCAAGACATGTGAAGAGGAGATTGAAATCTGTTAGGAAAATGAGAAACTCTGGAGTTATTGCATTGGATTATATCCAAACATCTAAGAATCTAGCATATCCCTTCACAAAGGGTCTATCACGTAACGTGATAGAAAATGCATCAAAGGAGATGGGTATGAGACCCACAATATAAGTTTTCTACAGTGGTAAACCACTCTATATGATCGGAGATCCCGTGAATTAGAATTGGGAGACAAGCTGTTGGTTAACTTAGAGGAAAGAATCCCTACTTTAATCACCACTCCGTGAAGATGCAATACTTTCCTATTCTGAATGGCAGGTTGATTTATCTTAATGTGTTCTAAGTGGCTTAGTTTAAGCAGACATGTTGTCCTGCAGAACATCTTTTGAAGAACACACCTATATGAGTATGACTGTTAAACATTGCAGTCTATGAGAATTGGGTGCTCTCTAATAAACTCATGAAAGTCTATGGAGTATGACGCATAAGCTCCACCGGAGGGGAAGTCGCACGGCAGCCCAGTATTGGTCAAGGATTTGTGTAAAGCTAGTGACATGGGTATACCCTACATGTACTTGAGCTTGGTATATACGGCCCAGATACGACAGAAGAACATGGTGTTGCCAAGGTCCAATGCAGAATTCAGGTGACCCACGGACTCTTTGATTGCTTGCGAGACAAGAAGAACCTTAAGATAGATTGTTCAAAGGGCGAACCCTAATCTGTAACCGACTTGACCTGCTACCCGAGACCTAGCCTATCTATATAAAGGCTAGGAGGGGGCGGCGAGGAGGACAATCACAACCCTAGTTTCCCCAACTCTCGCCAGATTGCATCTGCGCGCCCCTGTAATCTTCGATTCCTTTGTTAATTCCAAGAGCAGACAAGCAGTAGTAGGGACCTCTACGAGCCCTGAACCTGGGTAAACCTTGCGTCCCTGTGTGCTTGTTTGCTAGCCGACTGATGCCTCCAGTGCTCCCTCCTTCTCCAAAACCCAAGTCCATAACAATGGGCATTGGCGAGTTAAACCCTCGTCAATTGGCGCCGTCTGTGGAATTGGGAGTGATGATGTTGCGGCTTCTTCGGCCCCATTAACCGCAATCTACAACTCCGCAACAGCAAAGATTCGCCAGCTCTTCGGTGTGTTCGACTTCACCGTCCACACGCCGGCCACTCGCCCGACTTTCGAGAACATGGGTGATGGGATCAGCTTGGCGATTGGAAGCCTCCGCTTCCAGGTTGCTCAACTGGGCACGCTTCGCATGCCTGACCAGCCAACGGGACCCACGATTGCTCCAGCATCGTGGTTCCCTCTAGAAATCGGCACCCTCAACAAGCTCAATAGCCCGGCAACAGCTGGGAGCATGGACAGCGACAACAGTCGCAGATCTGAAAGTTGCGGGAGCAACAGCTTCCCCAATCACTTCATGTGCGCCGTCATCAACGCAGGTGATACCACTGCCAATCGCGAAAACACCGGCACCGGATCTGGCACCCGGCCACCCAATGGCGGCATACCCAATGGAGGCATACCCAATGGCGGCACACCCAACGGCGGTCCCACCAACAGTGGCAATGGAGCGCCCGCCAACAATGGGACGGGAGGAGAACCGTCACTCACGGCAAATGAGAACACCGGCGAGCGCATGTTGATCAGGCTCAACGACAACGAGTGGGCCCGCTGTTGAGAAGCTTTACGGGGTAATCCTCTGCCCCCCAACACCCTGCAGGACATGGTCATGGGTTACCATTGGCTGCTGAAAGAGGAGTTCAAACGCCAGCAGCAAGTGATCGCGCAACTCGAGGTGCACAGAAAGGCGGCGGACGAATCGAGTCTTCGACGAGCCGGGCTCTCCTCCCACGGAGGATCCTCCTCCAAAGGCAACGAATACGTGGCCAACAAGAGGCAATCTCGACTGGCCCACCTCACCGAGCAAGAATGCGTAGAAGCCGTGAAAGTCCCTTGACTTCAGCTCCATGACGGTGGATACACGGCGCAACATGCTCCCAAAAATACCGCAAGCCGCGGTAACGACAGCTACCATGTACCTCCTCAACAACCAGCCACCGGCTGGAGATCCACGAGCTACCATGCACCGATCTACGATCGCGGGCCTGGGGCTAATCGAGGCCGCCCTCGACAAAGAACCAACACCAGAGCCAAAGAAAAGCAAGGCTCAGGACAAGTACTACTCGTACTCCTCCAGTGACGACAGTCACGATCTGTCACGGCGACGTCGTTCACGGCGGCACGATCGTGAATACGATGCGCACGATGACATCACGCAGCGCAAAGTCGACAAGATGCGGGCAAGACATGCTCGTTCGACTGACTCGGAAGAAGATGAGACTAAGCTCTGCGGTGCCAGATGCTTCAGCAGGGCCATCATGCAGAAGCAAACGCCTAAGGGGTTCAAGCTCCTGTCGGAGAACCCAAAATTTGATGGCCTGCAGGAACCGAAAATCTGGTTGGAGGACCACATCTCCTCTATCATGCTACATGGTGGGAGTTGAAGCACAACCATGCAATGCCTGCAGCTACAGCTGCAGGGCGCCGCTCGCGGATGGCTCAATAACCTCCTGCACGGATCCATTCACAGCTGGGAAGAGCTGGTCTACAACTTTGTGTGCAACTTCAAGGGCACTTACAAAAGGCCCGCATCAATCAAAGAATTGATAAGATGCCAGCAAAGGTCCGGCGAGTCATTGCTCTCATACATTCAGAGGTGGTCCATCATCAAGAACTCGACAGAAAACATCTCGGAGGACCGCGCAATCGACGCATTCAACGGTGACGTCTGCCGTATAGAGCTCGGGGAGGAGCTGGGCCGCTCTAAGCCCTAAACAATCAACCACCTGATGGAATTCGCAAATCGGTGGGCAGACGGAGAAGACTCGATGAAAAACCACACCTACTCCGATGACGATGATGACCTCGGGCGCAGACGCGACCGCCGAGGCAAACATCGAATGCGCTTTTACGATGACCGTGACGAGGTCAACATGGTCGCAGCCGGCTACATCGACACACAACAACGGCATCGTCCTAGGGAAGGGCATATATCCCCTGGGCAATATCAACCTCGACGTCATCTTCGGCACGATGCAAAACTTCCGGTGAGAGCGCATCGACTTTGAGGTCGTCGACTAGCCCTCGCAATACCACTGCATCCTCGGACGCATCATGTTCGCTACGTGCATGGCGGTGCCGCACTACACCTACCTGCAGATGAAAATGCCAGGTCCAAACGGCGTCATCACAATCAACGGAAGCTTCGAGAGGTCCGACAACTACGACAGGGAATTCAATAGAATCTCCCAATCCTTCGGCCTGCAGGAGGAACTCGCAAGATTGAAGGAGTTCACAGACAACAATCTGCCTCCCCTGAGCAGGCCAAGTTCATCCGACCTGTCCTTTGACTCGTCGGTGCACACGAAGAAAGTCCAGGTCCACCCAACGTACCCGACCAAGATGGCCCTTATTGCCAACAAGTTGAGTTCCGCATAGGAACTCCCGCTCGTCGAACTCCTCCATGAGCACTGGGAAATCTTCGCCTGGTGTCCAGCGGACATGCCAGGAGTTCCTAGGGAATTCGTCGAGCATTCACTCAACGTAAATATAGACGCAAGGTTAGTCAAGCAGATAATACGGCGACTGTATGAACCAAGAGCTAAGGAAGTTGGAATGGAGATCAACAGACTCCTCGATGCAAACTTCATACGCGAGATCAAGGAAAGCACCTCGCTCGCTAACACTGTGCTGGCGCCTGAAAAAGACACAGATGTCCTGCGGATGTGCATGGACTTCACCTTCCTGAAGAAGCACTGCCCAAAGGACCACTTCCCACTACCGCGAATCACCCAAATCATCGACTCCACTGCGGGATGTGAGCGCCTCTGTTTCCTCGATGCCCACTCAGGCTACAATCAGATTCAAATGAAGGAGGAAGACCAAGAGAATACGGCGTTTACAACGCCCTTTGGTGTGTTCTGCTACAACACCATGCCCTTCGGGCTAAAAACCGCAGGAGCTACCTACCAGCGGTGCATGCATGCCTGCCTCAAGAATCAACTTGGTCGCAATATCCAAGTCTACATTGAAGACATCGTCATCAAAACCAAGGAGGAAGCTTCGTTAATCGACGATCTCCACGAGACCTTCGCCAACCTCGACCGCTACCGGATCAAACTCAATCCGGACAAATGCACCTTCGACATACCATCTGGGAAGTTACTCGGGTATCTCATCTCCGCGAGAGGGATCGAAGCAAACCAGAAGAAAATAAAGGCCATACTGGCCATGAAGAGGCCGAAGAACGTAAAAGGCGTCCAACAGCTAGCTGGGCGAGTCGCGGCGCTCAGTCGATTCGTCAGTCAAATGGGCAAAAAGGCACCACCCTTCTATCAAATTCTCCGCAAAGCTGACAAGTTCGAGTGGACAGACGAAGCGCAAGAAGCATTTGAGGACCTCAAGCGCCTACTATCCACCTCGCCAGTACTGGTGATGCCTCGCGAAAAGGAGCCACTACTGCTCTACATCTCCGCCACCAACCAGGTGGTCAGCACTGTGCTCGTGGTGGAGTGAGCCGAGGAAAATAACGTCCACGGGGTGCAACACCCAGTATACTACCTCAGCGAGGTGCTCACGCCAACAAAGCAACGGTACCCGCACTACCAGAAGCTGGCCTATGGCATTTTCATCACAGCCAGGCGACTGCGCCACTACTTCCAGGAGCACCCAATCGTAGAGGTAAACGACGCCCCACTCGGGCATATACACAATATCCTGACGCCACTGGACGAGTCGCGCTCTGGGGAATCGAATTGTCTCCACGAGACATCACATGTGAGAAGCGTGACGCGATAAAGTCGCAAGTTCTCCAGGACTTCCTCATACACTGGATGGAGAACCAACTCCCCGACAAGCCAAATATGTCCTACCTTTGGACAATGCACTTCGACGGGTCCAAGTGAAAGGATGGCGCTGGGGCAGGTATCATACTGACATCGCCCCAAGGAGACAAGATGAAATACATTCTGCGAATGCAGTTCACCGCCTCCAATAATGAAGCTGAGTACGAAGCCCTAATCCATGGGATGCTGATGGCGAAATCCTGCGGCACCAAAAGGCTCATCATCTATGACGACTCCAAACTGGTGGTCAATCAAACGATGCACGAGTGCGACGCACTGAGCGACAACATGATCGCCTATCGCGACCTCTACGATACACCCGAAGGAGACTTCGACAACTGTGAGCTGCGACATGTGGTTCACAAAATAAATGAAGAGGTGGGCTTACTCACCAATATTGGCTCCACCTGCGCCCCCATACCACCTAGGGTATTTCTCGAGTGCATCTGCGAATGCTCCATCAAGCCCAAGGCTCCAGAGAAGAAACCAAGCACGTCAACAGACACGGGGGCTACGCCACCCAATGAGCCAGTGGCACTCGACGACCTAGAGCTTGATACAGGACTCGAAGCACCAATGGGCATCATGATGATAGAGCCATCTTGGACACAACCCTACATCACATATCTACTCAGCAAGAGGCTACCAGATGATCCGACTGACGCGCGACACATCGCGCGACGATCCAAGTCATTCGCCCTCATCAATGGAGAACTGTACAAGCACAGCATCATGGGAGAACTTCAATGGAGCGTCTCCAATAGGGATGGAAGGGCCATCCTCCTCGACATCCACGAAGGCACTTGCTGGCACCATGCTGGCAATCGCACCCTCGTTGCCAATGCTCTACGAGCTGGATTCTACTGTCACAGCCATGCGCGACGCCAAGGACATCGTCCAACGCTGCAACGCCTGCTAGCGATTCACAGACAAACCTCACGCACCTGGCGCAGAACTTAGGCCAATACCAATGGCTTGGCCCTTCGTGCATTGGGGACTCGACATGGTCGGCAAGCTCCCAAAATCCTCGCGAGGAGGTTATGTCTACCTCTTGGTTGAAGTGGACAAATTCACCAAGTGGATCGAGGCCATGCCAGTGACAAATCAATCAGGGGCCAACACCGTGAAGTTCTTCGAGTCCATTGTCTACCGCTTCGGAGTGCCACACAGGATTATCATGGACAATGGGACGAACTTCACCTCTAAGGAGTTCTAGGAATTCGGCAAAAACCTGGGAATCAACATAAGCTACGGCATGGTGGCTCACCCGCAGACCAACGGTCAAGTTTAAATGGCCAACGGCCTCATCTGTGGCGGAATCAAGAAACAACTCCTCCGACCACTCGAACAAGCCGCTGGATGCTGGCTAGACGAACTTCAATCAGTTCTTTGGAGCTTGCGCACAACTCCAAACAGCGCCACGGGGTACACTCTGTTCTTCATGGTGCATGGTGCTGAGGTGGTACTACCCGCAGATGTACGCTACAAAGCCTTGCGGGTGGTCGCATACAGTGAAAAGGAGTCAACACTCGCACTCGAAGATTCCATCGACCTCCTTGACAAAGCGCACAAGATAGCAGCGGAGAGATCAACGATCTACCACCAGAGCCTCCGCAATTACCACAATAGAAGGTTATGCCCCAGGTCCTTCATCGAAGTAGACCTGGTCCTGCGACTGAAGCAACAAGGGCATCTCAAACTCGAGTCCCCTTTGGAGGGACCATACGTGATTACAGAAGTAATCCCAGGTGGCTCCTATCGCCTTAAAGATTTCGAGACAGGAGTCACATACTCCAACCCCTAGAACATCGCGCAGCTGCGTCGTTTCTACCCTTAGTCATTTTTACATTAGAAATAAGGCTATTCAGCCAGGCTACTTAGCCACACATTGCACCCCGTACTATTCTGCGAATAAATAAAGCTAAGTGCCTCGTAACTCTGTGTATTTTTCTACTTTCCTGCAATTTCATCACTCGGGGGCTGCGCCACCCTTTACACTTCTGTTCTACGAACTAATTGTGGTATCCTGAGTAGCTGACGCACTAATCGAACCCTTGATAAACACCAACCCAGCTGCAGCGCACCTGGCAAGTTGGCAAGGTGCTAAGATAAATACACGCCAGGCTAACGAAAAGGAACTGTAGAGTACATTACACTCAAAAAATATATAAGCAAACAAGCTCTTCACATATCAATGGGTGCTCAATACACCCAATACAATCATACGAACTTTACAACACTTATACAATTATGTGCAGGATACAAGTCATACTACTGCTGCAGAAGAAGAACGTTCGTTTGTTCCTTGAAGAAATCGACAATGTCCTCTGCTGGCCGATCAACTGCTTGATAGTGTGGAACCATGTCCCAGGTCATACCTTCTAGTGGAGGCGGCGGCCCAGCGGAAACAGACGCAACATCTACATCCGGCCTATGCAGTCGCACCAGCGATAACGCATCTTTAGCACCCGCTACTAACTGCTGTCGCACACACTTGCGGACCGCCCTCATATCCTGGAACTTTGCCAGAAGGGCCATCAAGCTTGAAGGCACCACGTCGAGCGGAAAAATGGCTTCATAAATATGCTTAAGGCATGACTGCGCCTTCTTTAGGCATTGGAGCACTCGAGAAGAACGATCCTGCAGGGTCGCCAAGGCAACTACACGGTCGTGGTCCACCCAAAAATACCCACTCGCCTGTAGCTGCTCCTGGGTCAGGTTGCTCATTCGAACGGCCACCCGGTCCTTCTCATCCTATGGATGACGAGCACTAACAACTACACCAAGCAAGCAGCAAAGTGTGAAGAAACGGAATCGCCACGATTGACTAAAAGAAAAGATGAGAAGGCAGAAAGCTAACATTTAAACTGCTCATTTAATTGAGCCACTTCCTCCAAGAGATACTCCCCACAGGCAGTGGCCTTCTCCTCCTTCGACTTCCACACATCCGTGCTACCGCGGATGATGGGCAACTCGCGCTCCAACTTCTTGGCGCGGTCACGCAATCGCGAAAGCAACGACAATTCCTCCACCTTTGAACGTGGCTACACCGTGGTTTCATCGATAGGAGGAGAGTCACGCGGACCGCTCAAAGGAACACTCGACGTACCCTATCACAATCAAGCAAGAAGCAAATAAGGGACCATGAATACATTGATAAAGGCATGGATGCATTCAAGCACAGCAAAAGTCTCGACATGGATACTCCCACAAAAGCACAGTTTCAACAAAAGACAACTACAACTATTATAGATTGGCAACTAAGGATTAATATGCTTCTTTGACTTGGACTTTGACTTCGAAGGCCTCATCGAATCCGTGGCTGCCTCTAACGCCACAGACTTTCTGGTGGTAGCCCCTGATGTCGCAGTCTTTGCCACCTTCTTTGCTCGTTGCAGCTTCGCAGAATATTTTGCAACTGTGTCGATGAGTTGCGGCCCATACTTACCACAACCAGTAATGAAGGGAGCAAACACTACCTGTTGGCCATCTACGCCGACGGGCATCGCCTTGGAGATCGCGAAGGGACCTAACTCCACGCCATGGGCCTACGCCATCGCGAGTGCCATGGTAGCACTGATAGACCGCTGGGAGTTCTTGAAGTCCGTGGGAATACCCCCAGCAAGGGATTCCACCAGGTCCTCAAGGTTGTCAATCAGTTCAGCCTTGGGAGTTAGATTCTCACAGATGCGACTGAGCACACCCTTGGCCTTTCTCAATGTCCCCTGAAGGGAAGCGCTATTGTCTTCGACTGTGGCAACAACACCAGCCAACGCATCTGCACGGCGAAGGGACTAGGCGACAAAGCTCAAACCGCCGGCATCTGCATACACAAGGTGTTAGGACAACAATATGACATCAAACAAGGAGCAACATAAATCAAAAACTGACAGTTACCTGAGTGGGCCTTGGCAATCGAGAAAAGTTGTTCTTCGAACAACTTCTCCCTTTCAGCGGTGGAAGAGCGCAAATCCTCTTCATGCTTTCGCGACTCTTCCAAGGCTATGATTGCCTCGTCACGCTTTTGCTCCGCCGTGGCAAGCCCCTACTCGAGGGATGTCATGCGACGGAGAAGCTCATTATGCTCACCTAAAAAAGGATGGGGCATACCAACACTTGAGTTGACAAATTTCTAGAAGGCAAGGACAAAGTCGAAAACTAACCTTTGACTGCATGATGGCGATTGTCCAGCAGGGCGTGCTGTCGACCCATAGCAAGAACTTGCTTCGCGAGCTGTGTAGCTTCCTTCACAATGAGCTACACCAAGGGAGAACAAATACTCAGTGGCAACACAAAGTATAAAAATCGACTGCAATGCAGCAAGAAAGGCACTCACATGTTCCTCCAGGGACTCCAAAGATGACTGCTGCGCAGTTGTCCGTGCAACCATCTGGTGCTCCCCAGCATGTGGGGAACTCGAAGAATTGGCGCCGGAGTGGGCCGCCACTTGAGGAGAAGGAGGCTAATCGGCCGCTTCCTAGCCCTTGGAGTCCGTGACTCTGGATTCCTTCACAAATTTGATGTCGTTAGAAGACTTCAGAAAAGCAACTCCAAAAAGAAACCAAGACGAGGTCGCGAAGGCAAAACTTACTAGTTAAATTTATCAAGGTCGAAGGATTCCTCCTCTGATGACTCCTTCGGCACTTGCAGCTTCTTCCGAGCAGGAGGAGCCATGGCGCGCACAGGAACAGCGGGGATTGGCTCCTCTGCAACAACAGAAGGACCTTTCGGCGTTGTCGACAAAGAAGCATTCGAGTCCTCGATGCGAGAACTCTTGCGAGCATCATGGCTACTGGATTCGGGGGCTTCCTCTTCCTCTTCAATTGGGACGGTCGATTCCGACTCATCCTCTTCCTCCACTTCGTGAGGAATAACCCCTTCAAGATGAGGAGGCAAATTGGAAGACACCTTCCAGTCCTGCAATCAGAAGATGCATCATTTATATATCAAGCGCTTGGTGGCAATTGACAAACAAACTACTTCGTAGTACAATTCTACCTTAGGAGGAGGGTTAGAGGCGTCGAAAGGAGGCATGACTGGTTCGCTCGGGAGATCCTCCTTGGCAGTATATTTGGTCACCAATCGCAACCTCATGTCTACCTCATCCATAGAAATGCCATTGGCAGATACGCGAGTGACATCGCTCGCACAAGCCCAGCAGTACATTGGGTGGACTCTGGCCTGCAGAGGCTGGATGCGGCGGCGCAACCACGTGTGAATGAGAGCGGAGCCTCCCTCTTCTTTGCCTATACGGCTTTCGAGGTCATAGACGCGCTTATGTAGCACCTCCATTTCCTCGCACTCGCTAGGCATCACGACATTCTTCCATGAGTGCCTCCTCTTGCAAGGTACCGCGGGATCGAAGGGCGCGAGTCTGTAGTGCTCTTCGTCGGCCTTCTGGTCGCGGATGTAGAACCACTTGTCTCTCCACCCTTGGACGGACGCAGTGAGCTTGATGTCAAAGTAGGTGACCGAGGAGTCGACGTGGATCCCGCAGCCTCTTACGTTGTAGACTACCGAACCGGACGCCGACTGACGTTTCAACTTAAAAAGCCTCTTGAAGAGGCCAACGTGTGGCTTGATTCCAAGCCAGCACTCACAAAGCATGATGAAGCACAAGATGTGGAGAATGGATTTTGGGGACAGCTGGTGCAGCTGGAGCCCATAGAAACAAAGGAGACCCCTAAAAAAAGGATGCAGGGTGAGAGAGACCTCGGATGATGAACGCAAGGAACATCACCCGGAAACCCGGAGGAGGGCAAGGGATTACCTCGTCACCGGGCACTCGCGAGTCGTCTTCTGCGGATGGAAGAACTCCATCTTGGCAATGAAGATGCAGCTCAGAAGGCTTGATGATGGACGCTCGCCAGGCACCGTTGGTGACACGGAGACCTGCACCCTTCTTCTTCCCAGCGCCGACGGCTCTAGCGCCCACGGTGGTGGTACCGCCCTACTTCTTGGTGGCGGCAATGGTGGTCGCAGATCCAGCGGCGGCGCCTCCCTTCTTCTTACCCATCTTTCGATGGCGGTGAGAACAGAGAAAGTAACTGGGGAAGACATGAAGATGGTCCAGTGTCGCGAAGAGGAAGCGTGCAAGGAAGCAGAGAGAGCAGCAATGGCGAAGGAGGCACGAGCAAGAAGAGATGGGGAAATTTACCACAGCTGCGCTGCTACTTAACCTCTTCATGGATACAATCCAACAGCCAACAGAAACCCTAATGGACGTGTGACGCACATCGCCATCGACACGTGGCAAAGCTGAACCACAAACCATCCCCCACTATTCCCATTACGCGTGGAAATCGAGGAAATGCAATTAAAACAGAAGATTACGCATGCCTAGTCAAATCAAAGTCAGAAAGTGGGACACACTGCTTGTCACGTCCCATCAAAACCGCTCACGCGGGCAACTGAGGTCATCACATCGTTAGCACTGACGTCATCGATTCCAGCAGAAGAAAGTTTTGACTACTTTAGTCCTTGCTCGAGTCTTCGACTCACCCAAGCACTCAGGGGCTACTCCCATAGGGAGCGCTTGTTGCGCACCCTACGATTATCTTTCTGCAGGTATATGAACATTCAAGACAAACCCATCACTCGAATCTATGGTTCGATTGTGAATTACAGGTTACTCCCATAGGGAGCATCGGAAGCAAATTCGACTGAAACAAGCAACAAAAGACGACAACAGTCGCAAAAGATTTTTAGTCCCTGCTCGAGTCTTTGACTCAACCAGGCACTCGGGGGGCTACTCCCATAGGGAGCGCTGGTCGCGCACCCTATGACTATTTTTACATCGTACTGTGTGTTGATAACATCCACACTCGAATGCTATGGCGACTCCGCCTCATACTTTCCCAACAAAGAGACTGCGTCTCCTGAGTCACCTGAATCATCTCCGTGATGACCAAAATTTCGGATGTCGCGCTTGCAGTGTGAAGATAAGACCTGAATAAGGCCTAGCAACGCATCTAATGCGCACTACCAGAAATATATCCGAGCCAGCAGGTATGATGAACATGCCTTGATGGACACGTCGAGTGCTCACACTTATACACTAGAATTCGACTCTTGAAAGACCTCCGCGGCCTGAGTCGAATTATGCCATGACTTTTCCGAATTTGAGTCCGGCGACTTGAGTTTGAGTAGATTGTGTTGTTTTCCCCTAAGGCAGTTAACTGATACCGATACATCGGATAATTCAGGTACGAATATCAACAATCCCTATGACACAAACTGAACAATCGAAAAAATGCTCAGTCATGCACTCGAAAGACTTCATAAAGTCCCCCATCGAATCTGCGATTCCACTGGACACTCGGGGGCTACTGACATGGGTATACCCTACAGGTACTTGAGCTTGGTATATACGGCCCAGATACGGCAGAAGACTATGGCGTTGACAAGGCCCAGTGCATAATTCGGGTGACCCACGAACTCTTTGATTGCTTGCGAGACAAGAAGAAGCTTAAGATAGAAAGTTCAAAGGGCGAACCCTAATCTGTAACCGACTCGACCTGTTACCCGATACCTAGCCTATCTATATAAATGCTAGGAGGGGTGGAGAGGAGGACAATCACAACCCTAGTTTCCACAACTCTCGCCAGATTGCATCTGCGCACCCCTATAATCTTCGATTCCTTCGTTAATTCCAAGAGCAGACAAGCAAGAGTAGGGACCTCTAGGGGGCCTGAACCTAGGTAAACCTTGCGTCCTTGTGTGTTTGTTTGCTAGCCGACTGATGCCTCCAGCACTCCCTCCTTCTCCAAACTAGTGTTAAACCCTCATCAGCTAGAATGCAGCAAACTTGCAGTTTAAGGCATAGTCCCCTGTACAAGTTGCAAACTAGTGTAGCATAGCGTTCTAGGTGGAAGTTCAACTTAATAGTCTCCACTGGTACCAGTATATAAACAATGTTTTGAAACCATAGGCAAATTTATGTGTGCCTCTGGGATCTGGTGGGGGATTGTTGGAATTTTCCTAATAAAGGCCCAGCCCATTTATACTATTCAACAATTCTTGAAATCCTAGAGGCCCACTTGTTCCATTCATGCAAGGAAAGAGGTGGGACAAAAGTTTAGTCCCACATTGATAGTTGAGTGGAAGTTGGACCAGCTTATAAGGTGAGATCTTCCACCACTTGTACGAGCTTGAAAAGAGAAAACATATACACACGCGCTCCTCCTCCTCTGCCGCCCGCCTCGCCTCGTCACGATGCGACGCGCGCGCCACTGGTTGCGGGAATGCCTTGAGCCGAGAGCTTCTCTCTCTTTTTGCCATGCATGAATGGATAATAATCTGAACAGTCTACGTGAGTGGATGTTTAATACAAACTCAGTAGAGAATTAATTCGATCTCAGTAGAGAGTTAATACAAACTCAGTAGAGAATTAATTCGATCCTCTCCTCAGACACACCAACGCACACCCTTGCGCCTCCAGTTCCAGAGCATTGCGCTGCTTAGATCTTCCCCATCCTGTCTTGTGGCGTGCACCGTGAGCTGGGACAATAGGCCTCCGAGACCCTGCTACTTCAAGTCCTGTACGGGAGAAGGGCGATAAGGTTTTTGGGGAGCGCTACCAGCGCGACTACTGGCTTCATCACGGACCCCTTCATGGATAAACGACTACGCCGACGTCTTCCCCAACGAAAATTTATTCCCCGACATCAACAACCTTTTCCTCGACAACATGGCTGACGATGGTGCCAACGCTAACGCGAACACCGGCATTTCCTCTATTGTGATGTATATCATCTTCCTTAGTCTTGTTTACCATATTCAGATTGTCTGTCGTATCTTCTGGTCTTTTTATGTTATTCTGCCTGTGTTTTATCTGTCTCTTACTATGGTTAAATCTCTTGGAAAATTGCTCTTTTACTCAAGAAGGATGACCGCATCATTTGCCAAATCTGTGGCAAGCCAGGCCACCCCGCCTGGTAGTGCTGGAACCGCTACTCCGATGATGAAGAAGAAGAGGAGGAGAAGGGTGCCAATGGTGCCTCCTACGGCATCGACACCAATTGGTATGGCAACAACGGCACCACCGACCACATCACCGGCGATCTTGACAAGCTTGCCATGAAGGAGAAGTACAACGGCCGTGAGAAAATTCACGCGGTCAATGGGACAGGTATGTACATTAGTCATGTTGGTCATGCATTTGTTCAATCCCCATCCAAATCCCTTCATCTTCGTAATGTTCTTCATGTTCCTAGTGCTACAAAAAATCTTGTCTCTATCCATCGTCTCACTCGAGACAATAATGTTTTTGTCGAATTTCACACGTAGCATTTTTATGTGAAGGATCAGGAAACAAAGAAAGTACTTCTTAAGGGTAGATGTTCCCATGTTCTCTATCTGTTGGTGTCATCATCATCAAGCACAAATAAACAAGTTCTTAGCCTCGCCAAGCCTTCAGCTACACGGTGGCATGATCGGTTGGGTCATCCTTCCTTTAAAATCGTTTAACGAGTCCTTAGAAAATTTGAACTTCCTTGTTCCAATGAGTCTAGAATTGAGTTTTTGTGTGATTCATGTCAACAAGCAAAAAGTCATCAACTCCCTTATAATAGATCCACTAGTATGTCCAATGCTCCATTAGAACTTGCCTTCTCTGATGTGTGGGGAAAGGCACCAACCTCTGTTGGTCGTTTTTCATACTATGTAAGCTTCATTGATGACTATAGTAAACTTTCATGGATCTATCTTCTCAAAAAGAAATCTGAAGTCTTCCAAGTCTTTTAGAATTTCCAAAACCTCTCTGAACACAAATTCAATAGAAATATTATTGCTATGCAAACGGATTGGGGTGGTGAATATGAAAAACTCAATCCTTTCTTTCAAAAAGTGGGCATTACACATCAAGTTTCTTGCCCACATGCTCACCAACAAAATGGTTCCGTGGAACGCAAACATCTCCATATAGTTGAAGTAGGGCTAGCTCTTCTTGCTAATGCATCTATGCCACTAAAATTTTGGGATGAAGCTTTCTTGACCGCCACATATTTGATAAATATGCTTCCATCTAAAGTCATAACGATGAAACTCCTATGGAGCGCCTCCTAAGAGAAACACCAAACTACTCCTCTCTTCGTGTCTTTGGTTGTGCATGTTGGCCAAATCTTCCACCGTACAACACTCACAACCTATCCTTTCAATCAAAACAATGTGTGTTCATTGGTTATAGCAACAAACACAACGATTTCAATTGTCTTGATGTTTCCTCAAGGCGTGTCTACATATATCGTGACGTCGTTTTTGATGAGTCTGTGTTTCCCTTCTCCAAACTTCATCCCAACACCAGTGCTCTCCTTCGTCAAGAAACTCTCCTTTTACCAGAGTATCTCCAAAATAATTCGGAATTAGATCAGGGGGGCAACAATGTATTGATCTAAGACCTAATGACCCTACTGCTGTTTTTTATTCCCTTGCAAACTCCTTAGGTGCAACAACACAATCCAGCAGAAATCTGGGCACAAAACAGTGTTGGAACGGAGGAAACCAGCAACGCAAGTACGTCGCTACACGATAGAAGCGCGGAGCACGGAGCAGATTCACCTTCGATCATCAAAGGATCCATCTCGGGATTGCATCACGGAACGCGGGATCCCCTGGAATGACTGGCGCGCAGTCCAGCAACGCACGCGGCGCCGCGTCGCGCTCTACCTCTTCCAGCCAGGGAGCGGACGCCACGTTGGCTGGCCCTTCAACCACTAAAGAGGTGCTCCAGCCCAGTGTCGGCATGTCTGACTCAACCATGTCGCACGGTCTAGGCTGATCTATCGCTCCCGGGCGTGGACTCCCGACCAAGTGGAGAGTGTGTCCCATGTTGTCGACTAGTCAAACTGCACATGTTGACTAGTTAGGATGGTCTCACTGACTGGTGTGACCCACCACGACTGAAGATTTTGTTCTCTATTATATACTCTGCATCCACATCCACACACCCTCTTCGTACAACTTTTACTAACACATGGAGGGGACTGTAGAGGCGGCCAACAGTGACATCGAGATGTGGAATCCTCAAGGTGCTGAGCATGAAGGCGGCATCGAGATGTTGCATCATGAACGTGTTCAAGGCGGCAGGGAATTCCGTGCTTATGTAATTTAATTTCGTATTTCTTTTATCTCCTATATGTGAAACACTAATTTGGGGTTTTCTCGATCAGGACATGGTGCCGAGGTGGATCGATTTGAAAGTATATGGGCAGACTGACATCTTCAAATCGAACTCCAATCTGGTTTGCAAGTGCGGCCTACAACCATGTTTCCTAATCGCATACGAGGGTGTGAACACTTGCCGTAAGTTCCTCAGGTGTCACCATGAGGAAACAATGTGTGACTTCGTCTTTTATGTTGATAAAGACCACTAGCCGGAGATGCAACGTATATTGGTGGCATTGTGGAAGGATGTAGCACCTCGAGAAAACCCTACTAGAAAATCGCTTGTTGTTTTATTCTGTGCATCGTCATGATGTCATCATGCATATCTTTGTCGCGAAGTTATTTTATAAAACCCTATTTTGTTGGCTTAAATGATCCCCTCTTATTTCATATTAAAAACCCTATTTGTTTCTATCTATTTTCTTATAAAAAATTATTTGTTAAATGGTTTGAAAACAACACATAAAATTAAATATCTCTAAACACTTTTTATGGGTAGGCAGCCAACCGGTCAGGCCCAAACGCCCAGCCGGAGGCCACACACCCAATTAGATGAACTAGACCTAACATAAGTCAAACCCTAATCTAGACCCACCAGTCGCTACACACTGTCGCAAGTGACACAGCGCACAACACACACACATGTCGCCACACCAGGCCACACACACTGGACGCTAACACGACACAACTCACCTGCCCTCACGTAACGCATGCTAAAGCACACACACCCCCGTGATGCAATGCACCCACCCAGAAAGCGGCGGTGAAATGCACCGGAAGCTACCAACCCCATCGTAATCCCCACCTACCCATATCGTCACCACCCGTCTTCGTCCTGAGCGAGCCTCACTGCTATCGAGACCCCATCTTTGCCGCTCACCTCCTATTGTCGACCTCCCATCGCCCGTCCCGTCCACTTCCTGATCTCGGCGCTGCACCATGCACAGACACCCTTCCCACGTTGTCGCGACACCACCTTCCTTTCCGGACCTCGCGACCTCCCCTTCTTCCCTGACGGGTGCCCCTCTGCAGCTTTGACCATATCTCGCAAGCCCCGCCTGATACATTGCAAATGTATCTATAATTTTTGATGTTCCATGCTTGGTTTTATCCACTTTCTTGTGTTTTGTTCCAAATTTGGAGTACTTTTCATATGATTTCTTGGACTAACCTATTAACAAGAGCCACAGTGCCAGCTGCTTGTTTTCTGGTGTTTTTGGTTCCAGGAAAGTCAGAAAATGAATATTCTCAGAATTGGACGGGAAAAAAGCCAAAGTGCATATTTTTCCAGAAGTGATCAAGTGCCAGAATACGAGACAAAGAAGGGCCAGGGAGCCACCACACCCCCTAGCCGTGCGGCCAGGCCTGGCCCGCGCCAGGGGGTGGTGTGGCTGCTCCCGGCACCCCCTCGGCCTCTCCTTCCGCCTATATATTGCCCTCAGGAGGAAAACCCTAAGTACCCTATAAAAATCCACGAAAGAGTCTGTAGCCATCGTCATCTCCATCCCTAGATCGGAAGGGATCTAAAGCTCTTCCCGGCACCCTGCCGGAGAGGGGAATTCACCCTGGAGGCCTTCTTCATCACCATGCAAGCCTCCGGTGTGATGCGTGATTAGTTCATCCTTGGACTACAGATCCATGTAGTAGCTAGATGGCTGGTTCTCCTCCTTTGTGCTTTCATGTCTAGATCTTGTGAGCTCCGTTCATGATCAAGATCATCTATTTGTAATTCTGCATGTTGTGTTTGCGGGGATCCGATGGATATTGAGATGCTATTTTAGATTGATTATTGATTCTATTATGTCTTTGTTATTTGAGATCTTGCATGCTTTGTGTTGTTAGTAGCTATCTTGGCCAAGTAGATGCTAGCAACTCCAAGAGTTAGTATTTATGATCTAGGGAAGTGACATACATCTCTAAGGTACTAGATGTGCTATTGCTACTAGGGAGAAAACAACAATCCTTTGTTCATAGAACAATCGTATTGTTTACTTTACACGTAGTTCATAAAGCAATAATCTGTTGCTTGCAACTTAATACTGGAGGGGGTTCGGATGATAACCTAAAGGTGGATAATTAGTCATAGATGCAGTTGGATGGCGGTCTATGTATTATGTTGTAATGCCCAATCAAGTCTCAGAGGAGTCAAGATGATTAGTATATGCATGTAGTGCTTTCTCGGTGTTTGTCAATTGCCCCGCTGTAATTTGTTCACCCGGCATGTTATCTATCTTAAGGAGAGCCACCTCTAGTGAACTATGGATCCCGGTCCTTTGTCTTTACATACAATCTACAATCTTTTACTGCTTTATGTTTACTTTGTGCAAACTTTTACTTCTTTCCATTCGATACGTTTAATCCTTTGTTTTCCGAAAACACGGTGAGATTGACAACCTCATCGCAAGTTGGGGACAAAATTCTATGGTTGTGTTGTGCAGGTCTCCACATTGCTACTAGCACCGGTAGTGCGCCCTGCCAAAGCAGCTAGTAACACCTTTGGGGTGTTTCCTTGCTCCTACTGGTTCGATTAAACCTTGGTTTCATAACTGAGGGAAACTTGCTGCTGTGCTCATCATACCTTCCTCTTGGGGTTCCCAACAAGCTCTACATCAACCATGCACCAAGCATTTTTCTGGGTGCCGTGCATTGAGCCATCACCGCCTCAATCCTGTGAGTTCCTCGAGTCTGCGCCTTTTCATAGGTCACAAAGAATTCCTGTACCTCCTCTACCTGTGAGTTCTCCTCCTCGTATCTGTTAGGTAATCACGTGTGTGTGTCTGATACGTATTTGAGTTAGTGTCCGGGTAGAATTAGCTCTTCATGTTCTAGTCGGATACCACCCGGTGATAGCCTAGCAATATATATATATATATATATATATATATATATATGGGTACACCTCTTGTAATCTTGTACCGTGAGCCAAGAGAAATAAAGAAAAGAACAGGAGCGACACGCTCCTATGGGAATAATCAATCTTTTCCGTACGTGAGTCATGTAGACGAGCTAGCTGATCAAAAGCAATGATCAAGTCTAGGCTAGCTAGCTACACTAGTTGCGTACTTGCGACGTCTCGCTAGAACATACTATCGGAACTGCTCGGAAGCCTTGCAACTTGCGCGTACCGCCGGAAAGCACTTGACGAGTTTACGCGGCGTGTCGGGACCAATTCCAACAATTGGTATCAGATCCAAGGTCGTCGTTCGTGATCTGCTGAAAGTACTAGGAGGTCATGGCGATGGTGAAGTTTGGCGAGAGCTCCGCATCAGCACCAGTGACAGAGACGGTGGGGGTGGCTTTGCATCCGCGCCTCGATCGCAAGGACTACGGACTATGGGCACTCAACATGGAGGTGGCCATGGAGGCTCAGGAGGTTTGGGAGGCCGTCGATCCAGGAGGTGACGAGTACGTCAAGGGAGGCATGAATTATCGGAAGGATCGCCAAGCGCTAACGGCGCTCTATTCCGTCGTGCCAAAAAACGTGATGCAGCACCTCGTCGGAAAGAAATCAGTGAAGGATGCATGGGAGACGATCAAGATCTTGCACCAAGGTCATGCCCGCGTGAAGGAAGCACATCTTCAAATTTGACAAAAAGTTATGAAGATCTGAAGATGGAGGAGAGTGAGATGGTTGATTAGTTTGCCGCCCATTTCGTTACCCTCGTCAACGCAATCAGGGGATATGGCGAGAAATTGGACGAGGTCAAGAACGTCAAAAGGTTCCTGCGTGTGGCACCGGCACGCTACATGTAGATCGTCACATCGGTCGGACAATGTCTCGACCTGAATACACTGACGATTGAGGATCTCGTTGGAAGATTCAGCTTCGGTGATCCAGAACAAGTTGAGCACCTGATGCTCACGAAGTAGAAGTGGATGACTCTTTCAAAAGAAAAGCAAGGAGGCTCCACGAGCAGCAAGGATAAACAACGCCCAGCGAAAAAGTACATCGCGAGGCAGGAGGACGAAGATGACACCCCGCCGTAGAGGAAGTTTGACATAAATAAAGTAAGGTGTCATAACTATGGCAAGCTTGGTCAGTTCAAGGCTGATTGCTAGAAACTACCAAAGGAAAAAGAGAGGGCTCTCATTGCCTAGGAAGGAGATGATGGACTGATTATACTGATGCTCGAAGTAACTGAGCTGAAGGATGAGGAGGATCCTCCATCAGCGGCTACGAAGATTGTGGCGGAAGTAGATCACGATCTACCGTGTAGGGATCACGAGGAACAGAGTGCCCCGTTACCATGTGAACCCACGTTTGAGGCAAGTGAATCTTTGGGACTCATTCATGGCGGTGTATGCTGTCCAATTTCACCCGCAACCCCGTCCGGCAATGAATGCTTCATGCTTGTGGTAGATGATCACAGTCAATACATGTGGATTGTGTTGATGAAAAGTAAGGATCAAGCATGCGTTCGAGAAGATCAAGGAAGTCGGAGAGGTCGAGGCGGAGGGGAAGCAAAAATCCCTATGCACAGCTTGGGGGGTGAATATAATACCGTGGTGGCCTTGGTGAGGAGCATGATGAAAAGCAAAGGCTTGCCAGGAAAGTTCTAGAGTGAGGTAGTTAACACAGCGGTCTATTTGCTAAATATGGCACCGACCAGGAGTATGCTTGGTATGTCTCCGTACGAAGCATGGTATTGGAGAAAGCCCTCGGTTGATCATCTTCGCACTTTTGGGTGCGTGGCACATGTCAAGACGGAGTCCGGCCATAAAAGCAATTTGGCAGATCGACGTTCTCCAATGGGGCGAAGGAGTGCCCAGAAGTGCAAGAGCCATGTAACATGGTGGTGAGTCAAGAGATTGGCTCACAAATAGGCATGCAGGATACGCTGCATGTAGAGCCGTTGGCTCCAGGAGCTCTACGTGGAGGCACACAAGGTTCAAAAACTGAAGAAACAAGCGCGTTGTCGGGCACAGAAGAGTATGTTGTGACACCTCCGACTGCACTGGAGACGAAGCGACTACAACCGACACGAGAACACATGCGAGGCATGTTAGACTACTATCCGAAGGAGATACTTCAGATGATAAATAATCCGGTGAAGATGAACTACGAAAAGCACTAGTTGTTCACCAAGGAACCGATGAAGACCGAAGGCACGGTCATGGATGACAATGATAAGGAGGCCGCGAAGAAGAAGGACGCGGACAAGGAGCGTCAACGTGAAGCCATGGAGAAGCCGACAAAAGTAAACTCGGTGACATGGGTGCTGAGAAAGGGAGTGGTGAAAGCAATGTCATGGATGACACCCGCGAGGAGTAGTTGGCGCATTTGGGAACCCGGTAGATGTATGTGGCACATCGTGATTAGGGGGTAATTGTTAGGTAATCATGTGTGTGTGTCCCATACGTATTTGAGTATGTGTCCGAGTAGAATTAGCTCTTCATGTTATAGTTGGATACCACCCGGTGATAGCCTAGCAATATATATATATATACGGGTACACCTCTTGTAATCTTGTACCCTGAGCCAAGAGAAATAATGAAAAGAACAGGAGCGACACGCTCCTATGGCAATAATCAATCTTTTATGTACGTGAGTCGTGTAGACGAGCTATCTGATCAAAAGCAACGATCAAGTCTAGGCTAGCTAGCTATGCTAGTTGCGTACTTGCGACGTCTCGCCGGAACATACCGCCAGAACTGCTCGAAAGCCTTGCAACGTGCACGTACCGCCGGAAAGCACTCGGCAAGTTTAGAGGGCGTGTCGAGAAAATTCCAATAGTATATGTACATCTGCCGTAGCCAGCAGCCTCAACCTCAACGTTCGGATCGAGACTGTCCATCTCCAGCCTCTCGTGCGTGTGTACTTGATCAACTTTATTAGCCTCCACCCCTATGCACCATCGTCGACCATGCAGCGCCGCTTCCAGCGCACACCCCTGCATCCCCGCTCTGCCTCCAAGCATAGATCCCCCCTCATTGAGAGGCTCTTTGCTGCTAAGGCCGCCGCATGCCTCGACCTTCCTCTACTTCTTTTTGATGAAAACCCTACCGCCTATACACCTGTAGCTCACCATGAGATTCGTCGTTCACTGTAAAGGACATGGCACTCTATTCCTATGCCTATCGCTGCTATACTCCTGCATGTGTTCTCTTTACTTGCACCTTGTACCGATAGAAGTGTTTTTCCTTCAGTTTTGTTCCAGCAGAAGGGGCACTATTGGGGCTTCATGTTGGTCCTTTGGTGGGTTGTTTGTCCAGCCACACACCATATCCTATCGAGAAAGTTCCAACACCCTAGAGCATCCAAACGAAAAAGATGGATCATGTCGACAAGATCATCACAAGGCCTTCGGCAAAATGGATCAACACCAAGAATGACGCATGAAGGTGAACCCGAAGGACCAGAGACCATACAAATCCATCACCGACAACGAAGCTGAACTCAAAGGTAATCGACATGGAAAGCTAAAACCTCCTTCATAGATCGAGTTCGCTAACCTAGAACATCAAGATGCTACAACCCAGAATCCCGAGTTCTCCGTCATGGATTCCAAGGCCTCCGACATGGAATGTGAAGGTCTCCTTCCTCCAACACGGAATGCAAAGTTATCCTTCACGAAACATTAAGTTATTCTACACAAAAATTGAAGACCCCAAACCTAGGTGGTTTCTCCTCCATCTGCAAAGACCGATCCTATTGAAAACGGACCCCTCTAAACCTAAGCTCTTCTGAACCCTAACGTGTGACTCATATTTTATTAAATGACATATAACTTATTGCATATTAAATCATACATTCTTACATAATATATCTTGTGGTTTGGGAGTGTTTAGCCGAACATAAAATAATTAAATATGGAGTGAATATGCGGGATATTCTTGTCTTATCTCGACTCCATTTAAATTGTGTAGCTCACTGATGACATGTTTTTCCTTGTTAATTCAGCATCTAAATTGTGGGGTGCCTAAACAACCTGAACCAACTAAGAAATTGTCGGGATTCCGATTCTGCTTAATATTGCCAAGTGGTATGATACATTGCAAATGTATCTATAATTTTTGATGTTCCATGTTTGGTTTTATCTACTTTCTTGTGTTTTGTCCACACTTTGGAGTACTTTTCATATGATTTATTGGACTAACCTATTAACAAGAGCCACAGTGCCAGCTGCCTATTTTATGCTGTTTATGGTTCTAGGAAATCAGAAAATGAATATTCTCGGAATTGGACGGGACAAAAGTCAAAGTCACTATTTTACCGGAAGGCATCTGGAGCCAGAATACGAGACGGAGAAGGGCTAGGGCCCGGCCTGGCCCGCGCCAGGGGGTGGTCTGGCCGACCCCAGCACCCCCTCGGCCTCTCCTTCCGCCTATATATTGCCTTCGATACCAAAACCATAAGTACCCGATCAAAAATCCACGAAAGAGTCTATAGCCGCCATCATCTCCATCCCTAGATCGGGAGGGATCTGAAGCTCTTCCCGGCACCCTGATGGAGAGGGGAATTCACCCTGGAGGCCTTCTTCATCATCATGCAAGCCTCCGGTGTGATACATGAGTAGTTCATCTCTGGACTACGGGTCCATGTAGTAGCCAGATGGTTGGTTCTCCTCCTTTGTGCTTTCATGTCTAGATCTTGTGAGCTCCGTTCATGATCAAGATCATCTATTTGTAATTCTGCATGTTGTGTTTGCGGGGATCCGATGGATATTGAGATGCTATTTCAGATTGATTATTGATTCTATCATGTCTTTGTTATTTGTGATCTTTCATGCTTTCTGTTGTTAGTAGCTATCGTGGCCAAGTAGATGCTAGAACCTCCAAGAGTTAGTATTTATGCTCAATAGTGGGTTCGTGCCTCTAGTAATCTGGGGAAGTGACAGAAATCTCTAAGGTACTAGTTGTGTTGTTTCTACTAGGGAGAAAACAACAATCCTTTGTTCATAGAACAATCGTATTGTTTACATTACATGCAATTCGTAAAGCAATAATCTGTTGCTTGCTACTTAATACTAGAGGGGGTTCAGTTGATAACCTTAAGGTGGATTATTAGTCATAGATGCAGTTAGATGGCGGTCTATGTATAATGTTGTAATGCCCAATCAAGTCTCAAAGGAGTCAAGATGATTAGTATATGCTTGTATGCTTTATCGATGTTTGTCAATTGCCCCGCTGCTATCTGTTCACCCATCATGTTATCTATCTTAAGGAGATCCACCTCTAGTGAAATATGGACCCCGGTCCTTTCTTTTACATACAATCGATAAACTGTTTATTGCTTTGTGTTTACTTTCTGCAAACTCTTACTTCCTTCCATTCAATACGTTTAATCCTTTGTTTTCAGAAAAACCGCTGAGATTGACAACCTCATCGCAAGTTGGGGACAGAGTTCTGTGGTTGTGTTGTGCAGGTCTCCACGTTGCTGCTATAACCAGTAGTGCGCCCTACCAACGTTCAGCTAGCTATACCTTTGATGTGTTTCCTTGCTCCTACTGGATTGATAACCTTGGTTTCATAACTGAGGGAAACTTACTGCTGTGCTCATCATACCTTCCTCTTGGGGTTCCCCAACGAGCTCGACATCAACCACGAGCCAGCATGGTACCGCATCTTGCCATGGCATGCATCATATCTTAATCAGTCCAGATCTATTGTCGTGTCTTTAAATAGTGCATCCTGTATTTTTTAGTGATTTGCTTCTTCATGGATTAGGACGTTGAATGGATGTGAGATTCGACCAGTTCTTTGGATATGTATCTTCCGTAATGATTCCTAGGCGAGGATTCTTGCCCTGCTACCTATTTTTGCTTTATGGATTTACTTCTCTATTACTATATGTGTTGCGATACTTTACACTACAAGAAAGGTTGGCTTTTATAATGGACGGTTTTCATGGTTGAAGGCCCGTTTTTTGTGGTGGAAGAGTCTTCCTTGATAGATGGCCTCTGTGGTAAAAGCCTCATCACCAAAGAATCTACCACGGTTTTTTTCGACCGTGGCGGATCGCACCCTTCAACCATGAAAAACTGTGTCGTGGTAGATCGGTTTCGCCAACCCGTTAACTGATGATGACATGCAAAATGCCACCTCGCAAATACCGTTAATGCTCGGTTACCGCCGCTAACGATCACAAAACTGTGGTGGAAGCCTAGACCTAGCCAAGGCTTGCTAGCCATTAGGTGGGCCGGACCATTAGACAAGCCCAATAACAAGAAGCCCATTACTGTTACGGCTTGCTTCGAGGCCCCTGCTGATTGAAGGGTCCTATAACTTTGCAGTCCAGCTACGGCCTATTAACTTTTCGGTCCGTTACTGCTTCAGCCTACGTTAGGTCCAGCTTGGCTAACCACTGTGCGGCCCATTAGAGGCATGCGCCACGTCAGTCCAACACTGTTAAAGCTTACTTTAGGCCCAACACTATTCATAAATCCTGTGGTCGGCTGCCCAGCATAGGCCCATTAGCGAGAAGGTCCATTAATGTTCTGGCCTTTTACTATTTGAGCCTGCCAGACACGGGTCGCCCACTAGCGGTCCATATGTGAGAAAGTCCGTTACTGTTCTAGCATGCTACTGTTATGACCTTTTATAGTTCGGGCATGTTACTATTCAAGCCTTCCACTGTTCTGGCCCATAAGGATATAAGCTTTTTTATCGCATTTCAGCCTTCTATGGTTCTGGCCATTTTACTATTTTACATTTTTTCACGTGAGGCCCATGAAGGGAATATGTCCTGAGAGTCAATAATAAAGTTGTTATTATCGTATTCCATGTATATGATAGATGTTTATTTTGCATGCTATAATTGTGTTAATTGGAAACGTTAATACATGTGTGTTTAATAAACAAATACGAAGTTCCTATTCATTCCTCTCTTATAGACTAGCTCATTGATTAACAAGATGATCAAGGTTTCCTGATCATGTACATTGGATGTTGTTAATAATAAGGTCATAGCATTTGTGAAATGATGTGATGAACATTCATCTGAAGTATAGCATTACAATCAAAGTCATTGTGTTTATATTATTATAGCATCTTGCAAAGTAATCTTAGTCCTTAGACCATGATATCATGTTAATTGCTAATACTACAAGAGTGACTTGATAACATCAAATGTCACACCGTAACTGGGTGACCATAAAGATGGGTTCAGATACTCCAAAGGTATTAAGTTGAGGCTCATGGATCAAGAGTGGAATTTTTCCATCCCGATGACGAATGGATATACTATGGGCCCTCTCGGTGATATCACATTAGTTAGCTTGCAAGCAAGTGATGAGATCACTAGAATGTTATATCACGGGAACGACAAAAGAGTGCATATCGGTAATGAGATCAAACTAGGTATGGTGATACCGATGATCGAATCTCGGACATGTAATATATCACGAGAGAAAGGGATTAGGTTACATGCATAAAAGGTTCTTACGATCACAGAAGTCATTGTTGAATGTGTGGGAGTTGGTATGGATCTCCAAGTCTCGCGAATGATTATTGATCAGAGAAGGGTCTTGATAATGTCTGTATTATTCACGAACCGTAGGGTGAAACACTTAAGGGATACCAACACCATTTGGAGAAAATATGTTCCGGAGAAAAGAATTACAAAGCGCTGGAATTATTTCGATGGAAACCGGAATTGTTTCGGGTGAAATTGCAGAAACTGGTTCTGCATGTGATATTGAAATGTTGCAGGGGGTTTATGTGAATGTTTGTTAATTAAAGTAATTAACAAAATTCTGAATAAAATAAATAAAAGAGTTTTATTGAATGAGAGAGTATTAAATTTGGGAAAATTTAATGCATTTAAGTGGAGACTTAAGTAGAGAATGTGGAGGGTCATATTTATGTGGAGGGAGTTACCACCACATGAATGAGGGAGGTGAAGGGGCACCCCCATGGGGCACCGTCCATGGGGAGGGGCACCCCCTCCTCCTATAAAATTCCCCCCTCTCCTCACTTCTCACTCACACATCCTTGTGAAGGATCTCTCTCCCCCTCTAGATTTATCCCCCCATGGTCTCGAATTAGCGAGATACTTGTTCCTGGTGGCTTTTCATCTGGAAGGAGTTGTTGCTTCCCTGCATCGCTGGAGCAAGGAGGTGGAGGTTGTTCGGTGGCCTGAACGTGTGTGCGAGTATGGATGTGTTGCTGATTTGTGGCGCTAGGACTTCCTCACGATCTTGAGATCGGAAAGCGAACGGCTACATCATCCACGATTCAAATCTCATTATACTTTGTCAGTCTTCAAGGGTATGATTTCTCTGGCTATATAATCCACCTGTTGCTTGTATCTAGTAGATAGATATTGGTGTATAGTAGTTCCCATCGTAGGAATTTTTTTGTTTTCTATGTTGCGAACCCCTACAGTGGTATCAGAGCCTGATCTATGCGTAGATGCTTTGCACGGGTAGTACACATATGAATATGTGGGCGATGATGATCATGTTATTGCATCTTATATGTACTTTGGATATTGGTGGCATAGTGGGATGAAGCGGCCCGGACTAACTTTACATGTCCTCGCACATGAGACATGTTCCACGCTTGACATGCAACTAGTTTTGCATATGTGGCTAGCGGGTGTCTGTCTCTCCTACTATAGTCAATATCTGATTTACAACGAGTTGCTAATAATTTGGTTATCATTGTTGTGGTTCCATGTTCATAGGTAAGAACGGTTCTATCTTCGAAAGCCCTAAGCCACGTAAAACTTGCAATTTATAAATTAGAAGCGTCTGGTTTAGCTCGTTGCTGGGCTAGTGTCATGCTATGGTAATGTTGTAAGTTTTTTTGACTATGTACTATGAGGCAAAAGCCCCACAACTTCCCACTTTATTCAAATAAAAAAAGGTTATTTACAAAAGGAGAAAATAAAAATGCAAAAAGAACTAGAGGCCACAATATGGAGAAGGAACCCCATATGTACACAAGGTAATTACTGTAAGGTATCAATCCTGTTGAGTAATTACTCTCTGGTTGATTGCTTCATTTTGTGGCTTTGAAGAGTTAGGTCGAAAACAAAACGGCTCCTCTAGGTAGCTAACCGGCTCCTCCAGGTAGCAAACGATGAGAACCAAATTTCACTTTACACATTGGATAAAGATCATACCACGATGCACATGATAGTGGTCAAGTGTAAGAACCATATCATTTCACTTTACACATTTGATGTTTGCATCTTATATTGCTTGTTTGGTGTTTTAGTAGCATTATAAGATGATCCATCATTTAAATATCAAGATAAAATTGTGTTCTTCCTGAAGTATGAACCTTATTATGAATCATGTTTCGAGAAATCACATGATGACCGGGTGTAGTCAACTCTGCTCTTTCATACAACGGTTGTAAGACAGTTTTACACATGCGAGTACTAAGGTTCTTACTTGGCGAGCCTAGCATATGCATACATGGCCTCAGAACACGAACCAAAAGGTTAAGCATGAGTGATATAGTTGATATGATGCCCATATATATGCTCTCCTTTGAAACTACGTCGACTCATGTGATGATCGGACTTGGTGTAGTGGATTTGGTTCATGTAATCACCGAAAAGACATGAGGGATGTTGTTTTTGAGTGGGAGTTCATTTGTAATTTGGATTAGTTGAACTCAATCTATCATAAACTTAGTCTAAATAAACTTTACAAATTCTATTGTAGATGGCACAACCTGCTTTTAATTTCAATGTGTTCATGGATAAAGAGAAACTTGCAGCGGATGGTAGCAACTTAACGAACCGGGCCATGAATTTGAGGATTATCCTCTCTACTGCACAAAAGAAATATGTGCTAGAACCGCCGCTGGGCCCCCCACCAGCTCCTGATGCCCCTGACGAGGAAAATAATGTCTATTTGACACATAAGGAGGACCACAACTTAGTTCATTGCGGAATACTGTATGGGCTTGATCCGGAACTTCGAAAACGTTTCGAAAATGGCTATGCCTTTGATACCATGGGTGAATTGAAAATGTCTTTCAATACCCATGCTGTTGTAGAGACTTACGATGCTTCTGAAAAGTTCTTTAGCTGCATGATTGAAGAGAACAACTCCCTTAGTGAGCACGTACTCAAAATGTCTGGGTACGCTGATAAGCTTGTGTCCTTGGGAATAACAATTCCCATTGACTTAGGCATACATCGTGTTCTCCAACCACCTAGCTACAAGAGCTTTGTGATGAACTATAACATGCAGGGCATGAAGAAGTCTCTCCCCGAGCTTCTGTCAATGCTGAAAACTGCAGAAGTGGAGATTAGGAAAGAGCATCAAGTGTTGATGATCAATAAGACCACCAGTTTCAAGAAAGACAGAAGGGTAAACCGGAGGGAAATAAGGGTGGCAAATTTGTTGCTGTGCTTGAAAAGAAATCCGAGCTGGCCCTAAGTCTGATACCGAGTGCTACTATTGCAAGGGGACTGGCCATTGGAAGCACAACTGGCCCAAGTATTTGGCAGACAAGAAGGACGACAAGGCAAACAAAGGTAAATGTGATATACATGTTATTGATGTGTACTTGACTAGTACTCGCAGTAGCACCTGGGTATTTGATACATGATCGGTTGCTAATATATGTAACTCAATTCAGGGGCTGCGGAACAAGCGACAGCTAGTAAGGGACGAGGTCACGATGCGTGTCGGCAATGGATCAAGAGTTGTGTGATCGCCATCGGAACGCTGCCTCTCCATATGCCGTCAGGACTAGTGATAAACTTAAATAATTGTTATTTGGTGCCTGCGTTGAGCATGAACATTGTATCTAGATCATGTTTATTGCAAAGCGGTTATTCATTTAAATCTGGTGGTTGTTCGATTTATATGGATAATATCTTTTATGGTCATGCATTTGTAATGAATGGTTTATTTCTATTGAATCTTGATAGTACTCATACGCATATTCATAATGTTGATGCTAAAAGGATTAAACTTAAATGATGATATATCTGCATATATGTGGCACTGCCGTCTAGGTCATATTGGCGTTAAACGCATGAAGAAACTCCATTCCGATGGACTTTTAGAATCACTTGATTTTGAATCATTTGATACATGTGAGCCATGCCTTATGTGCAAGATGACTAGAACACCGTTTTCCGGTTCAATGGAATGGGCGACATTATTGGAAATCATACATACTGATGTATGTGGTCCAATGAGTGTGTCGGTGCGAGGTGGATATCGTTATTTTGTTACTTTCACGAATGATTTGAGTAGATACAGGTATATCTATTTGATGAAACACAAGTCTAAAATCGTTGAAAAGTTCAAGGAATTTCAGAATGAAGTGGAAAATCATCGTAACAGAAAAATTAAATTTATGCGATCTGATCGTGGAGGAGAGTATCTAAGTTACGAGTTTAGCGCACACATGGAATAGTTTCACAACTCACGCCTGTCGGAACACCACAACATAATGGTGTGTTGGAACATCGTAATACCACTCTATTAGGTATGGTTCGATCTATGATGTCTCTGACTAACTTGCCACTGTCATTTTAGGGTTATGCACTAGAAACCATTGTATTCACTTTAAATAGGGCATCATCTAAACGACACCATATGAATTATGGTTTGGAAACAAACCTAAGCTGTCATTTCTTAAAGTTTGGGCTTACGGTGTTTATGTGAAGAAACTTTAGCCTGATAAACTCGAACCCAAAGCGGAAAAATGCGTCTTCATAGGATACCCTAAAGAAACAATTGGGTATTCCTTCTATCACATATCCGAGGGCAGGGTTTTTGTTGCCAAGAATGGATCCTTTCTAAAGAAAGAGTTTCTCGTGAAAGGTGTGTGTAGTCGGAAGGTAGAACTCGAAGAGTTTATTAAACCTTCTCTTCATGAAACGATGAGTGGCGCAGCACTAGAAATTGTTCCAGAGTTGACTTCACCGAATGAAGAGGGAACTAATGATAATGATCATGAAACTCCGAAAGAGGACACTGTCGAACCTTGCAGGACAAGCAGGACACGTGCAGCTCCTGAACTGTACGAAAATCCTGTTATGAATTTCATGGTTGATGAAATATATGACCCTTCGACGTATGAAGAAGCAATGATGAGCTCGGATTCCAACAAATGGCTATAGGCCATGAAATACGAGATGGAATCCATGTATGAAAACCAAGTTTGGACCTTGGTGGACTTACCTCACGACCGAAAGGCCGTTGAGAATAAATGGATTTTTAAAAGAAAAACGGATGCTGATGGTAACGTGACCGTCTATAAAGCTCGACTTGTCGCAAAGGGGTTTCGAAAAATTCAAGGAGTTGACTATGATGATACATTCTCTCCCGTAGCGATGCTATAATCAGTTAGGATTATGTTAGCAATTGGTGCATATTTCGATTATGAAATATGGCAGATGGATGTCAAAACTGCATTCCTCAATGGTAATATTGAAGAAGAGTTGTATATGATACAACCAAAGGGTTTTGTCGATCCTAAGAATGCTGACAAGGTTTGCAAGCTTTAGTGATCCATATATGGACTAAATCAAGCATCCCAGAGTTGGAATCTCCGCTTTGATGAGGTGATCAAAGAGTTTGGATTTGTCCAAACTTACGGAGAGGCTTGTACTTACAAGAAAGTGAGTGGGAGCAATGTGGCATTTCTAATACTATATGTGGATGACATAATACTGATTGGAAATGATATAGATCTTTTAAACAATGTTAAAAGTTATCTAAACAACAATTTTTTGATGAAGGACCTTGGTGAAGCGTCATCTATATTAGCCATAAAGATCTATAGAGATAGATCGAGACGCTTAATTGGGCTATCGCAAAGTACATACCTTGATAAGATATTAAAGAAGTTTAAGATGGACGGAAGTAAGAAGGGGATTTTGCCTATGTTGTAAGGCAAGACATGGAGTAAGCCTCAAAGTCTGGCTACGACGGAAGAAAGAGAAATAATGGATAAGATCCCCTATGCTTCAGCCAATCTGATCCAGGTTCGGAACATTGGATAGCGGTCAAGAATATCCTTAAGTACTTAAGAAGAACTAAGGAAATGTTTCTTGTATACGGAGGTGAAGAAGAGCTGGTCACTAAGTGTTATGTCGATGCTAGATATGACACTGATCCGGATGACTCTAAGTCTCAATCTGGATATGTATTTCTCTTAAACGGAGCAGCAGTTAGTTGGAGGAGTTCCAGACAACCTGTGGTGGCTAGATCAACAACGGAGGCAGAATATGTTGCTGCTTCAGAAGCGGCACATGAAGCGGTTTGGATGAAGGAGTTCATAACGGAACTAGGTGTGGTTCCTAGTGCGTTGGACCCAATGGTGATCTATTATGACAACAATGGAGAACTAGCCAACGCCAAGGAACCAAGGTCACACAAGAATTCCAAGCATATTAAGCGCCGGTTTCACTCCATCCGAGAACATGTCAAGGATGGAGATATAAAGATTTGTAAAGTACACACGGACCTCAATGTATCAGCTCCGTTGACTAAAGTTCTCCCTAGGACAAAACATGATCAACACCAGGCGTCCATGGGTGTTAGATTTATCACTATGTGATTAGATTATTGTCTCTAGTGCAAGTGGGAGACTTAATGGAATATGCTCTAAGAGGAAATAATAAATTTGTTATTATCGTATTCCATGTATATGATTGATGTTTATTTTTCATGCTATAATTTTGTTAATTGGAAATGTTAATACATGTGTGTTTAATAAACAAATATGAAGTTCCTAGTCATGCCTCTCTTATAGACTAGATCATTGATTAACATGATGATCAAGGTTTCTTGATCATGGACATTGGATGTTGTTAATAATGAGGTCACAACATTTGTGAAATGATGTGATGAACATTCATCTGAAGTATAGAATTATGATTAAATTCATTGTGTTTATATTGCTACAGAATCTTGCGAAGGAATCTTAGTCCTTAGACCATGAGATCATGTTAATTGCTAATACTAGAAGAGTAACTTGATAACATCAAACATCACACTATAACTGGGTGACTATAAAGATGGGTATAGATACTCCAAAGGTTTTATGTTGAGTCTCATGGATCAAGAGTGGAATTTGTCCATCCTGATGACTGATAGATATACTCTAGGCCCTCTTGGTGATATCACATTAGTTAGTTTGCAAGCAAGTGATGAGATCACTAGAATGTTATATCACGGGAACGAGAAAAGAGTGCATGTCAGTAACAAGATCAAACTAGGTATGAAGGTACCGATGATCGAATCTCGGACATGTAATATATCATGAGACAAAGGGATTAGGTTACATGCGTAAAAGGTTCTTACAATTATAGAAGTCATCGTGTGGGAGTTAGTATGGATCTCCAGGTCCCGCTACTGATTATTTACCGGAGAAGGGTCTCGATCATATCTGCATTATTCGTGAACCGTAGGGTGACACACTTAATGGATACCAACACCATTTGGAGCAAATATGTTCCAGAGAACAATTACAAAGCGCTGGAATTATTTCGACGGAAACCGGAATTGTTTCGGGTGAAATTGCAGAAACTGGTTCTGCATGTGATATTGAAATGTTACAGGGGTTTTATGTGAATGTTTGTTAATTAAAGTAATTAAAAAATTGTGAATAAAATAAATAAAAGAGTTTTATTAAATGAGAGAGTATTAAATTTGGACAAATTTAATGCATTTAAGTGGAGACTTAAGTGGAGAATGTGGAGGGTCACATTTATGTGGAGGGAGTTACCACCACATGAATGAGAGAGGTGAAGGGGCACCCCCCATGGGGCGCCGGCCATGGGGAGGGGCACCCCCTCCCCCTATAAAGTCCCCCTCTCCTTACTTCTTACTCACACATCCTCGTGAAGGATCTCTCTCCCCCTCTAGATTTATTTCCGCATGGTCTCAGATTAGCGAAATACATGTTCCCGATGTCTTTTTGTATGGAAGGAGTTGCAGCTTCTGTTGCATCGCTGGAGCAAGGAGGCGGAGGTTGTTCGATGGCCTGAACGTGTGTGTGAGTACGGATGCATTGCTGATTTGCGGCGCTAGGACTTCCTCACGATCTTGAGATCGACAAGCGAATGACTACATCATCCATGAGTCAAATCTCGTTACACTTTTTCGGTCTTCAAGGGTATGATTTCTTTGGATTTATATCCACCTGTTGTTTGTATCTAGTAGATAGATCTTGGCGTATAATAGTTCCCAGCATAGGAAATGTTTTGTTTTCTACGCTGCGAACCCCTATAGCGCATTACTGTTGCCTTTTACTGTTCAAGCCTTTCACTGTTCAATCCCATAAGGATGTAAGGCCTTTTGCCGCTTTGTGGCCTACTACGATTTTGGCCATTTACTGTTCATCGAGCCCGTTTGTGGTGTCCTTTTTAGCCTTTTGCACGTGATGCCCATTATAGTTACAAGCTTTTACTATTTCGGCATTTCTGAGGCCCACGCCTATCACCACAATAAAAAGGTGCGTATGGACCGTTAGGGAGCATCATTTACTGTTCATTGTTGGTCTAGTACATTACGGTCCAATACCAAGGCCTAATTAGCCCAGTTATGGTACCGCCTACATGGCCTATGCGATTTACCTATATATTACATCAGCTGCAAACTTTTTAAAATTATTACATATCATCAACAAAGTGAAGGGTAAGAAAATTCAGCATTTTAGTTGCCAATTGAGATTGAGCCCATGGGTAGCAGAGTCCCTAGTTTGCTTTCTCAGTTTATCAACAACATCTCCCTTTGAGTGTGATAGCTACATTGGAAAACCACCTTGATGCATGATCTTGTATCCCCCTCTTTGGCGGTGATAGCAACAATTGCGGTCTGAAACTAAGTAATAACAAGTTAATACAGCAAACAAACAACCATCATCATTATCAAAGAATTCTACAGCAAATAAGGCCGAAAAGCTACCCATTTGAACTGGAGTTTACTATAGGTCCATGGTTTAATTAACCAAAACAGGACAGGCAAGCAAACATTAAACAAGTGTGCCTTCCATGAAAAGAGCAACCAATCAGTGTGTGTGGCTTAGAATTTCAGCAAATATGAAATAGCCAGGTCATTTTAGCAAATATGGAAGCAGTTGCTAGATAGAAAATATAATGGCATCATACCTGAACCTGTAGAGCAGGGAATGAAAACCACCCATGAACAAAATAGTAGAGGACAATTATGTAGTTTCTTAGGATGAAATTGAACCAGATACAATACAAAGGCATAACTTGTGAACATGTAGAACAAGCTTTACAAACAAATATGTTTAGTGTTCCATGTTTGACC
The DNA here is from genome assembly GCA_910589775.1 of Avena eriantha. NCBI lineage: Eukaryota > Viridiplantae > Streptophyta > Magnoliopsida > Poales > Poaceae > Avena > Avena eriantha. Next base: position 319,739,473 of record OU342743.1, on the reverse strand, counting down.
TCTTTGCAAAAGAAGAGAAAATAGTTAGTGTTGCAGATTTTGAAGAACCAGATGGCAACAAAAAAATTATAATGGAAATAGTAGAAACAATTTAAACGGGTACTACATGATAGGAGAAGGATGCCAAGGAGGAAACAATAGAAGGATATTAGCTTCGGACAAACTTGATACTAGAAGTCGACAACTGTGGAGCAGGTAATGCAAACTAATATTTTCCAATGACTTAGATGTTGCAAGAAACCCACAATAGTAGGAAATTACTGTTGTACAAATTAACCAAAAACATGTGCATTACATCAAAATTTGTAGAGAAGGTGATGCAAACCAACATGACCAGTGATCTTGTATGTAGCACAAAGAAGAAGAATGCGCAATGACATGGTATGTAGCACGATTACAAAATTGCAGTTCACTACGATATGCTTGAACTTGCTATACTATTGACAAAAACGGGTTGAAAATTTTGTTACCATGGTCGGAGGGGCATCTAAGCATCATCTGTGTCTATGTCGGTGACACCAAGGTCACAGAGGCCCGAGGGTGCTGCTGTTGCGGTAGCTGTTGGTGTTGGGGAAGTAGATCTGGGGTGATCATTGTCGGCTTGAGCATAGTGAATGGGAGTGTCGCCCTTGTAGTTGGTCTAGAGCGATGGACATGAAAATCATTGAACTAGATCCCGCCGGTGGACATCGGTGAAGTGGCTACGATACGGTTGGCTAGGTGTTAGTGGCGAGAACCAGAGCTTGGGCGGTCGATGATGCCATTGGTGCGGTGAACGCGACTGCGGCTCTGGTGTAGTGGCAGAGAGAACCGGTGAAATAGATCCGGTGACGTGGGCGTCGGTAAACGACTCAAGCGGCTCCAGCCACCGATCGGTACGCGCGGTGGCCGTGGAGGTGAGAGCATGAGAGACGATCTTGGGATTTTTGGGAGGGCAAGCGGGAAATACTACATGAATCGGGATTATAGAGGTGAACATTAAAATAATTCGACCGTGCCCCCGAGCTACTGATTGTGGCATGCCCATTTGTCATCTGAACAATGGCTAGAATGGGAATTTTAAAGTATAAAGTTTTTGAAATAGAGGGCGCAAAATGCTTCAAGGTCGGTGTGTGATTTTTCCACTCGATTGATATTTTGAATTTGGCTAGCATCCATCAATCTACTGATAGAAAAATGGTACTCCCTGTTGGGAGATTTTGACTCAAAGTTTTTGAAATGATAGGGCGGGAAATGCTTCAAACTTGGCGGGTGACTTTTCCGCTCAAATGAGATTTTTGAATTTGGCTAGCATCCATCTATCTACTAATAGAAAAATGATACTCCCCGGTGTGAGATTTTGACTGAAAGTTTTTGAAGCAGTGGGGCAGGAAATGCTTAAAACTCGCTGGGTGATTTTGTCGCCCGATTGATATTCTCAATTTGGCTGGCGTCCATCTATCTACTAATAGAAAAATGGTTCTCCTCGGTGGGCAATTTTTCCTCAAAGTTTTTAAAACTATGGGGCGGGAAATGCTTCAAGGTCGGTGGGTGATTTTGCCTCTCGATTGAGATTTTGAATTTCGCTAGCGTCCATCTACTAGTAGTAAATAAAGGTGGTAGACTGTACCACTATTTGGTGAGGAATTCATGCTCGAGAGTCACATCAACAGATCATCCATGACCACACTTCAATACTACTACTAGCCTGCTGCCGGATTGTAGTGATCTATAGACTATACTATTTATATATAAATGACCCACCTCACATACTAACAAAGTGCCTAAGAGAACGTGATGCAGCTCATGTTGCCTATTGCATGAGGCCACTTCTCTTCTCTCTCGTCTTCTCTCTCATCCAACTAAGAAAAATAATACTAGTTTAATTCTTGTAGCATGCTAATTAGAACTAATTGTACTTGCTCTAATATGATACATTACATATCATAGCACGTAAAACTAGAAACTTTAATGATAAATACGTCTTGTACTCCCACTAGTTTGCATTGAGACTCTACAAATCATAAAATACAATGAGGTTATCATAGTACTATACTTGTAGCATACTACACATGATAAATACAATGAGTAGTAATGTGATATAGTAGTACATTGCTCCCACTAGGCCACTATGGCTAGCCTCATAAACAGATTAGTAGTAGTACTAGTAAATTCTTAGTCTGATTGTTGTGTGCTCATCGATACTTTAAGTTTGGCAGACTCCCAGGATTCGTAAGTTGGTGTGCACGTCTACTACTCCATAATTGCCCGTGCCCGTGTGGGTTGTTACCAGTTTGATGAAACTCATTGTCGGTCGCTGTGTGCATGTCGTCGTATCGTTTCCACACGCTTTGCTTAATATTCCCAGGCCTTGTTAAATGTGTGTCTCTAGAACCGCTTCCTCTGCCAGTTGATAGGAACAAGGCCACATGAACATGATCATCCAGTCCCGGCAAGAAGAAGCAGTAGTCACCGTGGGCTGGTCTCCCGGAGGGACTCGTCTAGAAGATATGTGACATCTTCCTCTCGATGGACGACTTCGACTACTACGCTGCCTTTCGGGTAGTTTGTAGCGCCTAGTGTGGCTTTACGGAGCGCTTTATGTCAGCGAACTAGATTGTTCTAGAGCACCAGTTTTCAGTGGATGATCCGGTGGACTATGCCTCCATCAGTTTGCTGAACGTGAGAACTATCTGCCACCTTGATAAGAAGATTAGTCGAGTTATTCAGAGACGCTATCTTGATATTCATCTGTATATATGAAATCCTTTTTTGCATTTACTTCCTCATGTCGGCATGTTTACTGTATTTACTTCATATATATTTTTTATGTTCCGTTCTTCGTCTACTTGTTGGTCAGGGTTTTTCTCCATGGTTTACCTTAATTGAATCCTTGTCTATTTACCTTGACTAAATTTTTGTTTCTCCTCTCTCTGTAGAAGGTACTTTTACATTGGTAACACAACTGGTGGCCTCCTTGTGCTAGGACAGAAGGTGCAGCTATACAAGACCCGAATGTACAACCCCTTCTCAGGTGTTATCAAGTGCTCGAGGATGGAGATACTGACCGAGCAGGTGGCTTCTATCGCGGTCATGATGTTCCCCTCATTGATGGTGTTTACATCAAGCTTTCAGAACCACACCATACGGTGGGTCGATGAGGGAATAGAGGAAGGGAGTTGTCCGGTCTTTGGTGAAGGGTCGTACTCGGCATCTGACATCTTCGGGGAATTCCGAAGCATGGCTTCTCATGCCGGTGATGTTTTCATCACCGATAGATACGCGTCTATCCTCTTGACTATATGTCGTGCTGCTGATGGAGATGTCTAGTTGTAGTGCTCCGCACAGACCCTAGAGATTCATGCCACCATTGCATGCCCTGTTCCAGGCTGCCACTTCCCGAAGAATCTTTTTTACCTCATGGAGTCACACGGGGAGTTGTTGTTCTTTGTGAGTGGACCAGTCTATGACGGTAGGCCGGTCGTTTATCGGGTTAATACCCAGAATCGTGTCCTTCATCCAGTTAGAGGCATTGGTAGCCAGACTCTCTTTGTTGCTAACAATCAGTGTGTCTACATTGACACCGTCGAGGTACCAATGGTGTAGGCCGGCAGCATCTACTATGTGGACCTATCCGAGATTAGATCTTAAACTTTGAGGCTCTTGCATGGGAATAGGAGCCAAGGGCTGTACATGGGTATGGAGTAGGAGGTTTATGGATCAATGACCATCCTTTCGAACTCAATCAATTGTTGGAAGAATATTGCAGAATCGTCGAGCATTCTGAGATGCAAATGGTGCCACCTTATGGGAAAATGGTACCACCCACTACAACTACTACGACGGCTATCCGTCAGATTGATGGCTCATGTTGTTCTGCTCCAATTATATTCTCTACAAGGCTGCTCTTTGTGTGTTTACTTTTATGAGTGAACATCTGTGATTTATGCAAGTTCTGTGGTGCCCATAATACGATGGAAGTTCTTGATGTTTCAAGAAAGATCCAGTGTTGTACTATACCTCTTAAAATTTCACTGTTTTTGTGTATGTCTAGTAATTCTGATAGATACTTGGTTTGTTACAATCCTCAAAAAACTTACAACTGCGAATTATAGTAGATTATTAAAATTCTCAAAAAACTTGATAGTAATTAAATGAAGCATAAAAGTTGCATCAGAGTCCAGCACAAGTGAAAAAACACCATGACTGGTGTTATAGAAAAGGTTTGTATGGAGCTTGCATAGCGAGACATGTAACAACAGGCTTCCCATGAGAGTTGCAGTGGATATTATTAAGTACATTCTGCATCAAAGCTTGCCTATTTTTCAGTTCATATAAGTTTTTGTGTGCTATTGTGATTACTAAATCTTCTTTGCTGGCTTTTTTCTCAATAATATCAAGGGAATCTTGGAGGGCATCCCCAAATAATCTTTCAACTGGAGGAGGATCAGTCGAAGTAATGTGCCATGAGACATAGGTATTGTCACTGCTACTTTGTGTAACGGCCTGAAACAAAGACAAAACATGTTATAATAGAATTACGAGGCAAACATAACACCATGAATTTTAAATGTGTCAATGCGGTGATATAATAGGAAGCAAGCAATTAACAATGGTGCCTCATACATCTCTTTATTCCTAAATAACTAGACTAGTTGACGTCATGGACCGGTGCGAGCACGTGCTGCTCTATAAAATGACTGATGTACTTGAAGAAGGCTAAAACCAAGACAAAATAGGTTACTTAAATAATAGACATTGGAAACAAACTAGTACAAATTCATTTCAAATGAATTTGAAAATATTTCATGGAACAAAAATAACAATGCGAGCAATCAACCAAAGTACCTCATGTCGACTAATCAAACTAGAATATGTAGAACATGAATAAAATGAATATAAAAACTAGGCCATTATGTTCCTCACAAACTAGCCAGGCACTACACAACTAAATCTACCACTATTTTAATCATAGACAAAAAAGAGAGTTCCGCAGTCAACCAAAACAGACCAATTATGTGCCTCGAATAGAGTAGCCAGATCATCTCAGACAAACAATGAAATAAGCTATCATACTTTGGGGTTTTCATGAACATCCTGATTATTTTAACGATTCAGTTATCGGCCTGAGAACAACAAACTGAACCATCATGTGCCTTGTATTAAAATAACCAGTTGATGTAACTATGATACGTAGTAGATACAAGAGTGATATGAAGTGCACCAAGTTCCTTCTGATTGTTGTGAATTATATTGGATGAAATCACAAGTGTGGCCTTATTCTTATTATCATCCAACTCAAATGCAATACACCCGACCTCTGCATATCTAAGCCATTGAATTAACCACATGGAAAAAAGCATACCATAGTGTGGTTGAAATGTTTGACACAAAATTTTGGCTTAAAATGAAAACAAGACACACAAATGGGAAATTTAAGCAATAAAATGGGGGGCTTACAATGGGTTTTACACCAGTCCTACGGTGGCTCCTATATATGGGCGGACTATGTACTCCATTGTTGATCCTCTGCATAAAGGTACGACCAACTGTAAACAGGTTACACCATGATATACCTTCGCATGAAGTGCCACAAAAATGATGGGGTCTTACGAGATTATAAGTGTCATTCACTCTACAATACTGGGTGACAACTGAGGCTACTCATTGCATAATAACATCAAAAAATTAGAGTGTAACACCCCGAAACTTCTAATCAAGATTATCAAGTTCTAATCACCCAAGTTTAGGGTTAACAAAAAACTTTTATTAAGAAAATGAATATGAACGCATGTGTGTTTGCATTAGTGTAGATTTGAGTGCTTATGCTTGATTGTTCTAAATGATGTGAAATGGTTTAAAGATGAATACTATATCATCTAGACCATTTATAAACAAAATCCAGAGAAAAAGAAATCAAATATGATTAAATAAAACAAATGGTCATTTTGGCCAAAATAAACCACTAGGCCACTTTCAGTGTTCCTAGAAGAGAAATTCTAATAGAAACATTTCTACTTATTTTCACCTCTTGCTAGAACAAGTAAAAGTGTATCAAGGCCCACTTTACAAACATACAAAATCATCTATCAAATTTATTTAAAAGGCATTTGAAAATTGAATCAAGTGTATGTGTTAAGATCATACTTTTTTAAAAATCCATCAAATGAAATCCCCTTGGCAAACCCAAGCAACCGGAGACACTCAAGGTTAACATCAAACCACTCAAAAAATTTGAATCAAAAATTCCAAAGTATCTTTCATGTGGCCATTTCATCAAACACCTGGTTAGCACATAATTAATCTCTGCCTAACTTCACTGTTTAAATAGTAATTAAACGACCAATTGATCTCCCCTTAACTCCCTAGTCCCCTCTGAGTCTAACCAGCTCCCAGACCAACCCCCCTTCACCGTGGAGCACAGTGGAGTGCCACCCCATTTGTGGTCGTCACCGGCCGACCACGACCAGCTCGCAGCAGACCGCCCCGCGACCATCCAGGATGTCCAAGAGGTGCACCGCATTCTGCCGCCACCCCGTGTCCACCCCACGGTCGACGCCAAGCCATGGACCACCCTGTCGCGCCGCACCCCGCCTCTCTGCGCCATGACGAGACCACGCCAGTGCGCCATGCCCGACCATCCCCGCCAGCTTGCGCCTTGCCCTCACCGCACATGCGCAGCCTCGCCATGATTACGCCACCCTAGCAGACACCCCCGTTCGCCGCCGCGTGACCCGCAGCTGCCGCACGCCGCTGCAAACACCTCTGCCTCCACTCAGAACACCGCAGGCGCCTGACCAAACTGCGCTGCCCCACGTCGCGCCATTAAGTTCATGAGAACCGCCAAGGAGCATCGAACCGTCCTACGCCCTCGCCCATGCCGTTAGCCGCATGTAGCGACGCCACCGTCGACCTTGCCGCCACACCGCTTGGTCCCCACCCGTGGTATAAAAGGAGGCCACCCCCGCCTCCATTCTCCACACCAATCCACTCCCTACCTCTCACAGCCACTCCCCACTTCTCCCCGAAGCAAGGCGAGCACCACCACACTGGAATTTCACCGGAGCCCGCCGCTGCTGGAGGAGAAGGGCGCCGATGATTCCAACCACCCTAAGGTCCACCGTGACTGCGCCTCGCCTCGCCGTCATCTACCACGTCAATCGCCCCCATCACCGACCCTTGCTGGAGCCTAGGTGAGCCCCGCCAGACCCCCACCGCCGCGCTAGGTCACATTCCTCGCCAGAGCTGTTCGTCGTCGACGACGACTCCCAACCATTAGATTAGAATGAGATCGCACACCTCAGATTCGCCCATACCATTTTGCTTAGTTATTCTCGCTGACCAGTGGGTCCACGCTGTCAGCAGCCCGCTGCGCTGTGTAGTGTAGCTGGGCCAGCCCGTTTAGCTTTTCCGCTCAGGCCTAGAAATTCAAATATTGTTTTTCCATTTAGGTTTAAACTAGTTTCTATCCATAGATTCAAAAATCAATTTAGAGAGTTTCACTTAACCAAATTGAACGATTCAAATTTTGCTAGAAAGGTTATTAAATTATCTATCCAAGCCCGTTGGATTTAAATCAATTGGAGTTAGATATAATCTATAGCAAAACTAACAAAACAGAGACTTTTCTACATTCAAACATTTATCAAAAATCAACCATAATAGCTTTTGAGTTGATTCCAACTCTCAAAAATCACATTTGATAATATATATCTGAATATGTAAAAATATTTAGGTTTGCATGCAGTGAATTTGGACTAGCACCAAAATAATGCTATTAGGGCATTTCTAGTCACTTTAAATATATTAAATAATAATCCTAAACTTTATAAAATGTGACCAACCCTTTAAATCACATTCCCATGTATTAGAATACATGGTGATGACATGTGTCCACATGATCACATATTCTATTTGGAGAATATTAAATCTTAATTAATTTCAGTGAGTAGAATTACTTTTCTAAAATAAAATGGATAAAACTAGTTCTTTATATCATGTGATGACTGTGATGATGCTAGATCATCAAGTGTGAGCCTTAGTGTGCTAAATAGAAGTAATTAAGTATTGTTTGGTGATTATGTACTCCGTATTCCTTTATAGACGATAGTACCGACCAAGGATACGAAGAGGAGGAGTTCTACCCCGAAGAAGACGAGGAAAACTTCAATCACTGCACCAACAAAGGCAAGCTATTATTGGGAAGCTAATACTTGCAAGTACTATACTTATGCAAGCCATCACTACTAAGCAAGTTAGACCTTGCAAGTTAACCCTTGCAAGATAACCTAAGCAAGATGCACTAAGCAAGACTTTGGTTATACCATTTTGATTATACCAATCCCAAGTTTTACTTGAAAGCTTTACTCTTCTACTTTACCAAAGTTCTTTACTTTAGTATAGATAGCATAAAGAGTATAAAACTAGGCCTATCTAGTTATACTTAGATGTCATTCTATGGCATGAGATTGAAGATTAGCTCCCCTCATTAGTGAACACTCATAACCTTAGTGGCTAGCGCTAAGCGTAAAACTTGATCACTTTACATGGGAATAATTGGTGAAAAATATTATGAAAACCTTGGAATGATGAGTCATTATATTGAAATGTTTGGACATGTGGTGAGAAACACCAATGGATTTTATGATGAAAATGTTGAGGCATGAGCCTTAGCCCTTTTACAAAATTGATGGTTGGGTTCGGATGCGGTACCATTCCAATTTTACCGTACAACCACAATACCTGAATTGTGTAGGGCTTAGCCGGAAGTTTATATGCCTTAGTATAGGTTCCCTCGCGGGAGAGGTTTGAGCTGAGGCTACCTCTTGATGATTGTCCACCTATGCAATGCCCAGGATGGCAGATGCCTATACTAGAGTGTGTAATTGAAAGGTTATGATTTATTATCCGCATACTAAGTATGATGATTCAGGGTTATGCCTGATGGATGTATCAAATTTTGTGGTGAAAGTGTACCACCTTTGCAGAGTGTCAAACTATTCGAATAGCCGCGTCTGTGGTCATGGACAGTTGGAGTGGCCATATTGTTCCGTTGTCAGATGTTTTCAAAATGACTTGTGAAATGAATTGTGACTTTGACTTGACCACAACAGGGTTGTGACTATGAAAACTAAGTTCCTACTTAGGTGATTTAGAACATTAAATTAACTTTCTTTACTTCTGAACTCAGCTTAAGATAAATCTAGCCGTTTGCAAATAAACCTAGAGCTTAGTATTCCTACTAGAACTACCTTACTTGTTAGTGATAGTTTGCGAGTACTTAAAGAGTACTCATGTCTTTGTCCCTGGCTATTCCCGTGGCCAGACTATGAGGAGGACTATTAGGAAGATGGACAGCAGGACGGCTCCGATAACTAGGATCATCTCCCATCGTCAGCATTGCATGCGAGACAGAAGATGGAGCCCACTACTACGCTTTACTATTCCGCTACTTGTTTGTATTAAGACTGAATCATGAGATCCTTTATTCGTTTAAAACCTTATTATGGTTTGAATGGATTCTATACTGTGATAACAAATCTGTTATGTCTCGCAAAAATGGCAATCCTGGGATTGCGAGGTATGGCATAACAGGCATCTGGGATTATAAATTCGGGTGTTGACAAGTTGGTATCAGAGCTATCCTGACCATAGGAGACCCTAGTTAGAATGGACGTCCGAACAAAAACTTAGGTTCAAAAACAAAGGAAGTGAGTATTTATGAAAACCTATTCCCACTCTTATCCTTGATATTCTTTCAAAAAAATCATGTTCCTCAAAAATTCTTACATTCTACATAAAATTCGACACACTTGATCACTTCACTAAATTATTCATCCTAAATTCTTATAGATGGAAGTTCAGTATTGCAAGTTCTACCAATTGGGCAATGGAGGTCAAATGATCTTTAAGAGGGATCTCAATGCACTGTCAGAGTACCTTGAGCGCCCGCATCCAGAATTCTTTGGTGCACAGCTCAAGGAGCACCCATGAGGAGATCTACAATGGCTGATAGTTGCAGACCTCCGAGGCAAGATGGAGGCACCCCTTTCTGAGAAGATTCAAATCACCGTACGAGAGAACAACTGGCTAGATGGATTAGCCAGGGCCATGCATGAAGCTCTTGCTCGTCTGTGTCGGCAAAACATCAACTTGATCCAGGGAACTCGCTTTGCTCACTATGCAAGGCGTGATTCTATGGGAATGCCACTAGAGATGCCAAGTCACCCAGAGATGAAGCGCCAGGTGGAAAACCTTGACTTCCTGCTATATGATAGGTAGAAGGAATTGGACAATGCTCGAGCCTACGCCAACCACAACCTTGCCATTGCCGCCAAGAAGGACCAGACTCTCGCCATGCTCGTCAAGGATCGCAAATCCCTTCCAAATCAACGCGAGAAGAGGGATCACACCATAGCTCGTCTTCGCAAGAAGGTGGCCGACCTTGAGAAGACCATCCGTGAGCAGGAAATCCAGCTGGAAGCAAAGGAAGAGGATGAAGGTGAAGATATCCAAGGAGATCTTTACTCTTACCTCAGTGATGACAACGACTATCTCGAGGATGATGCCATGGAGTTTCACACTAATGATGATGATTCCGACTTCATCGATGATGAGTAGATGCACCTGATCACAACCGTAGGAATGAGTTGTATCGGTCCCACCGTATTGTAGTTTCACAGAATGGTTCTTAAAACCATATTTTTCCATTGTGTTGTGGTGTGTGTTGTATTGTGGGCTTGAATGAATGAATGAGAAGAAGAAGTTAGTTTGCAAAACCTGAGTCAAACTCAAAGTTTAAAGCTTTTGAAATAAAACCATGAACCTTAGAAATTTCCCTCTTATCTCATTATCCATCTCAATCTTCAGATGACTCGTGGAAACCCCGGAGGAAGCATCTCATCTCAGGACCCGATGCTACAGATTCTTCAGATGCTAGTTTCTAACCGTGAAGCTAGTAGAGCAGAATGCCAAGCCAACCTAGCCACTCTGCAACAGATAGCTCAGATGGCCCACAATAATCAAGGCCATGGAAACCAAGATCACCATGGATCCAAGCTTAAGAACTTTCAGAATACCAATCCCCCTATCTTTAGTAAGTCTGAAGACCCTTTAGATGCTGATGATTGGCTGCAAACCATGGAGAACAACCTGGAGGTCGCAGGAGTTGAAGCACATGAGAAAGTACTGTTTGCCACCCACTATCTGCAGGAGATGCAAGAGCATGGTGGAATAGAACCCGTACTATGAACCACGGTCAGGTGATGACGTGGGAAGAATTCAAGATCAAGTTCAGTCGCACCCATGTGCCACAAGGTTTAGTCACCAGAATGAGAGATGAGTTCAGAGAACTAAAGCAAGGGATGATGACAGTAGTGGAGTACCGTGACAAATTTTTGTCGCTAGCTAGTTATGCCCCTGATGAGATCAACACTCAAGCCAAGAAGAAGGAAAGGTTCCTGAATGGATTGCATGATGAAATGCAGACCGTTCTAGTCAACATCCGTTTTGAGGATCTAGAAGAGCTAGTGGATTCCGCCATCCAGATGGAAGGGAAGATTAACCAAGCCAATGACAACCACAACCGTAGAGTGATGCACCAGAGTCGATCCAACCATACCCAGAAGTACCGCCCCAACCCGTGCACAGGATATGCCCCAAGAAACAATAGACCCCCTATGTCCCGTCCAAGCTACCCCAATCGTAGCGGAGGAAACTTGAAGTCTGGAGGAAACCACAACAGCAACCATGACAACTCCAACAACTTCAAACGTGCACCGCCAAAGTCCAACAACAACAACAATAATACTGCCCCAAGGACTGGAAGCAATGTTGTGCCTGTTGCAGCCAAAGACAAGTCCCAGATTACTTTCTTTGAATGTGGAGTCAAGGGTCACTACTCCAACGAGTGTCCCAAGAATCTTGCAGCAGCCACCAATGTGAATGCCCCATCTCAGCAACAACGCCGTGTTTAGCCTGGAAGGAGATTTTCCCTAGGGAACTCGCTCAACTACAACGGCCATCTATTCCACATGAATGCTGAAGAAGCCCAGGAAGCGCCAGATGTCGTGCTGGGTATGTTTCCTGTTAACTCAGTTTTAGCAAGAGTGTTGTTTAATTCTGGAGCATCGCACTCATTTGTTACAGAAGAATTTGCATACACTAGTAAGATTCAACCAACAAAATTGAAGCATGTTATGATAGTTCAAATACCTGGTTCAACCACCAAAGCTAGAAAATTTTGCAAGGCTGTACCTATCAGAATCCATGGGATAGATTTTTATGCCAATCTAATAGTACTTGGAATCAAAGGTTTGGAAGTAGTACTAGGAATGGATTAGATGTCGAAACATAAAGGATTGATCGGCTGTGCCAACAAAGCCATAACCATGACCAGTAGCTCTGGAGTATCAGTAGAGCATGTATCTGAAACCTTGCCCTGTCAATTCAAGTGCAACAAGAGTCTAGCCCAACCAACCATAAACCAAGTCAGAGTAGTCTCTGAAAACCCCGACGTATTCCCAGATGAATTTCTCGGTATGCCCCCAGATCGGGATATCGAGTTCATCATTGAACTAATTCCTAGAACTGGACCCATAGCTCAAAGACCTTATAGTATGAACCCCTCTAAATTAGTAGAGCTGAAGAAGCAACTTGATGATATGCTGGAGAAAGGTTTGATTCAACCAAGCGCATCGCCATGGAGATCACCTGTTTTGTTTGTGGATAAGAAAGATGGAGGTAACCGTTTGTGCACGGATTACCGGAAGCTGAATGATGTCACCATCAAGAACAAGTACCCACTGCCAAAGATAGAGGATCTGTTTGATCAGCTGACTGGGTGCCAGAGTGTTTTCTAAGATTGATCTTAGGTCTGGTTATCATCAACTCAAGATTCGTGCAATGGATATTCCAAAGACCACCTTTACCACCAGATATGGATTGTATGAGTATACTGTCATGTCTTTTGGATTAACCAATGCCCCCGCTTATTTCATGAATCTCATGAATAAGATTTTTATGAACTTTCTAAATAAGTTTGTCATTGTTTTTATCGACGACATTCTGATCTATTCCAAGTCAGAAGAAGACCAGAGCTACACCTGAGAACCATCCTTGAAACCCTTAGAGAACATCTGTTATATGCCAAGTTTAGCAAATGTGAGTTCTGGTTGAAGGAAGTAGGATTTCTAGGACATATTGTGTCCACAGGAGGAGTCGCTGTCGATCTCGCCAAGATCAAAGATGTTGAAGCATGGAAAGCCCCAATGCAGTAAAACCCAAGTCCGTGCATTTCTCGGATTAGCGGGATATTACCGCAAGTTCGTAGAAGGATTTTCTAGCATCACAAGACCAATGACCTAGTTGTTGAAGAAAGATAAGAAGTTTGAATGGACTGATAAATGTGAAGCGAGTTTTCAAGACCTCAAGAAGAGATTGATTTCAGCCCCAATTCTGATTATGCCAGATATCAAGAAGCCTTTTGATGTGTATTGTGATGCATCCAAGATTGGTCTAGGATGTGTGTTGATGCAAGAAGGCAAAGTCATAGCATATTTGTCAAGACAACTGAAGCAGCATGAGCAAAACTACCCTACCCATGATCTTGAACTAGCAGCCATAGTTTTAGCTTTGAAGACATGGCGTCATTACCTGATGGGTAACCGCTGTGAGATTTATTCGGATCATAAGAGTATGAAGTATATTTTCACTCAAAAGGAGCTGAATATGAGGAAAAGGAGATGGATATAGTTAATCAAGGTTTATGACCTTGACATTCACTATCACCCCGACAAAGCCAATGTGGTAGCGGATGCTCTTAGCAGATTACCATGCTGATTGAACACCATGATCAAAGAAGCTCAGCCAAGTTTGCATGAAGAGTTGGAGCAGTTTAGAATGGAGCTAGTTAGCAAAGGATTTTTAGCTAGCATTGAACTTCCACCCACGTTGATCAGTCAGGTCAAGGAAGCCCAGAAGGGAAATGCAAGTATCGACGGAATCAAGCGTCGTATCGGTACAAGGAAGGTACCTAGATTCACCGAAGATGAAGAAGGAGTTTTGTGGTACAAAGGACGTATCTGTGTGCCAGCAGATTCGGAGCTGAAACAAGTTATCATGCAGGAAGCTCATGATACTCTTTATTCTATCCATCCCAGAGGAACAAAGATGTATTAGGATTTTAAGGAGCAATTTTGGTGGCACAAGATGAAGACAGAAATCGAAAGCTATATCGCCAAATGTGATATATGTCAGAGAGTCAAAGCGGAACATCAGAGACCCGCAGGACTTTTGCAACCTTTGCAGATTCCGGAATGGAAATGGGATTCTGTCAGAATGGACTTTATCACCGGTTTGCCTACTTCTAGTAGGGGAAATGACTCTATTTGGGTCATAGTTGATAAACTGTCCAAGGTAGCCCATTTTATACCTGTCAAGACCACCTACCAGAGTTCAAAGCTAGCAGATATGTACATTGCTAGGATCGTAAGTTTGCATGGAACCCCCAAGACCATAGTGTCAGATCGAGGAACCCAATTTACCTCAAGATTTTGGCAAAAAGTCCAAGAAGGATTGGCAACCAAGCTGAATTTCAGCACAGCTTATCACCCGTAGACCGATGGACAGACTGAAAGAGTCAACCAAATCCTAGAAGATATGTTGAGAGCTTGTGTTCTAGAATATGGATCAAAATGGGAAGATTGTCTGCCTTTTGCAGAATTCTTATACAACAACAGTTATCAAGCTAGTTTGCAAATGGCCCCCTTTGAATTTCTGTATGGAAGAAAGTGTCGTACCCCCTTGAACTGGCCGCAAGTAGGAGAGTGTCAGATTTTTGGATCCGACATCTTAAGAGAAGCCTAAGAGAAATTTCACAAAGTCCGTGAGCACCTCAAGACCACCCAATCTAGACAGAAGAGTTATGCTAACAAGATACATAGAGACTTGACCTTCAATGTCAGAGATTTTGTGTATCTCAAAGTGTCACCTTTGAAGGTAATGCAACGTTTTCAACTGAAAGGAAAGTTAGCCCCTAGATATATTGGACCCTTCAAGATTCTAAATCGCCGAGGAGAAGTATCATATCAACTGGAACTGCCAGCGGAGATGTCATCCATCCATGATGTGTTTCATATCTCGTTACTTCGCAAATGCCTAGAAGTTCCAGAGAAGACTGAAGTTTTCAAGAACATCGATCACCGAGCCATTGATATCAAGAAGGATTTGACGTATCGTGAGGTACCCATCCGTATCTTGGAAGAAGCCTTCAGAACCACCAGGACATGGAGTATCAAGTTTCTCAAGATACAGTGGAGCAACCATACCGAAGAAGAAGCTACCTGGGAGCAAGAAGATTATATTAGGACTGAGTTTCCAGATCTCTTTAGTTCCTAGTTTTCCTTAAATATCGAGATGAGATTTCCTTTAAGGAGGGAAGATTTGTAACACCCCAAAACTTCTAATCAAGTTCTAATCACCCAAGTTTAGGGTTAACAAACAACTTTTATTAAGAAAATGAATATGGATGCATGTGTGTTTGCACTAGTGTAGATTTGAGTGCTTATGCCATGCTTGATTGTTCTAAATGATGTGAAATGGTTTAAAGATCAATACTACATCATATAGACCATTTACAAACAAAATCCAAAGAAAAAGAAATCAAATATGATTAAATAAAACAAATGGTCATTTTGGCCAAAATAAACCAATAGGCCACTTTGAGTGTTCCTAGAAGAGAAATTTTAACAGAAACATTTCTACTTATTTTCACCTCTTGCTAGACCAAGTAAAAGTGTATCAAGGCCCATTTTACAAACTTACAAAATCATCTTTCAAATTTATTTAAAGGACATTTGAAAATTGAATCAAGTGTATGTGTTAAGATCACACTTTTTCAAAAAGCCATCAAACCAATTCCCCTTGGCAAACCCAAGCAACTAGAGACACTCAAGCTTAAGATCAAACCACTCAAAAATTTTGAATCAAAAATTCCAAAGTATTTTTCATGTGGCCATTTCATCAAACACCTGGTTAGCACATAATTAATGTCTGCCTAACTTCACCGTTTAAACAGTAATTAAACGACCAATTGATCTCCCCTTAACTCCCCTGTCCCCTCTGAGTCTAACCAGCACCCAGACCAACCCCCCTTCGCCGTGGAGCACAGTGGAGCGCCGCCCATTTTTGGTCGTCGTCGTCCGACCATGGCCAGATCACAGCAGACCGCCCCGCGCCCATCCAGGATGTCCAGGAGGTGTGCCGCACTCTACCGCCACCCCCTGTCCACCCCATGGTCGACGCCAAGCCATGGAACACCCTAGTTGTGCCGCGCCCCGCCTCTCTGCGCCATGCCTAGACCACGCCAGTCCGCCGTGCCCGACCAGCTCCGCGGATACGTTGCTAACGTATCCATAATTTTTGATGTTCCATGCTTGGTTTTTATCTACTTTCTTATGTTTTGTTTAAAATTTTGGAGTATTTTCATACACTTTCTTGGACTAACCTATTAATAAGATGCCACAATGCTAGCTGCCTGTTTTCTGCTGTTTTTGGTTCCAGGAAAGTCAGAAAATGAATATTCTCGGAATTGGACCGGACAAAAGCCAAAGTCAGTTTTTCACCGAGGGGGACACAGAGCCAGAGAGGGTCCAGGGGGGCGCCACACCACCTAGCCATGCGGCCAAGCCTGGCCCGTGCCAGGGGGTGGTCTGGTCACCCCAGGCACCCCCTCGGCCTCCCCTTTCACCTATAAGATGCCTCCGATACATAAACCCTAAGTACCCGATCAAAATTCCATGAAAGAATCTGTAGCCGCTATCATCTCCATCCCTAGATTGAGAGGGATCTGAAGCTCTTCCCGGCACCCCGCGGAGAGGGGAATTCACCCTGGAGGCCTTCTTCATCACCATGCAAGCCTCCGATGTGATGCGTGAGTAGTTCATCCTTGGACTACAGGTCCATGTAGTAGCTAGATGGCTGGTTCTTCTCCTTTGTGCTATCATGTTTAGATCTTGTGAGCTCCGTTCATGATCAAGATCATCTATTTGTAATCCTACATGTTGTGTTTGTGAGGATCCGATGGATATTGAGATGCTACTTCAGATTGATTATTGATTCTATCATGTCTTTGTTATTTGTGATCTTGCATGCTTTCCGTTGTTAGTAGCTATCTTGGCCAAGTAGATGCTAGCAACTCCAAGAGTTAGTATTTATGCTCGATAGTGGGTTCATGCCTCTAGTAATCTAGGGAAGTGACAGAAATCTCTAAGGTACTAGATGTGTTGTTGCTACTAGGGAGAAAACAACAATCCTTTGTTCATAGAACAATCATATTGTTTACTTTACACACAATGTGTAATGCAATTATCTGTTGCTTGCAACTTAATACTGGAGGGGGTTCGGATGATAACCTGAAGGTGGATTATTAGTCATAGATGCAGTTGGATTATGGTCTATGTATAATGTTGTAATGCCCAATCAAATCTCAAAGGAGTCAAGATGATTAGTATTTCCATGTATGATTTCTCGATGTTTGTCAATTGCCCAACTATAATTTGTTCACCCAACATGTTATCTACCTTAAGGAGAGCCACCACTAGTGAACTATGGACCCCGGTCCTTTCTTTTGCAATCAATCTACAACTGTTTACTGTTTTCTGTTTACTTTCTACAAGCTTTTACTTTCCTCCACTCGATATGTTTAATCCTTTGTTTTCAGCAAAACCAGTGAGATTGACAACCTCATCGCAAGTTGGGGGCAAAGTTCTGTAGTTGTGTTGTATAGTTCTCCATGTTGCTGCTGGCACCGGTAGTGTGCCCTGCCAAAGTCCAGCTAGCAACACCTTAGAGGTGTTTCCTTGCTCCTCCTGGTTCGATAAACCTGGTTTCATAACTGAGTGAAAACTTGCTGCTGTGCTCATCATACCTTCCTCTTGGGGTTCCCCAACGAGCTCGATATAATTTGGGCCATCAAGCATATTTTCTGGCGCCTTTGCCAGGAATCAAGGACATCTTCACAAGGGGAGTCCATCATAACCAATCTCTTTACTTTTTTGTTTTTTTGTTTTTCTTAGTTTATTTTCTTGCTTTGTTGCTTGTTGCTTTATCGAAAACACACAAAAATAGTTTTACTAAGTTTCATTTCTTTATTAAAAACACAAAAAAATGACTAGTCTTGAAAACACCATTTTTTGTGACTTCACTAGCACCAACAACAATGATTTCATGTGCACACCTATTGCTCCACCTATTCCTGAAGCTACTTTCTTTGAAATAAAACCTGCTTTACTCAATCTTGTTATGAGGGAACAATTTTCTGGTATTGGTAATGAAGATGCTGCTTCTCATCTAAATAACTTTGTTGAACTTTTTAAGATGCAAAAGAATAAGGATATAGATGGGGATATTATTAAGCTTATATTGTTTCCTTTCTCTTGGAGAGGAAAAGCTAAAGAATGGTTGAATTCCTTAACTAGGAATAGTATTGATTCTTGGACTAAATGCAAAGATGATTTCATTGGAAAATACTATCCACCTGCTAAGATTATATCTATGAGAAGTTAAATAATGAAGTTTAAATAATCTTATAATGAACATGTTGCTCAAGCTTGGGAAAGAATGAAATCTTTGGTAAAGAATTGTCCCACTCATGGACTAACTGCTTGGATGATTATCCAAACCTTTTATGCAGGATTGAACTATTCTTCAAGAAATCTATTGGATTCTGCTGCTGGAGGTACCTTTATGACCATTACTTTGGGTGCTGCAACAAAGCTTCTGGATAATATGATGGTTAATTTTTCTGAATGGCACACTGAAAGAGCTCCGCTAGGTAAGAAGGTAAATTATGTTGAAGAAACCTCCTCCTTGAGTGATAAAATTGATGTTATTATGTCTATGCTTGTTAATGGGAAAGTTCATATTGATCCAAATCATGTTCCTTTAGCTTCTTTGGTTGCTCAAGAAGAGCAAGTTGATGTGAACTTCTTCGTTGGCGGTTCTCTATGATACACACATATTTATGATGACAAGAATTTAGAGGTAACTAAAGTTGAGTAGCATCAGGAGCGGCCCTCGTACTCAAGGGACTTGGGATTTTCAGTTTATAGTCTATCAAGCATATAACTCAGATTGGACCTCACTTTCACCTTAACCACATTAAAGATGCTTATGATAGGGGCAATGAGAGCTCAAAGCTAATGAGTATCATACTTTCAGCATTTGGAAGCCTTTCAAAATTATTCAAAACCTTTTCCTTTACTTGTTGAGTCTCCATTTATTCTTTGAGCACCTTCTTGAGAGCATAGTTGTCATTCTTTGTGCTTGTCCCATTACTTGATTATTTGTGTTATGACTTCAATGCTTGTATCCTTGATATCTTTACTTCTAGGAATCACTTGAACTTCAGAGGTGCCTTGATATTCATAATCAAAGGCAAGCGAGATACCACTCTATCATACCTTTTTATGAGCATTGTAATGTTTCTTATGTTTATACTTCATGCTACTTATTATTTTTGAGTTGGAATCTCTTCATAGCTTGCAATGCCTATTAAGTAAACTTAGTTGCATACTCTTTATTATGAATTGTCTAAGTAGTTGATCACATTGCTGAGAATATTTACATCATATGAAGCAAATGTGTTCGTGAAAGTTCTTTTATCGCACTCAGTTTTCAACTGAATTGCTTGAGGACAAGCAATAAGCTAAGCTTGAGGGGAGTTGATATGTCCAAAACGTATCTACTTTCCTGAACACTTTTGCTATTGTTTCTCCTCTAAACTTGTGTGATTTGGATGCAACTAACGCGGACTGACGATGTTTTCCGCAGAATTGCCTTGGTGTCTACTTTTTGTGCAGAAAATCAACTATTAGGAAAAATCCCGGAATATATGCCAAAAATCCTATTTCACCTGAAGACTCCAGGAGCCAGAATACGAGACAGAGAAGAGCCAGGGGGTGGCCACACCACCTGGTGGCGCAGGCTAGGCCAGGCCACGCCAGGGGGTGGTGTGGGCCCCCCAGGCACCCCCTCGGTCTCCCTCTTCGCCTATAAGAAGCCTTCCGACCTAAAAACTCTAGGGGTTTCGACGTTTTTCCAGAAGGAGTTCCGCTCCACCGCAACCACCAGATTCCACGAAACAGCACCAAAAACTCCGTTCTAGCACCCTGCCGGGACGGGGAATTGGAGATGATCATCGCCATGATCATCACCATCGCTTCTCCATCACCATCCATGTTTCCCCCATCTATGAGTGAGTAATCCCCTGCTGTAGGCTATGGGGATGGTAGGGATTGGATGAGATCGTTCATGTAATGGCATCAGATTGTTAGGGCATTGTGCCTAGTATCTTTTATTAGTGCTTTATGACTTTGTTGCGACTTGTTATGCTTAATGCTTGTCACTAGGGCCCGAGTGCCATGATCTCAGATCTGAACATATTATTGATTCATTATGATAGTATTGTTTATGGTCTTATCTACAAGTTGTATACACACATTGTTGTCCGGAACCAATGGCCCCGAAGTGACAGAAATCGGGATAATCGGAGGGAATGGCTTTGATGTGAGGATCACATGTGTTCATGGAGTGTTAATGCTTTGCTCTGGTGCTTATTAAAAGGAGCACCTTAATTTCCAGTAGTTCCCTTGAGGCCCCGCTGCAAACGGGCTGGCAGGACAAAAGATGTTGTGCAAGTTCTCATTGCGAGCACGTATGACTATATATGGAACACATGCCTAGGATTATCTAGTACTTGGATGCTTTATCTTATTTATCTACAATTGCCTTATGTTCTGATTGCTATGTGAATTGTCTTGTCCATGCAACGCCCGTCCATCCATCCCTATGCCTACCGCACTCGAATCCCACTATTTACTGCTATTGTTACTATTATCTTTGCTTTACTACTGTTGTTACTTTGTTATTCCTACTACAAAACTGTTGCTACTGATAAACAGCTGTGAGCAAGATTGTTTCCAGGTGCAGCTGAATTGACAACTCAGTTTTTAAGGCTTATAAATATTCTTTGGCTCCCCTTGTGTCGAATCAATAAATTGGGTTTAACTTCCCTCGAAAATACTGCGATACACCCCCTATACTTGTGGGTCATCATCAATCGTTTTCTCTTCCTTGATATCTTCCACTTCATATGGCCTCTTTTTTAGATTGGCGAAGTGGAATGTCATTTCCTCTTCTCCAAACATCAATGAAATAGTCTCCTTCTTATTATCGACTCAAGCTTTGGTGATGGAAATAAAAGGCCTTCCTAAAAGAATAGGACAAAAAGAATCTCGAGGCATATCAACAATATGAAAATCAAGGGGGTACATGAGTGACCCAATAAAGACATAGATATATTCTGATTGCTCCTTCCGGTTTTATATTGGTCCTATTAGACAATTTAATAGTAGTGTCTACCGATTCCACATCTGAATTATTTAAATTATAGCGGAGTTTCTCATAAAGTGATGAAGGCATACTATTTATAGTGGAAATTGGCTCACAAATTCCATATAGGAAAGTTTCTCCACAATATATAGGGGTCATTGGTTTAGAAGTTTTGTTACCTTGTACCTTACTTTCGATGAATTCTGATGTTTCAAGGTCTAGCATAACCACTTCATTGTCCACTATTCGTGCTTCCATAAGATCCTTTAATATAACATTATTTATATTGGTAGCTTCGGGGTTCCTTTCTGGTTTCTTTGATCTTTTCTTTATTTGTTCTTCCTCCTTTTTGCCTTTTATCGACGATCCCTTGAATAGGTATCAAGGAGAACTCTTCCATCAGCGCTCTTGCACGCTTCATTTCTTTGAGGGGTTTACAGGGCTCCCATTATGTAGGTAACTACAAATGCCGTGCATAATTCTCAATAATTTTCTTTACTGAGTAAGAATCAATACCGAGGGTTTTAATCATTGCATATGTCCTTTCATGTGCAAGGAAATCGTTAATGCAAGCATATTCAGAAAAACTATTTGTAATGTTTTCCTTATCTTTAAGATTTTCTTTTGCTTCTCTCATTTTTATTATTAGATTCTAAGCTTCATCATAGGTATAAGATAGAAAACTTCCATTAGAAGCAGTGTCTAGATTCATCCTATTTTCAATATTTAGCCCTCCAAAAAATGTATGGGTGATTAACCAACTAGGCAAACGATGATGGGGGCAATTATCTAGGTAGCTTTTGTACCTTAGATATCCTTCATATAAGCCCTCACCAGGATTATTTTTGAAACTGATAATAATACCTCTCATCCTGTGAGCTTTGCTTTCTGAATAATAATTTGATAGGAATTTGGTTGTCAATTCCTCCCAAGTCCTCGGTGCTTCTACACAAAAAGACCAGTGCTAGTCGCAAATATTATTAGAGAGAGTTTTTCTAAACAACTGGGTTTTAACCATATCAAGATTACAGTCGTCGAACATAAAGGAACTGAGAACATCTTCAAAGAATTGTAAGTGTCGATACATACTCTCGTCATTGGTTCCTGCAAATTTCTTAGAGTACAATAGTTAAAATAATAAAGGGTGGATCTCGATTCCATCCGGATTTATGCTTTTATTGACAACTATAAAAGTGTCCATGGGCGAACCCATTTTCCTTACTGCCTCAAGCTGGTTTAAATGCTGAGTGTCGTCCATTGTTGCAGTCCTGCAACTCAAGTAAAAATTAGTACAACAGAAGTAAATAACTAAAAGTAAAATGACGTATAGCGCTAAGATCACCGACAACGCGCCAGAAAATAGCTTGATGACTGCAAGTGCACATATCGTTTGTAGCTAGTTTCAAAATAAATATACCGATTCCACAGGGAGTTGTAGGCAAAAGACTAAAATGCTTTTAACTACAACTAAATGAAGTACTTAAGAAATAACTTTAAGATTCAAGAAAAGTAGAGTTGTTTTTGGGTTTTTGGTTGAAGAAGGTAATTTAAAGTAAAGAAAAACTTAATGCAGAAAGTAAGAATCGCGTGTGTAATAGAACTTTGGAACTGCAATAGGGAAAAAGGCGTTCTCGGGGAGCGGTGGATACACCGCTAGCAATTTAGACTAAGCAATCAAGATTATTATAACTATATTCTCATAATGTGTATGTATGTGGGAGGAGCTCCATATATGGACAAATAGGCAGCAACCGCTACTCACATCATCCTTCATAACCACAACTAATGAATAAACAACATCAATCGTATTATCCCGCTATTAAGGGATTTCTCCCGTGGCATGGACATGGCTTAATGAGTTCTCTTTGATTCCCCAAGTTAGCACGTAAGAAATGACAACAGCTTTATAGTCATCGTAAGCACTATCATACCTCCGTCTACTGATAAGTAATCCCCTTCGTCGAGTCCCCATAGGAGGCAAATATTAAGGAGGTGCACAGCTCCCAACATTAAGATGAAGACAATTAACACATACACATAATGATGTATAACATAATAATCTCTATATCATCTCAATCACATGCTAGGGTTTCTCCATCTCCCCAAGAACTAGATATCTACTCAGACATGGAGGCAATCAACATCATGGCAATGGTAATGGAAACAATTATAGATGAATAGTACTTGTATAAATCCACAATGACTACGGGAATTACAACAAGATCTAGACAAGATGTAGGTGGGATGGATGGAGATGGTGGTGATGCAGCGGTGGATGATGAAGATCGATGCCTTAGCCTCCCGGATCTGTGCAGGTTGAAGATGGATCCCCAGTGGATGAGTTCCCCCTCCAGATGCCTTCTAGAGGTGAGGTTTCGGAGATTTCTAGGTGTTCCGTCTGTCGTCTCCCCTATCCAGTTGCACGGGGTGAAACTATTGCGGAGGCGGAGGTGGCACCAACTATACATCCAAAACTACACGGCCAGAAAATTTATTCAGGTCGTATAGTTCGTCGTTGAACCCTTTGTCTCATTTGTTCGCTTTTGGTTTTCTTCTGGTATTATTAATATTTCCTAAATAAGGGATTTATGTTTTTTTTGACTCCTTTTCTCCTCAGTTCTACTGCTCCAAGAATTATATCCATTGGATCCATTATCTGTCCTGATCCTGGTGAAAATAGACATAAAATATGCGTGCGAGCACCATAAAATACCAAGATCCCACATCTACAATGCAAAATAATAATGTAAAATATGATGCAAATATGCACTCCTCAGTAAGTTACATGTGTCTTGCACGTGAGAGCTCGTATAATGGAAGTATGACAAAGTATGTCTCTTATAATTAAGTATCCCTTTTTTGATTATAGAAATATAGTCTTGACACAATATAAAATAAAGAATAAAAATGGCAGTTCCATTTAAAAAGTATCTTGGAATATTTTAAGCATAGAAGAGATTGTAGAATGGTAGAGAAGTGTGTTTTGAGGTTTGTGCATAGTTTCATTGTGCTAAAGGCTAACAACAAAATCTTCTACTCCCTCCGTTTCGAAATATAAGATGTTTTAGCTGTGTGAAAGGAGTGTATCTAGACCACTTTTAGTGTGTAGGTTCACTCCAAATCTACATAAACCTACACACTAAAAGGGGTCTAGATATATTCCTTTCACAAAGCTAAAACATCTTATATTTCAAAACACAGGGACTAGGCGCTAGACATGACATAACCTTATATACTGAAAGATATCCAATAGTAAGCAATGTTGCGATTTGTTAATCTATAACCAACGGTCGATGTTTAAAGTTATTTGTACAGTATATCTTACTAGTAAGTTGCACGCTTCCTACATGTGAGACTCATATATTAGACGTATGGCATATCATCTATAATGTATGGGTGTATATTTGGTTCTTGTACTTTGTATCATGTAGAAGTCAGCGATTATTAGCTACCTAACACTTAAAATTTTTGGTAACATGGTTAGATAAACGAGGGAGAAGAATCTAGAATGATGGAGAAGTGTGTTTTGAGGTTTGTGCATAGCTTTCATTGTGCTGAAGATTATCAATAGAATCTTCTAAATACAAGAATGGAAAAAATATCGAATGTCTAGAAATGTTGGGACTCGTGAGTCTTGATCCAACGGTCAATATTCAAAGTTACCCGTACACTATATAGTGGTAAGATAAGAAATACTAGTATTTATAAATTTGATCAGCATCTATAAAGTATGGGTGTATATTTGGTTATTGTACTTTGTATCATGTACAAGTCAATGATTATTAGCTACCTAATACTTGAAAATTTTGGTAACATGGTCTAGAGAAATGAGGGAGAAGAATCTAGAATAATGGAGAAGTGTTGAGGATTATGCATAGCATTCATTGTACTGAAGACTAT
The DNA here is from genome assembly GCA_910589775.1 of Avena eriantha. Lineage (NCBI taxonomy): Eukaryota > Viridiplantae > Streptophyta > Magnoliopsida > Poales > Poaceae > Avena > Avena eriantha. The sequence continues at coordinate 319,714,204 of OU342743.1, read as the reverse complement.
CAATAGAATCGTCTAGATGCTAGAATGGAAAAGAAGATCCAATGACTAAAAATGTTGGGATTCGCGAGTATTGATCTAACGCTCAATATTCAAATTTATTTGTATACTATATAGTGGTCAGATATAATATACCACTATATAATGTGCCAGTTTTGAATTGGGCCTAACGCATCAATTCCAGCCCTTGTTCTTCTAAATCCCATGACTGAAAAACAATGGGATTCGTCGTGAATAGTACATCGGAGCTGTCTCCCGATGTTCTAGAATCGTCTCACTTAGTCGCATAGCCATTCTACGAAATAGAGGATGATGCATGTCGGCCAAGCTGCAGCATAGCGAGCGTGTATTCATCACAAGGGAGATGGCCTGGCAGGAGGACAGAGGGATAAATGGGTAGATTAAACAACTAATACATGGATCCCCCAGGTGCACATATGTACTCTCTTTTTTCAATTTTCTCTCTCTATCACCTAACCACAGAACAATTAATCGGGTTTGTTACTAATTTTCTACTTTTATAATCCTTTCTGCATTGGACATTGATAATATTATTTCTCCTCGGATCTATATCATCTACATTATTTTGCACATTTTTGTCTCTAGAGCACCTTTAGAAAATCAAAAATCTTATTTTTGAGTTCTTTTAAATATACCTAGATGTACTCCCTTCTTTTCGAAATATACGATGATTTAGCTTTTTAATAAAACACATGTATCTAAACACATTTTAGTGTATAAGTTTACCCATTTTGTTTCAAACCTACCTACTAAAAGTTGTTTAGATAAATGGGTTTCAAAAAAGCTAAAATATCTTTTATTTTTAAATAGAGGGAGTAGTTAATGATTTTCTCACAAAGTGCAAAGTATCAATTTCAAATTCTTTGTATTCTGAAATACACAAAAATAAAAAAAAGTCTGTATCTGTCCATGTATTTTTTAATACAAAACTTTATCCGATTTTGTGGTTCTTATGTAGCCCCCAATAAAAAGAATTTCTTGTTGTGATTTTTCGTACTCGTAGAAGTCAACGATTATTAGCTACCTAACACTTGAAAATTCTGGAAACATGGTATAGAGAAACGAGGGAGAAGAATCTAGAATGATGGAGAAGTGTCTTTTGTGGTTTGTGCATAGCATTCATTATGTTGAAGATCATCAACAGAATATTCTAGATGCTATAATAAAAAAGAAGATCCAACGGCTGGAAATGTTGGGATTCGTGAGTCTTGATCCAACGGTCAATATTTGAAGTTATTTTTACACTATATAGTGGTAAGATATAATATACCACTATATAATGTGCCAGTTTTGAATTGAACCGAAGGCATCAATTCCAGCCCTTGGTCTTCTAAATCCTGTTGGGTTCGCAGCATAGAAAACAAAAAATTCCTACGATGGGAACTATTATATGCCAAGATCTATCTATTAGATACAAGCAACGGGTGGATATACATCGATAGAGAACATACCCTCGAAGACAATAAAGCTTTGTTAACGAGATGGAACTCGTGGATTATGTAGTCATATAATTGCCGATCTCGAGATCATGATGAAGTCCAGCGGGTCCAGCTGATCCAGCTCTAGCACGTCCACCAGATCCAGTTCCAGCAAGTCCAACACCACCAAGTACAGCACCACAAAGCAGCGGTGCATCCATGATCGCACACACGTTCGGTACCCCGACAACCTCCGTCCCTTGCTCCAGCAAGGCATTGGAAGCAGCAACTCCTTTCTAGATAAAGCCACCGGGAACATGTATCTCGCTAATCCGACACCATGGGGGAAAAATAGTAGAGGGGGAGAGAGATCCTTCACGAGGAGGTGTGAGTGTGAAGCTATGAGAGGGGGGCCTTTTATAGGAGGAGGGGAGGGTACCCCTCCCATGGCCGGCACCCATGGAGGGTGTCCCTTCACCTCCCCCATTCCTGTGGTGGTAACTCCCTCCACATAAATTTGCCCCTTCACATTCTCATTTAAAGTCTCCAGTTTGAATGCATTAAATTTCTCCAAATTTAATGCTCTCTGATTTAATAAAACTCTTTTATTAATTTTATTCTGAATTTTGTTAATTACTTTAATTATCAAACATTCACATAAAACCCCCTCCAACATTTCAATATCACATGCAGAACCAATTTCAGCAATTTCACCCGAAACAGTTTCGGTGTCTATTGAAATAATTCCAGCGCTTCCTTAAATATTTATCTGAAACATATTTTCTCCAAATGGTGTTGGTATCCCTTAAGTGTGTCACCCTACGGTTTGTGAATAATGCATACATCATCGAGACCCCTCTCAGATCAATAATCAGAAGCAGGACCTGGAGATCCATACTGACTCCCGCATATTCAACGATGACTTATGTGATCGTGAGAACCTTTAACACGAGTAACTAAATCCCTTTGTCTCGCGATATATTACTTGTCCGAGATTCGATCATCGATATCTCCATACCTAGTTTGATCTCGTTGCCGACACGCACTCTTTTCTCGTTCTCGTGATATAACATTCTAGTGATCTCATCACTTGCTTGCAAGCTAACCAATGTGATATCACCGAGAGGGCCCAGAGTATATCTATCTGTCATCGGGATGGACAAATCCCACTCTTGATCCATGAGCCTCTACATAACACTTTCGTAGCATTGAACCCACCTTTATAATCACCCGTTCATGGTGTGATGTTTGATGTTATCAAGATACTCTTCTAGTGTTAGTGAGTGACATGATCTCATGGTCTAAGGACTATGATTACTTCGTATAATGTTATAGAAATATAAACACAATGACTTTGATCGTAATGCTATACTTCGGATGAATGTTCATCACATCATTCCACTAATGTTGTGACCTCGTTATTAACAACATCCAATGTCCATGATCAGGAAACCTTGACCATCTTGTTAATCAGCGAGCTAGTTTATAAGAGAGGCATAACTAGGAACTTTCCTTTTGTTTATTAAACATACATGTATTAATGTTTCCATATTAATACAATTATAGCATGCAAAATAAATATTTATCATAAACAAGGAATAAGTTAATAACCACTTTATTATTGTCTCTCGGCCATATTCCCTTCAAATCCAACGGCCAAAAACAATGGAATTTGCTGTGAATAGTACATCAGAGTGGTCTCCCGATGTTCTAGAACTGCCACACTTATTCGTGTAGCCCTTCTCCGAAAAAGAGGTCGATTCATGTGGGCCAAGCTGCAGCATAGCGAGTGTGTATTCATCACAAGGGGGATGATATGGCAGGAGGACAGAGGGATAAATGTGTAGATTAAGAACTAATTATACGGATCCTCTAGGTGCACATATGTACTTTTTTAAAATTTTCTCTCTCCATCATCGAACAATAGAACAATTAATCGGATTTGTTACTAATTTTCTACTTTTATAATCCTTTCTGCATTGGACATTGATAATATTATTTTTCCTCAGATCTATATCATTTACGATATTTTGCACATTTTTGGCTCTAGAGCACCTTTAGAAAATCGAAAATAATATTTTTGAGTTCTTTTAAATATACCTAGATGTACTCCCTTCTTTTCAAAATATATGATGATTTAGCTTTTTTTCTAAAACACGTGTATCTAGACACATTTTAGTTTATAGGTTTACCCATTTTTGTTCCAAACCTACACACTAAAAGTTGTTTAGATAAATGGGTTTCAAATAAGGCTAAAATATCTTATATTTTGAAACAGAGGGAGTAGTTAATGATTTTCTCACGAAATGCAAAGTATCAATTTCAAATTCTTTGTATTCTGAGATACACAAAAAAATAACAAAAGTCTTGATCTATCCATGTATTTTTCTAATACAAAACAGAGGGAGTACTTTATCCATGTAGATTGTACATAGCATTCATCATACTGAAGACTATCAATAGAATCGTCTAGATGCTAGAATGGAAAAGAAGATCCAATGACTAAAAATGTTGGGATTCGTGAGTATTGATCTAACGCTCAATATTCAAATTTATTTATATACTATATAGTGGTAAGATATAATATACCACTATATAATGTGCCAGTTTTGAATTGGGCCTAACGCATCAATTCCAGCCCTTGTTCTTCTAAATTCGACGACTGAAAAACAATGGGATTCGTCGTGAATAGTACATCGGAGTTGTCTCCTGATGTTCTAGAACCGTCTCACTTAGTCGCATAGCCATTCTACGAAATAGAGGATGATGCATGTCGGCCAAGCTGCAACATAGCGAGCGTATATTCATCACAAGGGAGATGACCTGGCAGGAGTATAGAGGGATAAATGGGTAGATTAAACAACTAATATATGGATCCCCCAGGTGCACATATGTACTCTCTTTTTTCAATTTTCTCTCTTTGTCACCTAACCACAGAACAATTAATCGGGTTTATTACTAATTTTCTACTTTTATAATCCTTTCTACATTGGACATTAATAATATTATTTCTCCTCGGATCTATATCAGCTACATTATTTTGCACATTTTTGTCTCTAGAGCACCTTTAGAAAATCAAAAATCTTATTTTTTAGTTCTTTTAAATATACCTAGATGTACTCCCTTCTTTTCGAAATATATGATGATTTAGTTTTTTAATAAAACACATGTATCTAAACACATTTTAGTGTATATAAGTTTACCCATTTTGTTTCAAACCTACATACTAAAAGTTGTTTAGATAAATGGGTTTCAAAAAAGCTAAAATATCTTATATTTTTAAATAGAGGGAGTAGTTAATGATTTTCTCACAAAGTGTAAAGTATCAATTTCAAATTCTTTGTATTCTGAAATACACAAAAATAAACAAAAGTCTGGATCTGTCCATGTATTTTTTAATACAAAACTTTATCCGATTTTGTGGTTCTTATGTAGCACCCAATAAAAAGAATTTCGTGTTGCGATTTTGCATACTCATAGAGGTGAATGATTATTAGCTATCTAACACTTGAAAATTTCGGAAACATGGTCTAGAGAAACGAGAGAGAAGAATCTAGAATAATGGAGAAGTGTGTTTTGAGGTTTGTGCATAGCATTCATTATGCTAAAAACTATCAACAGAATATTCTAGATGCTAGAATGAAAAAGAAGATCCAACGGCTGGAAATGTTAGGATTCGTGAGTCTTGATCCAACAGTCAATATTTCTACACTATATAGTGGTGATATATAATATACCACTATATACTGTGCCAGTTTTGAGTTAGGCCGAACGCATCAATTCTATCCCTTGGTCTTCTAAATCCGATGGCCGAAAAAATGGAATTTGCTATGAATTGTACATCGGAGCTGTCTCCTGATGTTTTAGAACTGTCTCACTTATTCGCGTAGCCCTTCTCTAGAAAAGAGGATGATGCATGTGGGCCAAGCTGCAGCATAGCGAGCATGTATTCATCACAAGGTAGATGACCTGGCATGATGACCGAGGGATAAATGGTAAGAATAAATAACTAATTAGACAGATCCCACCGGGTGCACATATGTAGTCTTTTTTCAGTTTTCTATCTCCATCACTGAACAATTAATTGGATTTGTTACTTATTTTCTACTTAGATAATCCATTCTGTATTGGACATTGATAATATTATTTTCCCCGGATCTATATCATCTGCACTATTTTGCACATTTTTTTGGCTCTATAGCACCTTTAAAAAATTGAAAATCATATTTATGAGTTTTTTACATATACCCAGATGTACTCCCTTCATTTCAAAATATAAGACGATTTAGATTTTTTATAAAACACAGGTATCTATATGCATTTTAATCTATAGGGGTTCACCCATTTTGTTCGAATCCTACACACTAAAACTCGTCTTGATAAATGGGTTTCAAAAAAGGCTAACATCTTATATTTTGAAATAGAGGGAGTAGTTAATGATTTTATCATGAAGTGCAAAGTATCAATTTCAAATTCTTTGTATTCTGATCTACACAAAAAATAACAAAAGTCTAGATTTGTCCAGGTATTTTTCTAATACAAAAATTTATCCGATTTTGTGGTTCTTATGTATCTCCCAATAAAATAATTTCATGTTGAAATTTTGCATACTTGTAGAAGTAAATGATTATTAGATACCTAACACTTGAAAATTGTGGTAACATGGTCTAGAGAAACGAGGGATAAGAATCTAGAATGATGGAGAAGTGTGTTTTGAGGTTTGTGCATAACATTCATTGTGCTGAAGACTATCAATAGAATATTCTAGATGCTAGAATGGAAAATATGATACAACGGCTGGAAATGTTTGGATTTGCAAGTCTTGAACCAACGGTCAATATTCAAAGTTATTGGTACATTATATAGTGGTAAGACTAGTAAGTTTCACATGCCCTGCACGTGATACTCAGATAATAGACGTATGACATATCATCACTATATACAATTATAATAGGTATGGGTGTTCAAGAAATTATAAATTTGATTGACATCTATAAAGTATGGGTGTATATTTGGTTCTTATACTTTGTATCATGTAGAAGTAAATGTTTATTAGCTACCTAGTTAACACTTGAAATTTTTTGTAACATTGTCTAGAGAAACAACAGAGAAGATTCAAGAATGATAGAGAAGTGTGTTTTGAGGTTTGTGCATAGCGTCTATTGTGCTAAAGACTATCAATAGAATCTTCTAGATGCTAGAATAGAAAAGAAGATCCAACGGCTGGAAAATGTTGGGATTCGCGGGTCTTGATCCAACGGTTAATATTCAAAGTTATTCGTACACTATATAGTGGTAAGATAAGATTATCTTATAAGTATATATATAATAAGGCTAGTATATAAGAACGTGCAACGCACATTCTAACATTATAGCTAGGTTTTGTTAATGGTAGAAGCAGAAAGTGGCTTTGACTCCCGAGTTCCAGTGCTCAATTTATTTTAAAAAATCAAAATCATACTTACAAGTTTTTTAAATGAAAATAGTTCTGGATGTAATCAAGGTTCTATTCTACAAGTATGAAAGATCACAAACCGTTGATCCAAATGAAATGAAACTTCACCAGAATACGAATAGAAACATGTAGAGTATGATTTACTATATTTAAAAAAAATCGAGGAGTTTTAATTATTTACATTAAAATGTAAGTCAATCTGGCTTGTTGGATCTGAAATAGAAGGCAGATGCGGGAGGTAAATCACCATGACATTTGGTCTCACCAAGCGAATGAGTAAGATCCATCCGGCGTGAACGGGGTTACCGTGGAGAGAGGGAGGATGGATGGTGAGAGGCAGCAAAGGTTGTACCTCGTGTTAGGAACAGATCATAACTTTGCTCTGAGATGACACTCCTCTTCGGTGCTGCCCTCAGCCGCTGCCTCCCCTTTAATCACAGAGCTAATGTATTCTCGCTCTTCATCTTTCCACCTTTCCCCCTCCATTTTGAGTCATATTCTTTGTACTCCCTCCGGTCCATATTAATGGCCTCAACTTTGTCTAGATTCGTATGAATCTAGTTATGTATTTGTATCTAGACAAAGTTGAGGCCATTAATACTTCACGTGCAACAAAGTATGGCCATTGGTGGAGAGACCCAAGGAGTGCCATGATATCATTGGGACCAAGTAGATTTTCAAGTACAAGCAATATGCAAGAGGGATGGTCATTCGCAACAAGGCTAGATTGGTGTATCAAAGCTTCTCCCAAGTCGAGGGTATCGACTAACGATGAAAGTTTTGCCCCCCATTGCTCACCTTGAATCCATATGTATCTTGCTTGCATATGCACCTCATCATAACTTCAAGTTGCAACAAATGGATGTTAAAAGTGCATTTCTTAATGGTCCCTAAATGAGTTGGTGTATGTCAAGCAACCTCCGTGTTTTTGAGGATCCAAGTTTCCAAACCATGTCTACAAACTTTATAAGACACTCTATGGACTTAATCAAGCTCCGCGTGCTTGCTATGAGTACCTTAGAAACACTACAAGAAATGCATCAACCTATGACCTTTTGATAGTGACTATGGATATAATCGTCATAGAGTTATGACGATTTTGCACTAGATGGTCATAATCCATTTTGGAGAGTAAAAATGCTGAATAATCAAGACGATTTGGCTCGAAAACGTCATAGTTTCAATATGTGAAATTGTCATAAGCTAGTTAGATAGGAAGAGATATAAGAGAGGAAATATCGGCCATTGGATATGGAGATGATGGACGGATGAGATAATGAGGTGTGAGAACTTGTCATGGATCGATGACCTAGCATCCATTCATCGCGCAGTGACCAAATATTTGCATGCAGCAACCAACTTCGCACCCACAATCATGCAAAAGAACCAGGAAAACCAAATATCAGGAGCGCGCCCGGCAGCTAGACCAAAATTTTCATTAAGTCCCCCGCATCTATCAAACCATAGATTGCTTTTCTCTCCCCACCACCACCCCCCGCGTATTCTTCTTCTTCCACTGGCTAATTCGCCGTTACCCCCGTGTATTCTTCTTCTACCGCAGCCTAATTTGAGATTGCATCACTGATGCGGCGGTGCTGTGGGTGGTGGTGATGTTGGTCGTATTAGCAGCGGCGGCGGTTGGCAGGGCATTGGCGGTGGAAGAGGATAGCTGGAACCTACGGCAGGAGTTCTACAAGCAGAGCCGCGCTCAGGCAGAGCAGATCATGCCGCACTTCATGGAGTAGCATGTCCCCAACGCACCCTCCATCGTCGCGTTCGTGCAGGGCCATGATGCATCGGTGCTACTGAATGGGACGAACGGTGCCGAGTTAGAGAAGGACGTGACACCGAACCTGACGCTGCCCGAGTTCGTGTTCCTTGACCGCGTCAACGTCCTCCTCGAGCATGAGTGCCCCGGAGTCATCTCCTGCGCCAACGTCCTCGCCCTCGCCGCGCGCGACGCCATCGGCGTACTCGTAAGTCGCCCTTTCCTCCCATGCCACCAGAACGCATCATACACACCTGCAAACGATCGCCGTCTGGCCTCAGATGCTCATAGTGACTGACGAGAGATGACTTTGGGATGAAGGGCGGTCCATTCTGGCGCGTGCCGATGGGGCGGCACGATAGCCAGGTGTCGCTGAAGCAGGGGGCGCTAGACCATGTCCTGGCGCCCACCATGAATATCACTGACCTCCTCGCGTCCTTCTGCAGCAAGGGCCTCGAGCTCACCAACCTCGTCTAGATCTCAGGTAACACTCCTAATTTTCCTAGCTAGAGATCATTGGCGCTAATCACCCATGGCACTAGAGCGGAGTAGGACAATTGAGTGAGTAGTGATGTGAAGATCAGTGTAGCACAAGCACTGGATCGGTAGCTTTAGCCAAAATCATGCTTTTCATGTCCTAGCGGCAACTAGCTAGCTAGCCCTGCAGGCTGCAGCTCTTCTACTAACCACTAATAAGGTCACATGACACATGACCATACCAATATTGTTGTTGCACTTGAAAATTTTATTACAACAGATGCACTCTTATTTCCTCATGTTACTTGATATAGACTAGGATTTACTGATTTGTAGGGCTGCCAAGTTCGTTAATAGAATGGAAGATGATGCACTAATGTAGGCATGGCCGAAGCAGAATGCTATGGTTCCTACATGCTCTAGGCATTAGTTAATGGAGTTGATTATCCTGTAGCATTTAATCATCCTTTTTGTCGAAGTAGTCTTTTAATGAACCTAGTTCTCTACTCCACATGATTTCCCTACAGGTATGAAGGACAATGTGACATGTTGTACAATCCAACGTATAATCTCGACAGCGACGGGGTGTGCGCCGATGTGAAATCCCGGTCGATGACGGGCCTAAGGAGGGCGGTTGATCTTCTAGTCTCACCCCTATAAATACGCCCAGATTTTACCTGTGAATCTATGCATTGTGGAGTAACAGTTGTAGATATTCCTAGTGTTGTTCACTCAAGTAGGTTATCTTCCGAGGTTGATAGAGAAACAAGTCTGTGTTAGTGCATCACCGAAACCGTTCATCACCATCATACAATTAAGATATGTTTATACATGATTTAATTACTAGCTTAAGATTGTGGTACTAAATCTATACTGAATGATCATTAGTTGTGCTCTACTTATTTAGGTACTAGTTGTGCTCTACTGTAGTTCTTTTCCATATGTACTTTTGGTGCTTGTATACTATAAAAGATAGTGTTGTATGTTGATCATTTGGGCTCTTTCTTACCATATACTGCTTGTTGACAGTTATGTGTATTTTTTTATCTTATTTTACCCTTAATTCCGCACCTTAGTTCACCATACATTGTGGTCCACATTAAATGTTTCAAATCAACTAAGTGCTTCAAGTCTTGCATTACCTGAACTAGTACATGCTTATATTTGAGTGATAGTTATTAAGAGATGTAGTAGACTAGCAATACTATGCATTGGATTAGGTTTATTCTCACATTCTTTGTTTCTATTCATCGAAGATATACTACAGAACAACACTTCCTCCAATAGTAGTAGTAGTACTACTACTACTGGTTTATGTATAGCCATATAGGTATACTATCTATATAACAATTTTCATGTTGTTAAACATTCCTGTGTAATCATGTGCATTGCAAGCCGTATTTTTTTCACCTGCCACTAGTAATAAATCTCTCGTGTTGCTGATATGCTGGTATACTCTCTTCCATGTGGAGGAACAGCTGCTGCTGGTGGCTTGCCCAGGTTGCTGATATGCAGGTATACTCTCTTTGATACTTCTTTGTATCAATACGCAAAGTTGTACTCACATCTGCATAATTGGAAGCTACATCATACTTTTTATTGAAGACTGCCTTAGGATATTTTCCTAGCTTGGCCATGTCCAGAAGGTCTTGTAGTTTGCAAAGGAGTAGTAGTTTCTAGTTCTAGTAACACCAAACAAGATAGATCTATATCCACATATGAATAATTGAAATCCTAAGCATATTTTTAATGAAGAATGTCTTAGGATCTGTTAAAAGACTTGCTGGACATCGGCAACCTATTTCTGTAAGATGTAATGTTCATTCATATGTGACTTACTTTCCTAATTTAAACCAGCATATTGGTAGTACCTTCCTTATCTGTGAAATTAGCTCTCATGGTCTAAAATGGGAGAGAAAATGACATGTTTACTTTGTAGCTGTTTTATAGCACATTCACATTGCAAATTGAATTGGCAAAAAATCAGGAAACTGTTAGATGAGTAATGACCCACAAGTATAGGGGGTGTATCGCAGTATTTTTGATAAGTAAGAGTGTCGAACCCAACGAGGAGCAGAAGGTGCTGGCTAGTGGTATGGATCAGGAATTCTCTACAAATACTTAGCAAACGATTTTTTAGGGGTTTTCGATAAAGCAAGTAAACAAAGTATGACTAAATAAAAGACAGTAGGAATAAATGCAGCAAGTGGCCCAATCCTTTATGCAGCAAAGGACAAGCCGGTTGTATTACTTAAGGTGACCAAACGTTCTCGAGGACACATGGGAAGACTGTCAAGTGCTTTCGCTTCATATAGCTGATTAATCTTCTCTAGCTTGCTAAGTGTTGTGTGGGTGAACCTGTGCTAATGTACCGCCCCATCCAAGACTAATACATACTTGTGATTATACCCCTTGCAAACATTCGTACGTACAAGAAAGTAATTAAGGTAGAAACCTAACCACAACTTTAAACTCTAAGACCCTTACGTCCCTTGTGCAATGGTTTCCTAACGGGGGTTCAGGTTTCTGTCACTCCGGCAACCCCTACGATTAGTAGCCAAATACACAATGCATTCCCCTAGGCCCATATAGGTGAAGTGTCATGTAGTCGACGTTCACATGACACCACTAGAAGAAGTACACCACAACTTAAATAACAATCTATTGAATCTTTCTCAACGCAACTCCACTACTAACAACAAGACTTCTCCCATGTCCTCAAGAACAAAACGAACTACTCAAAAGACATCATATGGATCATGATCAGAGATGGAATAATGATGTATAACAATCTGAACATAAACAATAATTCAACGGTTCACTCAATAGCATCAACTACAAAGAGTAATCAACACCGGGAAAGTTTCCCCTATGAACTATGCATGATTCAACTCAATTGTTACAGCAATATGGAGATGGTGATGAGGGTTCTGATGGTGATGATGGTGGTGGTGATGATGATGATGATCTCGATGAAGTCTCGCTTGATGGTGGTGTTGATGGCGACGATCTCCCCTCTCCGGGAAGGAATTCCCCCGGCAGAAATCTGTCTGCCGGAGAGATCTTTCTCTCTTGGTGTTTTCCACCCCACAGAGGCGGCGAAATCTTTCTGTGGTCGCTCCCCTAGTCTTAGGGTTTCGGGAGGATGATATATGCCAGAGGGGAGAGGCTGGAGTGGGCCAGGGTGGCCACACCACCTCCAGGCGTGGCCTAGGGCTGCCCGCGCCATGGGGTGGTGTGGGCCTCCTGTGGCCCATCTCCACTCCATCTTCTGGCATCCTTAGTCCTCTGGAAAAATAGGATTTTCCGTATATGTTCCCGGATTTTCTGATATTCGTGAATTTTGCCTCCAAACAGCACCTTTTCCATCAGAATCTTGACTGCAGCGGTCCATGCTCCAAAAGTCATCAACCATGCAAAAACAGATGAAATAACATAAGTATCACCTCTCAATACGAAATATATCAATGAATAATAGTGAATTATGACATAGAATAGCGATACAAAATGGACGTATCAACTCCCCCCAAGCTTAGACTTTGCTTGTCCTCAAGCGACCTGAGCTCAATAAACATGGCCTCAGGTTTATGGAGTGAAGAGTCGATAAAAGAATACAGACAAGAAGCATCACATTCATCAAATACAGAGATCATAATAGAAGACAACTCACTATTATATAACTCAACTTGCAATGAGTAAAGGAAACACAATAAAGATACATAAAGTGAATCATAATTGGTGATGGCAAACTTAGCTCTTGGTCAAAGAATAGTTGATAATTTGCTGGAGTTCACAAATAGCTGGTTTTCAATGATAGCTTTCAAAGTAGTAAACATCAAGATAAGAGCAATGTGCAAAACAAGGAACATAAGACATGATTGCATAAATCATCATATGAATGAATGAAACACATCAACTCAAAATACTTGCTAAGATAGAAGGGAATAGGTTTACTAACTCAACTACAAAGTAAAAGAAAGGCCCTTCATAGAGGGAAGCAGGGATTGCAAGTCTCATAAAGAGCTCCCAAAAATTATGATACTTACTAGCTTTTAGCTCTCATTGCCCCTATCATAGGCATCTTTAGGTGATTAAGGTTAAAGTGACACAACTAAGAGGATATGCATTGACAAGTTGTAAGTTGAGAATCTCATGTCCCTTGAATACGAGGGCCGCTCCTCATGCTACTCAAGTTTAGTTACCGGTAAGTTCTTGTCATCGTAAGCATATTTATATCATAGAGAACCGCCAACGGGGTACCCCTTGCCCGATGATACGGAAGAATCCCCATATCAAAATGACAAGGCAAGCAGACAACAAGCATCTCAGCAATCTTCTTATTTAACATGGGAATATGGTGCTTTTTTCTCTCTTTCCTCTTTTCATAATATCTCTTTTTTTCTTTTTCTCTTTTCTTTTTTCTCAATATCGGACTCTTTTTTTATAAGAAGAATGCTTCATAGATACTCGTTATGGTTACGCTGCAGGTTTCCACCATGTCAGCATGGATTAGACCAATGGCCCAGGCGTTTCTCTAACACATATGCATAACTCCATGGACTTACAAGCTCCCCTTTCATTTCACACCGACGACATCCATAGACAAAAGAACATGATATCAACTTGGTACAAAGTACTAGTGCAATGTTGAAAGCGTTCCCCATGACAGCATGGTTCTGCTAATTCACAACTTACAAAGCGCAAGCATATACGCAACATAGGTGAGCACAATGGTTAAAGTTTATTAAATGCAAGAAAGTAAAGTGTGCGATCAAGTTCGTGAGAGCTTTAATCACTAAATTTCTCATAACAAGTTTAATTTGGGAGGTAGATAAAACAAGAATTTACTTGGAATAGCAATAATGCTACTAGGTAGGTATGGTGGAACAAATGGCAAAGGTTTTGGTTTAAAGGAGGTGGATGCACGAGAAGAAAACCCTCTCAGTACAGGTTTTTGGCTAGCAAGGCTGGGTAACAAGTATAAGAGTTGAAGGAAACAACCAAACATACAAGTGATAAAAACAAACATGCAATCTTCCTCGGAAGCACAAAAGATCTTAACTAGAGAATACTAAACTTATGAGCAAATCAAGAAAGAAAGATGATGAAATTATTTTTCTCTAGAGTACTTCTATCTTTTTCATTCAACTCTCAAAAATAGTGTGCTACTGACCGAGCCGGGTTTGCCAAAACCAACTAAATTAACTCAATGATCCCAAAGTGATACCAATACTAACAACAAGATCAATCATATAACCACGAATTGAAAACTAATATAAGCTATGCAAAAGAGTGAATGATAGAACTTCTCATTAATATTTCATAACGGCAACTCAAACCAAGGGATACAAATCTAATGAGAGAGGGGACACTTCCATAATGCAAACCATACTACATAATAACTCCTCTATTCATGATATGACTCTACTAATAAGGTAAAAAGATAGAAGATAGTGATGTGATACCGCGGCACTCCCCCAAGCTTGGAACAAACCAAGGGGATGCCAAACCTAATGACGAATCACTCCTTCGGTGGTGGTGGTATCCTCTTGATGATCTCTCTAATCAGTTTCCCCAAGTCCTCAATCTCGAAAGTGAGATTACGAATCAGCTGCGAGTTTTGCTCAATGCGGCTCATGATCATGTCGGGTTGAGAATTCCAACCCTTGCTATTCTTTCCCCACTCTTCCTCCTTGAAGTCTTCTTTTCTTGCATGGCTAGAACGAGGCAAATCCCAATTGGAGGGTAATTTCCCCTTGGGCATATTCTGGTATTGATGCTCATGGATAAGAGTATGGAAAGGATTTTTGGTGCGTGGAGGAAGTGACTAAGGATCGGAACGGTGGTGAGGAGGCTTCCCTCCAATGGTTGGGTTTGCCACCACTCTAATGCTTGCAATAGTAGTGCCGGTGTGCGGGTGTTGGTCTTGCTCCTCTTCACCTTTACTCTTGATCTCCTTCTCCTTCCCAGGGTCTTGGAGGTCTTCCTGCATGGGCTCCTTCCCTTTATCCTTGGCAGGCACCATTATGCTTCTAAACTTTCAAAGAGTATGTCCTGGCAGAAACAGATCAAAACGAAAACACGACGAAAACCAGATATACGAACCTCGGGGGGTCCGGGGGGGTTATATATTACGAAGTTTCATATCAAAAGGAAGGTACTGGGTGAAAACGAGTCGGAGGCGGAGTCCGGGGTGGACTCACCACCTGGTGGCGCGACCAGGGGTGGGCCCGCGCCACAGGGTGGTGTGAGCCACCCTGGCTCCGTTTCCGTCCCTTTTTCGCTTCGTAGCTTTCCTTATTGACTGAAAACTGCAAAAATATAGTTGGATTGTATTTTCACGGAAGTTTGCTTACCAGAACTGTTACCTAGTTGGAAACGGACTCTGCAGGTCTCTAAATTTGGTATTTAGTGGATTCTTTCGGAGTCATCACTTTGAATAACATCAATATTTTCATCTTCATACACTTATTACTTGAGTCATAAAACCCTTCTCTTCCTTATTACACCATTGTCTCCACTTCCTGAAAATTTCTTTCACACAAAACTTCACACAATTCTCATTAGCAACATTAGTATAAGTGAAGTGATAAAACCTTTTGAGTCCAACTTCAACTGAAAACCATCAAAACAAAAGCTACTGTAGCAACTCCTTCCGAAAACCCAAAAATAATTCAAAAAGGAAATCGAATAAAGACGCAAATGCAAGATTGGCAAAATCTGTCAAAACAGACCAGCAGGTAAAGATCATTTTTTTCGAAAATATTCTGTTGCTCAAATCAAAAAGTGCAAAACTAACGAAAGTTAAATAAAAACCTGGGGCAGAATGACAAAAAATTACAGCTCAATCCGACATACAGAGATCTCACGAATTTTTACGGTGAAGCACAAAAATCTGTTTCGGGACAGCAACTTCCCCAAATCTTACTTCTCTCTCATTAGAGGTTGATCTTGACACAAAAACCAAACAAAATGGATAAGGAGCGGTTATTACCGAAGTAATAACTTCCAAGACTCAAAGAAACAAAAACAAACTAAAAGCAAAAACAAATTGGGTTGTCTCCCATAAAGCTCTTTCTTTATAGCCATTAAGATGGGCATGATAATTTTGAAGAAGCTCTCATAGGGATATGAATTGAAGTGAAAGAGAGCATTAAGAAGCAAAAACACACACACATTTAAGTCTAACCTACTTCCTATGCAAGGGGATTTTGTAAACAAACAAGTTATTGAAACCAGAGGAAACTTGCATAAGAAGGCAAAAGAAGCGCAACATAAAAACTTTCAGCATAAAACGAGGAAACTTGATATTATTGAGATGCATACGAACACTTTTCCCTCTCTCGTACTAACTTTCAGTATCATGCATAAACTTAACAATATAGCTATCACAAGGGCCATCATAGCAATGATCACTTATTCTAACAGAAAACACGGGAATACTAGCTCTCATAACACTACTATGCGAAACCATATTAGAGGTATCCTTACAAAGGATAGGGTGTCCCTCTTTCTCATACTCGGTGAAAAAGTCTTTCACATTTGATATTATAGGTTTATCAACCATTTTTTTATCAGGTTCAACAGCCTTATTTATACTTTCATTAACCATACTAGCTATCATAGAATGTTCCTTTATCTTAACTAGGAAAGGCATTTTCTCGATGTAAGGTTTAGGTAAAACACGATTAGCAGTATAAACTTCTGTATTTCTTGCAGGAACACTCTTAGAAACATCTTTATAAGGTTCATGATACTTATTCCACTTCCTTTTAGGCACTTCAATGTAGGAAGCAAAAGCCTTAAAATAAGAAGCAATAGCTTGAGAGTCTAGACCATAAGCATTTCTAATATTTTGAAAGTCATTAGTTCCCATAAAAGATTCTATGCATTCATAATCATAATTTATACCTGACTTTCTACCTTTGTCATTCTCCCATGCTTCAGCATTGTCTTGAATACGATCTAGAAGGTCCCATTTAGCTTCTTCTTCCATGCGAGTGAATGATCCAGCACAAGAAGCATCCAATAAATCCTTTTCATGTAGAGGGAGCCTTGCATAAAAGTTGTTGATAATAATTTGGTTGGGGAGCTCATGAATGGGACATTTGAGCATTAGTAACTTCAATCTCCCCCAAGCTTGAGCTGTACTCTCTCCATCAAGAGGCCAAAAGTTGTATATTTGATTCCGATCTTTATGAATCTCACTAGGAGGATAAAACTTTGAATAAAATAGAGTCACTATTTCCTCCCATTCTAGAGCTTGACCATTCTTCAACAGCTTATACCATTCCTCAGCTCTTCCTTTTAGCGATAATGAGAATAACTTCTTCTTAACTTGATCTGTAGTAATACCTGCACACTTGAACAACCCGCATAATTCGTGTATAAAGAGTAAATAATCACCGGGATGGACAGTTCCATCCCCAACATAGTAGTTATCCATAACACGATCAATAATTCTTGTAGGTATTTTGAAAACATCATTCTCAGCAGGTGGTGGCTTATCTACTACCTTAGCAGTGGTAGTAGCATTACCAAATAAGAAACTCAGTGAATTATCCATAACGAAAATAAAGCAACTAACAGAAGTAAACAATACTCACAGTAGAAGTTTCCTTTACCAGTTCCACTCTCCAATAGCGCTTTAGTCCCTGGCAACGGCACCAGAAAATAGTTTTGATGACCCACAAGTATAGGGGGTGTATCGTAGTATTTTCGATAAGTAAGAGTGTCGAACCCAACGAGGAGCAGAAGGTGCTGGCTAGTGGTATGGATAAGGAATTCTCTGCAAATACTTAGCAAACGGATTTTTAGGGGTTTTCGATAAAGCAAGTAAACAAAGTACGAGTAAATAAAAGACAGTAGGAATAAATGCAGCAAGTGGCCCAATCCTTTATGCAGCAAAGGACAAGCCGGTTGTATTACTTAAGGTGGCCAAACGTTCTCGAGGACACATGGGAAGACTGTCAAGTGCTTTCGCTTCATATAGCTGATTAATCTTCTCTAGCTTGCTAAGTGTTGTGTGGGTGAACCTGTGCTAATGTACCGCCCCATCCAATACTAATACATACTTGTGATTATACCCCTTGCAAACATCTGTAAGTACAAGAAAGTAATTAAGGTAGAAACCTAACCACAGCTTTAAACTCTAAGACCCTTACGTCCCTTGTGCAATGGTTTTCTAATGGGGGTTCAGGTTTCTGTCACTCCGGCAACCCGTACGATTAGTAGCCAAATACACAATGCATTCCCCTAGGCCCATATAGGTGAAGTGCCATGCAGTCTACGTTCACATGACACCACTAGAAGAAGTACACCACAACTTAAATAACAATCTATTGAATCTTTCTCAACGCAACTCCACTACTAACAACAAGACTTCTCGCATGTCCTCAAGAACAAAACGAACTACTCACAAGACATCATATGGATCATGATCAGAGATGGAATAATGATGTATAACAATCTGAACATAAACAATAATTCAACGGTTCACTCAATAGCATCAACTACAAAGAGTAATCAACACCGGGAAAGTTTCCCCTATGAACTATGCAAGATTCAACTCAATTGTTACAGCAATATGGAGATGGTGATGATGGTGATGATGGTGGTGGTGATGATGATGATGATCCCGATGAAGTCCAGCTTGATGGTGGTGTTGATGGCGACGATCTCCCCTCTCCGGGAAGGAATACCCCTGGCAGAAATCTGTATGCCGGAGAGATCTTTCTCTCTCGGTGTTTTCCGCCCCGCAGAGGCGGCAGAATCTTTCTGTGGTTGCTCCCCAAGTCTTAGGGTTTCGGGAGGATGATATACGCCAGAGGGGAGAGGCTGGAGTGGGCCAGGGTGGCCACACCACCTCCAGGCGCGGTCTAGGGCTGCCCGCGCCATGGGGTGGTGTGGGCCCCCTGTGGCCCATCTCCACTCCATCTTCTGGCATCCTTAGTCTTCTGGAAAAATAGGATTTTCCGTATATTTTCCCGATTTTCTGATCTTCGCGAATTTTGCCTCCAAACAGCACCTTTTCCATCAGAATCCTGACTGCAGTGGTCCATGCTCCAAAAGTCATCAACATGCAAAAACAGATGAAATAACATAAGTATCACCTCTCAATACGAAATATATCAATGAATAATAGTGAATTATGACATAGAATAGTGATGCAAAATGGACCTATCAATGAACACCAATTCAAAATATGACAAGTTTTTTTCTTGTAATGCACATCGCTTCTGCTTTGAAACACTCCCGCGAGCATCCCACATTGTTATTCAGAGTCTAAAAACTTGGCTTTTCCTCTTTTCCAGGAGTTCCAGCCAAAGAAATACGATGAAAAGTTTGAAGACCAAATAATTTTGGAGCTAGTTGTATTCTAGCTATCAAAATTGTCTAGCTGTTCTGAATGAACTATGTAACGACTGTAATAGATTATTCTTGGAAGTTATTTGTAGAATTATATGTCTATGTTTCAATTAAATAAATTTTATGTCTATACTATAGAAATATGATGAATATAAATTCAACGAGTGAATCACCTTATAAAACTATGGGCTGTAATTTTGGGATGTAGAAAGGGATGAATATTGTACTAGACCAAGTATTACTTGGCTCTAAAGAGGCTATGACCCAAAATATATTGATATAAATGTCTTAGTAAAATAAAAAGACTGAGAAATAATTAGATGGTAAAAAGGCCGATGCCAAAAACAAATGTGTAGTAAAATGGCCAAAGCTCATAGAAATAATTAGCCAAGCCAGAATTATTGGGGTCAGCCCATATAAACAACCCAAATGGATCAGGATGATTTCACACAACGACGATTTCATTTTTTCATAATTTTGCCACGTCGGATTGGCTACATAGGATCTGACCTATCTTGGCTTGTTGGCCCATGACGATATTGGATCATCATTACTTTTATGACGATCCAGTATTGTCATAGGCGGTTATGAAAATTTCACAAAAAACATCATTATAGTCTATTAGCGATGACCAGCTTTCGACAATTTTATTTTCTTCATAGAATCGTCATAATGGAGGGTCATAGAAGCCCAGATTCCTTGTAGTGAAAGTTGTTGGTAGACCGTGGGTTCGAAGTTGGGATAATTGACCCCACTCTTTTTACTAATAGAGTTGGAGAAAACTTGTTTATATGCCAAATTTATATTGGTGATATTATCGTTGGTTCTCCTAATAAATCTTGCAATGATGTTTTTGCTAAGCTAATGGCCGATGAGTTTGAAATGTCTATGATGGGTGAATTGCAATTCTTCCTTGGATTCGAAGTGAAGCAATTGATTGGAGGTATCGTTATTTATCAAGCCAAATATATTCAAGATATGCTCAAGAGGTTCAAGTTGTCGGATCTCAATGGAGCCAAGACTCTCAAATGTGACCTCAATCTTGATACCCATGGTAAAGATGTGGATCAAAAGGTATATCGTTCTATGATTGGTTCTCTACTCTATATTTGTGCATCTAGACCAAATATAATGTTGAGTGTGGGTATGTGTGCATGGTTTCAAGCCACCCCAAATAAAGCCACCTTGTGGCGGTCAAGCGAATCTTTCAATATTTAGTTGATACCCCAAACTTTGGCTTATGGTACCCCAAGGGCTCAAGATTTCCACTTGATGGATTCACGGACTCAGATTGGGCAGGAGAAAAAGTTGGAAGGAAATCAACCTCTGGGGCTTTCTAATTCCTTGGTAGATCCTTGGTGTGTTGGTCATCTAAGAAGAAAAATTGTGTCTCCTATGATCTACTGAGGCCGAGTATAATATGACTTCTAGCTGTTGTGCTCAATTGTTGTGGATGAGGAAAACATTGAAGGATTACGGTTTCACTTATGACAAAGTGCCTCTTCTTTGTGATAATGAAAGTTCCATCAAGATCACCCACAAATTGGTCCAACACACAAGAACGAAGCATATTGATAATTGCCATCACTTCATCTAGGAGCATGTTTCTAATGGAGATATTGATCTCTCATATATTAGCACCGAGAAGAATCTTGTGGATTTATTCACCAAGACTCTTGATCAAAGAAGATTTTGAGAGTTAAGGCATAAGCTAAATATCATAGATTTGAGCAATGAGGCTTGAGATCATGCACCCATACCCATACTTTAATGTGTTCTCCAACCTACGTGTAGGCATGGATATAGGGGAGTGTAGTCCTAATTGATTGGACTATCCCTCCCCCATTATGCCCAAAGTGACAAAATCATTCCCTTAGTATCATTTTTTGATATGTGAGCTTCATGACGAGTATTGGTAATGGACCCAAGATATATATTCGCGGTGCCAAGCCAAGCATATTGAAACATGGTGGCCTCGCCCACCGACCCTTATGTTGTTAAGGGATTGGATTTTATTTAATTTTCTAGGACGTTTTATGTTAGTGGTTCTTTCTTTTGGTTCTTATGTTTGTTATCTCAAGTTTTTGGCTCTTTACCAGTTTGCTGATCCAATCCAAGCCTTTTCCTCACCCCCATAGCCATGCTATTCTTTCCTCACACTTGTCCAGCTTGTTTCCTATATTTTTGGTCGAGGGGTCCGAAGACTCTGGTGTGCACACACAGGAGACTCCGGGTAGGAGGGAGACTCTGGGGTCCTGCACCTGGAGACTCCAAAACTGGGAGGTTTCGTCTTTTGACTTAAGGGACCTAGGACGGATAAAACCCTCAGTTTTCACCATTCACCCCAAGCCCCAACTTCCACCCGGTCGCCTCTCCTCACCAAACCCACCTCCAGGTGCGCCGCCACCCCCGAGATCTGCAATTACCGCCGGCCCTTTCCACCTCTCCTCTGCTGGGATCTTCCCTGCCGACTGAGCCCCATCCATGGTCTCCTCGAGTAAAGTCTCCTCTTCTTCCTTTATAGGGTTCTCTCTAGAATCGTTTTTGAAGAGATTTTGTTCGAGTTCTAGCCCATGGATCCTATGCGTGAAATGTGTTTCCTAGCAACCTCTTCAACCCTAATCTATCGTTTTCCTGTGGCACCAAAGCTCCCCATGCAGCCAAGTCTCCTGGCCGGAGACTCAGGTTGCAGGGAAAACTCCGGCCTCTGTGGGCTAGAATCTCCACTATGTCTGGAGAATCCAGGCTGTATTGTCAGATACTCTAGTGCTCAGACCTCTTTGATGATCTAGCTTGATCTGGTTGCTAATTTGTTTATCTACTAGACACGTGTGCTTATCCTCCTGCTACCCCCTCTCTATTTTCTCAGGTACCCCTCATGGTCACACAAGGTTGCTATAAAGATTGGTACGGGTGGTCGCTGACACAGTTTCTCCTATGATGAGGCCTCTGATCGGCATGTGGAGGACCGAGTGACTGAGGATAGTCGTTGGAATAGTAGTGCCATTGATCGAGAGGAAATTCACATGTTGAGGGTTGAACGTGCCAAGAAGCAAACGTCTGATAATATATCTACCCTCAAGGGCATGTCTCCAAGTGACTATACTGAGATGCACAAGCACAACTTTTATGAGATTCCATGCACTTGTGAGGATTCTCGCTTTTGGAGGAAGGAACAAGAGGTCACCTTCAAGGAATTATATGCCTCTCACCAAGTACAAGGTTTTCTCTCAAACTTTGTTGGATTTTGCTGACATGAGGAAGAACATGGCCTACTTTGAAGACTTTCTTTGGATCACTGATAAGATTGGATTTCACAAGATCGTGCAAACTCAAGAGAACTACAACATTCGTGTCATTCATTAGATTTATGCCACTGTGGTTGGAGAATATCATTTTGCGGCCTAAAAGTTGGGTCGCCCAGGCAACGCGGTACCCAAGTTGCTTACAATCAGCTACATTGCCCAAAGTTGGCGTGCCAAATACTCAGATGGTCTTTTTGGGCACGAATTCAACCTTACGTTTCAATACAAAATATCAGGCTAACGGTCGTCAAGTTGGGCCCCCTCTATCAGCTTTCGTCGTTATGTCACTGCCGTCGTCGCTGCCATGTAGGCTTGCAGCGTTGGCGCTTGTATCCTTTACGCGTCTTCTTCTTCCTCCGGGGCGGCAATATGTGATCGCGGCCATGAGCGGAGCTAGGACTTGGATGAACCTTCTCGGCCCGGCTCTCCTCCCCATCCTGAATCAGAGCTCTCCCTCACCATGGCCACACCCATGGCACGGCGCGGGGACGGGAATTCATTCCCGGGTGAGATCTGTCACCATGCCGACCATGCTCGGTCCTGTTGGCCTCCTCCAGAATCTGAGCTCGCTGTTGCCGTGGTCGCACACGAACCAACCACGGTGCCTTCCTCTCCAAACCCCAAAGCCACATCCAACGAGTTCGGCACAACGCCAACAAGGTGAAATGCATCAAGTTTTCTTCTTGTGATTGTAGAAAAACATGTATGTACTGTGGCCGTAGCATACTCTAACAATGTACACATATGTTGTTCACTAGATTTTCATTTGAAATTAGTAGCTCCGTGGTGACGAAACAAAGAGAACCTAAATGGAATGACGATGACGACCATGTTTTGTACTTTGCATTGCATCAACAAGTGCTCGCTGACAAAGCATGTTACCAAGAGAGTGGAGTTCATCAGCCATTGCCAAAAAATATGTGAACAAATCAATGAGCAATTCAATGCAAATACGTGCAGAAAAGCTAGATCCATGTCATCAATCATCAATAGGTGGCACATTCTAGTGATGCATTCAAATACATACACCATGTATCATTTACTTGAAGTGGTTGTTATCCTGAGCAAAAAATCCTAGTATGCACATTTAGGTTCTCTATGTTTCGTATTTGAGCAATAATACTTGGCCTAACTTAGTCTTACACAAATAAGCATAGCTTAGTCTTTACACAAATAAGCGTAACTAATGATAAAGATAAAGACAAATGGTTCATCAGATCTACCAGTATGAGCACTAGGTCCCTAGAGCTGGTGGTATTGTTGGAACGAACCGGAATGCTGTGTTTGGCCATCTGTCATTCTCCATCAAATCGTACGACCCCACTGATGAGCCAATTGTAGGCCCCCTCCCCCCGACGTGGATTCAGCTCTAGGTCGTATCTAGAGTGTCAACATGATAGGCGCGTGAGTGTGCAGCAAAGACACAGTCTGCTATAAACACTAGAAGTGCTGGCACCTCAGCAACAACACCAGCATGTTCTTCCTAGACTCCGGCAACAGCCTCAGCAGGTATTTCGTCAGCTTCACCAGCAGCAGCCTCTGCAGGTATTTCGTCAGCTTCACCAGCAGCAGCCTCTGCAGGTATTTCGTCAGCTTCACTAGCAGCAGCATTAGCAAGTATTTCATCAGCTTCACCAGCAACAGCATCACCAAGTATTTCGTCAGCTTCACTAGGAGCAGCAGCAACTTGTTCTTCGTCAGCTCCACCACCACCACCACCACCACCAGCATCAGGAGCCAGGGCTGCCTGAGCAATTACAGGTTCAACAGGTCCAGGGGCTCCAACAAAGAAATGATAGTTGATCCCAAGAAACACAGATTGTCCCTTCAGATTGTCGATTTTGCTCTAGACTTGCTCTACTGGGTCTTTGGATGGGCATGCGGACCTCGAGAAAACGTGACACCGCAGCGATGGGTATGAAGAAAGTTGTGTCCCCATATGTTCTGTTGTATCACCAACACTATTTAGTGCTCCCCTGATATGAATCCACATGAGTTCAACATCATGTTTCTTGTCGCCTCCGAGAGGTGCCAGGAACCAGCGCCGTGTCCCAAGTTCAGCATCTGCTACTGCATCTTCGATGACCGGAGCTGGAATGATGTGTGGGGCTGCGTGGGTACCTGTGTGTTACTTACAATCAGTAAGCAGAATTTTGAATGGGATTTTACATGCTATTATATGACACCATGACTCACCCCAAATGGACGGCTCCCAAACACGCATGTCGCCGCTAGGTTCAGTGACCGCATAAATGCGTTGCGGTTTGTACGAATAGTAGCTGGAGGTGAAGACGGTGTCGACATACTTCTCTAGCCACAGGAAGTCGTCGCACAAGAATGTCCATTCCTTGTCTTCTAGGCATCTAATGAATGTGATTGCCTTGTCAAACACCGCTAAGAGGTCGTACTCCTAGGTCTTCCATACCTCCCGCGGTCTATGTGGGAGCAGCACCTTCAGGAGCTCAAGTTCTGCCATGTTGAACCTGTAAGCGAATTCGGAAATGGGCGGCGGCCACCCGTTGTTGAATGCAGTAATGCCGACACCCTCCAAAGATGGCAATGTAAGTCTCAACGATCTGTAGCCATTTTTTAGAGTCCAAGTACTCCCATCCTGGGATAAAAGGACTAGCCACTCGTCATTGCCACCCACCCAGTTCTGGTCATCTCCCATTTCCGTCTCTTCTTCTTCCTTCATATTCACCACTACTGATTCGAACCACTTATCCAGTAGCATCAGTTTTGCATGAATATTCTGCAGAGTTTGTTGTCAGTTGGTATAATCACCTAGTATGGACTCCATTGCAAATACAATTTGATAACTGGACCTTCAGATTAAAGTACACAAAATATCGCCTAAATACGAGTGTCTCCTCAAATATCGCCTAAATTGTGCATGTGTCACTACGAAGATACCCAATATATGGAGGAGGAGCATAGCCCCCCAGAAAAAACTCCTGACGATGATCATAAACAGCTCGGGGCATAATAGCCTTAAATCGTCTAATCTGTTTGTTTTTATTTTAGGAAACAGAATATCACCTAGCAGGCATTCCATTGCAAATGAAATTGACATCTCGTCTATCACCTAAAGTAAGACCGCGTCCCTACAAAAATACCAGAATGTCAGGTACAAGCAGAGCTTCCACTGTACAGAATAGTCTTAAATGGTTCAATTTGTTCAAACCGCATGTGCACACAACACGTTCGATGAAAGGAACATAGGATTCTGATGAGAGTTCAGCACATATGAATCAACGATATGACTGAACCAATAAGCAAGATACTGGAACTTATGTGGCCATCGCGGTCGTTTGGCCATTTGCTGGTATCGGGGTAAAGAAGGCCTGGCGTGTCGAACGGTTGTTCGTCCATGTCCCGCATCGTGAAGCGGTAGCCAGGGATGCAGCAAGCGAGGCAGCCGGCAGAGATGATGTCCAACCCCGTGGAGATCCTGTGCATGTTCGTGGCGCTGAGGTTCAGCCATCCCCAATACTCATGGTGGCGTTTGCCCTGGCCATCCGCGTCGTCGTCGCATGCCTTTCGCTTCAGCCTGCTGCTACCCCAAGCTCTACCCATAGCGGCAAATGGAGTCTGGAATCCGGTAGATTAATGGAGGCGTTGTGATAAGGAGGCGGATGGATTGGAGAGGGGATGGAATCAGGGATGGGGGAAATTGCTCGAGTAGGGAGTGACCCGGTGAGGAACCGCCGCTGCCGGTTCTCGTCCGCGTGGAAGACAAGGAATGGGGGCGTAATTATTGAGGGCGCGCACCGGAACCGTCTAAAGGAAGTGAAAAAATAAATCGTAAGAGAGAGAAATGTGCGGCCTGCTTGTCAGTGAGTGAAGGTCGGCACGCGTAAACGTGACTACCTTTGACTTGGACCGTGCATGGGAGACCTCGATTCCACCGCATGCAAGTGGCGCAGAATAAATTTTAGGCAGCGCTAGCGTTGACATGTAAAACCGCCGTTTTTCTCCACCTTCACCCTACTTCGAGTGGTCGTGCACCATTCTAGATATTAGTAAGGGAGGTTCCAATCTTGCAGTAAGCAGTTTCACTTCTCCATCTCATTTCCTCCTCCACGGCCTCATCGTCTTTCTCCTCCACAGCCTCATCCATTTCCTCTGCCACGGCATCACCCTCTTCCTTTGTATCCTTTCCCTCTTGCCTGTAGTCATGGACTTTTTGGATGTCCGAAACGACGGCAGGCAAGCGACTGCGTACTTCGACATAGAAGTACATGGTAGGAAGAAGATCAATCCGTCTACACCACTGACCCTCCGACAGTGAGCAACACTCTGAGTAATTACACGAGTTGGCTGTGGTTCGAAGAAAACAGGTTCGTAGATCTCGACCTCGAGTACAGCCGCGATCACCATAGGATCGTCGTGGTGCAACTCTCTATGAAGGGGCACGTCCTCATATACCAGCCTTTTTGCGAGAAGGGGGCTGGCAGGGTCTGGTAGACTTTGCTGTCTTTTTGTTCCTGAACCGTCTGTTTGCAAAAGTTATTGCTATATTATTTGTCTGAATTCATTTTCATGCAGGTGGGGCAAAATGATTAGGGATCTGTTTCATGACATTCTCGTGAACCAGCACATAACATTTACTATTGTTGACATCATGAATGACACTAAACTTCTTGAAAGCCCAACTGTCAACATTAGAATCCCAAAGGAGTGCAGAGTGGACATCCAAGAAATTTACTGGATCCGAGGGAAGAAGGGCGGCAGGACCTTGATGGCCGATCTTGTCTCCAAACTCATCGACCCGTGGTACGCTGACATGAAGGGAAAACTGCCGAGATGTTCGTGGAGGCGTTTAGGGCACGATTACTGGGAGAATAAGCCACTTTTTGAACCTAATCTGAAGTATGCTGCAATTGACGGGTATGTTAGCCATGAGCTGTACTGCCAGATTGTAAAATCTCATTCCAGGCATCGCATCATTGAACCACCACCAAGGAAGGTTGTTTGCCCCAGATGCCCGAGTGTAGATGAATCTACAAGCCGGGGCAAGTGACCGAAGGCATCCTGGGATCGGTTGCCTTCTCCAACAGGCTGGGATGTAGACTTTTAGTGCATTATTGTTGTGTTTGTATGGGGCTTGTTATGTTTATGAAAACATGTTATTTCAGAAGTACACTATGTGAGCAATTACGAACTATTGTGTATTACCTTTGTCAAACTATAATCTAGGTTTGGTTATGACTGTATCCTTCGCTATAATCTTGGTTTGGTTATGACTTATGACTGTATCACACCTTATGCATGTCAGTCCTGGATTTTGCCGCATGCAAATTGCATAGATAGAATTTGTAAGAATGAATATTGAGCATACAAAAGGGGGAAATGTAATTCATACAGGTTAGCACAGGGATCATACGAGCTTGGTTCTTACACATAGAATGCTTAGAAAATACATGAGAGATAAAATACAGGTGAGATAAAACTAGGAACGAAATGCGAAACTAGTAGTGGTAAACATCACACTCACCCACCCGCCAGATCCTGTTGAGCATCTCGTAGCAGACATACGCGTCCCTGGCTGCGTACTTGATCGCATCGTAATCCAGGTGCCTCCACTCCCATCGCTCATACAGGTGCTTCAGGAACTCGACTTTCATGCCGGCGTACTCGCGGTCGATGATGTCGGCAGCGAGTCTAGCCATGCCGGCTTTCCCCGTATCGCCATCCGGGTACCTCCACAAATGTTGGAGATCGACGTGATTGACGACATGAACGAGGAGATCCCGCTCTAGCTTCGGAGTGTCGTTCTTGATGTCGACGCTGGCGAAGTAGATCTCCCTCCTATGTAGAAACTCACAAAGCTCTGGGCATATAGATTTGGCCCTACATACGTGGTATAGGAGGCAGTGGTTGCGCATGGACAGCTGCAAAAGCACCGTCCTCTTCCTATCTCCGGTATACTCGAGGTCAAGGCCGACGATCTTGTACCTGTCCATCGTCTCCTATAGCCACCGCTCGTACATTGCGATGACCTTGGCGACCTCCACTGACGCATTTGTGTGGACGACCGTTAGCTTGGTGGTGCCATGGGCGGTGCTAGTGTACTCGTCGGTGAAGTAGCTCCCGTTGCCAAACACGCCGTACTCTGCGTCCATGGCAGCAGCTAATGCGGCAGCGGTGGCCTAGGGTCAGTAGCGGTGGCTGGGACTGGGCGTGGCGGTGGAGTGATCTGTTGCGGTGGTATGGCCCGGCGGAGGTGCCTGCGGCAGCGTCGATGGTTCTTGCGGTGGCTGCGGCACGGAAGGAAGGAATGAGTTGGGGATTTTTGCACAGTGATGTGCTGAGGAGACGGAAGGCGATGCTTAAATTGCGTTTACCAATATTCCGGTCATACCCATGCGGAAGCAAGTTTCACCGGGCGAGCACCGTTGGTTTCCAATCCTAGCGATTAAATTCGGTGTCCGTCCCGGTAGGCGATGGGACGGGTGTGCGATGTGGCTTTGGCATTGCAGAGACCGGTCACGTAGACCACCGTCCCATTACCAATCGGCAGCGGGTGCACGATGCTGACATGACGTAACGTGACAGGACAGAAGGAAGTGTACAACTATTATTCCTAACAAGTTTAAGAAGTGTAAGCATGGACAGGGACCTAGCATCCCTGCACCACGAGGCAGCCGATCAGGCCTGCCGATTGCGCAAAGCTTGTAATTTCCTTTCTTTAATTTGGTGGTTTTTTCCAGAATTTGCCAAATTGAAGCTCGTTTGCCCATGCTTCTATAAGTTTTTGTGTAGGCCACTTGTGTAAGCATGCACGATCAAGCAACTTTGCAACACACGTGTCGGTGGAAAAGCATGAGGTTTCAACACACCACATAGTTTAGGGATTTAGAATAGCTACATTGTGGAGCTCTAGCCAAATTGCATGGTAAAGCCAAATTCAGCACTTTGTCAGATTTAGCTATAGCAACATTGTCTCTCCTTTGTCCTCACTTTTGCCCTCCCGATATTTCGAAGCCCTCACATGAGCTCGGAGGGGGGTGCCGTCTGGTCAAAGGCTTGGCCGTTACGTGTGCCCTGACGCCTAAATTGGAAGTTTTTTTGTTATTTGGCCCTTTTAAGAGCGCCTTTTCCCCTCTCTCTCGCTAACAGTTGTGTTTTTTTGCCCAAAAAGGTAGGGAATCTAGAGCATCTTCTCTCTTCATTCATTGTTCCTTTTGCCCTTGTTTTTCCCCAATCTGGTAGCAAATCTAGAGTAGAAAAACTAAACAGCGCCATAAATAAATTCAGTAAAGAGAGCAGATGTAGATAAAGCAGCTAATATAGGTTATATAGTACGGTACTTAACGAGGTTCGACAATTAGGCTGCTCAGCAGCAGCAGCTGACAGGTTCAACACAGACAAGACAAAAGAAGCTGCTTTACAACAGTAGTAGTAGCTAATTAGTGGCCCCTCATGGCCTCTGTTAGGAGGGCCTCCACCTCCTCACTCTGGCGCCTCCTCCGCTTCTTGCTACCCAGCCCCTTGACCCTGGGCGCCTTGGGTTTGATCGGGGCATGCGACCCTCCTCAATAGCCACCTTCTGGAGGTTGCGGACGTGAAAACCGAGCGCCTAGTGCTTGTCTATGAAGTCGTGCACAATCACGGACTCGCCACAGGTCCTCACGTCCTCGGCATGCTTCATGAGGGAGTTGAAGTCCGTGGTGCGGAGCCTCCGGTGGGGCAGAAGGGACACATGTACACGTAGCCGATGAAGAATTGTTGTACTGGTCGGCCTTTAGCCTCCTCAGCACATGACGAGTCTTGGTGTCCTTGGACTCGTCGTCGCTGCGGATGTCGCTGCTATCCTCCTGTTGGAAAAAAACAGTAGAGTGCAATAAGGACATGATTGAGATACTTCGATTATCGGGATTGATTATTTGCATAGATTGACCGATTGAGATCTCCCGATTATTCCCCAAATCTCAAACCAAGTCGAATACTGATCCCAACTACGAACAGGGAGATTCATAAAAAATCAATATCTAACACAAGAGGACTAGCTACTGTAAAAATACGAACAGCCAAACCCTAATAACAAACGATCTAGCATCCAACAATGGGAATGGGGGAAGAAAAAGGGAAGGGGAGAAAACCCTTGTTACCTCTAACCATGGGTCGGCGATGCTGGTGTTGTAGGGGTTCTCCGGCCTTATGTAGACAACCTCCTCGTAGGGGTTCCAGCCGAGCGGGATCTATCCGAGACCGGCGGGGGCCTCCTCACTTGCAGCTACGGCGGATGCGGGGACAGGGACAGGGGTCTGTACGGGGATGGGAGGCTCCTCGTCGACGGCCTTGGAGGCGCTGATGGCCACCGCACCGTTCTTCTCCATTGTCAGTGTGGTTGGGGTTTTGTTGGCATTTGCAGAAGGTGATGGGACAGTGGAGACGGTTGAGTGAGCGAGTGCGTGATGAGTGGGAGTGGGGAGGCCTCTATTAAAGGAGAAGGGAAGCGACGTTTCGTTGCACTACCATGCACCGCGTACACTACTGCACCGTGCATGGCCACACGTGTCTGCTACCGCCCCGTGCACCACACACGCGTACCGTGAGTCACTTTTTTCCCTTCGTGTCTAACCCTGGCGATTCACTTGTACTCAGTTTTGCCCTCGAGCGTAACACTGGCGGTTTGCTTCCATTTTTAAATCATTTTCTATTTTCTATTTGATTCCCTTTATCACTCTTGCCCTTGGTTTTTGAGTTCTACTTAGTTTTGCCCTTGGTTTTTAAGTTCTACTCAGTTTTGCCCTTGGTTCTTAAGTGCTACTTGGTTTTCCCCTCTCTTTGTATCCATCTCTCGCACATGTGCTCATCTTCACTGCTACGCTCTGATTGGTCAAGACAGTTGTCACACGGATCGTGCCCACCAACCGTTGATCCTCTGTGAACTAGCGGACAGGATAACCCTTATATCTGTCGGGGGCACCCCTCTATCCATGCAAAATAACGAGTATGCCACCAGAACTTTAACTCCATAAACAGATGAACTTGAATATAATTTGAAGGGTATGAAAATAGAAATCCCCATAGTTTAAGGGTCTAGATACGGTAAGAGAACTAAATATTATTAGTGGCCGGGCCAACACAGTGACGGGTTGGTCGTCTAGAAGTTGCTGATTCCTAAGTAAGGGGACACTAGGCTGGTCTTGACATACTCCCTCAGGAATTTTCCATAAGAAGCGTGCTTAGCCTTGGTCGCCGACTTGTGTTTACTAGTCGGGCTTTTACCGATGCCAACCGCATGCAGAATCAAGATGACAATCCTCGGGTTGACTTCTTCCTTACAAAAAGGGCACCTGAGCTCCCCAAGTCGAGTGCAGAAAGGTATTATCCCGCTCTTGAGCTTCTTCATGAGATGGCGGCTCTTGTTGTCCCTAGTCTGCTTGTCAGAGTCCATCTCACTTGAATCCACCTGCAATGTATGGAATGCAAACCGAAATAAGCAAAATAATAAATATATATTCCTTCCACCATTCCGAGTTACTTTCGATGCAATAACATGTCTATACAGGTTCATCAGTTCATTATGGTCGTCTCCCCATCTCGCTCCTAAATTAATGTGGTTTGTGTTCTTGATAACTTATTAATAAATAAGTAATGTAGATTCATTCAGAACAGACTAGATCTCTCCATGTACCAGTTCGTATGTTACATCTAATCATTAGGACTAGATTTTTTATGATGCCAGGATAGCTTAAGCTCGAGCAGAAAATATGAAACATGTAGAAATAGATGTACCTTCGGGTACACGAGCAGAGCGTGTTCGTCGAACTCCATGCCCTCATCGGGGCCTCCGAAGTCGTCAGCACCGGCAAGCACATGGTCCCCCAAGGGTTGAACTGCACGTCCTCCTCGCCTTGTGCTGCGTGATGCTCCTCCAGATCTGCCGCGTGAAGCACCACCCCGACGGTGATGCCCACACACTCACCCCCACGCACTGGTTTCATGGAGAAGGTTCATGCAAGTACGTTCAAGATTGTGGGGTTTTCTAGATAGGGAAGAGAGAGTAGTGGATGAGTGCGAATCGAGGAACTGATAGGCTGGGTTTTTAATGCGGGGACGTTTAGGCCTCCTCGAGGGACCCGGTAGGCAGCTCTTCTGGCTGCGGCTGCCGCGTGGAAGGTTCGTGTGGTGGGGGTCTGTCGGAAGTGAGAGTGTAGGCGCACTGCGTAGTAAAAATGGTATAGCCCGTGGGCCGTGGATGACTAGTTGCAATGTAGTAGACTTGTAGCCTTTGTAGACTAGATTAAACGTGACTTGACCACTCGACGACTTTTTCCATGGACGACATCGTGTTCCTTCTTGTAGAAGTCTCGTCGAGGGAGACGTTCATGTTGTCTCGTGCTGTCCTATGAAGGGCACGACGTGTGCAACAAGCCTCGTTCGATCATACAGGATCAACGGTTGGTGCGAACGATCCGCGTGACAACTGTGACAACCAATCAGGGCATAGCAGACAGAGTGGGCACAGGTTTGGGCTTCTACGAAAAAGAGAGAGGGGGCAAAATTGGGTAGTATCAAAAAACCAAGGGCAAAGCTGAGTAGTATAAAAATGGAAAGTGAGTGTCTTTTATAATGAAATACATCGTGGAATACATCAAAGTATGCCAAGATAGATCCACTAGAGTTCATTGCATGTGTGTTCTTTCCCCAAACCACATATGCATCCACTAGAGTCATTGCATGTGTGTTCCTATCATGAACCACATATGGATCCACTAGTGTTCATTGCATGTGTGTTCTTTCCACAAACCACATATGTATCCACTAGATTAATTGCATGTGTATTCTTTTCACAACCACACATGGATCAACCAATGTCATTGCATGTGTGTTCTTTCCACAAACAACATATGGTTCCACCAATGTCATTGCATGTGTGTTCTTTTCCACAAACCACATGGATCAACCAATGGCATTGCATGTGTGTTATTTTCACAAACCACACATGGAACAACCAATGGCATTACATGTGTGTTCTTTTCACAAACCACACATGGATCCACCAGTGTTCAATGCATGTGTGTTCTTTCCACAAACCACTTATGGATCCACCAATGTCATTGCATGTGTGTTCTTTTCCACAAACCACATGGATCATACAACGGCATTGCATGTGTGTTCTTTTTGCAAACCACACATGGATCAACCAATGGCATTGCATGTGTGTTCTTTTCACAAACCACACATGGATCAACCAATGGCATTGCATGTGTGTTCTTTTCACAAACCACCCATGGATCCACTAGAGTCATTGCATGTGTGTTCTTTCCACAAACCATATATGGATCAACTAGTGTCATTGCATGTGTGTTCTTTCCACAAACCACATATGGATCAACCACTGTCATTGCATCTGTGTTCTTTCCACAATCCACATATGGATCCACTAGAGTCATTGCATGTGTGATCTTTTCACAAACCACATATGGACCCACTAGAGTCATTGCATGTATGTTCTTATACTAAAACTAGCACTAGAGTCATTGCATGTGTGTTCTTTTCACAAACCACACATGGATCCACAAGAGTAAATGCAAGTGTGTTCTTTCCACAAGCCACCCATGGATCCACCAGAGTCATTGCAAGTGTGTTCTTTCCGCAAACCACACATGGATCCACTAGAGTAATTACATGTGTGTTCTTTTCACAAACCACACATGGATCCACAAATGTCATTGCATGTGTGTTCTTTTCACAAACCACATATGGATACATCAGAGTCATTGCACGTGTGTTCTTTTCAGAAACCACACATGGATTAACCAATTGCATTGCATATGTGTTCTTTTAACAACCCACATATTTATCAACCAGTGTCATTATATGTGTGTTCCTAACATGAACCACATATGGATCCACCAGTGTTCATTGAATGTGTGGTCTTTCCACTAACCACATATGTATCCACTAGAGTCATTGCATGTGTGTTCTTTTCACAAACCACACATGGATCAACCAATGTCATTACATGTGTGTTCTTTTCACAAACCACATATGGATCAACCAATGTCACTGCATGTGTGTTCTTTTCCACGAACCACACATGGATCAACCAATGTCACTTCATGTGTGTTCTTTTCACAAACCACATATGGACCCACTAGAGTCATTGCATGTGTGTTCTTATACTAAAACCACCACTAGAGTCATTGCATGTGTGTTATTTCCACAAACCACATATGGATCCACTAGAGTCATTGCATGTGTGTTCTTTTCACAATGCACATATGGATCCAGCAATGTCATTGCAAGTGTGTTCTTTCGATGAACCACATATGGATCCACCAATGTCATTGCATGTGTGTTCTTTCCACTAACCACACATGGATGCACTAGAGTCATTGCATGTGTGTTGTTTTCCACTAACCATATATGTATCCACTAGAGTCATTGCATGTGTGTTCTTTCCACAAACCACACATAGATCCACCGGAGTCATTGCATGTGTGTTCTTTCAACAAACCAAACATGGATCCACCAGAGTCATTGCATGTGTGTTCTTTCCACAAACCACATATGGATCCACCAATCTCAAAGCATGTGTGTTCTTTCCACAAACCACACATGGATCAACCAATTTCATTGCATTTGTGTTCTTTTCCACAAACCACATATGTATCCACCAATGTCATTCCATGTGTGTTCTTTTCCACAAACCACACATGTATCAACCAATGTTATTGCATGTCTGTTCTTTCCACAAACCACATATGGATCCACTAGAGTCATTTAATGTGTGTTCTTTTCACAATGCACATATGGATCCACCAATGTCATTGCAAGTGTGTTCTTTCCATGAACCACATATGGATCCACCAATGTCATTGCATGTGTGTTCTTTCCACTAACCACACATGGATGCACTAGAGTCATTGCATGTGTGTTGTTTTCCACTAACCATATATGTATCCACTAGAGTCATTGCATGTGTGTTCTTTCCACAAACCACACATGGATCCAGCAGAGTCATTGCATGTGTGTTCTTTCAACAAACCACACATGGATCCACCAGAGTCATTGCATGTGTGTTCTTTCCACAAACCACATATGGATCCACCAATGTCAATGCATGTGTGTTCTTTCCACAAACCACACATGGATCAACCAATTTCATTGCATGTGTCTTCTTTTCCACAAACCACATATGTATCCACCAATGTCATTCCATGTGTGTTCTTTTCCACAAACCACACATGTATCAACCAATGTTATTGCATGTGTGTTCTTTCCACAAACCACATATGGATCCACCAGTGTTCATTGCATGTGTGTTCTTTTCCACAAACCACATATGGATGCACTAGAGTCATTGCATGTGTGTTCTTTTCACAAACCACACATGGATCCACCAATCTCATTGCATGTGTGTTCTTTTCACAAACCACCCATGGATCCCCAGAGTCATTGCATGTGTGTTCTTTCCACAAACCACATCTGCATCAACCAGTGCCATTGCATGTGTGTTCTTTCCACAAACCACATATTGATCCACTGGAGTCTTTGCATGTGGGTTCTTTTCCACAAACCACATATGGATCCACCAGTGTTCATTGCATGTGTGTTATTTCCACATACCACATATGGATCCACCAATGTTCATTGCATGTTTGTTAATTTCATAAACCACATATGTATCCACTAGAGTCATTGCATGTGTGTTCTTTTTACAAACCACACATGGATCAACCAATGTCATTGCATGTGTGTTCTTTCCACAAACCATATATGGATCCACCAATGTCATTGCATGTGTGTTCTTTCTACAAACCACATATGGATCCACTAGAGTCATTGCATGTGTGTTCTTTTCACAAACCACATATGGACCCACTTGAGTCATTGCATGTGTGTTCTTTCCACAAACCACAGATGGATCAACCAATGTCATTGCATGTGTGTTCTTTCCACAAACCACACATGGATCAACCAATGTCATTGCATGTGTGTTTTTCCACAAACCACATATTGATCCACTAATGTCATTACATGTGTGTTCTTTTCCACAAACCACATATGTATCCACTAGAGTCATTGCATGTGTGTTCCTTTCATGAACCACATATGGATCCACCAGTGTTCATTGCATGTGTGTTCTTTCTACAAACCACATATGGATCCACTAGAGTCATTGCATGTCTGTTATTTTCACAAAACACATATGGATCCACCAATGTCATCTCATGTGTGTTTTTTCCATGAACCACATATGGATCCACCAATGTCATTGCATGTGTGTTCTTTCCACAGACCACAAATGGATCCACTAGAGTCATTGCATGTGTGTTCTTTTCACAAACCATGTATGGATCCACCAATCATTGCATGTGTGTTCCTTTCCACAAACCACATATGGATTAACCAATGTCATTAAATGTGTTTTCTTTTCACAACCAACATATGGATCAACCAGTGACATTGCATGTGTGTTCCTTTCGTGAACCACATATGGATCCACCAGTGTTCATAGCATGTGTGTTCTTTCCACTAACCACATATGTATGCACTAGTGTCATTGCATGTGTGTTCTTTTTACAAACCACACATGGATCAACCAATGTCATTGCATGTGTATTCCTTTGAGAAACCACATATGGATCCACCAATGTCATTGCATGTGTGTTCTTTATACAAACAACATATGGATCCACTAGAGTAATTGCATGTGTGTTCTTTTCACAAACCACATATGGACCCACTTGAGTCATTGCATGTGTGTTCTTTCCACAAACCACGCATGGATCAACCAATGTCATTGCATGTGTGTTATTGTCACAAACCACATATGGATCAACCAATGTCATTGCATGTGTGTTCATGTCATGAACCACATATGGATCCACCAGTGTTCATTGCATGTGTATTCTTTCTACAAACCCCATATGGATCCACTAGAGTCATTGCATGTGTGTTCTTTTCACAAACCAAATATGGACCCACTAGAGTCATTGCATGTATGTTCTTATACTAAAACCAGCACTAGAGTCATTGCATGTGTGTTCTTTTCACAAACCACACATGGATCCACAAGAGTAATTGCAAGTGTGTTCTTTCCACAAGCCACACATGGATCCACCAGAGTCATTGCAAGTGTGTTCTTTCCGCAAACCACACATGGATCCACCAGAGTAATTAAATGTGTGTTCTTTTCACAAACCACACATGGATCCACAAATGTCGTTGCATGTGTGTTCTTTTCACAAACCACATATTGATACATCAGATTCATTGCACGTGTGTTCTTTTCACAAACCACACATGGATTAACCAATTGCATTGCATGTGTGTTCTTTTAACAACCCACATATTTATCAACCAGTGTCATTATATGTCTGTTCCTAATATGAACCACATATGGATCCACTAGTATTTATTGAATGTGTGGTCTTCCCACTAACCACATATGTATCCACTAGAGTCATTGCATGTGTGTTCTTTTGTAAAACCACACATGGATCAACCAATGTCATTGCATGTGTGTTCTTTCCACAAACCACATATGGATCAACCAATGTCACTGCATGTGTGTTCTTTTCCACAAACCACACATGGATCAAAAAAACGTCACTGCATGTGTGTTCTTTTCACAAACCACATATGGACCCACTAGAGTCATTGCATGTGTGTTCTTATACTAAAACCACCACTAGAGTCATTGCATGTGTGTTCTTTCCACAAACCACATATGGATCCACTAGAGTCATTGCATGTGTGTTCTTTTCGCAATGCACATATGGATCCACCAATGTCATTGCAAGTGTGTTCTTTCCATGAACCACATATGGATCCACCAATGTCATTGCATGTGTGTTCTTTCCACTAACCACACATGGATGCACTAGAGTCATTGCATGTGTGTTGTTTTCCACTAACCATATATGTATCCACTAGAGTCGTTGCATGTGTGTACTTTCCACAAACCACACATGGATCAACCAATTTCATTGCATGTGTGTTCTTTTCCACAAACCAGATATGTATCCACCAATGTCATTCCATGTGTGTTCTTTTCCACAAACCACACATGTATCAACCAATGTTATTGCATGTGTGTTCTTTGCACAAACCATATATGGATCCACCAGTGTTCATTGCATGTGTGTTCTTTTCCACAAACCACATATGGATGCACTAGAGTCATTGCATGTGTGTTCTTTTCACAAACCACACATGGATCCACCAATCTCATTGCATGTGTGTTCTTTTCACAAACCACCCATGGATCCACCAGAGTCATTGCATGTGTGTTCTTTCCACAAACCACATATGGATCAAACAGTGCCATTGCATGTGCGTTCTTTCCACAAACCACATATGGATCCACTGGAGTCTTTGCATGTGAGTTCTTTTCCACAAACCACATATGGATCCACCAGTGTTCATTGCATGTGTGTTATTTCCACAAACCACATATGAATCCACCAGTGTTCATTGCATGTGTGTTAATCTCATAAACCACATATGTATCCACTATAGTCATTGCATGTGTGTTCTTTTTACAAACCACACATGGATCAACCAATGTCATTGCATGTGTGTTCTTTCCACAAACCATATATGGATCAACCAATGTCATTGCATGTGTGTTCTTTCTACAAACCACATATGGATCCACTAGAGTCATTGCATGTGTGTTCTTTTCACAAACCACATATGGACCCACTTGAGTCATTGCATGTGTGTTCTTTCCAGAAACCACATATGGATGAACCAATGTCATTGCATGTGTGTTCTTTCCACAAACCACACATGGATCAACCAATGTCATTGCATGTGTGTTTTTCCACAAACAACATATGGATCCACTAATGTCATTACATGTGTGTTCTTTTCCACAAACCACATATGTATCCACTAGAGTCATTGCATGTGTGTTCCTTTCATGAACCACATATGGATCCAAAAGTGTTCATTGCATGTGTGTTCTTTCTACAAACCACATATGGATCCACTAGAGTCATTGCATGTCTGTTATTTTCACAAAACACATACGGATCCACCAATGTCATCTCATGTGTGTTCTTTCCTTGAACCACATATGGATCCACCAATGTCATTGCATGTGTGTTCTTTCCACAAACCACAAATGGATCCACTAGAGTCATTGCATGTGTGTTCTTTTCACAAACCATGTATGGATCCACCAATCATTGCATGTGTGTTATTTTCCACAAACCACATATGGATTAACCAATGGCATTGCATGTGTTTTCTTTTCACAACCAACATATGGATCAACCAGCGACATTGCATGTGTGTTCCTTTCATGAACCACATATGGATCCACCAGTGTGCATTGCATGTGTGTTCTTTCCACTAACCACATATGTATCCACTAGAGTCATTGCATGTGTGTTATTTTTACAAACCACACATGGATCAACCAATGTCATTGCATGTGTATTACTTTGAGAAACCACATATGGATACACCAATGTTATTGCATGTGTGTTCTTTATACAAACCACATATGGATCCACTAGAGTCATTGCATGTCTGTTCTTTTCACAAACCACATATGGACCGACTTGAGTCATTGCATGTGTGTTCTTTCCACAAACCACGCATGGATCAACCAATGTCATTGCATGTGTGTTATTGTCACAAACCACATATGGATCAATCGATGTCATTGCATGTGCGTTCATGTCATGAACCACATATGAATCCACCAGTGTTCATTGCATAGGTGTTCTTTCTACAAACCACATATGGATCCACTAGATTCATTGCATGTGTGTTATTTTCACAAACCACATATGTATCTACCAATGTCATTGCATGTGTGTTCTTTCCATGAAGCACATATGGATCTGTTAGGTCCGCAGCATAGAAAACAAAAAAATCCTACGATGAGAACTATACGCCAAGATCTATCTACTAGATACAGAGCAACGGGTGGACATACATCCATGGAGAACTTACCCTCGAAGACAACGAGTTTTGTTAACGAGTAGGAACTCGTGGTTGATGTAGTCGTACGCTTTCCGATCTCAAGATCGTGTGGAAGTCCGAGCACCGCAAATCAGCAGCGCATCCATCCTCGCCCACACGTTCAAGCTACCGGACAACCTCCACCTCCTCGCTCCAGCGAATCAGCGGGAGCAGCAACTCCTCCAGACGCAAGGCCACCATGGAACATGTATCTCGCTAATCCGAGACCATGGGGAATATCTAGAGGGGGAGAGAGATCCTTCCGGAGGAGGTGTGTTTTGTGAGGGAGGAGAGGGGGGACTCCTACCCTACCATGGACGTCGGCCAATGAGGGAGCCCCCTCCTCTTCCTCATTCATGTGGTGGAAGCTCCACTCACATCAATTCAAGTTCCACCCAAAGTTCCACTCACATGCTTTAAATTTCCACTAAATTTAATGCCACTCTCAATTAATAAAACTCTTTTATTTATTTTATTCAGAATTTTTTAATTACTTTAATTAACAAACATTCACATAAAACCCTTGAAACATTTCAATATCACATGCATAACCACTTTCTGCAATTTCACCCGAAACAATTCTGGTTTCTATCGAAACAATTCCTATTTCTATCGAAACATTTCCTGCGCTTTGCGAACCTTTTGTTTGAAACATATATGCTCCTAAATGGTGTCCGGCAACCCTTAAGTGTGTCACCCTATGGTTCACGAATAATGCAGACATGATTGAGACTCCTCTCAGATCAATAATCAGAAGCGGGACCTGGAGATCCATACTGACTCCTACACATTCAACGATGACTTCTGTGATCGTGAGAACCTTTAACGCTAGTAATTTAATACCTTTGTCTCATGATATAATACATGTCCGAGATTCGATCATCGGTATCTAAATACCTAGTTTGATCTCGTTACCGACATGCACTCTTTTCTCGTTCCCGTGATATAACATTCTAGTGATCACATCACTTGCTTGCAAGCTATCTTAATGTGATATCATCGAGAGGGCCCAAAGTATATCTATCCGTCATCGGGATTGACAAATTCCACTCTTGATCCATGATCCTCAACATAACACCTTCATAGCACTGAACCCACCTTTATAGTCACCTTGTTACGGTGTGATGTTTGATGTTATCAAGATACTCTTTCGGTGTTAGCAATTAACATGATCTCATGGTCTCAGGACTAAGACTACTTCGTATGATGTTATAGAAATATAAATATAATGACTTGATCGTAATGCTATACTTCAGATGAATGTTCATCACATCATTTCACAAATGTTGTGACCATATTATTAACAACATCCAATGTCCATGATCAGGAAGCCTTGATCATCTTGTTAATTAACAAGCTAGTCTATAAGAGAGGCATAACTAGGAACCCTTTTTGTTTATTAAACACACATGTGTTGATGTTTCCTATCAATAAAAGTATAGCATGTAACATAAACATCTATCATATACAAGGAATACATAATAACAACTTTATTATTGCCTCTCAGGGCATATTTCATTCAGGATCCACCAATGTCATTGCATGTGTGTTCTTTCCACTAACCACAAATGGATCCAATAGAGTCATTGCATGTGTGTTCTTTTCACACAACACGTATGGATCCACCAGTCAGTGCTGTGTTTTCTTTTCCACAAACAACATATGGATTAACCAATGGCATTGCATGTGTTTTCTTTTAACAACCCACATATGGATCAACTAGTGTCATTGCATGTGTGTTCCTGTCATGAACCACATATGGATCCACCAGTGTTCATTGCATGTGTGTTCTTTCCACTAACCACATATGTATCCACTAGAGTCATTGGATGTGTGTTCTTTTTACAAACCACACATGGATCAACCAATGTCATTGCATGTGTGTTCTTTCCACAAACCACATATGGATCCACCAATGTCATTGCATGTGTGTTCTTTCTACAAACCACATATGGATCCACTAGAGTCATTGCATGTGTGTTCTTTTCACAAACCACATATGGACCCACAAATTTCATTGCATGTGTGTTCTTTTCACAAGCCACATATGGATACATCAGAGTCATTACATGTGTGTTATTTTCACAAACCACACATGGATTAACCAATTGCATTGCATGTGTGTTCTTTTAACAACCCACATATGGATCAACCAGTGTCATTATATGTGTGTTCCTAACACGAACTAAATCTGGATCCACCAGTGTTCATTGCATGTGTGTTCTTTCCACTAACCACATATGTATCCACTAGAGTCATTACATGTGTGTTCTTTTCACAAACCACACATGGATCAACCAATGTCATTGCATGTGTGTTCTTTCCACAAACCACATATGGATCCACCAATGTCATTGCATGTGTGTTCTTTTCCACAACCCACACATGGATCAACCAATGTCACTACATGTGTGTTCTTTTCACAAACCACATATGGACCCACTAGAGTCATTGCATGTGCGTTCTTATACTAAAACCACCACTAGAGTCATTGCATGTGTGTTCTTTCCACAAACCACATATGGATCCACTAGAATCATTGCATGTGAGTTCTTTTCACAACCCACATATGGAACCACCAATGTCATTGCAAGTGTGTTCATTCCACAAACCACACATGGATCCACCAATGTCATTGCATGTGTGTTCTTTCCAATAACCACAAATGGATCCAATAGAGTCATTGCATGTGTGTTCTTTTCACACAACACGTATGGATCCACCAGTCAGTGCTGTGTTTTCTTTTCCACAAACAACATATGGATTAACCAATGGCATTGCATGTGTGTTCTTTTAACAACCCACATATGGATCAACTAGTGTCATTGCATGTGTGTTCCTGTCATGAACCACATATGGATCCACCAGTGTTCATTGCATGTGTGTTCTTTCCACTAACCACATATGTATCCACTAGAGTCATTGGATGTGTGTTCTTTTTACAAACCACACATGGATCAACCAATGTCATTGCATGTGTGTTCTTTCCACAAACCACATATGGATCCACCAATGTCATTGCATGTGTGTTATTTCTACAAACCACATATGGATCCACTAGAGTCATTGCATGTGTGTTCTTTTCACAAACCACATATGGACCCACAAATTTCATTGCATGTGTGTTCTTTTCACAAGCCACATATGGATACATCAGAGTCATTACATGTGTGTTATTTTCACAAACCACACATGGATTAACCAATTGCATTGCATGTGTGTTCTTTTAACAACCCACATATGGATCAACCAGTGTCATTATATGTGTGTTCCTAACACGAACTAAATCTGGATCCACCAGTGTTCATTGCATGTGTGTTCTTTCCACTAACCACATATGTATCCACTAGAGTCATTACATGTGTGTTCTTTTCACAAACCACACATGGATCAACCAATGTCATTGCATGTGTGTTCTTTCCACAAACCACATATGGATCCACCAATGTCATTGCATGTGTGTTCTTTTCCACAAACCACACATGGATCAACCAATGTCACTACATGTGTGTTCTTTTCACAAACCACATATGGACCCACTAGAGTCATTGCATGTGCGTTCTTATACTAAAACCACCACTAGAGTCATTGCATGTGTGTTCTTTCCACAAACCACATATGGATCCACTAGAGTCATTGCATGTGAGTTCTTTTCACAACCCACATATGGAACCACCAATGTCATTGCAAGTGTGTTCATTCCATGAACCACATATGGATCCACCAATGTCATTGCATGTGTGTCATTTCCACTAACCACACATGGATCCACTAGAGTCATTGCATGTATGTTCTTTTCCACTAACCATATATGTATCCACGAGAGTCATTGCATGTGAGTTCTTTCCGCAAACCACACATGGATCCACCAGACTCATCGGATGTGTGTTCTTTCCTCAAACCACACATGGATCCACCAGAGTCATTGCAAGTGTGTTGTTTCCACAAACCACATATGGATCCACCAATTTCATTGCATGTGTGTTCTTTCCACAAACCACGTATGGATCAACCAATGTCATTGCATGTGTGTTCTTTCCACAAACCACGTATGGATCCACCAGTGTTCATTGCATCTGTGTTCTTTCCACAAACCAGATATGGATCCACTAGAGTCATTGCATGTGTGTTCTTTTGACAAACCACACATGGATCCACCAATGTCATTGCATGTGTGTTCTTTCCAC
Source organism: Avena eriantha (assembly GCA_910589775.1). NCBI lineage: Eukaryota > Viridiplantae > Streptophyta > Magnoliopsida > Poales > Poaceae > Avena > Avena eriantha. The sequence goes on along the minus strand of OU342743.1, from coordinate 319,669,265 downwards.
AAACCACGTATGGATCCATGAGTGTTCATTGCATGTGTGTTCTTTCCACAAACTAGATATGGATCCACTAGAGTCATTGCATGTGTGTTCTTTTCACAGACCACACATGGATCCACCAATGTCATTGGATGTGCGTTCTTTTCACAAACCACCCATGGATCCACCAAAGTCATTGCATGTGTGTTCTTTCCACAAAGAACATATGGATCAACTAGTGTCATTGCATGTGTGTTCTTTCCACAAACGACATATGGATCCACTAGAGTCATTGCATATGTGTTCTTTTCCACAAACCACATAAGGATCCAGCAGTGTTTAGTGCATGTGTGTTCTTTCCACAAACCACATATGGATCCACCAGTGTTTATTGCCTGTGTGTTCTTTTCATAAACCACATATGTATCCACTAGAATCATTGCATGTGTGTTCTTTCTACAAACCACACATGGATCAACCAATGTCATTGCATGTGTGTTCTTTCCAGAAACCACATATGGATCCACCAATGTCATTGCATGTGTGTTCTTTCTACAAACCACATATGGATCCACTAGAGTCATTGCATGTGTGTTCTTTTCACAAATCACATATGGACCCACTTGAGTCATTGCATGTGTGTTCTTTTCACAAACCACATATGGATCAACTAGTGTCATTGCATGTGTGTTCCTGTCATGAACCACATATGGATCCACCAGTGTTCATTGCATGTGTGTTCTTTCCACAAACCACATATGGATCCACCAATGTAATTGCATGTGTTTTCTTTTCCACAAACCACATATGTATCCACTAGAGTCATTGCAGGTGTGTTCCTATCATGAACCACATATGGATCCACCAGTGTTCGTTGCATGTGTGTTCTTTCTACAAACCACATATGGATGCACTAGAGTCATTGCATGTGTGTTCTTTTCACAAACCACATATGGATCCACCAATATCATTGCATGTGTGTTCTTTCCATGAACCACATATGGATCCACCAATGTCATTGCATGTGTGTTCTTTCCACGAACCACAAATGGATCCACTAGAGTCATTGCATGTGTGTTCTTTTCACAAACCATGTATGGATCCACCAATCATTGCATGTGTGTTCTTTTCCACAAACCACATATGGATTAACCAATGGCATTGCATGTGTGTTCTTTTCACAACCAACATATGGATCAGCCAGTGTCACTGCATGTGTGTTCCTGTCATGCACCTAATATGGATCCACCAGGGTTCATTGCATGTGTGTTCTTTCCACTAACCACATATGTATCCACTAGGGTCATTGCATGTGTGTTCTTTTTACAAACCACACATTTATCAACCAATGTCATTGCATGTGTATTCTTTTAACAAACCACATATGGATCCACCAATGACATTGCATGTGTGTTCTTTCTACAAACCACATATGGATCCACTAGAGTCATTGCATGTGTATTCTTTTCACAAACCACATATGGACCCACTTGAGTCATTGCATGTGTGTTCTTTCCACAAACCATGCATGGATCAACCAATGTCATTGCATGTGTGTTATTGTCACAAACCACAAATGGATCAACCAATGTCATTGCATGTGTGTTCCTGTCAAGAACCTCATATGAATCCACCAGTGTTCGTTGCATGTGTGTTCTTTCTACAAACCACATATGGATCCACTAGATTCATTGCATGTGTGTTCTTTTCACAAACCACATATGGATCCCCCGATGTCATTGCATGTGTGTTCTTTCCATGAACCACATATGGATCCACCAATGTCATTGCATGTGTGTCTTTCCACGAACTACAAATGGATCCACTAGAGTCATTGCAAGTGTGTTCTTTTCACACGCCACGTATGGATCCACCAGTCATTGCATGTGTGTTATTTTCGACAAACCACATATGGATTAACCAATGGCATTACATGTGTGTTCTTTTAACAACCCACATATGGATCAACCAGTGTCATTGCATGTGTGTTCCTATCATGAACCACATATGGATCCACCAGTGTTCATTGCATGTGTGTTTTTCCACTAACCACATATGTATCCACTAGAGTCATTGCATGTGTGTTATTTTTACAAACCACACATGGATCAACCAATGTCATTGCATGAGTGTTCTTTCCACAAACCACATATGGATCCACCAATGTCATTGCATGTGTGTTCTTTCTACAAACAACATATGGATCCACTAGAGTCATTGCATGTGTGTTTTTTTCACAAACCACATATGGACCCACTTGAGTCATTACATGTGTGTGTAGGGGTTCCGCGTATGAAAATAATCAATTTTACCCTACGCCCGGAACCTCTGAAGCTGCCAGGACCTATCTATTAGTAATAGAGTAACGGGAGGGGCTTTTCGCGAACTTACCCTTGAAGACCCAAAAGCGTTGTCAACGCTCAGGAGAGCGTGGTTGATGTAGATGAGCCAAAGCCGACCTCAAGGTCGTGATGAAGTCCTTGCGCTCCTTCTGGCTCCAACGACTTGAGTGCCTCAAGTGCGACACCTCGCGGGGAGTTACACATGTCCGGTGCCTGACGATGACTCCCGCTTCCCAGATCTAGAAGTAGAGCTCCCCGATCCGAATCCCGCAGCGCGACGGCGCTCCGCGGTGAAGATGTCTCTCGCTCGCGTAGTCCAGACTTGGGACCACGGTCACGAGAGATAGGGGGAGAGAGAAAATATCAATTATAGGTCCTCCCAAAAGTGGGGAGACCTTTATTGATTATTGGTGTATTTTTCTAGGCCAAATACCCCACTATATATAGGGGGAGGGGAGGTACTACCTCCCTCAAAGTCCCGGGGTGGGACTAAAGGAGAGGAGGGGGAGGAGGTGGCCGCCGGCCACCTAGTGGGCCTATCGCAGGGGGCTAGGCCCAGCCAGCCTCCCACTTGCCCCTTCTCCCTCTCTCTTTTCCCTAATGGGCCCTCTCCCTCCGGAAATATGCCCATTAAGCCTTTTTGACCTTTAATTGATTTTCTCTTTATTAAATAATTATGAATAAATGATTAAATCAATATTTAACATTCATTCACATATTATTCAATCTCCGTGGCCATGGAACACCTTCGACCTCCACTCCGGACATCCTTCGGACTTACCGAAACCCTTCCGGTTTTGTCCCTTCTTTTCTTCGGTAATTCCACCGACCCTATAAACACTCTCTAACAATCATCAAGCCCTTAAGTGTGATACCCCACGGTCCAGGAACACTCCACACATGGACGGGACACTCCCTCACAAATGATCGACAGAGGGACCTGGATGGCCATGTGACCCCTGTGCGTTCCACGAAGATCTTTCGTCGTTTGAACCGGGACAGTCGTGTCTTATTCCCTTTGTCACTCAATACTTGCATTGCCCAAGATCTGATCAATGACATCACCATGTCGTGTTCAATCTCGTTACTGAACAACGCTACTTAACTCGTTCCGACAAGTGATATCCCAGTGATCAAATCACACGCTGCACAGCTATTGGATATAACTTCTCCGAGTTGGCCCTTGAGTATCTTCCTATCACATGGACGGACAAATCCCGCGCTTGACATATATTGCCTTTACGGTTTCCTCTGAGTACCTGAACACACCTTTATAACCACCGTTTTACCAGATGGCGTTTGATGCTATCTAAGCACTCTCGGGAGACAGTGATTGATATAGCCTCACGGTCTAAGGAATAGTCTACGAGGATCCATTTCTAATCATCGTAACTTGAACTTCGTGACATGATCGGGTCACGATGTTTAGGTTTGGTATTGGTTCATCATCTCATTCTCGGAATGAGATGACCTCATTTCCAACTGGTATAAATGCCACATGATCAGGAAACTTGATCATCCGTTGACCAATGAACTAGTGACTAGAGTTTCACTGGGAACCCCTGGTTGTTTGTATATCACACGTGTATTGATGTTTCCACTCAGTACAGTTATAGCATGATATAAAACTTAATCATAAACTATATGAAATATGATAATAGTCCTTACTACTATTTGTCTCTAGGTCATATTTCCAACAGTCTCCCACTTGCACTAGAGTACAAATACACTAGCTGCATTTGTTCTCAATCATTGGCACCATATATCTGGTACCCTGAACATGCTTGCTCATGGAAGAGGTTGAGTCTTGGGTCTGTACTTTACAGTCCCAAATCCTTTGCAACTTACTAATGTAACTTTGATTGACATTAATACTCTATCATCACATGATAGCATCTGTTTGTATGCATCATCGCTATGGCAGCAAAACGAGGCCTGATTCCAGGAGCCTACAGTGACGTTAGATTAACCTCGAGGGCTTTCTCATGGGCACTGTGCCCTGGGACACATCATTCTATGTTAAAAGCGAATTAGCCCCGCCATAACATTATACAACACTTTAGATGGTACCCTTATCTATTATTATAAATGTATTCATCGAAACACTAGTGCACTCTGTGCAAATTCGATATTTTTGTTCACCTCGCTTCCTACTTGACTTTGACCGGTATCTACAGGAGTTTCTAACATATTCCCTTATAACATAAATCTTTATGCTTGTAGCACCCCCGATAAAACCACTACTAGAAAATCGCTGTGTTTTTGTTTTGTGCATCATCATGACCGCATGCTCATGTCATCATGCCACATTGCATTTGAGCATCGTCATCATCATGCATATGTTTGTCTAAGACTATTTTGCAAAAGCCTATTTTCATTTTCCATATATCCTCCTCTTTTATTTCAAATCTAAACCCCAGGTCTTCTTGGATATTTTATTTATCTAAAACTATTTAGAAAAGTCTTTTAAATTAAAATAAGTAAATAAATAAATGTTTTGACCATGGAAGAGTAACCCTGCTAACGACGTCGATCGCAAACCTGCTAAAACAAAGGGGGTGCCGACAAAGGGCAAAGGAAAAAGAGGAGCGTCAGTACTGAGGCCAGTACACGACGAGGCTAGAATTCAGCGGCTCTCGCCTACATAGGTATGGTGGACTGAAGCGGCAGCGAAGCATGCACTAAACAACCTATAGAGAGTCAATACAACTATCGGCTATTAGAGATGGATAAGAAAGACCTATCCGGATACAACCTGATAGTAACACCAAACATACCCATCCTGGTATTCCCCCTCGAGACCAAACGAGGAAGTCAAACCGAGGAACTCACACAGTTGGCAGTTTTATTCATTCAATTATAGTTGAAGCACTTACTAGTGAGATATAGATAGCATGAGTCATCCTAATAGCATAAGTAGTGGGCAGTTTTAATCACCATTCCGTTTTAGTTGGAACATTTACTAGTCAGATATAATTGTCCTGAGGAATCCCAAAACCCAGCAGTTGTGGGCACTTTTATCACATTCCATTGGAGTTGCAATTCTTACTAGGCAGGTATAGTATGACACAGATCACCACAGATCCACCAGTTGTTGGCATTTTTATTATCCATTCCATTGTAGTGAGGCTGAATTACTAGTCACATATTAAGTCAAATTTATAGCACTACTTTAGTTATGCTTGTCTATGACCGAGATACTGTGCTCCAAGTCGTCCATAACCGTGGACATGGCTTTCAGAAAGATTTACCCTGCAGGGGTGCACAAATAGCAACACACACACGATCGACTTCGGAAAAACCAAATCAAAACCCAACGAGGGTTTCACGACAAACAATCATAGGATTCATAAATTATTTCCAGGGGGCCACCCCATTAAGCTACCCGCAACGAACTTGGCCGGCTCCGAGACGGACCCAAGGTTTGTTTGGACGGCTGTAAACGACTGGGAACCCGAAAGTGTGACTGGGCTTGTCGATACAGCGAAAATGTGTCACGATCCTAAACAGTACAGGTGCTCCACGCACAATCGTAAATAAAACAGTAAAGCATGGCGTAAGTACAGGATAGTAATAAAACCCCAAACTAGTTTCTGGCCCCAAGAAATAAGAAATGAATCAAGCTCTGGCTAAGGAGGATTCATAGACTCTCCCGGATGTGGATAGTGCGAATAGTCAAGGAACAGGTATCAAGTACTCGGGGTCCTGCGGGACACAAGTGAGCGTGGAAGAACCAAGTAACATTTATTGCCCACCGATGCCTCTACATTAGTTATATCTATTTCCAGCATTTTAACACTTGCATTTAAAGTCATGATCATCTCCACCATTAAGCATCTCCACCATTAAGCATGTGCCAACCTTCCAAAAATGGTGGAACAACAACGACGCGAAGCAGCACATGAGCAAGCAACTACGACTCGCAAGGCCGACTATTTATCAAACAACAGGCAATAGGATGTGTCCAAGGAAATATAAAGGCTGCAAGGGATATATCTAGTACGGAACACTAAAGCATCGCGACACAGATAGCAATAGATCAACAGGAGGAAATAAAGACTATAAATGCAAAACAGGTAGAAAGGGGGAGAATGCTCGCCTGGGATAACATAGCCGAAGGTTCATTATTCGGAGAACTTGTCGATACTCGCATCAAATCATCGGCCTAATCCGCGAAGAAGCAAACACTAGAAGAAACACCGGATGCAATATTTAATACTACGGCAGAAGATCCGGCATGACTATGATATGATGCGGATGCGGTGCAATTAGGCAGTATTAAGCGGAACCGGGGTCTCGACAATTAATTAATAGGTTCTAGTTATTTAGATACCCCACAATTTAAATGTTGTCTTAACAAGGCAAAACATGGTATCGGTTCGCTACACAAATTTAATGGAGTCCGGCATAATACTAGAATAGCCCGCATATAGACTCCATATTTAATTTAGGTGAATCGACTATTTAACCCAACCCACCAAATGACATGTATGCAAGCATGATGATTTAATTATGCAACAAGATCGATGTCATTTGTAAAATAGAGGTCTCGGAAAAGGGGTCACACATCGGATCGACGGTCTTGGTGTTCATCGGGGGTCGATAGGGTTCGGTCTCGGCGGGATCGATCTTCGGATCCGAGAGGGAGAAGAACGCCAGGTGCGGTCTTCGGGGCCGGGAAGGAGCTCTTGGTGTCCCATGATGAAGATCTTGACATCAGACCGTTCTTGTCGGGATACATCGGGTCACATCACCTCTTGTTGATCTTGCCGGTCTGCAACGATCTAGTGTTTCGGGGTTCTTCACTTGGCAGGCAGAAGGCAACATAGCCGAAGCAACAACACACTACACCGGCACAACATCAGGAGGAGCACGGAGACAGGTTCCAACACGGGTACATCACCACCTTCAGTCTAGCATTGAGAAGGATCTCCTCTGCAATACATGACATCCACAAAAACAGGGTGAAGAGCACGGCTACAACGACACGGTCTTGGATGTAGGACAGAGAGAGGACGAGCTGACATGCTGGCCGCTAGCAGGGGATGGCCGAACGGCGACAGGAGGATAAACGGGAGGCTACAGGTCGAGGAGGGAGGAGATGGGGCAGCGGCACCGTCAGGGAGGTCGAGCAGGTGCTGGGCGGCGGACTTGTGCGACGGCGGGGCTCCTATGAGGCACCGACGAGGCGGCTCGGGGCGTTGGGGACAGAGCCGCAGGGAGATGACGCGGCGGCAGCGACTGGCGTTGTGCCTGTGCGGTAGAGACCGGTGATGCGGCGGAGGGCGATGCAGCGCTGCCCAATCCGGCGAGGGAGATGGGGCTAGGAGCCCGGTGGCGCTTCGATGCAGAGCCGGAGAGGAGCACGACTGGGGAAGGCGAGGCCGAGGCCGACGACAGGGAGCGAGGATGGAGGCAGCGACCGGCTTGAGGAGGAGGGGCCATGGCGACGGTGGCCGCTGGCAACGACGGTGTGCTCGACGGGGTCCGAGCAGATAACGGCCGGGGATCTGGTGAGGAAGGCCAGGGCCGGTGGGCGACAGATGCGGCCGGGGCGAGCTCGGCATGAGGCGGCCGCAAGGCAGAGAGCGGCGGCGGCTGCTGCTGCGAGCGAGGAAGAGCAGGGCTTGGAGGATCGTGGGGATCGAATCGAGGGAGAGGGCGCGTCTGTGGGGTGGGGTCGGGGGCACTGTGCGCGTCAAGCAGGTCCAGGGGAGCGCGTCGAGCGGGTCCAGGGGAGCGCGTCGAGCGGGATAGGTGGGCCGCACTGCCGCGCTGCCGTGTACCGCTGCATGCACGAGTGTGTGCGGTGTACGCGAGCGGTTGGGCGCGGAATGGAGCGTGTGGGCGCGCGCTGGTGTGTGGTGGGGCCAGGTCGCTAGAGCAGGGTGGGGTTGACGTGCGGTCGATGTTGGGCACGGCTGGGTGGAGGCGTGTCAGGCGGCTCGTGCACTGGCTTGCTGCACTTGCTGTGCTGCAGCTACGGGGTGGGTTGGTGGTGAGTGACGGCGGCACGGGTTGGAGGGAGTAGGGTAGATATGGTTTGTCTAGGTTAGGGCTAGACTAGATCGGTTAGGGTTTGGTCTGGGTTTTGGGTTGGGACGACTGGGGTGGTAGGCCTATGGGCTGGGCTACCTTCCCTGGTCAAAACATTTATTTATTTATTTATTTTAATTTAAAAGACTTTTGTAAATAGTTTTAGACAAATAAAATATCCAGGAAGACCTAGGGATTAGATTTGAAATAAAAGAGGAGGATATCTAGAAAATGAAAATAGGCTTTTGCAAAATAGTCTTAGACAAACATATGCATGATGATGACGATGCTCAAATGCAATGTGGCATGATGACATGAGCATGCGGTCATGATGATGCACAAAACAAAAACACAGCGATTTTCTAGTAGTGGTTTTATCGGGGTGCTACAATTCGACACCACTAACAAGGGATCTCGCCCTCGAGATCCGCCTCATGGTACGGGGAAGAAGGCCGACGATCTGAGTCTTCTAGCTTCATGTAGATCTTCGCGACACCACTAACAAGAGGTCGTTGTCCATGATCATCGAGGGAACACTCCGGAGAAAACAAGGACGAAGGTAGAGGCATCAGAAGATAAAGCCACCTCTAACTTCCGGGGACGGAGTAAAATTGCTTGATTCTCGGATTCGATGTACAAGAGCGAATGATAAGAGTAGTCGGATGGTGATCAGTCCATCGCGCACCCAGAGCATTACTTTGTACATGAATAGGAGAACTATGCAACCAACTCTCGGAATCAGACTGAAGATCTCGACAAGCGAGGATCGGGAACAAAAGAGTGATGCAGACTCTGCATCGGATCTGGCGTAGCTGAAGTCTTCGTGTTGAATCCACCGGAAGGCAACAAAGAGAAGTCCAACAGATGAAGGATTCCTCGAATAGCACGAAGACCGGATGTAGAAACACCGTTACCAAAAGAGGAAGTGAAACCCTGCAGGTACGACGGAAACCCAACCACGAGAAATCCTGGACTCAAAGAAAAGATAAGAGAACAGATCCAAAACACGCAGAGCTAAGAGGAGAATAGCAGAGAGATAAGGAGTAAAAGCAGACCTAATTAGATCTATCCAACCGATTTTGCAAAATAGTTTTGACACTCTATTTCGGCCGTTAGCTAGGTTATCCTACAGGCTGGACTAGTGGGGTATCGCAACTGCTGAGCTCTGATACCACTCTGTAACACCCTCGAATCGGTCCTATGCAAGTTTTAGCCCTTTCTGCCAAACCCGCATAGAAACGATTCAAGGACGCCCACCAGGCACTTTTGTGTGGGTGGAAAATGAAGTAATACCATTACACAACAGTCCTCGATGGGACCCACAGAACAGATATATATACAGCACGACTCCAAGAGTCAAGTATACAGATATACACTACAAAGATCCAAATCACCTTGAAAACGATACAGCGTCTGAGTACGAACAAGATGCAAATGGGGCTAAGAGCCCTGAAGAATAACCAATGGCGTCCATAACCCTGCCCAGGCCAAGCCGGAAGGGTTACCCTGCTAACGACCTCGATCGCAAACCTGCTAAAACAAAGGGGGTGCCGACAAAGGGCAAAGGAAAAAGAGGAGCGTCAGTACTGAGGCCAGTACATGGCGAGGCTAGAATTGGGCGGCTCTCGCCTACACAGGTATGGTGCACTGAAGCGGCAGCGAAGCATGCACTAAACAACCTATAGAGACTCAATACAACTATCAGCTATTAGAGATGGATAAGAAAGACCTATCCGGATCCAACCTGATAGTAACACCAAACATACCCATCCTGGTATTCCCCCTCAAGACCAAACAAGGAAGTCAAACTGAGGAACTCACACAGTTGGCAGTTTTATTCATTCAATTATAGTTGAAGCACTTACTAGTGAGATATAGATAGCATGAGTCCTCCTGATAGCACTAGTAGTGGGAAGTTTTAATCACCATTCCATTTTAGTTGGAACATTTACTAGTCAGATATAATTGTCCTGAGGAATCCCAAAACCCAGCAGTTGTGGGCACTTTTATCACATTCCATTGGAGTTGCAATTCTTACTAGGCAGGTATAGTATGACACAGATCACCACAGATCCACCAGTTGTTGGCATTTTTATTATCCATTCCATTGTAGTGAGGCTGAATTACTAGTCACATATTAAGTCAAATTTATAGCACTACTTTAGTTATGCTTGTCTATGATCGAGATACTGTGCTCCAAGTCGTCTATAACCGCGGACACGGCTTTCAGAAAGATTTACCCTGCAGGGGTGCACAAATAGCAACACACACGATCGACCCCAAAAAAACCAAATCAAAACCCAACGAGGCTTTCACGACAAAGCAATCACAGGATTCATAAATTATTTCCGGGGGGCCACCCCATTAAGCTACCCGCAACGAAGTTGGCCGGCTCCAAGACGAACCCAAGGTTTGTGTGGACGGCTGTAAACGACTGGGAACCCGAAAGTGTGAATGGGCTTGTCGATACAGCGAAAACGTGTCACGGTCCCAAACAGTACAAGTGCTCCACGCACAATCATAAATAAAGCAGTAAAGCATAGCATAAGTACATGATAGTAATAAAACCCCAAACTAGTTTGTGGCCCGAAGAAATAAGAAATGAATCAAGCTCTGGCTAAGGGGGATTCATAGACTCTCCCGGATGTGGATAGTGCGAATAGTCAAGGAACAGGTATCAAGTACTCGGGGTCCTACGGGACACAAGTGAGCGTGGAAGAACCAAATAACATTTATTACCCACCGATGCCTCTGCATTAGTTATATCTATTTCCAGCATTTTAACACTTGAATTTCAAGTCATGATCATCTACACCATTAAGCATCTCCACCATTAAGCATGTGCCAACCTTCCAATAACGGAGGAACAACAACGACGCGAAGCAGCACATGAGCAAGCAACTACGACTCGCAAGGCCGACTATTTATCAAACAACAGGCAATAGGATGTGTCCAAGGCAATATAAAGGCTGCAAGGGATATATCTGGTACGGAACACTAAAGCATCGTGACATAGATAGCAATAGATCAACAGGAGGAAATAAAGACTATAAATGCAAAATAGGTAGAAAGGGGGAGAATGCTCGCCTGGGAAAACATAGCCGAAGGTTCATTATCCGGAGAACTTGTCGATACTCGCATCAACTCATCGGCCTAATCCACGAAGAAGCAAACACTAGAAGAAACACCGGATGCAATATTTAATACTGCGGCAGAAGATCCGGCATGACTATGATATGATGCGGATGCGGTGCAATTAGGAAGTATTAAGCGGAACCGGGGTCCCGACAATTAATTAATAGGTTCTGGTTATTTAGATACCCCGCAATTTAAATGTTGTCTTAACAAGGCAAAACATGGTATCAGTTTGCTACACAAATTTAAATGGAGTCCGGAATAAGACTAGAATAGCCTGCATATAGACTCCATATTTAATTTTGGTGAATCGACTATTTAACCCAACCCACCAGATGACATGTATGCAAGCATGATGATTTAATTATGCAACAAAATCGATGTTATTTGTAAAATAGAGGTCTCGGAAAAGGGGTCACACATCAGATCGACGGTCTTGGTGTTCACCGAGGGTCGATAGGGTTCGGTCTCGGCGGGATCGATCTTCGGATCCGAGAGGGAGAAGAACACCGGGTGCGGTCTTCGGGACCAGGAAGGAGCTCTTGGTGTCCCATGATGATGATCTTGACATCGGACCGTTCTTGTTGGGATACATTGAGTTACATCACCACTTGTTGATCTTGTCGGACCGCAATGATCTAGTGTTTCGGGGTTCTTCACTTGGCAGGCAGAAGGCAACATAGCCGAAGCAACAACACACTACATCGGCACAACATCAGGAGGAGCACGGAGACAGGTTCCAACACGGGTACATCACCACCTTCAGTCTAGCATTGAGAAGGATCTGCTCTGCAATACATGACATCCACAAAAACAGGGTGAAGAGCACGGCTACAGCGACACGGTCTTGGATGTAGGACAGAGAGAGGACGAGCTGACATGCTGGCCGCTAGCAGGGGATGGCCGAACGGCGACAGGAGGATAAACGGGAGGCTACAGGTCGAGGAGGGAGGAGATGGGGCAGCGGCGCCGTCGGGGAGGTCGAGCAGGTGCTGGGGCGGCGGACTTGTGCAACGGCGGGGCTCCTTTGAGGCACTAGCAAGGCGGCTCAGGGCGTTGGGGACAGAGCCGTGGGGAGACGACGCGGTGGCGGCGGCTGGCGTTGTGCCTGTGCGGCAGAGACCGGTGATGCGACGGAGGGCGATGCAGCGCTGCCCAATCCGGCGAGGGAGATGGGGCTGGGAGCCCGGTGGCGCTTCGATGCAGAGCCGGAGAGGAGCACAACTGGGGAAGGCGAGGTTGAGGCCGACGACAGGGAGCGAGGATGGAGGCGGCGACCGGCTTGAGGAGCAGGGGCCATGGCAACGGTGGCTGCTGGCGACGACGGTGTGCTCGACAGGGTCCGAGCAGATAACGGCCGGGGATCTGGCGAGGAAGGCCAGGGCCGGCGGGCGATAGATGCGGCCGGGGCGAGCTCGGCAGGAGGCGGTCGGGAGGCAGAGAGCGGCGGCGGCTGCTGCTGCGGGCGAGGAAGAGCAGGGCTCCGAGGATCGTGGGGATCGAATCGAGGGAGAGGGCGCGTCTGTGGGGTGGGGTCGGGGGCACTGTGCGCGTCAAGCGGGTCCAAGGGAGCGTGTCGAGCAGGATAGGTGGGCCGCACCGCCGTGCTGCCGTGTACCGCTGCATGCACGAGTGCGTGTGGTGTACGCGAGCGATTGGGCGCGGAGTGGAGCGTGTGGGCGCGCGCTGGTATGTGGTGGGGCTAGGTCGCTAGAGCGGGGTGGGGTTGATGTGCGGTCAGTGTTGGGCATGGCTGGGTAGAGGCGTGTCAGGCGGCTCGTGTGCTGGCTTGCTGGACTTGCTGTGCCGCAGCTGTGGGGTGGGTTGGTGGTGAGTGACGGCGGCATGGGTTGGAGGGAGTAGGGTATATATGGTTTGTCTAGGTTAGGGCTGGACTAGATCGGTTAGGGTTTGGTCTGGGTTTTGGGTTGGGCCGACTAGGGTGGTAGGTCTATGGGCTGGGCTACCTTACCTGGTCAAAACATTTATTTATTTATTTTAATTGAAAAGACTTTTGTAAATAGTTTTAGACAAATAAAATATCCAGGAAGACCTAGGGTTTAGATTTGAAATAAAAGAGGAGGATATCTGGAAAATGAAAATAGGCTTTTGCAAAATAGTCTTAGACAAACATATGCAATGTGGCATGATGACATGAGCATGCGGTCATGATGATGCACAAAACAAAAACACAACGATTTTCTAGTAGTGGTTTTATCGGGGTGCTACAATGCTTTAAGATATGTTATCCTTTATGGATTTGGAAAATATGTCCACAGTTCTCTACTAGACACTGGGGACAAACTTAGCTCAACATTTTGTGATTCAAACTTAATCACTTTTAAACGTTCTTTATTGGATCATATATTATGTTAAGTTATCATCATGGTTTACTAAGATAGAACCTATGTCCTAACATAGTGGATGATGATCATCCTTTTCTTTCTTTCGACCATTGATATTAAACTTAATGCTATTCCTAATTTGAGTTATTAAGGACCAGTTCCTTAATTAACCTCTATTTCGAAACCCCTTTCAGAATCCCTTAAGGAATACTACATAATATCATAATACGGTTATTATCAACTTCTACATCTTATAAATCATTATTTATAAGTATTTGCGCCTTTATTATTAACACCCTTAAGAATTGCTCCTATAAGCTCCCACTCAAAATATGTTCCTACATATTTGAGTTTGAGACTCATATTGCTCCCACTTAAAAAATATGTCAATCACATATTGTTTCAGGAAGACTTTCATAGCTCCCACTCAATTTTATGCAAATTGCATATCTCACTATTTTTGAACAACTTCAAAATTCTTTGATCAAATATCAAACTTGGAGATTTACTATGAGATACTAGTACTATTACTAGTTTTAAATCAACTAGACATTTAGCACACATGAATCAAATTCATTTGAATTTGTTCAATATTTGACAAATTGTGCTTTTTCCATTCACCCCCTTTTCCACTATGGCTTTGCAGTCATTTGGGAAAATTCAAGTAACCCCTTTTACTTGTGAGATTCAGGAACAAATTGCTTTCTAATCTCAAGTGAATTTTTCTTTTAGGATTTCTCATAATTCTAGTTTACCATTATTTCCTTTGTAGTTCGTAGGTATGTCACATTCCAAGAATCATGACAAATGATTCACAAATATCTCCATACAAGATATGGATTACATTTTGAATCCTACTTCATATAGTGTAAACACTAGTGGGGAAAACAAAATGATCAAAATCATTGATTCTTTCCTTCTGTGCAAAGAACCGTTCAGGAACGTTGTCTGTTGCACTTCTCAACACTCTGATGCACGGTTTTGAATCCTCATCGTGTTTTACACTATTTTCCATTTGCTATAATCGAGAAACATCACTAAAAGTGAGCTTTCTCAAGAATGCACCAAAATCCAAGCAATACAAGTTTTGCTTTCCTTTTGGTTTTAGCTATGGGTTTCGTATTCAAAGTTTCCAATGAATACTCTACAAGGACTTATTCGCTATTGTTTTGGTTATATCGAATAACCCCAAAACTTTCACGAATTCAAATGGTTCAGTGCCTTCTAATTGAGTGCCAACATTTCTAACTAATGGTCTCTACATCTACACTACAACGATTTATTTGGTGCCTTCTATTCAACCCCTTTTGATATCTAATATCACATTGTGATGCTTTGCATTTCACAATTACTTTTAGGCCATTCTTATAAATTCGAATTTCATTACTATTGATCAAAACATAGTAATTAGATTCTCTTTTATATTTCTACCCTTTGTTGATGAAACACTTTGATCAAATCAAATAGTTTCATATTCATGTTTCCTTTGGTAAACTTATGTACACATTTAAACAATCATATAATGATAATTACCATATTCGTTAAAACATAATACATAGAATATGTATTCTATTTAACAATTCATCAAACACTTTGTATTCAAGTAATACACGGTGTTCAAGTTATTTTACCGAACTTAGGCATGATTTATATGTGATAAGAAATCGAATGACTTTCACATATTACCACATAACTTTGAATTTAAACAATGGTTTTTCATTCATTAATGAACATATCATTAAGTTGGGTAGTTTAAACAAGGCATTTTAATGTTTTACAAATGTTCATGCATTATCAATTAGTTTCAAACAACAAGGATAATTCACACATATCAAACAAGATATGAACATGAATAGAAATCATTCATAAAAGCAGAACAACTATTTGTTACAAACTCATATGAATAACCGTCTCACGAAGTGTGAGACACACTAAAGAAGTTCACAATCTCTTGATTACAATAATCATCCTAAGGCATAAACTAAATGATAAATGTCAAGGGAGAGTGTTGTCGGCCATCATCTTCATGCTCGCCATCAACACGCAACGTCACCTCCTCTCCAGCAAGCACCTCTCATGCAGAAGGACCTGTTTTCAATAAAACAGAACAAGTATCAAATATACTTAACACTGCAAATGTGTTTGCAAGATTATAACATTTATAAAACTGTATATCAAATATATACCTTTGTCGTTGATGACTCCAGCGACATTGGGTCATCTACCACATTTCTGAAATGTGATATGAACTCGAGGAAATCCAGTGTTTCCGTGTCGCCTCTCATAATGCAGATCCTGACTTGTACTTGGAAGCTTGGAGGAAGCGACCGTAGCACAACTCCCATCACAAATGAGCTTGAGAACCAGTTGTCCAGGTAATATTCCAGACTCATGTACGCATCGTAGATGCGCAATAAGTGCTCATCTAGTGAGGAGCCCTCCTCGATCTTTATGGAGAGGAAGTCCCCCATCATCTCATACTCCCACATGCGCACTTGTTCCACGAAATGCGATCTCAGATGTGCCATGACCACTCGGGGCTTGAGACTTCCCACCATTGGCCATAGCCCATCCTCCATTCTGAGGCGCATGGTCACTGATATGAATGTGGCCATCACACGACGACGATAACGCAGATCCCGCTGCTCCTGGGTCTCATGAGAATAGGGTGGCTCCAAATATATCTCACAGGTCATGTAGTCAGCTACATTGTTCTCCCCAAGGATATCAAATAGGCGTATGACCCATGCAGAAAAGTTGGATCCATCTAACTTGAGCTTTTCTCCTTTCAACCAATCGTCAATAGGAAAGGTAACCTCGGGAAGAACCATTGTTCTACATTTATAATTGCAAAAGGAATTTAGACTAAGTTTATAATTAAATGAGTTAATAATAACTCCACTCAGAAACACCTATCCCCAAAAGGGTTCCTAGTGTTAACACGACCCCTATCAGCCACATCTCCCCCGATCATCACGGCCATCAATGTGGGTTCAAGGGTGGACGCTAAATGTCAGTCACATCATTCATGCGAATCGTGCTCGATCTTTCGACCATCCGCGTTCTGAGGCCATGTCTGTACATGCTAGGCTTGCCAACTCAACCTTAGTTCTTTCGCTGTGCAACATGGCTTACACCCACTGTATGTGAACATAGATATGTCTGACACCCGATCATCACGGCATGGCTCATACCAAAGAACTTTCTTGGTGGTGCACACTCAGGGGGAACACAATCGTTGGTAATTTTAATAGAGATCATCTTATTAGGATACCGTCGAGTATCTAATACTAGCACACAATAAGACATACAAACAATAACATTGAATGTAAATGTTATGTGATATGGTCCTTCACGTCGTGATCTCCATCCGCCGTCACCAGGTTCCGGTGCCAGGGTTCCGGCGCTGTAGACACCAGGGCACTGGTGTCTTCCCGGCGTGGTAGTTCGTCACCTCCGTGACTATATACTACTATGTAAGAAAAGGTAATCACTTTACCTTTGCCACAACCATATCACAAAGCAACGCCACCTGCAAAACAAAGTTAGACGCCTCTACTTTATCTTTGCATGTTTTACGTTGCTGAATGGGCATTCACAAAAGAACCGTTCTTACCTACGAACTTTTAGCACAACGTTGATCAAGTAGTTGTCTATACTACACCCCTTTCAGGGCCCTCCATTGCAAATGGCATACCAACTAATGCGAGAGAGACAGACACCCCCCTAAGCCACTTTATACGGTACAAGCCATATGTCAAGCGTGGACCAGTCTCGTGAATGAACGCGTAAAGTCAGTTGGGGGCCGCTTCATCAAGCATTACTGCGGTATACACAAGTACACGTGGGAGGGTAACAACTAAAAGATCAACGCCCACATGCTACATCTTGTGTGTTCTACCCGTACTAGCATTACTACGCATAAACCTGGCTCTGATACCACTGTAGGGGTTCCGCGTATGAAAACAATAAATTTTACCCTACACCCCTAAACCCCTGAAGCTGCTAGGACCTATCTATTAGTAATACAGTAACGGGAGGGGATTTTCGCGAACTTACCCTTGAAGACTGAAAAGCGTTGTCAACGCTTAGGAGAGTGTGGTTGATGTAGACGATCCAAAGCTGACCTCACGTGGAGTTACACACGTCCGGTGCTTGACGATGACTCCCGTTTCCCCGATCCAGCAGTAGTTGCGGAAGTAGAGCTCCTAGATCTGCATCCCGCAGCGCGACGGCGCTCCACGGTGAAGATGTCTCTTGCTCGCGCAGTCCAGACTTGGGACCACAGTCACGAGAGAGAGAGGGGGAGAGAGAAAATATCAATTAGAGGTCCTCCCAAAAGTGGGGAGACCTTTATTGATTATTGGTGTATTTTTCTACGCCAAATACCCCACTATATATAGGGAGGGGAGGTACTACCTCCCTCAAAGTCCCGGGTGGGACTAAAGTAGAGGAGGGGGAGAAGGTGGCCACCGGCCACCTGGTGGGCCCCGCGCGGGGTGGGGGGCTAGGCCTAGCCGGCCTCCCCCTTGCCCCTTCTCCCTCTCTCCTTTCCCTAATGGGCACTCTCCCTCCGTAAATTGGCCCATTAAGCCTTTTTGACCTTTAATTGATTTTCTCCTTATTAAATAATTATGAATAAATGATTAAATCAATATTTAACTTTCATTCACATATTATTCAATCTCCGTGGCCACGGAACACCTTCCACCTCCACTCCGGACATCCTCCGGACCTACAGGAACCCTTCCGGTTTTCTCCCTTCTTTTCTTCGGTAATTCCACCGATCCTATAAACACTCTCTAAGCATCATCAAGCCCTTCAGCGTGATACCCCACGGTTCGGGAACACTTGATACATGGTCGGGACACTCCCACACCAATGATCGACACAGGGACCTGGATGGCCATGTGACCCCTGTGCGTTCCACGAAGATCCTTCGTTGTTTGAACCGGGACAGTCGTGTCTTATTCCCTTTGTCACTCGATACTTGCATTGCCTGAGATCTGATCAATGACATCACCATGTCGTCTTCAATCTCGTTACTGAACAATGCTACTTGAGTTGTTCCGACAAGTAATATCCCTGTGATCTAATCACACGCTGTGTAGCTATTGGATATAACTTCTTCGAGTGGGCCCTTGAGTATCTTCCCGTCACATCGACAGACAAATCCCGCTCTTGACATATACTGCCTCTAAGGTTTCCTATGAATACCTGAACACACCTTTATAACAACCGTTTTACCAGATGGCGTCTGATGCTATCTAAGCACTCTCGGGAGACAGTGATTGATATAGCCTCATGGTCTAACAAATAGTCTACAAGGATCCATTTCTAATCATCGTAACTTGAACTTCGTGACATGATCAGGTCACGATGTTTAGGTTGGGTATTGGTTCATCATCTCATTCTCGGAATGAGATGACCTCATTTCCAACTAGCATAAATGCCACATGATCAGCAAACTTGTCTCTAGGGTATATTTCCAACAGTGTGTTCTTTCCACAAACCACACATGGATCAACCAATGTCATTGCGTGTGTGTTATTGTCACAAACCACATATGGATCAACCAATGTCATTGCATGTGTGTTCCTGTCATGAACCACATATGAATCCACCAGTGTTCATTGCATGTGTGTTCTTTCTACAAACCACATATGGATCCACTAGAGTCATCGCATGTGTGTTCTTTTCACAAACCACATATGGACCCACTTGAGTCATTGCATGTGTGTTCTTACCACAAACCACACATGGATTAACCAGTGGCATTGCATGTGTGTGATTGTCTCATACCACATATGGATCAACCAATATCATTGCACGTGTGTTCCTGTCATGAACCACATATGGATCCACCAGTGTTCATTGCATCTGTGTTCTTTCCACAAAACACATATGGATCCACTAGAGTCATTCCATGTGTGTTCTTTTCACAAACCACATATGGATCCACCAATGTCATTGCAAGTGTGTTCTTTCCATGAACCACATATGGATCCAGCAATGTCATTGCATGTGTGTTCTTTCCACTAACCACACATGGATGCACTAGAGTCATTGCATGTGTGTTATTTTCCACTAACCACATATGTATCCACTAGAGTCATTGCATGTGTGTTCTTTCCACAAACCACACACGGATCCACCAGAGTCATTACATGTGTGTTCTTTCCACAAACCACATATGGATCCACCAATGTCATTGCATGTGTGTTATTTCCACAAACCACACATGGATCAACCAGTGTCATTCCATGTGTGTTCTTTCCACAAACCACATATGCATCCACTAATGTCATTGTATGTGTGTTCTTTTCCACAAACCACATATGTATCAACTAGAGTCATTGCATGTGTGTTCCTGTCATGAACCACATATGGATCCACCAATGTTCATTGCATGTGTGTTCTTTCCACAAACCACATATGGATCCACTAGAGTCATTGCATGTGCGTTCTTTTAGCAAACCACATATGGATCAACCAATGGCATGGCATGTGTGTTCTTTCCATGAACCACACATGGATCATCCAATGGAATTGCATGTGTGCTTTTTCACAAACCACACATGGATGAACCAATGGCATTGCATGTGTGTTCTTTCACAAACCACATATGGATCAACCAGTGTCATTGCAGGTGTGTTCCTGTCATGAACCACATATGGATCCACCAGTGTGCATTGCATGTGTGTTCTTTCCATGAACCACATATGGATCCACTAGAGTCATTGCATGTGTGTTCTTTTCACAACCCACATATGGATCCACCAATGTCATTGCAAGTGTGTTCTTTCCATGAACCACATATGGATCCACCAATGTCATTGCATGTGTGTTCTTTCCACTAACCACACATGGATCCACTAGAGTCATTGCATGTGTGTTCTTTCCACTAACCACATGTGTATCCACTAGAGTCATTGCATGTGTGTTCTTTCCACAAACCACACATGGATCCACCAGAGTCATTGCAGGTGTATTCTTTCCACAATCCACAGATCCACTAGAGTCATTGCATGTGTGTTCTTTCCACAATCCACATATGGATCAACCAATGTCATTGCATGTGTTCTTTCCACAAACCAAACATGGATCAACCAATGTCATTGCATGTGTGTTCTTTCCACAAACCGCATATGGATACACCAATGTCATTGCATGTGTGTTCTTTTCCACAAACCACATATGTATCCACTAGAGTCATTTCATGTGTGTTCCTTTCATGAACCACATATGAATCCACCAATGTTCATTGCATGTGTGTTGTTTCCACAAACCACATATGGATCCACTAGAGTCATTGCATGTGTGTTCTTTCCACAAACCACATATGGATCAACCAATGGCATTGCATGTGTGTTCTTTCCATGAACCACACATGGATCAACCAATGGTATTGCATGTGTGTTTTTTCACAAACCATACATGGATCCACCAGAGTCATTGCATGCGTGTTCTTTTCACAATCCACATATGGATCCACCACTGTCATTGCATGTGTGTTCTTTCCATGAACCACAGATGGATCTACCAGTGTTCATTGCATGTGTGTTCTTTCCATGAACCACATATGGATCCACCAGTGTTCATTGCATGTGTGTGCTTTCCACAAACCACATATGGATCCACTAGAGTCATTGCATGTGTGTTCTTTTCATAAACCACATATGGAATCACCAATGTCATTGCAGGTGTGTTCTTTCCATGAACCACATATGGATCCACCAATGTTATTGCATATGTGTTCTTTCCACAAACCACATATCGATCCACCAGAGTCATTGCATGTGTGTTCTTTTCCTCAAACCACATATGTACCCACTAGAGTCATTGCATGTGTGTTCTTTTCACAAACCACATATGGATCCGCCAATGTCATTGCATGTGTGTTATTTCCATCAACCACACATGGATCAACCAATGGCATTGCATGTGTGTTCTTTTCACAAACCACACATGGATCCACCAGAGTCATTGCATGTGTGTCCTTTTCAAAATCCACCTATGGATCCACCAGTGTCATTGCATGTGTGTTCTTTCCACAAACCAGATATGGATCTACTAGTGTTCATTGCATGTGTGTTTTTTCCATGAACCACATATGGATCCACCAGTGTTCATTGCATGTGTGTTCTTTCCACAAACCACATATGGATCCACTAGAATCATTGCATGTGTGTTATTTTCACAAACCACATATGGATCCACCAATGTCATTGCATGTGCATTCTTTCCACTAACCACACGTGGATCCACTAGAGGCATTGCATGTGTGTTCTTTTAACAACCCACATATCGATCAACCAGTGTCATTGCATGTGTGTTCTTGTCATGAACCGCATATGGATCCACCAGTGTTCATTGCATGTGTGTTCTTTTCCACAAACCACATATGTACCCACTAGAGTCATTGCATGTGTGTTCACAAACCACACATGGATCAACCAATGTCATTGCATGTGTGTTCTTTCCACAAACCACAGATGGATCCACCAATGTCATTGCATGTGTGTTCTTTTCCACAAACCACACATGGATCAACCAATGTCATTGCATGTGTGTTCTTTCCACAAACCACATATGGATCCACCAGAGTAAATGAATGTGTGTTGTTTTCACAAACCACATATGGATC